>JAWZYU010000002.1:84986650-86186650 GCA_038380435.1 Ryuthela nishihirai
TCGTAACAGCCTCTATTTTTGAAACGGATTCCACCTTCGTCGATTCGGCTCGGACGATTCCATCGCAAAATAATGCCGAGAACTTTTCGGCGAATGATTTGCAAACGGTAGGAAACAGTGTTCCAAGAGAAGCAAAGGAAGGCCTGACTTTTGTGACACCGGCAGATCGATTTACGAAGTTGGTGCCAAGCGAAGAGACAGAAAAAATAAAAATCATGAAATTAGGACCAAAGGTAGAAAATGACCCTAAAAAAACTTTTATCTGGAAGAGAATGGGTAAATCATTTGATGTGGATGTTACAGATAAAAATGAAAAAATGGCTGTTAATGAAAGGGATGGAAATGATTTAAGTGAAATGAAACAAAGAAATGTAAGTTTTGAAACGAAAAAAATAAATGACAAATTAGAAAAATTTACAACTGTAGCGGTAGCTGTTAGAAATAAAACATATGAAGCAGAATTAATTATTGGTTTGGATTCTACTACGTCCAAATTAAGAAATACATTTCAAGAAGAAATGGAACAAAACATGAGTATGAATGTGTCTACGAAAAATATGCGAAAAAACGGTGGAATCGATCCTTTCACAGAAGATGGCCAAATTGAAGTGAAACAAACGAAACCAGATTTTGGTTTCAGTGATACGAAATGGTTTGAAAGAAAAAACGAAACACAAAGATTTGATGAAGTGAACTTTGAAGATTTTTCGTTTTCAACCCCAACTAAAACGTCAATTATTTCCAGTCATTCAACTGAGACGGGCGAAAATAATTCTGCTAGAACAACAGAGAGTACAGGAAAAGAAAATACAGCTCTAGTCAATTCAGCGACTGAAATTCCTCAGCAGATACTAGACGTATTGCTCACGACAGAGTTCCTGAATAACTATTCTAGAAGCAGCCATCTTTCTTCAGATACTAGACGATTACTTGTGGAAGAGGCAGAAACGAACATTACTGAATTGTCAAATTCATCTCGCTTATCTCACGTTATTGGAGATAATGAGAAGGTGAAAGATGGGAAAAGTTCAGAAGTATTGTCAGTTGAGTCACTGATCAACAAAGGTGGGCCAGAAGATCTTGTCAAAATATTCGAAACTATCGAGAGAGAGAAATCGAATCCTCTAGGTGTTGAAAATGTGGAAGGCGATCACCCTGAATTTGAGAGGAGCTGGCTTCAACCACGTGTTAATGTTGACAGGAGCGAAGTGAAGAAATTAACCAATCCCAAATCTGTATTACAGGAGAGGAGAAATTATTTGAAAAACTTAAGAACTTTGTTGTTCTACAGCAGTTGAATACGGGGAAGTTTTGACTTTTTTTTATTATTCGAGAGAGTGAGAATTAAGGCTACAAAAAACATGTGGAAGAAAGAAGTGTAAATGTGATAGAAAAAAAAAAGACATCACGATCTTGTTGACAGAAATAATTGTGAAACATTTTATTGAAATTTTTACGACTTCGTATGTATTTTAAAAATTTTAGCTGTTTTTTTTTAAAGTGTGAAGACTGCATTAGATTGCATAGTGCTTTATTTAAAAATCCCCTTTGGGAAAAAAAAAGTAACTTTTAATGCTCTCTTTTAGCAGATTTTAATTTATGCAGATAAAGAGCAATTAAAATATTTTATAAAATCACTGTACAGCTTTTTGAGAATTTTTATGAACTACTGTTTTGAAGTGATTCCTGTGTAATGGTATTATAGAAGCTACTCTGGCACGTTGGCTGAAAATAATTTTTGAATCTGTCCTACGCCGCATCGCGAGTCACAGGTGACTCGTGCTTTCTAATCTATGCGTTGCCGATTTTTACTTGTTTCATTGTGAAGAATTTTCTGCTGAACGAGTCACTCGTGCTTCGTCGTACATGTCAGAACTTCACATTGTGTGACGTAATATATCGAAATAAAGCCTTGGAACTGGTAACTCCATCTAGTGAATGGAATTCGGAGTGCTGTAGCACGAGTCGTAGGTGACTCGTGACGCACAGTGGACAGGATCTTGGAAATTCATTCCTGCACTCCAGGAAAGGTAAGAACGAAGCGCTGGTGATATAGTGAACGTGCTAAGGTAGAATTATAATTACACTTTGGTGAAATTGTTTTATTAAAAACAGTGTAAAGTTAACTATTTAAAAAAGCATACAAAGTTTATAATAAATTAGACATAATTCAAATTTAAAATCTAAATGTTATTTGGAATAAGACAACCTTGAATAAGGTGACTGAAAAGTCTTGGGGGTGGCGTAGTCAGTAGCGCGCCAGGTTCGTAATCTGCAGTTCCTAGGTTCGAGTCCCACCTTTGGCCAGCGTTGAAATTTATCTCTGCAAAACTCCCCTTCCTGCCCTCAGTCAGTAGTGGATACAGATGGCTTAGAAAGGCGGCCGTACGTCGGATGGAAAATAAAGCCATTGGCCCCTTATGTGGGAGAGTTATACCCTGGGGACATTAAAGAACACGCTGGATGATCTTTGACGAGAGGCTACCATCTGTCTCCCAACAGTTATCCAGTGGGTCCCCTTCCCTCAACCTTCTCTGAGCCCTAAGGGTCCTTGTGACCTGGCCATTTAACCAAGTGTGCAAAAAAGAGGCGCTCAGAGGTAAAATATCGAACCTGAAAAATTCTCGAATGGCGTTGTGTGCTCTGGGGAATTAATTCTTTAATGAATGGATTATTTGAAAGACGTAATCAAAAGTTTATTAATTTTAATTTCTGAAGTGCTAAATATTGATTAAACGTTTAAAATCATATTAAAAAGAAAGCAATATTTTTTCTGTTTACTAATTCTTCACACTTACAAGCAAAATGGGAAATTTTAAAATGTGACTGATCCTTAGCAAGCTCGAGTCCGAAGTCATCTGTTTGAAACCATGGTTCAAACAGATGACTTCGGACTCGACACCCTCCCCACAGACAGGAGTTGCTATAGGGGAGATCTGTGTGGAATGAGAGACCTGAGCAGAAAGACAACACAAAACTTCCATACCTTACCCGGAGCAAGAATCCCAATCCCTTTGATCAGTAGCCAAGCGTGCTAATAGAGGCTTCAGCATTTTCTCAGATGATGCAGGATTCCTTGCTAGAGACTTTCTTTTTCTCAGACGGCAAAGGGTTACTTAGAGCATTCAGCCGTTTGTCAAGTACAGTAGATTTCAACTTTTTCAAGTTCCCAGTAACTCTGAGACAATTCATATTTTTTCAGCGAAGAAAAGGGGCGGGGTGGCTCAGTCGGTAGCTCGCCAGGCTCGTAATCTGTAGTTCCCAGGTTCGAGTCCCAGCTGGGTCAGCGTTGAGATTTATCTCCGCAAAACTCCCCTCCCTGTCCGCGGTCAGTAGGGGACACCGATGGGCTTGCAAAGGCCGCCGTCCGTCGGATGGGACGTTAAGCCGTGGTGCCGTGTGCTGGAGAGCCATACCCTATGCACGTTAAAGAATACGCTGGATGGCCTTGACAGGAGGCTACCACCTGTTTCCTAACAGCTGTTCCAGTGGGTCCCCAACCTTCTCTGAGCCTTCGGGGTCCTTGTGACCAGACCATTTAGCCCTTGGTGTGCAAAAAAGTGCTGCTCAGAGGTTGGGTTGTTTTACCTCTGAGCGGCACTTTTTTGCACACCATGGGCTAAATGGCCAGGTCACATGGACCCCGAAGGCTCAGAGAAGGTTGAGGGAGGGGACCCACTGGAACAGCTGTTGGGAGACAGATGGTAGCCTCCCGTCAAGGCCATCAAGCGTGTTCTTTACCGTGCACAGGGTATGGCTCTCCCGCATACGGGCCACGGCTTAACGTCCCATCCGACGGACGGCGGCCTTTCCAAGCCCATCGGTGTCCCCTACTGACCGTGGGCAGGGCGGGGAATTTTGCGGAGATAAATCTCAACGCTGACCAAGCTGGGACTCGAACCTGGGAACTACAGATTACGAGCCTGGCGCGCTACCGACTGAGCTACCCCCACCCCACTGCTCAGAGGTAAAACAACCCAAATTCTGTGTACTCCACTGCACGGGGTAGTCGTGTCATCTGCAGTTAAATCCTTATTTGCAATTGACAAGGCTCTTTAATGTTCGTGTTTACGTTTGGTGTCAAAACAGTTCTGAATTCCTGTCAATCAACCGGGAGAGATGAATTTGGCTGCGAGATCTTCGCACGCGAGTAGCGCTAACCGTATTTTGTTTACTCACTAATTCGTCCCTCCCCAGTCTGTTACGTAACAATGTCACGTCGGCCCTATCTTAACCCCGCGGCGCTGTATTGACCCATTGGCCCAGAAGTGGGAAATTCTACCGAAAGCTCGCAGCTCTGGGCGCTGTTACATTTCTTCGAGCGTTCTCCACGATAAAAGTTGCGCATGAGCCAAGGTCACAGGATTTCATCCAACCATAGTCCCGCCGATCACAGGACATAATTACCCATGTTTCACAGGGACTGCCGACAGCGCCATTTCGACGAATTGACATCAACTAGCAAAAAACAATTGAGATAAAGAAAATTTTTGACATCTGTTCATAACGTGATGCTCTAGAAATCCTCGTCCTTTTTGTTTGTTTTTAAAGTTGCTTTTGGGGATGATCTTATTTTCTAAGGCATCACTTAAATGCTGATACCTTCTGAGCGAATTATTTAACGTCTGAAATCTATAGATGTTTCGTGAAGTGATAGAAATCGATTGTGGGCTGGGTACAGACCCGGATCTAGAATAAAAAAAAAAAACTGTAGTTAAATAACGAGTTAATTTCTTTTTGGAGGGGAGGAGGAGACATAATTGGAGTAGTGGTAGTGCCTCCGACTCGTAATCTGCAGTTCTTAGCTTTGAGTCCTAACTGTATCAGCATTTGCATTTTTTCTCCGCTGAACAACATCCATGAATATTACCCGGGACTCGCACCCAGGTTCCTTAGATCAGTAGTCAAGCGCACTAACCACTCTGCCACCGGACGGCTATTACCTATGAGAGTGGGGCGGGGGTGGCTCAGTCGGTAGCGCGCCAGGCTCGTAATCTGTAGTTCCCAGGTTCGAGTCCCAGCTCGGTCAGCGTTGAGATTTATCTCTGCAAAATTCCCCGCCCTGCCCACGGTCAGTAGGGGACACCGATGGGCTTGGAAAGGCCGCCGTCCGTTGGATGGGACGTTAAGCCGTGGCCCCGTGTGCAGGAGGGATATACCCTGTGCACGTTAAAGAACACGCTGGATGGCCTTGACAGGAGGCTACCATCTCTCTCTCCAACAGGAGGCTACCATCTGTCTCCAACTGACAGGAGACAACCGTCTGTTCCAGTGGGTCCTCTCTCCCAACCTTCTCTGAGCCTTCGGGGTCCATGTGACCTGGCCATTTAGCCCATGGTGTGCAAAAAAGTGCCGCTCAGAGGTAAAACAACCCAACCCAGATGGGCCAGCATCGAGATTTATCTCCGCAAAACTCCCCGCTCTGCTCTCGGTTAGTAGGGGACACCGATGGGCTTGGAAAGGCGGCAGGCCATCCGTCGGGTGTAACATTAAGCCGTGGTCCTGTGTGTATGAGAGAGCCATGCCGTATGCACGTTAAAGAACACTGGATGGCCTTGAAGGGAGGCTACCATCTGTCTTCCAACAGTCGTCCAGTGGGTCCCCTTCCCTCAACCTTCTCTGAGCTCTCGGGGTACTTGTGACCTGGCCATTTAGCCCATTGCGTGCCGATCAGAGATAAAACAACCCAACTTTTCCAACACAGAATTTAATAACCCACACCAACAAAAAAGTTCATTTTTCTCTTAAAAACTTTCACTTTCTCATCCCTTTGTGGATGCTGTCAAAATAAAAATCACTCACAAAGTTTGAAATTTCAACCATGAATTTATTGTTTACAACATTCGATTGAAAATTTTTTCGTTTTCGAACTTCAGAGATTTTAAGATGTGAAAAATTCAAAATTTGGCAGATTCGGAAAATGCGAATAGTAATTTTTGAAAGTGCCTATCGAAACGATATTGCTCTTTAAAAAAAATTTAATGTTGAGGCGTTAAATCGTACACAATAGAGCGGTTTTTTGGGAAGTAGCTAAAAACGTTTACAATACGATATATAAGTTATATGGGCATTATAAAAGAATATCGAAAGTTTTAAATAGTACAGTCGCTCAAAAAAGTATCCGAACACTGGGGTTGATTACAGAATTCAGAAAAAAATATCTGGCAACGATTTTTTAGAAATTAGTGATCTGGCAACCTTCGTATCACGTGACACGAAGGTTGCCAGATCACTAATTTCTAAAAAATCGTTGCCAGATATTTTTTTCTGAATTCTGTAATCAACCGTAGTGTTCGGATACTTTTTTGAGCGACTGTACCCTTCGTTAAATAATTAACGTAAATTATAAAAAACAAATTTTTTATTTTTTGTGGGTCAAATTTCAATGTGGCCACCATTGTCCTTCAATGGCGATAATCCTTCAATTAACAATTTTTTCCTCTAAATTCTGTAAACATTTTTTTTCGAAATGATGCTTTTAATGCATATCCCCCGAAAAAAAAATCCAATGGTGTGAAATCGGGACTTCATTAACGGGACCACAAGATGAGGTTAGGTTGTTTTACCTCTGAGCGGCATTTTTTTGCACACCATGGGATAAATGGCCAGGTCACATGGACCCCGAAGGCTCGGAGAAGGTTGGCGGAGGGGATCCTCTGGAACAGCTGTTGGGAGACAGATGGTAGCCTCCCGTCAAGGCCATCCAGCGTGTTCTTTAACGTGCACAGAGTATGGCTCTCCCGGACACGGCTAAATGTAGCATCCAACGGACAGCGGCATTTCCAAGCCCATCGGTGTCCCCTACTGACCGTGGGCAGGGCGGGTAATTTTGCGGAGATAAATCTCAACGCTGACCGAGCTGGGACTCGAACCTGGTAACTACAGATTACGAGCCTGGCGCGCTACCGACTGAGCAACCCCCTCCCCACACAAGATGGGCGCACCTCTATCAATCCAACGTTTTAGTGTTTAAGATATATGTATTACTCCACCATATGTGACACCAAATCCACCAGTCATAACATTACTAAAGGTTATGTTAATAAAATATTCAAGTGTTAGTGAAGTTGATTATCAAAATAATGAAACAATTTAAAATATGGGTAGTCTTTTATGATGACCCTATATATATAGTTGTAGCTTGTTTCATATCGCCATTGAAGCAAGAAATATTTGTTTTAAATTCAGTTATTGCAACGTTAAAAGTTTTTACTCTGAGTGGTGCCTCTGATCCATATAAAAAGCTTCGTAGAGATAAGTCTAAAAGTTTTTTTCACAGATAACTGCCCAAAGAGTTTTGGTTAATGTCTCTATCTAAAAGTGGGCAAACAGCAGAGCAATCAATCGTAGTTGTTTCTGGTCCACTTCTTGCCTTGGCAGGAAAACGCTTCCAAATCAGGTCACGTGCAGAAAATGACTGCGAGAATCTCCACGTGAATATCGCTACGGCATTTTTTGATCTTTACCTAAAAGGATCGAAATCAATCCAGGCAGTTTGAAAAGAAATCTGTAAATTTATTTTTTTTGTATTCCTTCTGGATAGTCTCCAATCCTGGAGCTCATTAAAACAAATAACGAAAATACGAATCTGTTTTATTCCATTTTTTTCACCAAAATTTTATAGGTGCCAAAACTGATTTTTCCATTATTATTATTAAATTTCACGAAAATTGGGTGATCCTTCTTCAGGCTTACCCATTTGGTATTATGTGGAACTGATTTTCCCAATTTAATGACTCAGTTTAAAGTGCATTTTTTTTGGTTTTTAATCATTTTTTTTTGATCCTTAAAAAAAAAAAATCGATCTTTTCCCCCAGTGTCAAGAGATTTCTCATGAGAGCAACAATCTGACCTTTTCTCAGAGCGGCGGGTGTGGCTCAGTCGGTAGCGCGCTGGACTTGAGCTAGACTCGTAATCTACAGTTCCTAGATTCGAGTCCCAGCTGGGTTAGTGTTGAGATTTATCTCCGCAAAACTCCTCGCTTTGCCCATGGCCAGTAGGAGACGCCGATGGGTTTGGAAAGCCCGCGGTCCGTCGGATTGTCCGTTAAGATGGGACGTGTGCGGGAGAGCCATACTTTGTGCACGTTAAAGAACACGCTGAATGGCTTTGATGGGAGGCTACCATCTGTCTCCCAACAGCTGTTCCAGTGGGTCCCCTCCCCCAACCTTCTCTGAGCCTTCGGGGTCCATGTGACCTGGCCATTTAGCCCATGGTGTGCAAAAAAGTGCCGCTCAGAGGTAAAACAACCCAACTGTTCCAGTGGGTAACCTCTCCCAACCTTTAGGGGGGGGGGGTGGCTTAGTCGGTAGCGCGCCAGGCTCGTAATCTGTACTTCGCAGGTTCGAGTCCCAGCTGAGTCGGACGTTGAGATTTATCTCCGCAAAATTTCCCGCCCTGCCCACGGTCAGTAGGGGACACCGATGGGCTTGGAAAGGCCGCCGTCCGTCGGATGGGACGTTAATCCGTGGCCACATGTGCGGGAGAGACATACCCTGTGCACGTTAAAGAACACGCTGGATGGCCTTGACGGGAGGCTACCATCTGTCTCCCAACAGCTGTTCCAGTGGGTCCCCTCCCCCAACCTTCTCTGAGCCTTCGGGGTCCATGTGACCTGGCCATTTAGTCCATGGTGTGCAAAATAGTGCCTCTCAGAGGTAAAACAACCCAACCCCCAACCTTCTCTGAGCCTTCGGGGTCCATGTGACCGGGCCATTTAGCCCATGGTGTGCAAAAAAGTGACGCTCAGAGTTAAAACAACCCAACTCTGAGACTTTCTGTAGCACATCTGGGCTACTTACATTTTCTGAATGTGGCTAAACAATATAAAAATGGATTTCTCTCATCTCCGCTAGCAAAGTTTTGTCCATGCATAAGTTTGAACGCTAAAATTCGTTGTGTATAGTTAAAATGTGATATTTTTCCGATTTTTATCTCTTTAAGTAATTTTTGGTCACTCTAATGTGTAGGTTTAAAAAATCTATAAAAGGACTGCAATCTCGCATTACTTTGACAAGACTGTCTCTCATTAAAGCTATAAATGAGACTGGTAATAGGATAGGTTTAGTGATAAACAAAATAGAAATGCACAAATCATAAAAATCGTTAAGGTGGATGATTCTCCAGTACTTTTTTAATGGTTGTAATCTTGAGCAAGTTTCTGATTTTAATGATGTCAGGAGTTGTGTTACAGATTTGGGCAATATACGACTTTAGATTAACTGGAGAATAAGGATTGCTCCTGGGACCTTTAAGAACATCTGAAAATCTTGTAAACTAGGCGTATATCTCTAAAGACTAATATTAGACCATCTAACAGTTTGGTCCTAAAGTTATGGTATGAAACTTGGAAACATTGTAAGCCAGATAACAGGAAACTTGATGCCTTTGATTTTAGATGTTGACACAATATCTTGGGGATTAGGAAGTTTGATTTTATAAAGTAATGATGAGGTTAGAGATGGGGCGGGGTTGGCTCAGTCGGTAGCGAGCCAGGCTCGTAATCTGTAGTTCCAGGTTCGAGTCCCAGCTGGGTCAGCGTTGAGATTTATCTCCGCAAAATTCTCCGCCCTGCCCACGGTCAGTAGGAGACACCGATGGGCTTGGAAAGGCCGCCGTCCGTCGGATGGGACGTTAAGCCGTGGCCCCGTGTGCGGGAGAGCCATACCCTGTGCACGTTAAAGAACACACTGGATGGCATTGACGGGAGGCTACCATCTGTCTCCCAACAGCTGTTCCAGTGGGTCCCCTCCGCCAACCTTCTCTGAGCCTTCGGGGTCCATGTGACCTGGCCATTTAGCCCATTGTCTGCAAAAAAAGTGCCGCTTAGAGGTAAAACAACAACCCAACCTTCGGGGTTCTTGTGATCTGGCCATTTAGCCCATGGTGTGCAAAAAGTCCCGCTCAGAGGTAAAACAACCCAAACAAATGAAGTTAGAAGGAGGAGTTGGCAACCTCATTTGAGTAGCTTCCTTTGTAGAGACTGCGTTGTAGAGTATGTTTGTGCCCATTCCACAAATTTTGCAAGGACCCCTTGGATAAGTGAAGTTTGGTGTAGTAGGTTAAGTGTTCGTTCGGTAGGTAGAGCTTCAGGCTCGTAATCTGCAGTTCCCAGGTTCGAGTTCCAACTGTGACAGTGCTGAGATTGTCTCCTTTAAGCTCCACTCCGTGCTCGGTCAGAAAGGGGGGAACGATGGTCTTGGAAAGAACGACGTCCGTCGGATGGAAAGTAAAGCTATGGCCTGTGTGCAGGAAAGCCATAATATATGCACGTTAAAGAAAACACTGAATGGCCTGGACGAGAGGTTACCATCTATTTCATAACTGTCCAATCGATCCCCTTCCCCTAATCTTCTCTCTAAACATTCTCTGAGCCCTTGATGTCTTGGGGCGGGGGTGGCTCAGTCGGTAGCGCGCCAGGCTCGTAATCTGTAGTTCCCAGGTTCGAGTCCCAGCTGGGTCAGCGTTGAGATTTATCTCCGCAAAATTCCACGCCCTGCCCACGGTCAGTAGGGGACACCGATGGGCTTGAAAAGGCCGCCGTCCGTCGGATGGGACGTTAAGCCGTGGCCCCGTGTGCGGGAGAGCCATACCCTGTGCACGTTAAAGAACACGCTGGATGGCCTTGACGGGAGGCTACCATCTGTCTCCCAACAGCTGTTCCAGTGGGTCCCCTCCCCCAACCTTCTCTGAGCCTTCGGGGTCCATGTGACCTGGCCATTTAGCCAAAAAAGTGCCGCTCAGAGGTAAAACAACCCAACCCAACCCTTGATGTCTTTGTGACTGTCCATTTTGCCCACTGTGTGCACAAGAGTCGCTTAGAGGTAAAAAACTACCCTGTGCACTTTAAAGAACTTGTTGGATGCCCTGGAGGAGAAACCTCCATCTGCACATTAAGAGCTGTCCATTGGGTCCCATTTTCTGCTTCTGAGGAAGCGAATGCCTTATGATTTAAGTGAAGAAGTGGACATCGATGGGCATGCAAAGATCGCCATCCGTCTGAACGTCGCGACGTAGGTCATGGTCCCGTGCAAAAATCATGCTGGTGGATGTTTTTTGCACGGGACCATGACCTATGTCGCGACTTTGACGGGAGTTTACCATCTGTCTTCTAACAGCTGTCCAGTGGGTCTCCTACTACTAACCTTCTCCGAGCCCTCGGGATCCTTGTGACTTGACTTAGCCCATTGTGTTCAGTTTATAGGAAATCGGAGATTAGACAACTGATTTAAGCATCTGACTTCCTGTAAACATAAAATGGGTCGGATCGTAATAAATTGTGTATTTTCTCTGAGCGGAAGGAGAAAAATTCACGTAAAAGAAATAACAGCATAGGCAAAAAATAACGCAGGGGAAAGAAAGCTTAGAAAAGTGTTTTCAGAAAAAAAAACTACTGGTAGCATTTAGAGAAGATTAACGTTACTAAAAGTAAACTAAATTATTTCCGCAAGATGTGCTATCTGTTTGCAGATCTGTACATTGAGATGTAAATAAGCATTCAAAATGACGCTATTTACAAATATCCAGACGCGGATGTAAACAGTTAAATAGTAGGAAGAAGAAGCTTTCAGTTGCATTTTTAGCTGTTACTGGAGATTTTCACAACCCTCCAAGATAATAGCAAGTGGAAAATGTTGGAAGATTTTGTCTTGGGAAGAAAAGGTTTCGATGAAGCTGAAAAGGAGGCTAGTTTCCGCTTGTATGCTTCATAGCATATCTGCCTAAGGTGAATGAGACTTGGAGTATTTTTTGGAATATTTTTTAAAAAGTTAACACCTATATCAGTGTTCAGAAAATGGGGTAATGCAAAAATTGTGTAGGAGTAATTTTACCTTTGCGCAGTACTTTTATGAACGCAATGGGCTAAAAGACCAGGTCACTAGGATCAGAGGGCTCAGGATCCAGTGGACAAATGTTAGTAGATAGATGGAAGCATTCAGTCATATTTACTTCGCTTGTGTTTTAACGTGCACGAAGTCACGTTTTAACCTCTGATCCGATAGCCAAGGGAATGAATTTGTGATATAAGCATAAGTAGTCGTACCATATAGAAAACACTTATATTTTTAATTTTAATATTATTACTGGTAGATTTTGTGCTAATTTTTTATAATGTTTATCTATAAATATATTTTATTTAAGGTAAATTTTATTTGCATTAATTAGCATTATTATGTTTCATATTAAATACGAATAATTTTCTTCCTAAATAAAATATATTTATAGATAAACATTAGTATAAAGATAAGCATAAGTCACCAGTAATAATATTAGAATAAAAAATATAAAAAACTCCTTAATAGGACTACTTAGCCTCCTCAGCTGCATTTGAGATTTTCAGTGTGATTCTTTGGTGAGCTTTGAACTCGTAACTTTCGAAGATCAGATGATCTTCAAAAGACTTTTAAAGACTTTATATCAAAACAATTTAAACCTTGCTTTTTTTTCAAAGTGAATATTTCGGTTTCATTACACTGTTATGATTAGAAAGATTTTGTTGGCAAGAACGGAGTTTAGAGGAGATGAATCTAAAAATTGGTACAGTTGGGACTCGAACCTGGGAACTTCTGATTACGAGCCCAGCATAAATGAACCAAATCCCGCCCACGTTTGGGTTGTTTTACCTCTGAGCGGCACTTTTTTACACACCATGGGCTAAATGGCCAGGTCACATGGACCCCGAAGGCTCAGAGAAGGTTGGGGGAGGGGACCCACTGGAACAGCTGTTGGGAGACAGATGGTAGCCTCCCGTCAAGGCCATCCAGCGTGTTCTTTAACGTGCACAGGGTATGGCTCTCCCGCACACGGGGCCACGGCTTAACGTCCCATCCGACGGACGGCGGCCTTTCCAAGCCCATCGGTGTCCCCTACTGACCGTGGGCAGGGCGCCCGCCCACGTTATACAGGTGTATGGGGGAAGGGACAGTGGTGCGGAAGTGATTGGAGGGTGTGAGGGAGGGATTCCACAGCTGTGGAAGAGTTTTGTGGGTTGATCGTTGTTGTGTTTTGAAGGGTGTGTAAGAGAGATAGAAAAATTCAACACTTGCTTAAAGTTGCTCAGGAAATCCTAAACTATCCTCAAGGTTGATGTGAAACTTAAACACCATGCTTCGAGTCTGAAAGACATTGCTTAAGGTTAATTATAATTTGAAGACCCTGAATAAGGGTTCGCTGGAAATTGAATACCGTTTAAGAGATACCATGGCGATACAGTGCTTACGATTGATAATAGATTTGAAGATCATGCTTATTGAAGTCTTAGGGTTCAAACGTGCTTTGAGTTAACATTAGGGCTGTGGGTTACTCGAGTCAGTAGTGAATCAGGCTCGTAATCAGCTGTTTCCAGGTGCGATCTTTCCTGGCCCAGCTGTGAGATTTATCTCCGCTACACCGTCAATCCCGCCCTCGATCACTAGATGGTCACCGATTGACTTGGAAAGACCGCCATCCGTCGGTTAGGACACTAAGCCGTGGTTTCATGTGCGGAGAGCCATACCTTCTGCACGTTAAAGAACACGTTGGATGGCCTTGAAGGTTGGCTTTCATTTGTGTTCTAACAGCTGTCCAGTGAATTCTCTTCCCCCAACGGGGGCGGCTCAGTCGGTGGCAGCCAGGCTCATAATCTGCAGATCCCAGGTTCGAGTCACGACTGAACCTGGGACCTGCAGCGTTGAGACTTATCTCTGGAAAGCTCCCCACCCCGCCTACCATCAGTAGAGGACACCGATGGGCTTGGAAAGGCCGCCGTCTGTCGGATGGGACGTTAAGTAGTAGTCCCGTGTGTGGGAGAGTCATACCCTGTGCACGTTAAAGAACACGCTGGATGGCTTTGACGGGAGGCTACCATCTGTTTCCCAACAGCTGTTACAGAGGTCCCCTACTCCAATCTTCTCTGAGCTTTCGGGGTTCTTGCGACCTAATTGTTTAACCCATTGTGTGCGAAAAAAGTGCTGCTTGGAGGTAAAACACTCCAATCCCAATATTTATCCAGTATTATCATTTCGGAAGGCAGCTACCCACTTTTAAATAGGGTGATCCTGTTGAAAGTCAACTTTTACCGAGGGTTCATCTCAACGTTATTTGTGTTGGGTTAAAAAATTTGAAGTTGCATTTATAGGAACTCGAATTAGCGTCTAAAAAAAAATACTCCCTCAAGCAGCTGCTTGCCACAGAGGTCTGACAGGAGCCTGTCAGTTTATATGCCATAGTAGAAGGTCTGTGAGGTTGGCAGGACCTCAGCAGAAAAACGACACAAACAGCCATGCCTTACCCGGGGCTCGAACCCAGGTCCCTTAGATCAATAGCCAAGCGCGCTAACCAAAAAAAAAAAAAAAAAAATTTTGTCAGCGTCTAAAACTACTTTAAAATCTCCATTATTGTTATTGTATACCAAACGTGTTACACACCTAAATATGGCGAAAAACGAATTCAAATCTTCAATATTCGTATGAACAGTATAATTTCAACACTTGAGACTCTTTGTGGTCCCAGCGACTGCACTTTCGTTTTCGATGACTTGCCAAAAAATGGCAACGCGAATTTGTGGAGTTATTAACATTATTATAATGAGAGTATTTAGGTTGGGTTGGGTTGTTTTACCAATATCTGAGCTGCACGTTTTTGCACACTATGGGCTAAATGGCTAGGTCACAAGGACCCCGAAGGCTCAGAGAAGGATGGAGGGAGGGGACCCACTGGAACAGCTGTTGGGAGACAGATGATAGTCTCCCGTCAAGGCCATCCAGTGTATTCTTTAACGTTCACGGGTATGGCTCTCCTTCATATGGGACAATGGCTTAACGTCCCATCCGACGGACGGCAGTCTTTCCAAGCTAATCGGTGTCCCCTACTGACCGTGGGCAGGGCGGGGAGTTTTGGGAGATAAATCTCAACGCTGACCCAGATGGAACTCGAACCTGGGAAGTGCAGATTGCGAGTCTGCCGCTCTACCGATTGAGCCACCCCCGCCCCTGAGAATATTTAGGAAGCGAAGGTTAAAAAAAAGTCAAACGAATCGACGTTAACTCGGGATAATCTTTTGATCACAATCTCTCCAACAGTGCATAAAGTTCGAAACCGTATTTCTGCGATATCGGAAAAGATATTGAGACTCTCTGTACCTCAGGGTAGAGGCCAGACTAGTTAACCGCCTGACCATTACGGACAGATACGCGATGAGGATTAACCAAAGCACAGCAAAATCGAAGGATAGGAAAGGCAGACGAACTGGTTCTGCACCTTGGCTCGCTTGAACAAAAATCATCAACTTATCGGAGACGACCTTGCATCTTCCGTTAAACCTTCGATTTTGATTCACGAGCGACAAGTTTCGGTTGTCATTTGATTCAGAGAATGTTTTCCTGGTACTGGAATGTCGCTGAAACGTTGGTGGCGGTGGGAAGAAAACTGCCAGCAGATTCAAATTAAATATGTGAAAACTTTGGGTTTTCTGACTGAGCAATGCCAAACGGAGACTTTTTTTGGCACGTGTGTGTGTGTGGGGGGGGGGGAGGTAATAAAATCGCCTCTTTGATGGGAAGTTTTTTTGGACAAAACGAATTCCTATGTTAAAATAATAAAAATTCAGTTTATACTCAACAGTAGAAGATCTGTGAGGATGGCGAAACCTCAGTAGATTCAAATTAATTATGTGAAAACTTTGCAAAGAAACAATACAACATCCATGAATATTACCCGGGACTCGAACCCAGGTTCCTTAGATCAGTAGTCAAGCGCACTAACCACTCTGCCACCGGACGGCTATTAGCTATGACAGTGGGGCGGGGGTGGCTCAGTCGGTAGCGCGCCAGGCTCGTAATCTGTAGTTCCCAGGTTCGAGTCCCAGATGGGTCAGCGTTGAGATTTATCTCCGCAAAATTCCCCGCCCTGCCCACGGTCAGTAGGGGACACCGATGGGCTTGGATAAGGCCGCCGTCCGTCGGATGGGACGTTAAGCCATGGCCCCGTGTGCGGGAGAGCCATACCCTGTGCACGTTAAAGAACACGCTGGATGGCCTTGACGGGAGGCTACCATCTGTCTCCCAACAGCTGTTCCAGTGGGTCCCCTCCCCCAACCTTCTCTGAGCCTTCGGGGTCCTTGTGGCCTGGCCATTTAGCCCATGGTGTGCAAAAAAGTACCGCTCAGAGGTAAAACAACCCAACCCAACCTGGAAGCAAGAATATTTCCCATCAGTAATGCTTCAAGAGTAATTAGCACACAATTATTGTTTGAAATTATTTAATAAAGTAAATAAAGTATTTTAAAAGTTTGCATAACGATATTTAGTATTAGACAATTCTGAATGATTTTAACAAAACGAGATAATTTGTTGTTAAATATTCCAGTTTCCATAACTCTTTAAATACTGAACAAATATTGTTGAAAATTGAGATTTGATTAGGATCTTTAATTTATTCTCAGTAACATTTTACCATTAAAGGCATATTTTAGAAGCTATAGAGCTTCAAAATTAGATTTCCATTCAGGTGACGTAAATTTTCCAATACATGTATTACTAGGACTTGTACAAGTTCATTATAAAATACTACCGACATTAAAATAACGCATTGCATTATAATAAACTTGTTCATCTTACACATAGAGAGAAAACGGAAGTGAACTTGTCTCCGTTCCAAGACAAATGTTTCAGCAAATAGAGCATCAATAATGATCTGCACTTGATTTTTCACCCATCAAAGAACACAATGGAAAACTCGCAGCTTCGGGATCCTTCATATTAAATTTCTATCCGGAAAATGCTCGTGAAATTGGTTTTACCAAACGTGCAAACTACTCAGCTCGGAGCCTTTTTGTTTCTTGTGTAGAGGAGTCAATGATCTGTCGCTGAAATAAAGCTCAAATTATTAAAACGAAACGGTTACAGTTGAGTCGCACAGAGGATGGGATCCTCGTAATCTCCATTTCCCAGATCCGACTGGGGTTGCTCAATTGGTAGCGCGCCAGGCTCGTAACCGTTCCCAGGTTCGAGTCCCAGCTGGGTCAGCATTGAGATTTATCTCCATAAAACTCCCCGCCCTGCCCGCTGTCAGTAGGGAACACCGAGGGGCTTGGAAAGACCGCCGGCCGTCGGATGGGACGTTGAGTCTTAGCCTGTGTGCGAAAGAGCCATAACCTGCGCACTTTAAAGAACACGCTGGATGTCCTTGAAGGGAAGCTACCTCTGTCTACCAACAGCTCGGAGTCTTTGTGACCTGGCTATTTAGCCCACTGTGTCTTGCCTGTTCGAGGTGAAACCATTAGGTGTTAGAATTTCGTAGGGACGGAAATGTGCCCGACTAGCATATTTAATGTTTAATGAGAAAATTCCTCATGTTTCTACTCAATACTATAATTTCTTTTGGTCTCTTTAATAAAAGCACGTTAACGTTAAATTAAAAAAAAAGAATTCAAAGCACAATTTTGCCTTTTAATTCGTCTAGCAGGAAAGAAAAAACAATTCATGCCATTTTACAATGTATTGATTAACCTGCGATTACAATTGGATTGTTTTACCTCTGAGCGGCACTTTTTTGCACACAATGGGCTAAATGGCCAGGCCACAAGGACCTCGAAGGTGGTTGGGGGAGGGGACCCACTGGAACAGTTGTTGGGAGACAGATGGTAGCCTCCCGTCAAGGCCATCCAGCGTGTTCTTTAACGTGCACAGGGTATGGCTCTCCCGCACACGGGGCCACGGCTTAACGTCCCATCCGACGGACGGCGGCCTTTTCAAGCCCATCGGTGTCCCCTACTGACCGTAGGCAGGGCGGGGAAATTTTCCGGAGATAAATCTAAACGCTGACCCAGCTGGGACTCGAACCTGGGAACTACAGATTACGAGCCTGGCGCGCTACCGACTGAGCCACCCCCGCCCCTCCTGCGATTACGAAAAGAAAACTAGTTATCAGAAGAAACGAAATTTCAAGTGCATTTTTATTAGCCTAAAAAGTAAGAACCGGTTTGTTTAGCTAGATGGCGATGGCAGCGAGCACGTGGTTTCATTAACAGCGCTCTCGTGCCCTTTAATAGCGCTGCGAAATATTCCGAGATAGAATGCTTCGAAAACATCAAACGACTGCACTTTGCACGAGCAAAAATTCTTTTGTCTCGCAAATTTCAAGCGCCTTTCAGCCGTAAACCTTGACTAACTTACACATTACTCAAGTAGGTATGTATGGCGGAACAATTTGCTCAAATTGTATATGGGAGAGAGGAATCGCCGAGCAAGTTTTGTTTTTTCTTCTTTTTGACAGTTTTCCTGTTTGGGAGAGGGAGGGGGGAAGGATGGCAGTTGGCTGAACTGATGGGAAGAGTCCACGAGGCAGAGAGCGCACGGACCGTCAAATGAATGGGAGCGAGTCAAATATGTATGTCGAAGTCTGCGACGGACGCTCGAGTTGGAGAGAAAACGGACGCGGAAAACAGCACGTGCCAACGGAGGTGGTTTAGCAAGTGGGAGGGGGGGGGGTTTGGCTGGTGTATATGATCTTTTGAATACAGTGAAATCTTCCTGAATGAAGGAGGTAATTATTAGGGAATTGCAAATGCTTACAGAGATGTTTTGGAGGCGGGTGGGGCTCAGTCGGTAGCGCGCCAGACCCGTAATCTGCATTTCCCAGGTTCGAGTCCCAGCTGGGCCAGCGTTGAGATTTATGTCCGAAAAACTCCCCGCCTTGCCTATGGTCAGTAGGAGACACATATGGGCTTGGAAAAGCCGCCGTCCGACGGATGGGACGTTAAGCAGTGGCTCCGTGTGTGGGAGAGCCATACCCTGTGCACGTTAAAGAACAGGCTGGATGGCCTTGACGGGAGGCTACCATCTGTCTCCCAACAGCTGTTCCAGTTGGTACCCTCCCCTAACCTTCTCTAAGCCCTCAGGGGTTCTTGTGACCTAGCCATTTAGCCCATGGTGTGCAAAAAAAAGGCCGCTTAGAGGTAAAACAATCCAACACCTGAATTCCTAGCATGAAATTTTTTAAAAGGTATTCATTATTAACGAATTATCTTATAAAACACTTTCTAAACATGCAAATTGCGAAAAGATCGCATCGTATCGACTGTACCTTTGTAGGCATGTGTAGCCTCCATACATATTTCACTTCCTTACACACAATTATTCTTTCCAGAAAAACAATTTGTTGCTTGCAACCAAATGACATTTTTTTTAAAGCATGAATCATAATAATTTGCAGTGCTTCCGTGTCTTTATTAACCGTTCTTTTCAAACAACATTTCGATAATACAAACTTGGTTCTGGATACATTTACAGAACATAATTCTGGCATTTTGTTGTAACTTTTTTCTTGCTTTCAAGCCCTAATTAAATTCATTATTTGGTTCACTGCAATGAGAAAATAACGATTATTAATTTTGTGGAAGTATTCTCAACTGAGAACATATTTCTTTCGTGCAAAAATCAGCAAGCTTTCATACATTGAAATTTTAGTTGAACAATTTTGATTTAGCGATTGATTCTTCTGAATATGGGAGAGGGGGTTTGGCTCGTGAGACAGTCACAGCTGTGACAGCGTAGAGATTTATTTCCACTAAGCCCCATTCTACGTGGGCTGCGAAAGTGGGCACTGAGGGGCAGGCACATAACCAGGATTTGGTTTCAGGGTGGGGTGTGTGTAGGGAGATGGGGGAGGGGAAGGGGTAGAGAATTTAGATTCTGGGGGGGGGGAATGGTTGGATTGGGTTGCTTTACCTCTCAGCGGCCCTTTTTTGTACACAGTGGTCTAAATGGTCCGGTCACAAGGACACCGAGGGCTCAGAAATGGTTGGAGGAGGGGACCCATTGAAACAACTGTAGGGAGACAGATAGCAACCTCCCGTCAAGACCAGCGTGTTCTTGAACGTGTACCGCGTATGGCTCTCCAACTGACGGTGCCACGGCCTAACGTCCCATCCGATGGACGGAGCTTTTTCCAAGCCCAACGGTATCCCCTACTGACCTTAGGAAGGGCGAGGAGTTTTGCGGAGATAAATATCAACGCTGACCCAACTGGGACTCGAACCTGGGAACTGCAGATTACGAGTCTTGTGCGCTACGGACTGAGCCCTCCCCCTAGCCCCCAGGGGGAATGGGGTCCGAGAATTTAGAGGGGAGGGCGTGTCTGAGAATAAGACTTGAGTAGGTTAGTAATTAATTAATCCAAGAAAACGTCCTGTAGGCAAGAAACACTTCAAATACGGTTTCCCAATTACTATTCCACCGAACAAGAAAGGTTCTATGATATTCTATGTGGAATGAGATTTATAAATGTTTTTTTAGACTGTTTTTAGTGCCGTGAGTAAAACATGTGCCTGAAAAATAATTATTCAAAGATAACTGTTTTGGATATCAACCAGGTAATGTTTGAGGTTTAGTATAAGGCGACAGGATTTTCGATGTGGTGGTGACCCCCACCCCCATTTGCGTACCTCACTGATACAAAAAGAATGTTTTGTCTTTTATTAATTCTGTAAAGTGCAAGTACCCAAGAGAGTGTGTGAATACATTTTTAATTTCCTCAGCTGTAAAAACAAATGTTCAGAAAGGTTATTTTGAAGTATCTGTCAAACTGAGAGGAATAATATTAACTCTAAAGCAAGATATAACCATATAACATAATAATATAGCGGCAGCTAATGTAATTTTGAAAAACAAAAATGGAGTAAATTCAAAGGAAAGAAAGAAAGCTACAGTGGCTCATTTTCAAAAACGGTTTTCCGTTTCTTTGCACATTTAATGATTTGAATAAAAGAGTATAAAGCGATTTTGAAGTTAAAAAAAATACTTAACTACTGAAAAATGTGAATTTTTTTTTAGTATAGTTGGTTTCACTTAATTTTTAAAAAAAATCCATTGTTAGGAAAAATCTCACAAACGATATTTAGGTTTTGCAAGAATCCTTTAGTTTTATTGAATAATCTGGTCCAGGCCAGTTGCATTGACCAACGTGTTGATAAACTATTATTAATCGCAAAATCTGTTGATAAGAATATTATTTAATAGCAGAATAGGCTAATTATTATTAGTTGCAGAATTGGTGGTTAAAAATATTTTTTTTCAGAAACTGTTAATGATATATTATTTGTCACAGAACTGGTTGATAGAATGTTATTGAATTGTGGAAATATTTAAAATATTATCAATTGCAGAAACGTTTAAAATATTATTTATTGTAAAACTGTTTAATAGAAATGTTGTTCGTTGCAGAATTTGTTGTTAAAAATATTAATTTTCAGAACCTGTTAATTATACATTATTTGCCACAGAACTGGTTGATAGAATGTTATTGAATTGCGGAAACATTTAAAATATTGTCAATTGCAGAAACGTATAAAATATTATTTATTGTAAAACTGCTTAACAGAAATATTGATCGTTGCAGAATTCGTTGTTAAAGATATTGTTAATTTTCAGAACCTGTTAATGATACATTATTTGTTACAGAACTTGTTGATAAAAGGTTATTGAATTGTGGAAACATTTAAAATATTATCAATTGCAGAAACGTTTAAAATATCATTTATTGTAAAACTGGTTAGTAGAAATATTGTTCGTTGCAGAATTCGTTGTTAAAAATATTATTAATTTTCAGAACCTGTTAATGATACATTATTTGTCACAGAACTGGTTGATAGAATGTTATTGAATTGTGGAAATATTTAAAATATTATCAATTGCAGAAACGTTTAAAATATTATTTATTGTAAAACTGGTTAATAGAAATATTGTTCGTTGCAGAATTCGTTGTTAAAAATATTATTAATTTTCAGAACCTGTTAATGATACATTATTTGTCACAGAACTGGTTGATAGAATGTTATTGAATTGTGGAAATATTTAAAATATTATCAATTGCAGAAACTTTTAAAATATCATTTATTGTAAAACTGGTTAATAGAAATATTGTTCGTTGCAGAATTCGTTGTTAAAAATATTATTAATTTTCAGAACCTGTTAATGATACATTATTTGTCACAGAACTGGTTGATAGAATGTTATTGAATTGTGGAAATATTTAAAATATTATCAATTGCAGAAACGTTTAAAATATTATTTATTGTAAAACTGTTAATAGAAATATTGTTCGTTGCAGAATTCGTTTTTAAAAATATTATTAATTTTCAGAACCTGTTAATGATACATTATTTTGTCACAGAACTGTTGATAGAATGTTATTGAATTGTGGAAACGTTTAAAATATTATTAATTTTCGGAACCTGTTAATCATATATTATTTGTCACAGAACTGGTTGATAGAATGTTATTTAATTGTGGAAATATTTAAAATATTATCAATTGCAGAAACGTTTAAAATATTATTTATTGTAAAACTGCTTAACAGAAATATTGATCGTTGCAGAATTCGTTGTTAAAAATATTGTTAATTTTCAGAACCTGTTAATGATACATTATTTGTCACAGAACTGGTTCATAGAAGGTTATTGAATTGTGGAAACATTTAAAATATTATCAATTGCAGAAACGTTTAAAATATCATTTATTGTAAAACTGGTTAATAGAAATATTGTTCGTTGCAGAATTCGTTGTTAAAAATATTATTAATTTTCAGAACCTGTTAATGATACATTATTTGTCACAGAACTGGTTGATAGAATGTTATTGAATTGTGGAAACATTTAAGATATTATGAATTGCGCAAACTTTCAAAATATTTGAAATTGTAGAACTGGTTAATGGAAATGTTTTTCGTTGCAGAACATTATTAATATTCAGAACCTTTTAATGATACATTATTTGTCACAGAACTGGTTGATAGAACGCTGTTGAAATGTGGAAACATTTATAATGTTATCAATTGCACAAACTTTTAAATATTATTTGTTGTAAAACTGGTAAATAGAAATATTGTTCGGTGCAGAATTCGTTGTTAAAAATATTAATTTACATAACCTGTTAATGATACATTATTTGTCACAGAACTGGTTGATAGAATGTTATTTAATTGTGGAAACAATAAGAATATTATCAATTGTAGAAACGTTTCAAATATTACTATTTGTAGAAATGGTTAATAGAAATATTATCCGTTGCAGAAGGGGTGGGGGTGGCTCAGTCGGTAGCGCGCCAGGCTCGTAATCTGTAGTTCCCGGGTTCGAGTCCCAGCTGGGTCAGTGTTGAGATTTATCTCCGCAAAAATTCCCCGCCCTGCCCACGGTCAGTAGGGGACACCGATGGGCTTGGAAAGGCCGCCGTCCGTCGGATGGGACGTTAAGCCGTGGTCCCGTGTGTGGGAGAGCCATACCCTGTGCACGTTAAAGAACACGCTGGATGGCCTTGACGGGAGGCTACCATCTGTCTCCCAACAGCTGTTCCAGTGGGTCCCCTCCCCCAACCTTCTCTGAGCCTTCGGGGTCCATGCGACCTGGCCATTTAGCCCATGGTGTGCAAAAAAGTGCCGCTCAGAGGTAAAACAACCCAACCCAATCCGTTGCAGAATCGATTGTTTAATTTATTATTAATCCCAGATCTGTTGATAAAAATGTTATTCGCTACACAATTGGTTGTTAGAGATATTTTTGTAAGTAGAACATGTTAATGAAACGTTATTTGTCGCAGAACTGGTTGATGAAATATCCTCGAATTATAGAACCTGTTGATAAAATATTGTTAATTGCAGAAACATCTAAATATTATATATACCGGTGTTAATCGGAGAACGGGTTCATAAAAATATTAGATGCAGAATCAATTGTTAAAAATATTTTTAATCGCAGATCTTGTTGATAAAAATATTATTAGTTTGTACAGTTGGTTAAAATATTTGTAATGCAAAACTTGTTGGTATAAATATTATTAATCTTAGAACCAAATATTATTAATTGTAGAAGCGGTTGATGAAAATACTATTCATTGCAGAATTGATTGCCAAAATGTTAATCGTTGAACTGGTTGATAAAATTTTACTAATCATGGGACCAGTTAAAATATTATTAATCGTTGAACTGGTTGATAAAATTTTACAATCACGGGACCAGTTAAAATATTATTAATCGTTGAACTGGTTGATAAATTTTTACCAATCACGGGACCAGTTAAAATATTATTAATCGTTGAACTGGTTGATAAAATTTTACCAATCACGGGACCAGTTAAAATATTATTAATCGTTGAACTGGTTGATAAAATTTTACCAATCACGGGACCAGTTAAAATATTATTAATCGCTGAACTGGTTGACTAAATTTTACCAATCACGGGACCAGTTAAAATATTATTATCGTTGAACTGGTTGATAAAATTTTACCAATCACGGGACCAGTTAAAATATTATTAATCGTTGAACTGGTTGATTAAATTTTACCAATCACGGGACCAGTTAAAATATTATTAATCGCTGAACTGGTTGATTAAATTTTACCAATCACGGGACCAGTTAAAATATTATTAATCGTTGAACTGGTTGATTAAATTTTACCAATCACGGGACCAGTTAAAATATTATTAATCGTTGAACTGGTTGATAAAAATTTTTCAATCAAGGAATCAGACAAAATATTATTAATCGTAAAACTGATTGATAAAGTTTTATCAATCACGGAACTAGTTAAAATATTATGAATCGTAGAACTGGGTAAAATATGAATTGTAGAAACAGTCGACAGTCATTATTAATTGCGGAATGGGTTTTTGAAAGTATTATTAATCGCAGAACCGGTTGCTAAATAAAAATTAGAAGAATTAATAACAAAAGCTAATCTGAGTATATAAAGAAACGTGTTATGATTGCTTCTGACTATTTTGAAACAGATTAAATATGTCAATATGCATTAAAAAAGTGTCAAATAAAATGACAATCTAAAAGAACCTGTTGTTAATCAGTTGTGATGACCCAGATGTCCAAATCCGTTCGCTGGATGTCCGTTTCTCTTTCTGCCTTCCCAAGACGAGTTAATCCTTCGTCTGTGAGCGTTTCTTCATTCATCGACATGACAACGTTTATCCTCGAAACGCCAAAAAAACAGCAGCGCGCGAGATTCTTGAAATTCCCACAACGAACATCGAGTTCCGGAAGGTCCCGTTACTATAGTAACTGGAGGATGTCTGGTGGCGTTGGTGCGCGGAGAGTAAGAAGTGGAGCAAAGGCTGTGGTTGGCGCGCGTTCCTGTCCTAAGTCGTCGTGGTTGGTCGCTCAGTATATAATGCTGAAGATCGTACGCGGCCGTTCGTTTAAACTTTATCTTGTGAGGAGTGCGTGGACGCGTGTTGGAAAAGTACGGCGGCCCAGCGCACGGGGGTGAGTACTGTTTGCTTTTCGTGACTTACGGATTTACTTTGTTAGTGTTGTTGTGTGGGGGTTAAAGTTGCTTAACGTCGATTCATCAAATTAGGGGACCCCAAACCAAGGCTACATTTATACTTAAAGCTAGAACAACTTTTTCAGTGACGTCACAAACGGAGGGATATTAAAAAAAGTAGTTTTTGTTGAGGCTAAAAGTTGCCTAAATAATTTTTGTTCAGGTTAAATGTTTCAATGTTTCAATGTTAGGGAAGAAACGTTATAAAAACATTCAGTTTTAATTTATTTTCCCAATTAAAATACACTGCCTACACAAAAAGTTAAATGTTTTCACCCAATACCAGCATAAAGCCAAATTCAATGCTACATAACTTCTAAAATAAGCTTTTAACGCAAAAATGTCCCTGAAGATAATTTAAAAGATATCAAAAAACTATCTAAAACTTAGTTTAAAACAATATTTGTTAACAATTTAAATAATTATGAAAGTTTGAAAATTTACTAACGCAAATGCCAGTCACAAGAATTTATTTCAGAAATAAAACTTTTAAAGCATAATTTCGAACCATTTAATAATATAAGTGTATATTTTAGACGCTTGTTTAGGCGATTTTTTTTAGATATGCATCATTTTTATATGCTTATTAAAAGCTGGAATAAGTTTGTTAACTATTCAAGCTTCCATAATTCTTTAAATGCTAATTATTTGTTAAATTTAGAGAGACTTTATAAGAAAAGATCTTTTATTTTTCCCTAGTCATACCTTTTCATAAAATATTTGTTGTAGAAATTACGCATAAACAATTTGGAATGTAATAATAATAATATTTATTATTAATATTTAAAGAAATAATATATACATAATGATCCTGCAAAACCGGCAGCTATTTTCAACAACAATTTATATGGAAAGCATGTGGAAAAGCGTTATTTTAAATATTAAAAAAATTTATGATCACAGAATCGTTCGAAAATTTACACAATGCATATACTTAACAAGTAGAATTAAATGGAAAAAATATTATTTGCCATGTTTGTAAATAACCATTTTTTGTTCTATTTCGTGATAGTAAGCATGTTGTTTAAACTTGTGGTTAATGTTTAAATGTGGCATTGCATACATGTTAGAAAAACTGTCCAGTGTCAGAAGAAATGGAAAGTTCTGTATTTTTTTATTAAGGCAAAATGCTTTACAATGTGTATTAATTAAATAATGTATGCGTTTACATTGCTGAAATAAATTTTTGGTAAATGCTGCATTGGCTCGAAAGTTATTGCTGCTGCTATTATTATTAAAATTAAATTCTGTAAATGCTCGAAAATCGTAACTACTACTGCTTTGTGTACCAAAGTGTTCGAGAAGTATTTTCGATAGGGTGTGTCAGAGGCTCGTGAAATTAAAACAGTTTTTTGTGGTTTTTTAAACTTAAACTATTAAAGCTAATGAATTAAAAATATATATTTTTTGGAATATTTTCATTGGAACAACTTTCCGTGGTAATATATGACAGCTTAGATGTATTTTTTCTTTCTTTATAAAAGGGCGTTTTTGTTAAAATTAAAACCAAACCAGTCCAATTTTGCCTGTTTAGAAACCTTCTAATTATAAACAAATCAGCGCAGGAAGTTTCTTAAAAGCATATGCGTTCATGAAATAAAATTTCACTCTTTGGAAATGTTCGGCTTTAACTGACGGTACATTAAGCTTATTCGTTACAGATGTTATTTGAACTATCTAATCACTGAAGTATTTGAAATATCTAATGGAATTTTATGCCGATTAAGCATTTAGATTGAACGCCATATCTTATGAGAGTTAAACGTGAATTAAGGTAGGAATTCCCCTTACTACTGGTGGACTTGGAAACGTCGCCGTCCATCGAGTGTGACGTTAAGCTGTGTTTCAGTGTGAGGGAGAACCTGTGCACATTAAAGAACATACCCTGTGCACATTAAAGAACACCCTGGATGGCTTTGATGGGAGACTACCATCTTCTCTCAACAGCTGTTCCAGTGGTCCCCTCCCCCTAACCTTCTCTGAGCCTTCGGGGTCCTTGTGACCCATTGTGTGCAAAAAAAGTGCCGCTCAGAGGTAAACCAAACCAAAACCAAAGCCCCTTACTAAGGAACTTACTAAGTAAATGATTTATCACAGTGTCAAATGGTTATTTTTATTTTATTTATTTGTTTTTATCACAACGGTTATTCTCCCATAACTTTCGATCCAGTTGACCCTCTCCATAACGTATGTGTTGATGAACGCATGGCGTGTCATATGTTAAAATCCCCCCGTGCATTCTTCCCCCCTAAAAAAGGGGAGATATGAAAATAATTTCTTCGTTTTATCTTCCGAATGCGAAAGCCCAGAGTGAAGAGTTTGGTGTCCAATTGAAGTTTGTGATATGGGCACTGTTGTGGGTTACCTCGAATTATGAATCCCCAATTAAAAAAAGTGGGCAGAAATGTCATGGAAGTCGGTCTCAACTAGTTATATCTCAAAGCTTATGACGACTCTGATGATGTGAGACACCCTAAATCACACCCCAACTTACTGGGCAGGGGTGGCTCAGTCGGTAGCGCGCCAGGCTCGTAATCTGTAGTTCCCAGGTTCGAGTCTCAGCTGGGTCTTGAGATTTATCTCCGTAAAATTCCCCGCCCTGCCCACGGTCAGTAGGGGACACCGATGGGCTTGGAAAGGCCGCCATCCGTCGAATGGGACGTTAAGCCGTGGCCCCGTGTGCGGGAGAGCCATACTCTGTACACGTTAAAGAACACGCTGGATGGCCTTGACGGGAGGCTATCATCTGTCTCCCAACAGCTTTTCCAGTGGGTCCCCTTCCCCAACCTTCTCTGAGCCTTCGGGGTCCATGTGACCTGGCCATTTAGCCCATGGTGTGCAAAAAAGTGTCGCTCAGAGGTAAAACAACCCACCCCAAAGCCCATGTGCGGGAGAGCCATACCTTGTGCACGTTAAAGAACACGCTAGATGGCATTGACCGTATGTTACCATTTGTCTCCCAAAAGCTGTTCCAGTGGATTCACTTCCCCAACTTTCTCTGAGCCCTCAGTGTCCTTGTGACCTGGGTATTTAGCCCACTGTGTGCAAAATAATTGCCTCTCAGAGGTAAAACAGCTCGTTCCAACCCCTAGATCAATCAGTGTTTCCTCGCACAACCTTGAGACAGTGTTTCCCCGACTCTTTGGTTCTCTTTTATTAATCGGTGGTGATCATGCAATATTGCATCATGATAAATGCAAAAAAAATATCTTTTTTTCAGTACAGTCGCTCAAAAAAGTATCCGAACACTATGATTGATTACAGAATTCATAAAAATATCTGGCAACGATGTTTTTAGAAATTAATGATCTGGCAACTTTCGTGTCACGTGACACGAAGGTTAATTTCTAAAACAAATCGTTGCCAGATATTTTTTCTAAAATCTGTAATCAACCATAGTGTTCGGATATTTTTTTGAACGACTGTACTGCCTATTTCACTCAAATACCTTGTTTGAAAATGCTTTCCCCTTTAGCAAAACGATGATTAAAAAAAATAAATACCCCCTCAAGCAGCTGCTTGCCAAGAGGTCTGACAGGAGCCTGTCAGTTTATATGCCATAGTACAAGGTCTGAGAGGATGGCAGGGCCTCAGCAGAAACACGACACATACATCCATGCCTTACCCGGGTCTCGAACCCAGGTCCCTTAGACCAGTAGCCAAGCGCGTTAACCACTCGGCCATGGGACGGCTTAGTGATTTCATATTTACTTAGTAGCGGTGCTGAAAAACATTTCGTAACCATTTGGTTGTACGTAAATAAAAAAAACAGTTTGGGAACTTCGATTTAAATGCATTTTAAATTCACAATTCGATTTTATGGAGAAACGCTTTTCAAGGAAAAAAAAAATTAAATGTAAATTATTGTCGGGAACATGACATCCTTGCGTCATAGTTAAAAAAATACTATTTTCTGGAAACGACGGATACTTTATCTAGTCATGAACACATTTTTTTCAGAGGAAGTGTACTAATCAAGTTGGCTAGTCAAATATTTTCTGAGAGAAAATGTAATAATCAAGTTGGCTAATTATTAATAAACGTATTCAGAGAAAATGTAATAATTAAGTTAGCTAGTCATTAATAAACTTATTCAGAGATAATGTAATGATAAGTTAGCTATCATTAATAATCTGTTTCAGAGAAAATGCAATAATCAAAGTTGGTTAGCCGTAAATGAACTTGTTCAGAAGAAATGTGAGAAGCAAGTTGGCCAGTCATAAATAAACTTAAACAGAGAAAAATGCAACGATCAAGAAGAGCTTGTAGTTGTAACAAATAGGTGCTCCTGAATAATTTGCAGAATATCATTGTCGGACAATTGTATATTTTAAATACACATTTTGGGAAAGTGTCTGGCATGTTTTTGCTAAGTAATTGAGGATATCATTTAAGATTCTACAAGCAAAGTTTTCATGGCAAACTTTAAGATGTAGGTTTAATTATAATGATTATATTCTAATTTACTACTTCTACATTTAAGAGTCTGTATATCTGTTCCAGAAGTCCTCCTAAACAGTATTGGGGCGGGGTGGCTCAGTCGGTAGCGCGCCAGGCTCGTAATCTGTAGTTCCCAGGTTCGAGTCCCAGCTGGGTCAGCGTTGAGATTTATCTCCGCAAAATTCCCCGCCCTGCCCACGGTCAGTAGGGGACACCGATGGGCTTGGAAAGGCCACCATCCGTCGGATGGGACGTTAAGCCGTGGCCCCGTGTGCGGGAGAGCCATACCCTGTGCACGTTAAAGAACACGCTGGATGGTCTTGACGGGAGGCTACCATCTGTCTCCCAACAGAGAAGTGGGTCCCCTCCCCCAACCTTCTCTGAGCCTTCGGGGTCCATGTGACCTGGCCATTTAGCCCATGGTGTGCAAAAAAGTGCCGCTCAGAGGTAAAACAACCCAACCCAACCCCTCCCCCAACCTTCTCTGAGCCTTCGGGGTCCTTGTGACCTGGCCATTTAGCCCATGGTGTGCAAAAAAGTGCCGCTCAGAGGTAAAACAACCCAACCCATAATGGTATGGGGTGCTATTGGACATAACAGCAGGTCACCAAAGATCATACTTTTGTACGCATCACAGGAACACTGACAGCTGCACGATACGTTAGCACGGTTCTGCAGCCATTTTTTTTTTCGTTACGGTTCCTCGGAGGCATGCAGCAGCTCATTTTGCAGCATGATAATGTCCATGTACACACTGTTAGGGTCTCCAGACAGCGTGTGTAACATGTTCAAGTATTGCTAAGGTCAGCACGATCACCAGATTTATTCCCAATAGAAAATCTGTGGGACCACATTGGATGACCTGTGCAATCTTCTCACTAGCCAGCGCGGATTCTCAATGAATTATGAGAGCAAGTCAAGCTGCTTGGTGTGTAATTCCTCAGGACCATATCCGACGACTTTATGACTCCATGCCACGCCGTATTGCCGTTCACTGCAGTGCAACCACCTACTGAGGCAGTCACATTGTGACCTGGCTATTTAGTCCATTGTGTGCAGAAAAGTGCAGCTCAGAGGTAAAACAACCACCCAAACCGAATATAAACATTTCTCAAGAATTTGGTCTAAACATCCTCTACCACCTCTAAATCTCCACTGTTCATTCCGATATTGTTAATCAACCAAATTTGCAATTATGTTAAGAAAAATAACGGGAAAACTTTTTCTGTAATAGAGAGTAAACTAATGATCCTATAATTATTACAAGAAATGCAATGACCTTTCTTAAAGAATAGGGATGATAATAATTCTAGTAAAATCCTTAATAATAAAAACCTTTTTATCATAGGAAATATTAAACTCCAATACACTGTAAAAAACACTAGAGTTTGTCATCTGATAACAGAATTATTCTCAGCTTTAATCATTTCAGCTGCAATTTCATCTTCCTTGGTGACTTGTGTATTTCTAGTGTGTACCCTAGGTGACTTGTGTATCTGCCCTTGGTGACTTGTGTCGCTTCAGCTGTAATTTCATCTACCTTTGGTGACTTGTGTCATTTCAGCTGTAATTTCATCTACGCTTGGTGACTTGTGTATCTACCCTTGGTGATGTGTGTCATTTCAGCTGTAATTTCATCAACCCTTGGTGACTTGTGTATTCCTAGTGTGTACCCTAGGTGACTTCTTTATCTACCCTTGGTGACTTGTGTCATTTCAACTACCTTTGGTGACTTGTGTCATTTCAACTACCCTTGGTGACTTGTGTCTTTCTAGTGTGTACCATAGGTGACTTATGTCATTTCAGCTGTAATTTCATCTACCCTTGGTGACTTGTGTATTCCTAGTGTGTACCCTAGGTGACTTGTGTATCTACCCTTGGTGATGTGTGTCATTTCAGCTGTAATTTCATCTACCCTTGGTGACTTGTGTCATTTCATCTGTAATTTCATCAACCCTTGGTGACTAGTGTTTTCCTTGTGTGACCCTAGGTGACTTGTGTATCTACCCTTGGTGATGTGTGTCATTTCAGCTGTAATTTCATCTACGCTTGGCGAATTGTGTATCTACCTTTGGTGATGTGTGTCATTTCAGTTGTAATTTCATCTACGCTTGGTGACTTGTGTAGCTTATACACTGCGCTGCCAAATAAAGAATTTCCATGTTATGTCAATAAGAACCTAACTTCGAAACTTTATGACTTTTAAATATGCCCGTGGCCGAGTGGTTAGCACGCTTGGCTACTGATCTAAGGGACCCAGGTTCGAGCCCCGGATAAGGCATGGATGTATGTGTCGTTTTTCTGCTGAGGTCCTGCCATCCTCTCAGACCTTCTACTATGGCATATAAACTGACAGGCTCCTGTCAGACCTCTGTGGCAAGCAGCTGCTTGAGGGGGTATTTATTTTTTTTTATTTAATAGAAAAATGTCACTGAAGGTAAAGATCATAATCATGTTGTTCCTCAACCATATTAATAAGCACGTGACACTCGTTTCCCAAAACCTGTTGACTCAACTTTTCCAACTATACGACCCTCCTTCCATTGACCTGTGGATTTCCTTCTCCAAACTGTTTTCCTTCCTTTATATCATGCGACTCCCCCAATCACGTGATTCGCCTTCTCCAATCATGTGACTCACCACCCAATCACGTCACTCATCTTTTCCCAATCATAAACTGACCTTCTCTGATCGTTTGGGTTTCGGTCCTTAACCATGTCTCTGTTCATAAACATGTGGTATTCCTTTTCCCCAAATGTGGCTCACCTTTTCCGATTATACCATTCTCCTCTCCCATATTTGTGGATTTTCTGTTCCAAAGTGGCAGCCCCTTTCAACAAAAAAAAACGTTACTTTCTTATCCCGATGTTTATGATTCCCTTTTGGATTTCCAGTATGACTGTAACCCCCTATGTCAGCTCTCACGGATTGAAATATTAGCGGTATTTGTTCACAAATCAATGAATTTTGGTTTTTAGTTTATGCAGCTGTACGAAATTGATAATGTAAAAATAACTTCACGAACAATTTCATAATGGCGAAAGAATTTCTTTGCCACCGCTTAAAATTCTATACTTAATTATATAATAGTTATTTTTTTTCAGTTCCATACCTCTATCACATTGTCATTATATTAAAGCAGAGGAAATGACTTGTTCTCTGTATGGAGATTTATTCTCAGAATTATTGCCCATATATCATCAGGTAATACACGAATCTACCTAGGATAGAAACTTTGAACTCATTTTGACAAATTAGCCTCCGAATCCGGCTTCATCTCTTTCCAAACGCGGTCATTCGTTCCTTCGTCCTGTGCCGACACGCGCCAAACGCTGCGGGGATTTGCGGATTCACGCGGAGCCGAATTCATCTTACCAGAAGCACGTATTCAGCCCTGGGGGCCATTGTTCCCACAAACTTCGGTGGTTATGCGATTGGACGGTGATTTTTTTGAGTTCTTAGGCTAGAACACGGGAAGAGAGCAAGGGAGTGGGCATCTGGTATTGGGACCATGATGCCAAATATGTGTCAGACGCAGTGAGGCGTGATTTACGTGATTAAAAAGTCAACAGTGTTCCTCTAGGAGGCAATTTTTTTCTCTTTTGAAATGTGCACAAGGAGTTGTGGGAAGGACGCAGAACATGGGAAAAAAGCTTCTGGGCACTTTCGTAAAAACCTTCATATTGGAAAAAAATTAATTAATTTTGAAATAAATTCTTACCAGTAGCTTTGTTGTTAAGCATTCAAACTTCCAGAACTGTTTGAATAAACGAATATCGTTGAAAACTCGAGTTTTAGATGGATTTTTATATTGATTTTTTTTAGGGGCGGGGGTAGCTCAGTCGGTAGCGCGCCAGGCTCGTAATTTGTAGTTCTCAGGTTCGAGTCCCAGCTGGGTCAGCGTTGAGATTTGTCTCCGCAAAATTCCCCGCCCTGCCCACGGTCAGGAGGGGACACCGATGGGCTTGGAAAGACCGCCGTCCGTCGGATGGGACGTTAAGCCGTGGCCCCGTGTGAGGGAGAGCCATACCCTGTACACGTTAAAGAACACGCTGGATGGCCTTGAAGGGAGGCTACCATCTGTCTCCCAACAGCTGTTCCAGTGGGTCCCCTCCCCAAACCTTCTCTGAGCCTTCGGGGTTCATGTGACCTGGCCATTTAGCCCATGGTGTGCAAAAAAGTGCCGCTCAGAGGTAAAACAACCCAACCTATATTGATCTTCAGTCACATTTTTACTTAAAAAGGTAATTTTAGAAATTGGAAAACATGACATTTGGGTTTTCACCGCCATTACACGAAAATGTTTTTTGCTAGCAAATATATGTTTCTATAATGCCTACTTTTCTGGCATTCTATTTATGAAATTATTGTTACATCATTGGTCAGGAAAAAGTGAGTACAAACGAAAACGTTACAATGCATAACCGAAGTATAATGAAATGTCAGTATAACGAAATCAAACCGGTTACTAAAATATATTCGTTATATTGAAATGCAATGAAAAACATGCTATAATAGTTACATACAACAAAATAATCTGCATAAAAGAGATTTACAGTGTATTGGAGATTTACTTCTTAAAGAAGTCGGAATTTTTAATTTAATTTAAACAATAACAATAACGAAGAAATATGACAATAACTCAAATTTAACAAATGAAAATACTAGATGCTAAAACGAACATTGTGCATATTGTTTAAGGGTTGGGTTGTTGGGTTGTTTTACCTCTGAGCGGCACTTTTTTTCACACCATAGGCTAAATGGCCAGGTCACAAGGACCCCGAAGGCTCAGAGAAGGTTGGGGGAGGGGACCCACTGGAAAAGCTGTTGGGAGACAGATGGTAGCCTCCCGTAAAGGCCATCCAGCGTGTTCTTTAACGTGCACAGGGTATGACTCTTCCGCACACGGGGCCACGGCTTAACGTCCCATCCGACGGACGGCGGCCTTTCCAAGCCCATCGGTGTCCCCCTATTGACCGTGGGCAGGGCAGGGAATTTTGCGGAGATAAATCTCAACGCTGACCCAGCTGGGACTCGAACCTGGGAACTACAGATTACGAGCATGGCGCGCTACCGACTGAGCCACCCCCGCACCTATTGTTTAAGGATTTTCTTATTAAAAATGTCGTTATACTAGTCATTTCTTTTTATTGAGATAGAATTAATAATGTTATACTGGTAAATTTGAATGTGATAGACACATCTGGTTGAACCTCCTGTAGCCCCTTCTACATACACAGTCGTATCAGAATAATATGACCACTCCCCATTCCCATTATATTAGGTAGTGGTCATATTATTCTGATACGACTGTGCATATATATGACCATTTCCTTGTGTGAGAATTACAAAGATCACACAGTTCACTACCCAGATAAAGAGGTTGTCCACTTTTCATTCGAATAACTCTTAAATATTCATTGTCTTAATTTTATGAGTATTTAAAACAAAGAAATTGCTTTTTATAAAAAAAAACTTTTTTAAAATCTGGTTCTTCATGCTGTTGAGTTTTTTCCCCCAACTTAATATATTGTTTCGAAATTTTCGAATTAGTTTTAAATCAGCTCGATTAGCAGCCGTTCTATGCACTCGAGTCTCGCGCTGAAGATTGTGTTGGGTTGGGTTGTTTTACCTCTGAGCGGCACTTTTTGCACATCATGGGCTAAATGGCCAGGTCACATGGACCCCGAAGGCTCAGAGAAGGTTGGGGGAGGGGACCCACTGGAAGAGCTGTTGGGAGACAGATGGTAGCCTCCCGTCAAGGCCATCCAGCGTGTTTTTTAACGTGCTGTTGGGAGACAGATGGTAGCCTCCCGTCAAGGCCATCCAGCGTGTTTTTTAACGTGCTGTTGGGAGACAGATGGTAGCCTCCCGTCAAGGCCATCCAGCGTGTTTTTTAACGTGCTGTTGGGAGACAGATGGTAGCCTCCCGTCAAGGCCATCCAGCGTGTTCTTTAACGTGCTGTTGGGAGACAGATGGTAGCCTCCCGTCAAGGCCATCCAGCGTGTTCTTTAACATGCACAGGGTATATCTCTCCCGCACACGGGGCCACGGCTTAACGTTCCATCCGACGGACGGCGGCCTTTCCAAGCCCACGGTGTCCTCCACTGACCGTGGGCAGGGCGGGGAAATTGAAGATTGTGTAAATTTGCCAAATGCGACGAAATTTTCGAATCACTTTTAACCGAGTTCGAGTTTCGTCCTCCCCATTCAGATTCGTGCTGGACTCGAGACCTACTTTCATTGGCTGCGTCCATTGTGTTGCCCTTTCTCACAGAATCGCTTATTTCAGGGTCTTGTCGTCATTGCTATTTGGCATTGTCTTGTGCGAACGTTTGTGACCCGATTTTTCACTTTTACGTCTTCGAATCCCTGCCAACGCTCGTTATTTATTAACCTTTTCTCCATTGTGACGTCTAATGGACTGGATCACGGACATTTGCAACACGCGACGCATTACCTAAGAATGAAGAAACACGGTGGGAATTTTGCGACGTGTTTACTTCACAGCACTCCACACAAGTAGTGCGAAAATTTCCTCTAATAATTCGTAAACGAATTGGTTCGTGAAACAAAGGAACAAAAAAGCACTAATAAGGAGACATGAAACAATATTAATAATTATTATGGGACAGTTTTTAAAGTTGGCTTTCTAATTAACGGTACAGTATTTGGAATCATGGGAAAATATTTACTTGTCATTCTGATTGTGATTTCGTCACAATCACGAGACCAAAATATATTTTTCTTTTAATCCTTTCGTATCTCGGTAACCCCAAAGAGTTCAGACCATTTGCCACAAAGGGGTGATAAGATATGTAAATAGCAAACACCTCATTGACGAGACTATGGTGTAATCAAACTTTGTTTTTTGAGAAAGCGATTTGCTATTAATTACAAATGAATTTATAGATATATCTCTCTGATTATAAAAATGATTTTTGAACTTGATACTTTTAAGTTAGTGATGGTCCCAAGTGGGAAGGGCCAGGGGAAATAGATGTGATCATCCCCCCAAAAAATAAGAGAAGAGGCCAGAGATAATCATTGTACAGATTCTTTTTTGAGACTTGCTCACTACCCCTTTCCCCCCAAAAAAAGAAAAAAAAAAATATATAAATAAATTCGTTGCTTTAGGGATCGCCCTGGCTTTGGGTCCCACGGGTATTCCTACAAAAATTTCTCGCAATTTCCAAATCATCTGAAGACCTGTTATAGAGAAGTTAGCGAAACCAACACCTTCCTACTAAACAGAAAGCCATACAATTAAATGATGAGGACATCTTATGGTAGTCTTAGAATCGAGATATTTCTTATAAATTTATTTCTACTATTATTAATGGTATATAATAATACTAATCTTTATACTAATGTTTATTTATAAATATACATTATTTAGAAGAAAAGAAATATTCGTATGGATTAGCCTTAAGATAATGCTAACAGATACGAATACATTTTTCTACACAATGCATATAGATAAATATTAGTATAGAGAATAAAATTAAAATTTACCAATAATAATATTAGCTAAAAATTTATAGAAATAAACGTATAAGAAATAGGTAGATTTTAGAACTACCTATGCTGACGTCATAACTTATTAAAAAGAGTACAACTTAGTTGTACGGCCTTCTCTATAAGTAGTGTTGGCTAAGCCCCAACCGTGCTCTCGGTGAGAAACGAGACAACGGTGGGCTTGGAAAGGTCGCCGTCTGTCGGATGGGAGGCTAAGTCGTGGCTCCGTCTGCACGAGAGCTATACTTTGCGCACGTTAAAGAACACGCTGGATGGCTTTGACAGGAGGTTTCCATCTGTTTCCTCACAGCTATCTAGTGGGTGTCCTCCCCCTACCTTACTTGACCTTTCGGGGTCTTGTGACCTGGCCATTTAGCCCATTGTGTGCAAAAAAGTCACTCAGAGGTAAAATAACCCAACCTAATCCTCCCATTTCTCTTGTGTATAATCCTTTGATAAATTGTTAACTGTAGTGTGTCGTTTGGAATAAAGCTTCAGAACTTTTTCATTAGACCTCGTATACACCTAAGTGTGGGGCGGGGGTGGCTCAGTCGTAGCGCGCCAGACTCGTAATCTGTAGTTCCAGGTTCGAGTCCCAGCTGGGTCAGCGTTGAGATTTATCTCCGCAAAATTCCCCGCCCTGCCCACGGTCAGTAGGGGACATCGATGGGCTCAGAAAGGCCGCCGTCCGTCGGATGGGACGTTAAGCCGTGGTCCCGTGTGTGGGGGTGAGCCATACCCTGTGCACGTTAAAGAACACGCTAGATGGCCTTGACGGGAGGCTACTATGTGTCTCCCAACAGCTGTTAAAGTGGGTCCCCTCCCCCAACCTTCTCTGAGCCTTCGGGGTCCATGTGACCTGGCCATTTAGCCCATGGTGTGCAAAAAAGTGCCGCTAAGAGGTAAAACAACCCAACCCAACACCTAAGTGTTCTAATTTTCCCCCGAGATTTTGCAGCTTCCTTATTGGCACTCATCAGATAAGCCATTGCTAATTTCTGTTAAAAAAATGGTGACCGGATAAATCATACTACTCTCAGTTAAATAAAGATGATTCGATTACAACACTCTAACAGCTGGTTGGAATGAAAACTTTCAAACGACACACTACAGTTAACAATTTGTCAAAGGATTATATGTAGGGCTAAACTAATTGATACACAGATCGTATACACATGTTATTCATTTACTGTTTTGATTACCCATTATTGATTCTGATGAAATTGATAATCCTTAACCAGATCTTCTGGGCAAAAGTCTTTCATTGTCTTCGGTGTTTTAATTTCCGAAAGGCATGGCCTGACTTCTGTTACATTGTACGTAAGAAAATTGGTGGCGAAGCACTCATGTGGATAAAAACTTCTTTCAAGCAAAGCGGGAAGAGGTACTTGACCCTAATATGAACCGGCTTTTTGCCTTACCGATAGGTTTTTTTCTCTAACAGCAATCAGAAATAATAAAAAGCACTGCATGACCTTGTTCCGACAGCAAACGCATTTCAGAGATAGGCGAAGGAGTAGGTCTCATCTTTGCGGATTCCAGTTCTGTTGCATCAAATGTTTTGTTAATGATTATTTTGGATTATTTTGAAAGGTGGATTTTCGTTAACATCAGGTATGTTAAATGTGAACAACACTATAAATCTCTAAGCTGCGTTTAAATATCTTTATTAACTGATTATTTGTTACTGAAGATAGATTACAAAAAGTTACCGGAGATTTCCATGTCAGGTGGATGTAACAAACTCTCCTAGGTTCTATACCTAGTGAGAGGTGGGATGAGTTGTTCTATTGTTGAATTTGGTTTTTAATTGTCAAAACAAGGAAGTAAGGATTTTAGGGGAAATCGTTAGTGGAGAGAAATTAAAGATCATTGGAGATATTTAACAGCAAACTTTGTTATTTACATTGCAAATTAATTGAAAGATCATTTCTTCTACAATTAAATATATTTTAATAAGCGGTAAATTTGAAATATTAAAATTTTTTTTAGTGGTCTTTTGAAATAATCGTTATGATCAGGACGTTGATTTTAAAATGATTCGGGCTCCATATCTCTTTAAAGTTTAACATTGAGGTGGAATACGAACGTGCAAGAATGAAAGCGTGATCGGACAGAGGAGATATCGCACATAAGCGTAAATTGCGTCATAAATGGATTGGAACACATTTGATTTCAAAGGATGTGCCCAGTAGAAACTTCTTAATAGTGTGTAAAGAAGGAAGGGATTTCTTTGGTGTGTAGTAGGCCGAGTGGTTAGCGCGATTGGATACTGATCTACGGGACCTGGGTTCGAGCCCCGGGTAAGGCATGGCTGTTTGTGTTGTTTTTCTGCTGAGGTCCTGCCATCCTCTCAGACCTTCTGCTGTGGCATATAAACTGACAGGCTCCTGTCAGACCTCTGTGGCAAGCAGCTGCTTGAGGGGGTATTTATTTTATTATTTTTTACACTAAGACGATAAAAAATTGACGATTTATGGTGGTAAAGAACTTTTATTTGGTAACAAAAATAACTATGTATCTAAAGTATATCAGAGTAGGAAGCTAAACATTCTACCTTTTGATTTGTAAATCGGTTTTTGAATATTCTTATTGGTTTATTAGTCAGTTTAGTAATTATAATTGTCAGGATCATTTAGTATAGATGAAGAGCATATTGGTGTATCCATTGACTGGTACTTAAATCTGTATATAATTCATGTAAACGACTGTCTTAGATATTAAATCAGCTCATTTACAGTTTGTTTATTTATTACGAATTAACGCTCAATTATCAAATATTCAAATACCACTAAAAATCAGTAACAATATAATAATAATACTAAAAATTGAGAATTAGAACCATTTGAGTGAGATCAAATTTTCCCTAAGCTTACTTTCAAAGTTAAAAAGAATTTAAGATGGCTTCCAATTCACTTGAAATGAGAAGGGTCCATTTACTTTTCGTAACATAGTATGTTTCCTTCTATTAGTAATGTGGTCTGTGGTCGTGAATTTACAAACTTGAACAATGACTGCTTCGTGTGATAAATTTACACGAAGCAGTCATTGTTCAGATTTGTCTTAAATTTTGAAATCTGTCTTAAAATGAACTAGAGTTCATTTTAAGACAGATTTCAAAATTTATTGAGATTTTTTTCTTGTTTTATGGAGAAATCGAGTTGTTCGAACATTCTTCTATGTTCCGTAATTTATTTTAATAATCTATATTCCGTAACATAAATCTATATTCCGTAATTTATTTAAAAATTTTCATGTTGCCCTGAAAGATCAATGTATTTTGAGAATGATAGATTCCTAATTGTTAGATTTTGATATTTTCGTGTTGCAGACAGAAATAATGAATAGTTTAAAAATTCTTATTCCCAAACTTTTTTTGATTTTTTTTTTCGTAATATACGAGAACAATTTGGGCATTCGAAATCTGAATTGTATTTGGATCTTTCAGTGTTTCACAGAGAAATCTGAATCATTTAGTCATTTTGGTTTTGGAAGGGGCGGGGGTGGCTCAGTCGGTAGCGCGCCAGGCTCGTAATCTGTAGTTCCCAGGTTCGAGTCCCAGATGGGTCAGCGTTGAGATTTATCTCCGCAAAATCCCCCGCCCTGCCCACGGTCAGTAGGGGACACCGATGGGCTTGGAAAGGCCGCCGTCCATCGGATGGGACGTTAAGCCGTGGCCCCGTGTGCGGGAGAGCCATACCCTATGCACGTTAAAGAACACGCTGGGTGGCCTTGACGGGAGACTACCATCTGTCTCCCAACAGCTGTTCCAGTGGGTCCCCTCCCCCAACCTTCTCTGAGCCTTCGGGGTCCATGTGACCTGGCCATTTAGCCCATGGTGTGCAAAAAAGTGCCGCTAAGAGGTAAAACAACCCAACCCAACACTTAAGTGTTCTAATTTTCCCCCGAGATTTTGCAGCTTCCTTATTGGCACTCATCAGATAAGCCATTGCTAATTTCTGTTAAAAAAATGGTGACCGGATAAATCATACTACTCTCAGTTAAATAAAGATGATTCGATTACAACACTCTAACAGCTGGTTGGAATGAAAACTTTCAAACGACACACTACAGTTAACAATTTGTCAAAGGATTATATGTAGGGCTAAACTAATTGATACACAGATCGTATACACATGTTATTCATTTACTGTTTTGATTACCCATTATTGATTCTGATGAAATTGATAATCCTTAACCAGATCTTCTGGGCAAAAGTCTTTCATTGTCTTCGGTGTTTTAATTTCCGAAAGGCATGGCCTGACTTCTGTTACATTGTACGTAAGAAAATTGGTGGCGAAGCACTCATGTGGATAAAAACTTCTTTCAAGCAAAGCGGGAAGAGGTACTTGACCCTAATATGAACCGGCTTTTTGCCTTACCGATAGGTTTTTTTCTCTAACAGCAATCAGAAATAATAAAAAGCACTGCATGACCTTGTTCCGACAGCAAACGCATTTCAGAGATAGGCGAAGGAGTAGGTCTCATCTTTGCGGATTCCAGTTCTGTTGCATCAAATGTTTTGTTAATGATTATTTTGGATTATTTTGAAAGGTGGATTTTCGTTAACATCAGGTATGTTAAATGTGAACAACACTATAAATCTCTAAGCTGCGTTTAAATATCTTTATTAACTGATTATTTGTTACTGAAGATAGATTACAAAAAGTTACCGGAGATTTCCATGTCAGGTGGATGTAACAAACTCTCCTAGGTTCTATACCTAGTGAGAGGTGGGATGAGTTGTTCTATTGTTGAATTTGGTTTTTAATTGTCAAAACAAGGAAGTAAGGATTTTAGGGGAAATCGTTAGTGGAGAGAAATTAAAGATCATTGGAGATATTTAACAGCAAACTTTGTTATTTACATTGCAAATTAATTGAAAGATCATTTCTTCTACAATTAAATATATTTTAATAAGCGGTAAATTTGAAATATTAAAATTTTTTTTAGTGGTCTTTTGAAATAATCGTTATGATCAGGACGTTGATTTTAAAATGATTCGGGCTCCATATCTCTTTAAAGTTTAACATTGAGGTGGAATACGAACGTGCAAGAATGAAAGCGTGATCGGACAGAGGAGATATCGCACATAAGCGTAAATTGCGTCATAAATGGATTGGAACACATTTGATTTCAAAGGATGTGCCCAGTAGAAACTTCTTAATAGTGTGTAAAGAAGGAAGGGATTTCTTTGGTGTGTAGTAGGCCGAGTGGTTAGCGCGATTGGATACTGATCTACGGGACCTGGGTTCGAGCCCCGGGTAAGGCATGGCTGTTTGTGTTGTTTTTCTGCTGAGGTCCTGCCATCCTCTCAGACCTTCTGCTGTGGCATATAAACTGACAGGCTCCTGTCAGACCTCTGTGGCAAGCAGCTGCTTGAGGGGGTATTTATTTTATTATTTTTTACACTAAGACGATAAAAAATTGACGATTTATGGTGGTAAAGAACTTTTATTTGGTAACAAAAATAACTATGTATCTAAAGTATATCAGAGTAGGAAGCTAAACATTCTACCTTTTGATTTGTAAATCGGTTTTTGAATATTCTTATTGGTTTATTAGTCAGTTTAGTAATTATAATTGTCAGGATCATTTAGTATAGATGAAGAGCATATTGGTGTATCCATTGACTGGTACTTAAATCTGTATATAATTCATGTAAACGACTGTCTTAGATATTAAATCAGCTCATTTACAGTTTGTTTATTTATTACGAATTAACGCTCAATTATCAAATATTCAAATACCACTAAAAATCAGTAACAATATAATAATAATACTAAAAATTGAGAATTAGAACCATTTGAGTGAGATCAAATTTTCCCTAAGCTTACTTTCAAAGTTAAAAAGAATTTAAGATGGCTTCCAATTCACTTGAAATGAGAAGGGTCCATTTACTTTTCGTAACATAGTATGTTTCCTTCTATTAGTAATGTGGTCTGTGGTCGTGAATTTACAAACTTGAACAATGACTGCTTCGTGTGATAAATTTACACGAAGCAGTCATTGTTCAGATTTGTCTTAAATTTTGAAATCTGTCTTAAAATGAACTAGAGTTCATTTTAAGACAGATTTCAAAATTTATTGAGATTTTTTTCTTGTTTTATGGAGAAATCGAGTTGTTCGAACATTCTTCTATGTTCCGTAATTTATTTTAATAATCTATATTCCGTAACATAAATCTATATTCCGTAATTTATTTAAAAATTTTCATGTTGCCCTGAAAGATCAATGTATTTTGAGAATGATAGATTCCTAATTGTTAGATTTTGATATTTTCGTGTTGCAGACAGAAATAATGAATAGTTTAAAAATTCTTATTCCCAAACTTTTTTTGATTTTTTTTTTCGTAATATACGAGAACAATTTGGGCATTCGAAATCTGAATTGTATTTGGATCTTTCAGTGTTTCACAGAGAAATCTGAATCATTTAGTCATTTTGGTTTTGGAAGGGGCGGGGGTGGCTCAGTCGGTAGCGCGCCAGGCTCGTAATCTGTAGTTCCCAGGTTCGAGTCCCAGATGGGTCAGCGTTGAGATTTATCTCCGCAAAATCCCCCGCCCTGCCCACGGTCAGTAGGGGACACCGATGGGCTTGGAAAGGCCGCCGTCCATCGGATGGGACGTTAAGCCGTGGCCCCGTGTGCGGGAGAGCCATACCCTATGCACGTTAAAGAACACGCTGGGTGGCCTTGACGGGAGACTACCATCTGTCTCCCAACAGCTGTTCCAGTGGGTCCCCTCCCCCAACCTTCTCTGAGCCTTCGGGGTCCATGTGACCTGGCCATTTAGCCCATTGTGTGCAAAAAAGTGCCGCTCAGAGCTAAAACAACCCAAGCAACCCAACCCTAAGGGCCCTAAAAATAGAAAATAATCCTAAAGCATATCGGTGGTGTAATCAGTCACTGAGTTAGTATTCAGTTCAAAGGAAGATAGGGCGTCGGCAATCATGCTGTGTAGGTAAATCGGCGCCCTATCTTCCTTCGAAGTGAATACGAACTCAGGTGACTGATTGCACCATCAATATCCTTTAGGCTTCTTTTCTCCTTTTTAGGGCACTCTAGGAAGATATTATTTTCAAAAAATTTAAACTTTTTTTTTTAGTCACTAAAACACCTACCTTCAAAAAACTTTCATTCATATATTTAATATAATAATTAAAAACTTTCACTCATAAACAACGAGTACATTTTTCACCCCTTTTGGAGTCACGTTTGAGAAGACCATAACATTGGAGACGTCACAGCTATATTTTGAGATACGACTCGTTAAAGTCGAACCCTGGGAAAATCCGCCCCCCTTTCGTCAGAGGGAGGGATAGTGGGGGTAAAATTCAAAATTGTTTACGACCGTCATTATACGAGCTTTCATTTGACACCTAACTCGTAATTGTAGAACCTCCTGTTCGGAAGATATAGTAGAATGACTTTCACATATCCTGCTTTTTAAGTGGGGGGGGGGGGGGGGGTAGAAGAAATCATGGGAGGTCAATTTTTTATAGCTTGGGCTATAAAAAATTTTTGTTTTACCTCTGAGCGGCACGTTTTTGCACACCATGGGCTAAATGGCCAGGTCACATGGACCCCGAAGGTTCAGAGAAGGTTGGGGGAGGAGACCCACTGGAATAGCTGTTGGGAGGCAGATGGTAGCCTGCCGTCAAGGCCATCCAGCGTGTTCTTTAATGTGCACAGGGTATGTCTCTCCCGCACATGTGGCCACGGCTTAATATCCTATCCGATGGACGGCGGCCTTTCCAAGCCTATCGGTGTCCCCTACTGACCGTGGGCAGGGCGGGGAATTTTGTGGAGAAAAATCTCAACGCTGACTCAGCTGAGACTCGAACCTGGGAACTACAGATTACGAGCCTGGCGTGTTACCGACTGAGCCACCCCTGCCCCATTTTTTATAGCCTGTGACATTCCCCGCGTCACAAGCTTTCATCTGACTTTGCGCACTCTCGTTCAGGAGATATTGAGGAGCAATCATTTAAATTTTTTCCTTACCTTTTTAGGGGACAAGAAAGCATGCCATCGCTTTCGAAAGATATGGTGGAACAACGTTTTGTCAAATCCACAAACATCCGACAAGTATCAAAGCCAAAAGCAATAGGAAGATAGGCAATAATAAAAATAGAACTCTTACATTTTAGTAGTTTTGCATAGTTAAAAGCAGGAGCGGAACTGGGGGTGGGGAAATGGGATTGAGAAAGGAAAGCCTTGCCCCGCTCCTCTACGGGGCGGGGGTGGCTCAGTCGGTAGCGCGCCAGGCTCGTAATCTGTAGTTCCCAGGTTCGAGTCCCAGCTGGGTCAGGGTTGAGATTTATCTCCGCAAAATTCCCCGCCCTGCACACCGATGGGCTTGGAAAAGCCGCCGTCCGTCGGATGGGACGTTAAGCCGTGGCCCCGTGTGCGGGAGAGCCATACCCTGTGCACGTTAAAGAACACGCTGGATGGCCTTGACGGCAGGCTACCATCTGTCTCCCAACAGCTGTTCCAGTGGGTCCCTTCCACCAACCTTCTCTGAGCCTTCGGGGTCCATGTGATCTGGCCATTTAGCCCATGGTGTGCAAAAAAGTGCCGCTCAGAGGTTGAGTTGTTGTTTTACCTCTGAGCGGCACTTTTTTGCACACCATGGGCTAAATGGCCAGGTCACATGGACCCCGAGGGCTCAGAGAAGGTTGGGGGAGGGGACCCACTGGAACAGCTGTTGGGAGACAGATGGTAGCCTCCCGTCAAGGCCATCCAACGTGTTCTTTAACGTGCACAGGGTATGGCTCTCCCGCACACGGGGCCACGGCTTAACGTCCCATCCGACGGACGGCGGCCTTTCCAAGCCCATCGGTGTCCCCTACTGACCGTGGGCAGGGCGGGTCAGTAGGGTCAGTAGGGGATCGTAAAACAACCCAACGCTCCTCTACGAATGTTAGTAATGATAATAGAATTATTAAATTTAAATATATTTCATGCATTTTTCAAGAATTTTTTTTTCAACAACCCAACGCTCCTCTACGAATGTTAGTAATGATAATAGAGGCAAAGAATTATTAAATTTAAATATATTTCATGCATTTTTCAAGAATTTTTTTTTAAAGACCTGTAAAACGGAGGTGGAAAATACTATTCTGCATTGGAAATCCAGTCTCTTGGCCGCACCCTTTGCATTTTTCCTGCTTAATTGTGTTTCCCACCCCCTCGAATTTTTTTAAGATCCGAGCCTGGTTAAGAGGTTTCGTGGAAATTCGCTTTATAATTAACAAAACCTTTCAGTTATTTAGTAAAGCAGTCGAACTCGTAACCTTAATTCAATTACTTCAAAAAATATATAGAGTGTATATTTAGAAGATTTCAGAGTGATTTCACATGTTTCAGAAAGAAATTTAGATATATTTAATTGAGGTCTTTGACTAATCTTCGCGAACATGGGGTTAGCTTAATAAGTTGCGCATCAGTCTCGTAATTTGTACTACCCTGGTTCGAGTCCTCCTTGCTTCAGCGTTCAGATTTATCTGCGCTTAAAAGCAACTCTACACTCAGCGAGAAAGGAGACACCGATGGGCTTGGAAATGTCTCCGTCTTTTGGATGGGACGTTAAGCCGTATCCCTGTGCATGTTAAAGAACACGCGGGATGGTGTTGATGGGAGGGTTGGGTTGTTTTTCCTCTGAGCTGTATTTTTGTTTGCATACAATGTGCTAAATGGCCAGGTCACAATGGCCCCGAAGGCTCAGAGAAGTGGGAGGAGACCCACTGGATCAGCTGTTGGGAGACACATGGTAAGCCAACTGTCTCCCAACAACTGATACTACCTCCGTCCTATGAACGGTAGCCTTTCCAAGCCCATCGGTGTTCCCTAGTGACCGGGAGCAGGACGGTAAGTTTTGCGGAGATAAATCTCAATGCTGGCGCAAGTGGGAATCGAACCTGGCGTGCTACCGACCGAGCACCCCCCTCCTGCCCCAATGACGGGAGCTTCCCTCTATATGAAGACAAGTGCCCAGTATGTTCACTTTCTCCAATCTTCTCTGTGCCCTTGGGGGTCCTTGTGACCTGGCCATTTAGTCCATTTCGCGCACTAAAGTGCAACTCAGAATTAAAACAACGCCACACAACGGATCTTCTTTCCACATTTCTACAAACCCATGAGGTCCATGTAACCTGGTCATTTTGTACATTGCCCTCCAAAAAATATGCAGTTCACACTCAGAACTCTTTTTTTCTCGTAAAAATCATACCTCAGACCTCTTTTTTCTCGTAAAAACCAACACTCAGACCTCTTTTTTCTCGTAAAAATCCCAACAATCAGACCTCTTTTTTCTCGTAAAAACCCAACACTCAGACCTATTTTTTCTCGTAAAAATATCAACACTCAGACCTCTTTGTTCTCGTAAAAATCCCAACACTCAGACCACTTTTTTCTCGTAAAAATCCCAACACTCAAATCACTTTTTTCTCGTAAAACCTCCAACACTCAGAACTCTTTTTTCTCGTAAAAATCCCAACACTCAGACGTCTTTTTTCTCGTAAAAACCCCAACACTCAGACCTCTTCTTTCTCGTAAAAACCCAAACACTCAGACCACTTTTTTTCTCGTAAAAATCCCAACACTCAAACCACTTTTTTTTCGTAAAACCCCCAATACTCAGACTTTTTTTCTCTCGTAAAAACCCTAATACTCAGACCTCTTTTTTCTCCTTTGAAAGTTTCAATTGCGCTTCAATCAACAAAAGAATCAATAAAATAAAGTTCCTCGAGAGACATTCTCTACAACAGATGACGAAATAGCAGATTTCTTCCTCACGTGTCTCAACACTGCAGAGCCTAATAAAAGCAAAACGGATTATTTCTGCTATCAAATAAACCTCACTTTCTCAAAAGCTACTCAAGAACTTTTCCTCGAAGGGCAATCGATCAGATTTAATAACGCTTACGAACCATTAACTCCAGGTATCAAGTTCGACAGGTATTCCAGAGAAATCAATGAACTCAGTGTTTTTCCTTCTCGCTAGACCCAGCTGTGATGAGGACCTCTAGACTGGTCCAGCAGGTCTCCGCTTCAGCACCCATTGTGGGCGCCCTCTGTGCACGCGACCTTCCGGGATGGACCGGAATATGCTCCTGTTACGTGAAATCACGTGACCTTCCTACTTTTTAACCTTCGCAGTAACAAGGAAGTCGCCGTGCAGTTGGGCGAGGTGTCACTGGCTACCGCTAAAGTATTATTTCCTCTTTGATACTGATTAAAATTTTAAAATTATTCTTTACTGAAAGGGATAATGTTAAATATCTGCCACCTTTCACTACTAGAAAATATTTTTCGGGTGGCGTTGCTTTAATTCTGAATTGCACTTTAGTGCGCACAATGAACTAAATGGCCAGGTCACAAGGACCCCCAAGGGCACAGAGTTTTTGCTTTTGATTTAGGAAGTAGATATTTTTAAACGTAGTAACTATGAATTATTGAAGTGTGTGTTTTGCAACAAAGAAATTATAGACCTTTATATCCAATCAGAAATTTTCTGTTTCTGCTACAGATGAATTTGAGACATTCACCTCCTACCAGATCTTTCTTCGTTTGTGATTGTGCTGAAGTCAATTTTTCGACTTTCAGTTCCTATAAGAACTATTGTAGTTTATGAATTACTTGAAAGAAATTTATTACATTCACTACTACCACAACTATTTTTGTTTGGAATTCTACTTCAATGAAATTTACTCAGTACCTTAGAGGAAAGTTCTTTGATAAACAGAATCTGAATTCGTCCTTCATGTTTCGCTTTTCAAAAAAAAGAAGAGGATTTCGACCTACAAATATGAAATATTGACTTTCAAGAAAAATGTGTTTTTCTTTTACAAATTTTCTCTAGTGGCCAGTATTTCAAGTGATAACCTCATGGTTATTTTTGTGGTGGAACTGAAAAAAGAACTATGACTCTGTTATTTTTTATACCTTGTTTGAAGAGTTAATTTTTGTTTTTGAAATCTATTTGGTGCAGAAAAGAAAAGAAATTAGGATACAAGAGTATTGGATCACAGAAAGTTTACTCTGCACAAGTAGGAACTTTTAAAAATTCAGAAAAACTATTATTTTTATTTCCTACATTGTGATTTGCACGTCCTATTCTTTGTTTGGAATATCAGGAAGCCCAATGTTCAAGAGTTTCTAACCTTCCCATCACATTTTATCACATCATACAATCATATCAAAACTTTTTTGGTTTGCGACTATACCTAATTGAAATATACTACATTCAACTTTACCAAAAAAAGCCTGTGGTTTGTGACTGAATTTACTACATTCATTCCTACCACAACCGTTTTGCTCTGTGATTGAACTGCAATAAAAATTTACCACATCACTCCAACATGTTTTGCTTTGAGACTGACCTGCAATGAAATTTACTACATCTATTTCTACCACAAATTTTTTTGGTCTGTGATTATGCCCAATTAAATTTCTCGCATTTATCTTACCACGTCTTACTCTATCAGTACCGTGTGCAGGAGAGCCATACCCTGTGCACGTTAAAGAACACGCTGGATGGCCTTGACGGGAGGCTACCATCTGTCTCCCAACAACTGTTCCAGTGGGTCCCCTCCCCAACCTTCTCTGAGACTTCGGGGTCCATGTGACCTGGCCATTTCGCCCATGGTGTGCAAAAAAGTGCCGCTCAGAGGTAAAACAACCCAACGTTAAAGAACACGCTGGATGGCCTTGACGGGAGGCTACCATCTGTCTCCCAACAACTGTTCCAGTGGGTCCTCTCCCCAACCTTCTCTGAGACTTCGGGGTCCATGTGACCTGGCCATTTCGCCCATGGTGTGCAAAAAAGTGCCGCTCAGAGGTAAAACAACCCAACGTTAAAGAACACGCTGGATGGCCTTGACGGGAGGCTACCATCTGTCTCCCAACAACTGTTCCAGTGGGTCCTCTCCCCAACCTTCTCTGAGACTTCGGGGTCCATGTGACCTGGCCATTTCGCCCATGGTGTGCAAAAAAGTGCCGCTCAGAGGTAAAACAACCCAACGTTAAAGAACACGCTGGATGGCCTTGACGGGAGGCTACCATCTGTCTCCCAACAACTGTTCCAGTGGGTCCCCTCCCCAACCTTCTCTGAGACTTCGGGGTCCATGTGACCTGGCCATTTCGCCCATGGTGTGCAAAAAAGTGCCGCTCAGAGGTAAAACAACCCAACATTAAAGAACCGCTGGATGGCCTTGACGGGAGGCTACCATCTGTCTCCCAACAGCTGTTCCAGTGGGTCCCCTCCCCCAACCTTCTCTGAGCCTTCGGGGTCCATGTGACCTGGCCATTTCGCCCATGTTGTGCAAAAAAGTGCCGCTCAGAGGTAAAACAATCCAACCCAACTCTATCAGTAAGTTTGCTTCAGTCAAATTCTCGACATTCATCACTTTCCACAACTTTTTGGTTTGTGATTGTGGCCAAATACAATTTCTGGCATCTACCTTAGATCAGATTTTTTTTCGTTTGTGATTGTGCTTTAGTTCAACTTTCGACTGTCCTTAATAAATTAGCCGCTGAGTGTGCAAGATTTTCATTACATTTCTATACATTTTATCTTATATCCTTATTAATTTATCCTATAATCGCTTCTCTTGTAGAGAATTTCATTCTGTTCCATTTAGAACGGTGGTTTCCACTTTTCTGACGTCTCCTTCATGGAATTCAAAATGCTTTTTCCTGTTTAAAACTAGCTGAAATAATATTAATCTGTATCGAGATTTAAGAATATGTCGATACTGTCTGCATCTATGAATGGCTAAGGTTTTTCTGTCTAAAGAAATCAAACTATATTAAAAAAAATATTTAATATCCTGTTCAATCTGTTTCTACCGAAAAACTCAAGAATATCTTTTTGGAAATTACTGTTCTCGAATTTTTAATTGATTATTACGATGTAAATTTTCATATTTGTCTTAAAATATTTCTAGTACAAAAAAAACTGATCATATAATTCTAATCTTTTTTTAATGTTTCATTTCAGACTTCTTCAGTGTCCACAAGTGTGATCCATTGTCCATAGAGTAGCATGTCCTAACCACTTACAGAAATGACGATCAGTCGGGCACTAGGCCTGCTCTTGGCACTTCTCACTGGTAAGGAAGAAGCTTTAGCCTTTTTATTTCTTCTCTGCTATTTAATTTTCGATTTTCTGCTCAGATAGTGGTTTGGTGAGGGGAACATTGGGTAAGGTGACCACCAATACACAGAGCATTACTAAAATATTCCGGTGAAATATTTCAGAAATTGGGAAATCCTACTCTAGCCTTATTCTCAGATCCCCTCCGGAAACTGAATTCTCGGACCCCCCCCCTCCCCCGAAACTAAATGCTTTAACTCTCACCGAAGCTAATTTGTCTAACTCTCACCGAAACTAATTTGTCTAACTCTCACCGAAACTAATTTGTCTAACTCTTCCCGAAACTAATTTGTCTAATCCTCTCCGAAACTAATTTGTCTAACACTCACCGAAACTAATTTGTCTAACTCTCTCCGAAACTAATTTGGCTAACTATTCCCAAAATAATTTGTCTAACTCTCTCCGAAACTAATTTGTCTAACTATTCCCAAAATAATTTGTCTAACTCTCTCCGAAACTAATTTGTCTAACTATTCCCAAAACTATTTTTTCTATTCCTCCCCGAAACTAATTTGTCTAACTATTCCCAAAACTATTTTTTCTAATCCTCCCCGAAACTAATTTGTCTAATCCTCTCCGAAACTAATTTGTCTAACCCTCCCCGAAACTAAATTGTCTAACTCTCTCCGAAACTAATTTGTCTAACTATTCCCAAAACTAATTTGTCTAATCCTCTCCGAAAGTAATTTGTCTAACTCTCCCGGAAACTGATTTGTCTAACCCTCCCAGAAACTAATTTGTCTAACCCTCCCAGAAACTAATTTGTCTAACCCTCCCCGAAACTAATTTCTCTAACTCTCTCCGAAACTAATTTGTCTAACTATTCCCAAAACTAATTTGTCTAATCCTCTCCGAAAGTAATTTGTCTAACTCTCCCGGAAACTGATTTGTCTAACCCTCCCAGAAACTAATTTGTCTAACTCTCTCCGAAACTAATTTGTCTAACTCTCTCCGAAACTAATTTGTCTAACATTCCCCGAAACTAATTTATCTAACTATTCCCAAAATTAATTTGTCTAATCCTCCCCGAAACTAATTTGTCTAACCCTCCCGAAAATAAATCATGGGTTCTTCGAGGCGGGAGGGCTCAGTCGGTAGTGCGCCAGGCTCTTAATCTTCATTTCCCAGGTTCGAGACCCAGTTGTGACAGCGTTGAGATTTATCTCCGCAAAACTTCCCGTCCTGCCCTCGGTCAGTAGGGAACACCGATGGGCTTGGACAGGACACCGTTCAGCGGATGGATCATTAAGTATGCGAGAGAGCCATACCCTGTGCACTTTAGAGAACACGCTGGACGGCCTTGATGGAAGCTACCATCTCTCCCAACAGCTGTTCCAGGGGGTCTCTTCTTCCAACCCTCTCTGAGACTTCGGGGTCCTTGACCTGACCATTTAGCCCATTGTGTGCAAAAATGTGCCGCTCACAGGTAAAACAATCCACCCCAACCCTGATACCTCCCTGACCATACGAATTCAATTTCAAACCGTTTCTTCAGAAAGATTTAAGAAAAATGTTATATATATACTGGATTTAACATCTGTCACGTTAACAGTAACAACGGAAATATAATTTCAGTCGTGCGATATAACAACGTACCTTGAGGGGGAAAAGCGATGTCATATTATTTTGTACAATAGGTTGGGTTGTTTTACCTCTGAGCGACACTTTTTTGCACACCATGGGCTAAATGGCCAGGTCACATGGACCCCGAAGGCTCAGAGAAGGTTGGGGGAGGGGACCCACTGGAACAGCTGTTGGGAGACAGATGGTAGCCTCCCGTCAAGGCCATCCAGCGTGTTCTTTAACGTGCACAGGGTATGGCTCTCCCGCACACGGAGCCACGGCTTAACGTCCCATCCGACGGACGGCGGCCTTTCCAAGCCCATCGGTGTCCCCTACTGACCGTTGGCAGGGCGGGAAATTTTTGCGGAGATAAATCTCAACGCTGACCCAGCTGGGACTCGAACCTAGGAACTACAGATTACGAGCCTGGCGAGCTACCGACTGAGCCACCCCCGCCCCCTTTGTACAATAGATTGCTAATTAATAACAATGACCTGTTAATGTCTTCAATGTTTGTTTACGTGTACAACTATCCCTTGACTTACACGGGACTCAGTTTACACTGTTTCGGTTTTATGCGATCAAGGAAATACAACCAGTTTCGATTTAAAGTGTGACAGACTGGGTTTTTACACGATATGGATTCAGATTTTTTAGTGCATGTCGATATAATACATATTATGAAGTTGGGTTGTTTTACCTCTGAGCGGCACTTTTTTGCACACAATGGGCTAAATGGCCAGGTTACAAGGACCCCGAAGGCTCAGAGAAGGTTGGGGGAGGGGACCCACTGGAACAGCTGTTGGGAGACAGATGGTGGCCTCCCGTCAAGGCCATCTAGCGTGTTCTTTAACGTGCACACGGCATGGCTCTCCCGCACACGGGGCCACGGCTTAACGACCCATTCGACGGACGGCGGTCTTTCCAAGCCCATCGGTGTCCTCTACTGACCGTGGGCAGGGCGGGGAATTTTGCGGAGATAAATCTCAACGTTGACCCAGCTGGGACTCGAACCTTGGAACTACAGATTACGAGCCTGGCGTGCTACCGACTGAGCCACCCCCGCCCATATTATGAAGTAGCAGTGGGATAGCGTGAAGGGAGATTATTAGATTATCATCCCAAACTAAATGGCTTTAATTAATATCATTTATTTTCATGAATAAATAATAATTTCTCTTTTTTTTTCGTACAGCTCTTCTGCAGGATGGAGGTGCCTTCAAATTCGATGCCAAAAACCAGGTAAGTTTATGTCGTAATTATTACTTTATTTAATTAGTAATAATTATAAGTAATTATTACTATATTATTACTTTAAATCGAGCACAGAAACAAATATTCTTATTTCATAATTTTAATTTTGAGACTTAAGTTTGCAACTCCTTAAAAAGGAATTCGTTTGCCCTAAAAAAACGTAATTCATCTGTTCAATCACTGAAAAAATCGAAGTCGGTGCCTTGAAAGAAGAAGACCTAGAAATCGTTTTTTTGCATCTTTAAAGCTATATAGGTTCGTCGATTCTGGCTGTTCAAACACTAGAAAATTCTCGACTTTCAAATGCTATACCTAGATTTCACATAAGAGTATACTTGGGGGTGGGGTTGGGTTGGGTTGTTTCACCTCTGAGCGGCACTTTTTTGCACACCATGGGCTAAATGGCCAGGTCATATGAACCCCGAAGGCTCAGAGAAGGTTGGGGGAGGGGACCCACTGGAACAGCTGTTGGGAGACAGATGGTAGCCTCCCGTCAAGGCCATCCAGCGTGTTCTTTAACGTGCACAGGGTATGTCTCTCCCGCACACGGGGCCACGGCTTAACGTCCCATCCGACGGACGGCGGCCTTTTCAAGCCCATCGGTGTCCCCTACTGACCGTGGGCAGGGCAGGGAATTTTGCGGAGATAAATCTCAACGCTGACCCAGCTGGGACTCGAACCTGGGAACTACAGATTACGAGCCTGGCGCGCTACCGACTGAGCCACCCCCGCCCCTTTGGGGGTAGGGGAGAGTTGGCTCAGTTGGTAGCGCGCCAGACTCGAAATCTGTAGTTCTTAGGTACGAGTCCCATCTGTGCGTTTAGATTTATCTCCGCAAGACTCCCGGGGGCGGGGGTGGCTCAGTCGGTAGGGCGTCAGGTTCGTAATCTGCAGTTCCCAGGTTCGAGTCCCAGCTGGGTCAGCGTTGAGATTTATCTCCGCAAAATTCCCCGCCCTGCCCACAGTCAGTAGGGGACACCGATGGGCTTGGAAAGGCCGCCGTCCATCGGATGGGACGTTAAGCCGTGGCCCCGTTTGCGGAAGAGCCATACCCTGTGCACGTTAAAGAACACGCTTGATGGCCTTGACGGGAGGCTACCATCTGTCTCCCAACAGCTGTTCCAGTGGGTCCCCTCCCCCAACCTTCTCTGAGCCTTCGGGGTCCATGTGACCTGGCCATTTAGCCCATTGTGTGCAAAAAAGTGTCGCTCAGAGGTAAAACAACCTTCTTTAACGTGTACAGGGTATGGCTCTCCCGCACACGGGGACACGGCTTAACGTCCCATCCGACGGACGGCGGCCTTTCCTGTCCCATCGGTGTCCCCTACTGACCGTGGGCAGGGCGGGGAATTTTGCGGAGATAAATCTCAACGCTGACCCAGCTGGGACTCGAACCTGGGAACTACAGATTACGAGCCTGGCGCGCTACCGACTGAGCCACCCCCGCCCCATGCGAAGAAGAGTTATACCCTGTGCACATTAAGAACACGTTGAAGACCTTTACTGGAGGATACCATCTGTCTCCAAATAGCTAATTCAGTAGGTTTCCTTCACCCAACCTTCTCTGAGCCTTTGGGGTCATCATCATCATCAAACAAAAATAAATGTTTCCCCTGGATATGTTCGAGTCTTTCGACTTTCTCCCCCAGATGGCAAGGTTGGATAATGCCAAGAAGCTGATGACATTTATTTTACAAAACCTCGATAAAAAAATTCTTAAATCCTGTGGAAAAGATTCGCATCGTTTAAAAACTTGATTGTAAATGATGAGAATCTTTTCCATTTTATTTTAGAATTTTTTATCGAGGTTGTTGTAGTCCTGTCATTTAGATCATTGTGTGCAAAAAAAAGTGGTGATCAGAGGTGCAATAACCCAATGTTTTGAATATCACAGCTTGAAAACCTCGTTGTACAAGTGTTTAAGATATTTTGCAGTGGAATTATAGCAAGAAAGCATTTCGTATTTGCCTGACTATGTTACCAAAGTAACTCTTTCGTCGTCATGCACAATTAACTAGAGCAGCAACCAGAATGGGCGCCCCTGTGTAGCTTTAAAGATGGAAAAAGGATTTCTAGGTCATGTTTCGTCGGCGCCGACTCAGTGATTCAATAGACTTCTATCACCAGTTGAGAAATATGTAGGTAACAGAAGAATTACACAGAGAGAATGTGTTTAGAAACGAAAAAAAAAACCAAATGGGTGCTAAAAATATCATGTTTCAGGTAATGAAAAGAGTATAGTTATTTGCCATTCTATCATGCGGTAGAGTTTCTTGTGTGAGCTATGGCACAAATTCGAGCAGTAGAAAGGAGCTACAGCGAAGCATGCAATATGGGGCAAAGGCAGTGCTTGATTAAGGATGGTGATGATTATTATGCTCACAATTAAAGAAATGGGACACGAAAAAGTAAATTTGTTTTGGGCTCTGTACACGGTGATGTGAGAGGAAGGCACTTCCTGGAAACCTGGGAAGGGAAGGCTTAGTGTAACGTTGAAAAAAAATAGACAATTAAATTCATTTTTAGTAGACTATTGGTAATTAGTTGTTGTTAATAGAGCGAAATGAATTATCGCCTTCTAAGTGTCATGTTTGTTTTCTAGGCGGTAACTCTCAAAATGTTTTACAAATCATTAATGTATATAGACAGTTGCACTGCGAAAAAATTGATTGAAATATTAATTTATATTAAATAATATTAATATAATAATATTAATGTTTTTCGTTAATGAAATGTAAAACTTGTTTTTTTTTTTTTCACTTTTCCTTTTGTTTCGGAAGTATATCATTTATTTTAATTTATTATTAGGAAAAAAATACATTTATTTTCAATAAGTTTTTTTGGGTGGGTGCGGGGGGTTTGCTTTTTGCCATCCTTAGTTGCATTATAGTATGATACATGCGTTTGGTTGGGTTGTTTTACTCTGAGCACCCCTTTTTTGAACACACTGTATTAAATGGCCAGGTCACAAGGATCCGAAGGCTTAGAGAAGGTTGGGAACTTCGGCCTTCCTAAGGCGGGGCCTTTCTAAGTCCATCGGTGTCCTCTACTGACCGTGGGCAGGATGAAGAGTTTTGCGGAGATGAATTATGGTACATGCATTATTGCTGTTTTCGCAACTCCACTCGCTAATGAACGTATCGACTTAAATATTTTTTTATCTTTAAATATTGATTTTCTTTCATTGAAAAATTTTGCCACTTCAAGAAGTAAGTTTTGCTGTTCCCTGGAAATATTTTGGTCTCTTCCTGAACTACTGTTGCCCTCCCATGGAAAATTCACCCCTTGAAGCAATTTTTGCCCTCCAAAGCAATTGTTTCCTGCCCTTTGAAATTTGAACTTTCTTTACAGCAATTTTGACCTTCCCTGGAAATCTTTATCCACTCACTGATGCATTTTATATTCTTCCCTGGAAATATTTGTCCCTCTTTGAAGCAATTTTTGCTTTTCGAAAAAAATTTTACCGACGTAAAAATAATGAATATTTATTACAAAAAAACTTACCGGTTGGAGAAAAGTTTTAAAAAAATTTATTCGTCTATAGACATTCAACTTTAGAGGAAGATGAGAAATTCTTTTTATGTTGGATAGATATTAATGAAACATTACGATTAACATTTTCGGAATCTCCCAATAGTTTTTGATTTCTGAATTAAGAGGTGCCCTTTCTGGGGCTCTAACCAGTGTCCCATCTATCAGTAGCTAAGCGCGCTAGTTTGGTATTCCTCACACATCTTTTCTCTGACCTATTACACTATGTTCAAAAACGGGTCCGGACACTTCCATGTTATGTGAATGAAAAGTCACTCTCAAAGCTCCCTAACATTGAAAATAAACCTTTTACTTTTATTGGCGATAAATTTTATTGGCAAAAACTTTTTTTGGCGATAAATTTTATTGGCAAAAACTTTTATTGGCGATAAATTGTAGATGTCACTTAAATCTCTCTAAATATATTTCCTGCAATATTCGTTTAATATTTAAAGAATGAATGGAAGCTGAAACATTTATCTTCAACTTTTGACACTTGTAAAAATATACTTCAATCGATAAAACACAACTCTTGTAACAATTTGTTCACTAACCTAAATATCTAACACATATATACAGTGTCGTCTGCTTTAAATGGTCCCGCTTCAATGACTTTAAATATTGATCGAAGATTGTTGAAAATTGACGCTGTCACATTGCCTCCAAACTGATGAAGTCTTAAAAATCGTTATACAAACATCAGATATTTAATTTATGTTATTGAACAAATTGTTACGAGAGTTGTGTTTTATCTATTGAAGTATTTTTTCACAAGTGTTAAAAGTTGAAGATAATGCTTCAGCTTTCATTCATTCTTTAAATATTAAACGAATATTGCGGGAAATATATTTAGAGAGATTTGAGTGACATCTACAATTTATCGCCAATAACTGATTTTGCGTAAAAGGTTTATTTTCAATGTTAGGGAGCTTTTTTTTTTATGTTTTTCACATAACATGGAAGTGTCCGGACATATTTTTTAACACAGTGTATAACTAGCAGGCTTTCTGTCTGACCTCTGTGAAAGCAGCTGCTTGAGGGAGAATTAATTTTAACAATTTACTGAAAAACGTATTCGCAATTGATAAAAATTGGGACAATAAAACAATACAAACTGCTACAAATAGCTGAATTTTTTTATTATATTAAGTCATAACTGAAGGTTATCATTTTTGCTTCAGACTGTTTCTATTAATTTTTCTGATCAATCATTTCAACCGGTAATTCTTCTATTTTTGATGTTAAAAAATTTCCTTCTTTAAATAACAAAAGAGTATTTTTGAAAATCGAGATTTAAATAGATAGAATTGAGATCTTTATTTTCAGTCGCATGTCATAAAAAGCTGTTCCAGTGGGTCCCCTCCCCCAACCTTCTCTGAACCTTCGGGGTCCTTGTGACCTGGCCATTTATCCCATGGTGTGCAAAAAAGTGCCGCTCAGAGGTAAAACAACCCAACCCATCGGATGGGATAGAATTCCGTGGTGCCATGCTTAGGAGAGCTATACTCTATGTACGTTAAAGAACAAGCTCGATGACCTTGACGGGAGACTATCATATGTCTCTTAACAGCTATCCAGTGGGTCCCCTCCCCCAAACTTTCTCCGAGCTCTCGGGGTCCTTGTGACCTGTACATTTAGTCCAGTGGTTCTCAAACTTTTATGCTTCACGTACCCCCTGGAAATGTGTATGTAACTGGCTTACCCCTTGTATAGATAGATAAAACTATAGTTATAGTATAACAATGGTTGTTTTTACTTTGTTACTATTATGTACTATCGACTTTTGTGCTCTCACGCCGTACCCCCAAAATTTTACCGCGTACCCCACGTTAAGAACCCCCTGATTTAGTCCATTGTGCGCACAAAAGTTCCCCTCAGAGGAAAAACAATTTATGTAAAATTACATCTGAATTTTAAAGACAAACTATTACAGAAAACGTGGATGGAATAAAAAAATACTCCCTCAAACAGCTGTTTGCCATAAAGGTCTGACAGGAGACTGTCAGTTTAACGCCATAGAAAAGGACCTGTGAGGAAGGCGAGACCTCAGTAGAAGGAAAACACAAACATCCATGTCTTATCCAGGTCTCGAACCCAGGTCGCGTTGATCAGTAGTTAAGCATGCAAACCATTCTCCGCCATGTCGACTGCTTGAGTGTAATATAAGGTGACAATAGCCCTAATGATAACAAAATGTAATGCTGAATACACTGTAAGGTGAAAGAGTTGTTGAGTAGGTTGTTTGATGAGACAATACTATTCAGACAGCTTCAAAAGTACATAGTACTCCTATTTAAATAATTAAATGCAGCTGAATTAGGCCTATCGGTCAAGCGAACCACTAATTTTGTCGGTCAGAACAGGGATTCTGGGAAGGACTGTGTTTGCAAGTAATATAGCCAATCAGGAGATTATTTCACTTGATGCGAATCAGTTATGAGGTATGAAGGTTATCAAACCGTACAATATCAATTCGGAGTTTTATTTTTTTATGGCTACCACTGCGCAAATGTGCTAATTGCAGTGAGAAAAAATGAAAAATTAATGTGAAAAAAAATCGAAATTGGTTTTGTTTCGTCCAGTGTTCGACGCTCAAATGTCTATTAATCTCACAATGACTGCAAATGATGAATGAATGAATTACGATTAATCGTCATTAATATGCTAATCGATTAATGCTACTTTTGCATTCGTTAGGGAAGGTCAATTTGTTTGGTTTTTTCTAAACCAGAATACCCTCTTTCATATTTGTAGCAAAAAACAGTAATATTAGAGTATAACGCTTAAAATTTAAGTTTCTACAATATTTCAAGTATTTAAAAAAAAAAGCTAATTTTTTTTTCAAAAAATTTGGCGAAAAGCATTTTGAAAAAAGAAAAACTGTGCGAATTTCTTTCCCCAAAAACTGAGACCCAAAGCATTTTCTTAACAAAAGTTGCGATGAAAAGCTGTAAAACATTTTCTTCTAAAAATGGCACAAAGCATTGAGTTTCTTTTATTGCTGAAACATCCTTTTTTCCTATCAGAGTAGTGTGGCAAATTGGGTCGCAAAGCTTTGAGTTTCTTTTATTGCCGAAACCTTTTCTTCCGATCCAAGTTAGGTAGATAGTCACAACACTCTGTGCACAACGGGGGCATCCTGTTTCCTTAGTAACGGAAGTCTCACCGCCTCCAAGTCCGAAAAGCAGCATCAACCATCATCAGCTTACCCAATATAGAATCTCCCTTGTTTCTTCTTGTTCCTGTTTCCCTATTAATCACAGCACGGAATACTTCACTGCAAATGCTGCAGGCTGTCTGGCTGCTATTATGCACAGACGGGTGGCCAGCCTAACTGCCGCTTAGCAGTGCGTCTCCTCAGATCTTGCTGCAAGAATTCGGTCAGTTGGGTGCTGGAAATCGAGTAGGGCCTCATCTGGACTCGATCCTCCCTCAGAAAGCTTTATCAGGCGGTCTCAGTGAAATCAGACGGACACATGAGGAAATGGACGTGGCGGCACCAAAAGTCACAACCGTGGAACGGCGGATTAGACTCGGAGATGTTGTCACACGGATTCCGAAGTTAGCATGGCTGAAAGGGCATCAAGTTCGAGATTCATAAGCTTTGAAGGATATTTGCGAGACACATCACTCTTGTAGCGCATGTTCTTGTCATTCATGTGTAGCGAATGAGTTAAATTACCTGCCGTTTCCGATATTATATTGTGAGCGGTGCAATATTGTTCTTTACTATGCACCAATAGCAAAAAATTATCCCGTTAGGTACCTTCTTTAATATTCTGGACTCTGCTGAGGTGATGGAGGATAACTTGTGGGTGGTAAATTTGTGGTGTAGGAAATAACTATTGGATGGTAACTTTATGGTGTGTGTAATAACTATTAGATGGTAACTTTGTAGTTTGGGTTGGATTGATTGGATTGTTTTACCTCTGAGCTTCACTTTTTTGCACACCATGGGCTAAATGACCAGTCCACAAGGACCCCTAAGGCTCAGAGAAGGTTGGGGAAGGGGACCCACTGGAACAGCTGTTGGGAGACAGATGGTAGCCTCCCGTCAAGACTATCCAGCGTGATCTTTAACGTGAACAGGGTATGGCTCTCCCGCACACGGGGCCACGGCTTAACGTCCCATCCGACGGACGGCGGCCTTTTCAAGCCCATCGGTGTCCCCTACTGACAGTGGGCAGGGCAGGGAAATTTTGCGGAGATAAATCTCAACGTTGACCCAGCTGGGACTCGAACCTGGGAACTACAGATTACGAGCCTGGTGCGCCCGCCCCTGTAGTTTGGGTAATAACTTGTGGATAGTAATTTTGTGGTGTGGGTAATAAATTATGAATAGTAATTTTGTAGTTTGGGTAATAAATTATGAATAGTAATTTTGTAGTTTGGGTAATAACTGGTGGTAGTAGCTTTGTGGTGTTGGAAATAACCATTGGATAGTAGCTTTGGTAATAACTTGTGGGTTACAAAATTGTGCTGTGGGTATAAAAATTATGAATGGTAGCTTTGTGGTGTGAACAATAATTATTGGATGATAAACTTTGTATAGTGGATAATAAAATCGGGGATGCTAATTTTCTGATGTGAGAGATAACTTGTTGGGGGAGGGGGTTCACTTCACTATGTGAGTAATAAATTTTGAGTGGTAACTTTGTGGTGTTGTAATTAAATTATAGGTGATAACTACCTGGAAATGTGTAGGTACCGGAAATGTGTAGGTAACATAGATAGATAAAACTATAGTTATAGTAAAAGAATGGGAATAAAAAAAATATATATATAACATATATCTAGCGACTTTTGAGCTCTCACGGCTTACCCCAAAAAATTTTACCGCGTACCCCAAGTTGAGAACCCCTAGTGAGGAAATAACTTATGAGGAAGCAACTTTGGGGTATGGGTAAGAACTAATGGATGGCAACTCTGTAGTGTGGGTGATAATTTGTCGGTGGTAGCTTTGTGGTGTTGCTAATATTAATTGGACGGTAATTTTTTGATATGGGTAATAACTTGCAGATGGTAATTTTGTGTCTGGGTGATAGCTTTGCAGATGGTAATTACTTGCAGATGGTAATTTAGTGTGTGGGTGATTAACTTGTGGGTGATAGCTTTGTGGTGGGTAATAAAATTATGGATGGTAATTTCTGATGTGGACAATAAATTGTGAGTGGTAACTTTGTGTTGTTGTAAATAAATTGTAGGTGTTTAACTTTATGATGCGGACGCAATAATTTGAAACATTGGGAGCAATCATTCGAATTATTGGAAGTAATCTTTTGCTCCCTTACCCTTAAGGTGTGTATGAAAAGGTAATTTTTTTTAGATATATAAAAATTCCTTTTTTTAAGGGATGGTTGTACGGGAGGCTACCATCTGTCTCCTAACAGCTGTTCCAGTGAGTCCCCTCCCCCAACCTTCTCTGAGCCTTCGGAGTCCATGTGACCTGGCCATTTAGCCCATGTTGTGCAAAAAAGTGCCGTTCAGAGGTAAAACAATCCAACATTAAAGAAACCGCTGGATGGCCTTGACGGGAGGTGACCATCTGTCTCCCAACAGCTGTTCCAGTGGGTCCCCTCCCCCAACCTTCTCTGAGCCTTCGGAGTCCATGTGACCTGGCCATTTGGCCCATGGTGTGCAAAAAAGTGCAGCTCAGAGGTAAAACAATTCAACGTTAAAGAATATTATCAGTAATGAATATTCAAAAAATTAGTTGTTGCTAACAAAAATAAATCGATGTAATACCTTGAGAAAATAGGTCAAGAAAAAAAAAATATCACCTCTAGGAGAAATGCAGTAGACAAGGTGAAAGCACTTTGGACTGGCTGATTTGTGTATGGGCAAGGTTACTTTTATTTTTGTTTAAATATCATGAGTTCAAATGGAGAAAAGACTTAATTGTAAATCAGAGGATTATCCCAACTTCCTCTTCTTTGGATTGGGTTGTTTTACCTCTGAGCGGCACTTTTTTGCACACCATGGGCTAAATGGCCAGGTCACATGGACCCCGAATGCTCAGAGAAGGTTATGGGAGGGGACCCACTGGAACAGCTGTTGGGAGACAGATGGTAGCCTCCCGTCAAGGCCATCCAGCGTGTTCTTTAACGTGCACAGGGTATGGCTCTCCCGCACACGGGGCCACGTCTTAACGTCCCATCCGACGGACGGCGGCCTTTCCAAGTCCATCGGTGTCCCCTACTGACCGTGGGCGGGGAGGGGAATTTTGCGGAGATAAATCTCAACGCTGACCCAGCTGGGACTCGAACCTGGGAACTAGAGATTACGAGCCTGGCGGGCTACCCCCGCCCTCTCTTCTTTGGAATGCACGAAGTTCATCCTTGAAGTATCACAACTACATAGAAAATGGGAAACGTTTATGATGAAAAAACTACCCCATCATAATACAAAATTTCCATGTCATGTCGATGGGAATCTAACTTCGTAGCTCTGCTAACTTCTAAAATATGCATTTAATGGAAGAATGTGACTGAAGATAAATTAAAGATCGCAATCAAATCTATTTAAATATTATTTTTCAATAATATTCATCCGGTATTTGAAAAGTTATGGAAAATATTTACAAGACAATATTTTTGTTAAAATTTAAATAATTGTTGTTTCAAACCATTTAATAAAATAAACATTTTAGAAAGTTGAGTAATGATTATTTCAAATACTAGACAATTATAAATGATTTTTATAAAACAATATAATTTATTGTTAAATATATAAGTTTCTATAACTTTAAATATTGAACGAATATAGGGGCAGGGGTGGCTTAGTCGGTAGCGCGCCAGACTCGCAATCTGTAGTTCCCAGGTTCGAGTCCCAGCTGGGTCAGCGTTGAGATTTATCTCCGCAAAACTTCCCGACCTGCCCACGGTTAGACAATTATAAATGATTTTTATAAAACAATATAATTTATTGTTAAATATATAAGTTTCTATAACTTTAAATATTGAACGAATATAGAGGCAGGGGTGGCTTAGTCGGTAGCGCGCCAGACTCGCAATCTGTAGTTCCCAGGTTCGAGTCCCAGCTGGGTCAGCGTTGAGATTTATCTCCGCAAAACTTCCCGACCTGCCCACGGTCAGTAGGGGACACCGATGGGCTTGGAAAGGCCGCCGTTCATCGGTTGGGACGTTAAGCCGTGATCCCGGGGAAAGTCATACCCTGTGCACGTTAAATAACACACTGGATTGGCCTTGACGGGAGGCTACCATCTGTCCCCCAACAGCTGTTCCAGTGGGTCCCCTCCTCCATCTCTGAGCCTAAGGAGTCCTTGTCAGCTGGCCATTTAGCCCATGATGTGCAAAAAGTGCCGCTCAGAGGTAAAACAATCCAATCCGATTGAACGAATATTTTTAAAAATCGAGATTTGAATAGATTTGATTATTATTTTTATCTTCAGTCGCATAACTTATCTTCTGTGACATTATTCCATTTAATTCATATTTTAGAAGTTACAGAGCTTCGAAATTAGATTACCATTAACTAAACATAGAAATTCTCCAATATTTTGGTAGAGCAGTATCTGTTATTAATGCCCACAAAAAGTTGATTTAAATCCCCCACCCCGGTACGCCACTAACTGACTGAGATGCTTAATGTGCGTGGCCGAGTGGTTAGCGCACTTGGCTACTGATCTAAGGGACTGGGTTCGAGCCCCGTATAAGACATGAACGTTTGTTTTGCTTTTCTGCTGAGGTCCTGCCATTCTCACAGACCTTCTATTATGGCAAATAAACTGACAGGTTCCTGTCAGACCTCTGTGGCAAGCAGCTGCTTGAGGAGGTATTTATTTATTATTTTTAAAGTAACATTTTTCCGCAAAAAGGTCATTTAAAAAACTAACTGTAATCAGAAACTGATCCCCTTATTAGCATATACGTAGGCCTGGTCCTAATAAGATGTCCACCTGGTACACACGATAGAAGAAAGTACACCTGAACGATTGGCTTTTTGACCTGGCCATTTATCAAGATGAAAGTGTCCCACATAATCAATTGCTTTGTGGACTGGAGTCGCAACGGAGTTACCTCTCCCATTTTACTTTGCTCTGACCCCTCCCAGCACGGCGTATCCTGCTTTGATACAAAAAAAAAGCAGACAAGGTGAACTGCATTCGTAACTTCATTCCAGTCTCTTGTCCTGTCAGAATTCGAGCAGGTCTCTTACAAAGCAGCGTTTAATTACCCCAGTCTACATAAACAAGTGGCTTAAGAGACAGAAGGAAAAACAGACTGACTTCCAAGGTAACGCTTTCAGTCGGGTTGAAAGGTAGCAGCAATCCTCCGCGCGTTTTGTTGACAGAATACTCCTAAGGACCAATCCCAATCGAGCAACGTGGTTTTAAAAGCATCACGTTCGATTTTATACGCCAGGAACTGAGTGGTACCTGGAGGAAAGTGGAGCAAAAATGACAGAAAAGCGACATGATTGCAAGATACAGAGAGAACTAAGAGAATACAATTTAGGCGTGTTTAGAAACTGCAGTCGCCTTTTCAAATGGTCTTTGTGTATATCTATACACAATCGCCTCCCCCCCCCCCGCTCCCAAGGAAAAAATATGTTATAGTTGCAGTATTGAGTATACTGCACAAGTGTAGCCGAGTTTAAACTAACTGAAGATAAGAATTATTTTAAGCGGGTATTATATGCAAATTTCACAGACAGCTATTATCTTTTGGGTTTCTGAAGGCCGAATTAATGATTGTGTGCTAATTATTTCTATTCTTGATTGTGTTGCAAAAAGAGTAAAAAGCGTCAGGACCAATCAGAGACAAGGCCAAGCTCGAGGAACAACAATAAGTCCATCACACGCGCTATTAAGAAAAACAAATAATTTTTATTCTGTCGTCTGACTCTATGTACAGTCGCTCAAAAAAATATCCGAACACTATGGTTGATTACAGAATTCATAAAAAATATCTGGCAACGATTTTTTTAGAAATTAGTGATCTGGCAACCTTCGTGTCACGTGATTACAGAATTCAGGAAAAATATCTGGAGCGTGTACAGCAACTGTACACGCTCCAGTTACCGTTCATAGCAAACTGGAGCGTGTGCAGTTACTGCCACGCTCCAGTTTGCTGTGAACGGTAACTGCACACGCTCAATATTTCCATGAGTGAGCCCACACGATCTAGTATCATGAAAATAATATGACCACCTACAGTCGCTCAAAAAAGTATCCGAACACTATGGTTGATTACAGAATTCAGAAAAAATATCTGGCAACGTTTTTTTTAGAAATTAGTGATCTGGCAACCTTCGTGTCACGTGACACGAAGGTTGCCAGATCACTAATTTCTAAAAAAATCGTTGCCAGATATTTTTTATAGATGTTTAGTAGTAGATGTTCTAGTTTTTGGTTTTAATACATTAAAAATCAGTTCCTCTTTATATTAGGCACAGTTCCACGCTATGTTAATAGTAACTCAGAAACAGAACCGAGTAATTTGTTAAATACCCTTTTTTATGAGAAAATGTGACTGAAGATAATTTAAATCTGTATTTCCAACAAAATGCATTTGTTATATTTAGAGAGTTTGTAGAAACTGAGTGTTTAACAGTAACAATGCTACTAGTTCAAATAATTGCAATGAAAAGTTAACAAAAGCAAGTAAAAACGAAAGAAATAATTGACATACTAAACTTTATTAATACATGTAAGAACATTTTTAGCGGTTGGAGATAAAATTATGTTTTTTTTTCCCCAGATGTGAGTATTTGTGATTGGACAACTTGCTAAACATTTCAACTTCCATGATTCTTTAAATACAGAAAGCATATATCGTTGGAAATCCAGATTGCAGTAGATTTGATTGAGATTTTTAAATTACCTTCAGTCACATTTTTTCACATAAACCTTATTTAAGAAGTTACTGGATTGGATTGGATTACCTCTGAGCGGCACTTTTTTGCACACCATGGGCTAAATGGCCAGGCCACAAGGACCCCGAAGGCTCAGAGAAGGTTGGGGGAGGGGACCCACTGGAAGACAGATGGTAGCCTCCCGTCAAGGCCATCCAGCGTGTTCTTTAACGTGCACACACTCCGTGTGCGGGAGATGAGTTTCTCCCGCACACCGAGCCACGGCTTAACGTCCTATCCGACAGACGGCGGCCTTTCCAAGCCCATCGGTGTCCCCTACTGACCGTGGGAGAGCGAGGAATTTTGCGGAGATAAATCTCAACGCTGACCCAGCTGGGACTCGAACCTGGGAACTACAGATTACGAGCCTGGCGCGCTACCGACTGAGCCACCCCCGCCCCTAAGAAGTTACTGACTTCAGCATCTGAATTGTTATTAACATAACATGGAATTGTATGTAATAAAGTAGCCACTAAATGTATACAGAGATTTAGCTTTGCATTGGTTGAATTTTGCCTGATAGGCTTGGAAAGGCTGCCGTCTGGCGGATGGAACTTTAAGCCTTGGCTCCGTTTGTGGGAGAGCCATAACTTGTGCACATTAAAGAATACGCTGGACAGCCTTCATGGGTGGCTACATTTATCTCCCAACAGCTGTTCCAATGAGTACCCTCCATCAGCCGTCTTTGAGCCTTTGGGGTCCTTGTGATGTGGCCATTTAGCCCATTGTGTGCAAAAAAGTACCGTTCAGAGGTAAAACAACCCAACCCCGCTCTGCCCTCATTTGTCTCCAACAGCTGTTCCAGTGAGTCCTTTCCCCTAGCCGTCTTTGAACCTTTGGGGTCCTTGTGACGTGGCCATTTAGCCCATTGTGTGCAAAAAAGTACCGTTCAGAGGTAAAACAACCCAACCCCGCTCTGCCCTCATTTGTCTCCAACAGCTGTTCCAGTGAGTCCTTTCCCCTAGCCGTCTTTGAACCTTTGGGGTCCTTGTGACGTGGCCATTTAGCCCATTGTGTGCAAAAAAAAGTACCGTTCAGAGGTAAACAACCCAACCCAGCTTTGCCCTCGTTCATTAGGGGATCCGTTGGGCTTGGAAAGGCCGCTGTCAATCGGATGGGACTTTAAGCAGTAGCTCCGTGTGTGGGAGAGCCACACACTCTGTGCACATTATCGGACACACTGGATGGCCTTGATGAGAAACTGCCATTTGTATCCTAATGGCTGTTCAGTGCCCCCAACCTTCTTTGAGCTCTAGGGGTCTGTGTGACCCTGGCCATTTAGCTCATTGCGCGCAAAAAAGTGCCGCTCAGAGCTAAACCAACGGAACTCTGTATTCTTGATTGATTGATAGACTGTACCTAGATACTAGAATGAAACAATAATAATAATTTGTCAGAATAAAATAATAATAATATTTAATCTTTTCCTCCTAAGCAAAGAGATGAGAGCCAAAGGAATCCTCCCAATCCGTGGACGTCAGTAAAGTCTTCAAAGGATGACGCCGCCCTCAAGCGAATCCTTCCATTGGTCAGCTTCGAGTGCAAGGGAAAGACTGGCTACTTTGCAGATGCGAAATTCGACTGCGAAGTGTTTCATTACTGCAAGCCAGACGGATCAAGAAACACGTTTCACTGTCCTGCCAAATCCATCTTCAACCAGAAACTGATGGTGTGCGAAGTAAAGACGTCGCTCAACAGTCATCTGTGCAAAGAAATCCGTCTAGGCGACTACAAAACGGGGAAAATCGCAACGCTGAAGATGACTCAGACACTGAATCCCGAGTCGAGAAATTTTAGTCCAGAGACCAAACAGAAGCAGTCTAATTATGGCAGGACTTCGGAGCATCATCCATTTGCAGCAGCGGCTAATAATAGCACCAGTGGATCGTTGAAAGTCATGATGACTCTCGAAGACCTCTTGTCTTACATGAACTTGGACTTCGGGTCGAAAACCGATGCTAAAAATGCGAATCGGCAGCCGAGTTTCGTGTCGACTTTCCATCAACCGTCTGCTGATTACCCAGAGAAAACTGCATTGAACACAAAAGAATTTCATAGGGGGAATAAGAAGAACCCAAACTTGACATCTAAACAAATTAAACAAAGTTCCATTGCACAATCCCCTCCCAAGAGTGAGAAACAGACTCCGGGAAACAATCCAGAAGATGTCGACATCGCCAAATCTCTGCAACAATCTAAAAGAAGACAGAACAGAGATTCGAGTCGAAAAGGTCGAGTTCTGAACTTCGATGAATCCACAGGTGGGGGCAATGTGGGTGAAGAGGAACCCCAGCCTCCACATCACGGATACTCGCACGTGTCGGTTCGTTCTCCGTCAGAGAACAATGGCAACTATGGTGAAGATGAAGAGAGGCAAATGGCTTCTTCGGAGAGGGGATTCGACTACCGCGATGTGGAAGGTCATGGCGAAGACATGACCCGGACACCGACTTCTTTGAAAGCCCCTAGGTTGTTTTCCGTCTCACCATCCAGAAGAAATGCCACAAGAGGATCAAAGAAGAGAAGGAGGTTTTTCCGCAGGAGGAAAAAGCAGAGGAAGAGTGGAATACATCTCCCGACAGTCAGCGAAGAAGTCATCTCTGATGGAGGTGACAGTGGTCACCAGACTCATAATGAAAGCATAGTGGATGTGACGCCGAGGAGCAATAGGGATCGGCATTTCTTGTCGCCAGTTGATCACAGTGTTAAGAGTGACGGTGAAAACGGGTGGCAAGGATTCTCTCGCCTCGCAGAGAGGCAGAAGGATCCTCCTTCACAACCTCCTCCTCCTCATCCATCATCAGTTCCTGTGGCACTTCCTCAAACGGATAAAAGAGATGAAAAACCGAAAGAGAAACACTTGACACGTTTCGAAGGGATTGACTCCAATAGCAATTCAAGCAGGTCGAACGGCACGAGTGGTAATGACAAAAATCCTTGGTTCAAAGGATTCACAGCCACGGCTGACGACAAAGGAAACTTTAGATTCGGAGATAGGACAGCTTCGGGACCGGGATCTGCCATCGAACCCTTTTATGGTGACGAGATCGAATCCAGTGACGTCGTAGAGTTCCATGAAGAAGGAATCACAGAGGTAGCGAATGGAGGTGGTCACAAGGGGAGCCATGGAGGCCATCAAGTCAGCGAAGAAGTCGTACACGGGAAGAAACAAGAGAGGGTGGAGTCTCAACAGAGCCCACGAAACCCGAGCGATAGAGAAAGAGCCCCAACGAGAAAAACGCATGCGCAATATCAAGATCCGAGGCCTACTGTTAGAATACGAGAGAAGGAAAGTTCATCGGGGTGGAGGGTGTCAGGTGGAGAGAGAGACAGAAAACAGGAAGCGGCTCCTCACACATTGTTCCCCCCACCAAGAGCACCAATGACATCACAGGCATCTTCTGGGGGAAACAGTGACTCTAGGTGGAACACATTCGTCCCACCCATGCAAAAGGATGAACGTCATCGCTTCACTACACCCTATCCACCTCTGTCAACACCACCAGAAGTGAGACCCTATCATCCAGACCTTCATCACGCTGTGGAAGTGGACAGTGCAGGGTGGGAAGGAATGGATCATCATGAAGATCTCCACAAGCAGAAGATAAGAGTTGGATCCTCATTTGCCAAGTCCAGAGGAAGGACAACAACGACATCATCAACAACAACCACTACAACTACCACGACCACTGTTCCTCCTAAAATCATTCCACCATCTGTTCCACCCTTTGTAAAGAATCTACACAGGAATCGTAAGAAAGAATGGCCAAAGCATACGGCGGCTCATCAACAGCTATCGAAAATGCTTAACGATTTCTTTGGATTATCTTCAAAGCATCCAGACATCCTGAACTTCAACACAGAGTCCCACTTATCTCCTCACCAACTTAAGCCAGTCACACCGAGGTACCGAATTCCCAACGAGGACATCTACGAGTCTGAGCCAAAGCCTAAAGAGAGAATAAAACTTCCACCAGGACTCTTAGAATTCGTGGAATCCTACACATCAGAGAAACCTAGGGAAAAGAAGAAGCAGAAGATCAAATATCAGATCCACGAACACGTAGATCTCAAGGAACCCTTAAGTGAACTACTTGACGCAGAGGTGAAGAAAATATTTTCAACTGAAAAACCGAAACAAACTTTGCAAGTCAAAGACATTCCTGGTCTACTCAAGGAGGCTTTAGCAGTGAAACAAACTTCGGTACCAAAGCAGAAAGACGATTTAAAAGAATTTGCAGACATTGCCAAGTTTGCTTATATGCATTTAGAACCTCTGTTGTCATCCGTTCTGTCGAGTGAGAAATCCTCCTCAGTCACCTCTTCATCAAAAGACAAAACAAGCAACCGTGCCAGACGCCCAGCTGTCATCACTGCCCAAAAAGTACCCATTAAGGTGATTTATGCGGATAACTTGAGGAACATGGACGAATCCCGTCCATTTGGGATGCGGATACATCCCAACGTAAGGATTCTTAGGCCTAATATACCACGACAAAATTTCCAACCAGCTGTTCAAAGTTCTGCAACGATGGTGCCATCCCCATCTTCTGAGGTTGTAGTTTTGCATCCTCCATCTCTGAGACCTCCACATCCTCCTCCTCTTCCTCCGAGAAATTTCTCACCAATGAACAGAGCAGCCATGAATCACCGTCGTGCTGCGCTGAAGCCAATGACGCAAAACTTAAGATACTTCCCTTATCGCAGAAGAAGGTCACGGAGACAGAAAAGGCAAATTAATCAGCAGTTCAGTCCATTTGCGAACAATTTTTTCCCTTCGTTTAATCCAAACGTGTTTACCACTTTACCAAGCTTCAGAAATCTTTTCGGATCCCAACGTGGATTAACATCCAATGGTAGAAGCTCTCTCAGGTTTCCATTTGGATTTCCCAGCCCAGGAGGCACCCTAAGACCGACGAAACCAAATGGCGGACGACAACCAGTTTTCCTACCTCGGCAACCAGTCCAAACCATACCGCAACCAGCTCCACAGACTGTTATAGTGGAAGAAGTTCCTGTTCCTGTTCCAATTCCAGTTCCTGATCATTCGCCACCTCAACGTCGGCCGCCTGGTAGATCTCCTCATCCAGGAGGAATACTTCATCCACCACCTGGACCGAGAAATCCAACTCCAGCAACGTTTCGCCAACCTCGAATCTTTCCACAGCTTGGAGTGTTTGGACCAAACCAACCTGGAAGACCAATTCTGAACGGAAATAGTCCACCTGCAGTGCTACCTCCTAGACTTCCTCCCGGAATTCCCCATTCATTGTCCAGTGGTATAAGAGATCAACCCCTGGCTTTTGCAATACCAGTGACATCAGGCCCTTTTCCATTCCCTGGTTTCCCATCTAGACCTAATCAATCCCCAGGAAGAAACATTCCAGGAGGTTCGGGACCTTTGAAAATACCTCTTCAGGCCCCGTTGAATGACCGGAAACCACCACAACCTCCACACCTTTCACCACCATTCGAAGTACCAGAGTTTGTTAAAGTCAACTCTTATCCAAACTTTCCTTATTTCCAGAGTGGACCACATTCTCATACTCCCATAAACCATCCTGGTAGCGAAAATCACAGTAAATTAATGCACAGTGGTTATAAACCTCCCCAGCAGTCACCAGAAAGTTCACGACCACCGACACCAGGACAGAACCACTATCCAAGACCTCGACCAGAAGTTATACCTCACGTCGAGTATGTCGAGCTACCACCCCCACCAGAAGAGAAGCCATCTGATTATGGGGTCACACAAAGTTCCGGTGGTCTCTTCGTTGTCTCTCCTCCAGACGCCAAAACGTTGGATCATGGTCATCACAAACATCAGGAGAACATCCGACTTCTTCCATCAAAGCCTAATCTTGATGATGATTCCAAGGAATCTGGAGAGATGGCCGTTCCGAAGCAGCGTTTGACAGGGGGAGGATCATCATCATCTTCGTCCGAAGAGGTAACAGGAAGACGACGACGACCAGGTGCAAGAAGAAGAAGACCAAGACCGTCACCACCATCTGATATCCCTCCTTACGTGCATTCCGATGGAGCAGAGAACAATGGACCCACAGAAATATCAGTGACGCCAGCGCCTCCACAGCAGATTCCACCACCTCCTTCTGAATTCACATCAGGACCTTTCAGACCTAGCATTCAACACAGCGTTAATGATGTACGAAGTGGCTTGCAGCAACTCTCATTAGGTGGTCCTCTCAACAGCGAACTAACGACGGTTGAAGCACAGGGATTATATCCTCCAGCGGGATATTATGGACGGGAACAGCTGAGTCAGTTCTTTGATCCATCAGTGTTTGTGGGAGAGAATAGAGATAACTCCAGACCGTTCTCATTGGGAGGATTGCCTCATCAGCAGCCAACTGAAATACACACCCCTACGTCCACGGAGTCATCTACTTCCCAAGAAGAGCCTCCATTAGATGACGATGAAACAGAAGCCGGAAAGGTGCCATTTGGTACTAGGTTACGCAGCAGAGATCGCTCAAGGGGAAGTGCGAGGTCAAAGGTTACATCGCCATCGGGGTCACAAAGTGGACAAGTTGAAAGATCCAACAAAAGGCAGAGAAATCGAGAAGCGAATGATCAAGGAAGCAGACAGCGACCCGTGAGACTTAGAGATCCCGACCCTGAAAACAAACAAAGACAGAATGGCAGAGATGAAAATCAGCAACAGAGGAGGAAACCAGGAGGATTTCGTCATCAGGCGAGCGTTGATAGACCACAAGCGATTTATGACTTGCAAGGAGTACAGCCCGATGTTATCTACTATGATCCCAGGGACCAACAGATGCGTTACTACAACACCCCAGGAGTCGATTCAGAGATACGTCTCCCATCAACCAGCAGCCAGCAAAGTAATCAGAGAGACCGGGACATTTACACTGTTCCTCAGCCTTACCTTAATGGAGGCACATACAACACCCCACCGACGTCACAGCCAGAGTACAACACGAGGTATATTAACATCCCTGGAAAATTACCTGAACCGCATCCACAACAGAAAGAGCCCATTACTAGTAGCAATGGAAACGTAGGTTTCGGGATGCTTTTCTCGGCACCGCAAGGGGGATTTGTGCCTTCAACTCCCCCTGGTTCAAGCCTCGCAGAGAAGCAAAACCAGCAACAATCTCCCAGGAATCGAGAAAGGAAACGGCAAACGTTACCACCTCCGGTCAAAAACGAAAACCGTCCACACTCGACCGTTTCGACAACGAAATCACGGCCTAAACCTACGCCAAGTCTTTATCACAGCCGGCAACAGCATAGACAGAACCAGGATCATCCTCAGCAGCAGCATAGACAGAACCAGGATCATCATCCTCAGCAACAGCAGAGCCAGAATCAGGATCATCAGCAACAACAGAGGCAGAACCAGAATCATCAACAGCAGAGACAGAACCAAGATCATCAGCAACAACCGAGACAGAACCAGGATCATCATCAGCAACAGCAGAGACAGAATCAGGATCATCAGCAACAACAGAGGAGGAATCAGTATCATCATCAGCAACAACAGCCACAACCATCAAAGCCAAGAGACCCATCGACTCCTTCTCGATGGCAAGGAAGTCCAACAGCATCTCCAACAACCACGACAACCACGGCAACAACAACCCACGTCTACAGACCAACCACAAGTCACAACAACCCCGACAACATTAAGAAAGAATCGGAGGGAGGTTTTAAGCCATCCAATCCTCCATCTTCACAGGAATCGACAAAACCATTCCTAGACGGAAAAGTAGAGATTCAAAAAATAAATGCCACGACCTCCATTTCTGTTTCGGTGTCTGGCTTGAACACCACGGAATCTCAAGAACAGCAACCGAAAAGAGTGTTTTCATCCAAAAATGGAGGACTGGCTGTCGTCCGCAAAGGTCCACGTCAGCGTAAGCGAGTGCGAACCCAAAAGGTGGCGACGTCGACGTCGAAAAGCGAAGAATCTAATTCGAGCGAGAACGGTTTGAATAATGACGAACGCCTTCAAATAGCTGCGAGTATTTTGGACATCATCAAGGCAACAACAGAGACGGAGAAGCAGCAGGGATCATCCACGTCGTCTTCAAAATCCGTCGCTAATCACACGGTTGCCACCAACTCGTCCAAAACGGCGAAGAGTTGGATTTTGCAACCGCCTTTGGAAAGCGTGCAACTCAACAAGGAAAGTTAAGAGTTGTTTCACTCAACTTTTCGTGTTCGACTCATTTTTCATTTCGAAACGTTTCAGGAAACGCATCTGGACTTAGCTGAAAGTACACTACGTTACAAAAAATACTTGAACTCTGTCACGTTATGTGAATGGAAAGCCACATGCAAAGCTCAGTAATTTTTAATAATAAGAATTTTAGAGAAAAAATGTCACTGGTGAGAAATTGAAGATCACAATTAAATTTATTCAAATTTCGATTTTAGGGAATATTCGTTCAATATTTAAAAGAATTACTGAATTTAAAAAGTTAATGTCATTTAACATCGTGCAAATCTAGTCATAATAAAATTAGAGGGGCATGGAGGCTCAGTTTGTAGTACCCCAGGCTTGTAATCTGCAGTTCCCAAATTCGAGTCTCGACTGAACCTGCTTTTGAGATTTTTTCCTCTAAGCTCAGGCAATCCTCCTTTTTTTCCTTTTTTCCTCTAAGCATTGGCAAGAAAGGGTTATTGGAGGGCTTGGAAAAGCCGAGGTCCATCGGATGAGATGTAAAGTCGTGCTCAGTGTACAGAAGAGTCATACTCTGGGCAAGTGACTATCAGGATGGATGGTCGTGACGGGAGGCTTCCATCTGTCTCCTAACATCTGCCCATTGAGTCCCCTTCCCCAATTTTTTGAGCCCTTGGATCCTTGTGACCTGGCTATTTAGTACATCGTCTGCAGAAAAGTGTCTCTCAGAGCACTGGCGTCGGGTTTTTAAATTCTCGGGGGGGGGGGGGGTCACATGCAATAACAGGATACCAGACATATTTATTAGTTAGATACATAATAGACATTTTTCAGCCAATGTTTCAGAGCTAAGCAATCCAATCCGTAATAAATTTACTTCAGAAGTTACAATTAAAATAATAACTGTTATTAAAATTTGTTTTTTCAGCTAAATGTAAGATTCGAATAATAACTATTATAACAAATATTCTATTATGCTAAAAGTAGGATTAGAATAAAAGCAACTAAAAGTAGGAATAGTAAATAACTATTACAGCAAACTTTCCATCAAGCTAAATACGAGTTTAGAAGTTTGGATAGTTAGAATAAATACTGTTACAGCAAACTTTTAATTAAGCTAAATGAAAGTTTAAGTTCGTCTAATGAATGTTTTAGTTTTTGTAATTTCGAAGAGAAATATTTGGGACGTGATTAACAGAAACGTCTGCTGTCAAATGATCCAGTTTCAATAAATATTTAAAAATGAACGAATTGTCGATAACTGAGATTTAAATAAATTTGACAGAGAACTTCAATTTACTCCCAGTGAGATTCTCTCGCAAAATCTCATTTTAAATGTTAGACTAAGTACCAGTTGCCTCACGAACCTTTTAAACCACTTTTTGAGAAGGATTTCATTCCCCCGCCCCCACTATTGATAATCAACAAAGCAAATTCATATCAATGGATCCAAAAGAGGACTGCATTTCAATACGTTAATTGGTTGCTTTAAAACCGCCCACCAAAGACTTATACTCATTCAACACTTATTAAGAGCTGTTAAACACTGCTTAATTCGTGAGAATTGTTCAGTGCTTTTCGCTATCACTGAAGTCGTATTATATATAGCTTACTATATACTACATGTGCTCCTATTTCAAATATTTGACATAATTCTGAAACGGGATATTTTTCATCGATTTCTTTGTTAGTAAGTGGTGTCTTATGTCAATTCTTGTAAAACAGGGTTGGGCAACCTGTGGCTCGAGAGCCAATTGCTATTCTTGGTTCAAAAATAATGTCAACTTGGAATATCTGAGTAGAGCGAAGAGAAACTAAATCTCTCATTAATATGCTTTTGAAATATGATTATTTAAAAATAGTATTTTCTGTCTGTTAAGGGGCGGGGGTGGCTCAGTCGGTAGCGCGCCAGGCTCGTAATCTGTAGTTCCCAGGTTCGAGTACCAGCTGGGTCAGCGTTGAGATTTATCTCCGCAAAATTCCCCGCCCTGCCCACGGTCAGTAGGGGACACCGATGGGCTTGGAAAGGCCGGCGTCCGTCGGATGGGATGTTAAGCCGTGGCCCCATGTGTGGGAGAGCCATACCCTGTGCACGTTAAAAAACACGCTGGATGGCCTTGACGGGAGGCTACCATTTGTCTTCCAACAGCTGTTCCAGTGGGTCCCCTCCCCCAACCTGCTCTGAGCCTTCGGGGTCCATGTGACCTGGCCATTTAGCCCATGGTGTGCAAAAAAGTGTCGCTCAGAGGTAAAACAACCCAACCAAAAATAATATGACCACTTACCATAGTAATATGTGTGGTACCTACCACACATATTACTATGGTCATATTATTTTGATACGACTATGTATATTTTTGTTTTTTAAAATAATAATAATAATAATAATAATAATAATAATAAATGTTTATTGACTATATATAACATATAATACACTTAATAATAAATAAATAATGATATACAACATAATGAGTTAAAATAAAATCCACAATTCGGTATGAACAATTGAACAAAATATACAACTGATATAAATAAATCCATGTAATGTAAAATATTTATTGTGAAATTAAATTATTAGTTATTAACGATATGCATTTTTATAATACAGAATTAAAGGTTTAAGTGGAAAAATTAATAATTTTAGATTTATTCATTAATGGCATAAAATGAGGTAAGTAACTTAACAATGAAATAAAGACTAAAAGAGCGATATTTTCTTAATTTCTTAAAAAAGTAGCTTATTTTTCCAATTTGTTACTCATTTACAAATATATTTCTTCGTTTTAGAGAATATTTCTTGTGGTGTTATACAAATAGTTTTTAATGGCTGTTCGTTAAGTTTGGTTGCCCAATCCTGTTCTAAAAGCTACCACTATTAAAAGATGAAACCAACCCTCTTTTCGGAATTATTAACGAATGTTGAACTTTATTTCTACAGGTGATCTGTGTATTTACTATGGATCAATCCTCGTTTGTTACACCAGAAATCAATTTTAATAGACATAAACATATACGTATATGTTTCATATAACTAAAACATACAATATCATTTAGTTTGTGTAACGCGTAAAATTGATTTTTACCATCATTTTGGTGTTATAATAGAATATTTGAACGGCAAAAAAAGTGTTGTTGAAATAGGTGAATGTTTCAAAAGCCGTTAAGATAGCAGCAGGCCTTTCTTGGTTAAACCGATAATACAGTCGCTCAAAAAAATATCCGAACACCATGGTCGATTACAGAATCAGAAAAAAAATATCTGGGAACGATTTTTTTCGAAATTAGTGATCTGGCAACCTTCGTCTCACGTGACACGAAGGTTGCCAGATATTTTTTCTGAATTCTGTAATCAAATAAAAAAATATCTGGGAACGATTCTTTTTAGAAATGAGTGATCTGGCCTTCAATTTACGTGACACGAAGGTTACCAGATCACTGATTTCTAAAAAAAAATCGTTGCCAGATATTTTTTGAGCGACTGTACATTTAAAGTATATTATGTAGTTTTGATAATAAGTTTTTTTGGAAAAATAAAGTCAAGTGTTCGAAGATATCTCCAAATTTTCATATTCCAACGATATTCAGTGTATCGTAGAATTATGGAAGCTTGAATATTAATCAATGCTGCTGTCTTTTCTAAAATTACTTAGAGGTGACAAAATTTGAAATAATATTCAACAGAATTCCATAAACAGGGTTGTATTTTTACACTGTTTTGTTTCAATACGTTTTACCTAGCTTTCGAGGAAAAGCCATATGTCTCTCTCAACACTTATGTCAAATATTTGGTCTTTCGGAATTCAATAAATATATAAGAATTATGGTTTTAAATTGACTTGTTGGAACCTCCAGTTGGCAACTTTCGTGTCACGTGACACGAAGGTTGCCAGATCACTAATTTCTAAAAAAAATCGTTGCCAGATATTTTTTCTGAATTTTGTAATCAACCGTAGTGTTCGGATACTTTTTTGAGCGACTGTAGGTGGTCATATTATTTTGATACTAGATCGTGTGGGCTCACTCACGGAAATATTGAGCGTGTGCAGTTACCGTTCACAGCAAACTGGAGCGTGTGCAGTAACTGCACACGCTCCAGTTTGCTGTGAACGGTAACTGGAGCGTGTACAGTTGCTGTACACGCTCCAGATATTTTTGCGGAATTCTGTAATCACGTGACATGAAGGTTGCCAGATCACTAATTTCTAAAAAAATCGTTGCCAGGTATTTTTTCTGAATTCTGTAATCAACCATAGCGTTCGGATACCTTCGTGTCACGTGACACGAAGGTTGCCAGATCACTAATTTCTAAAAAACATCGTTGCCAGATATTTTTTCTGAATTCTGTAATCAACCATAGTGTTCGGATACTTTTTTGAGCGACTGTACATAATTTAATTAATATATAGAATTTTTGTGATAAGGAGATGGAAAGTGAAAGAGTAATTGGTTTAGTAATTAATATTCTTTAACTGATTTAAAGTTACAATTTTTGTGTTTTTCCACTTCTTGGATAAGAAGTTTTTTGTCTTTTTAAAATGTTGATTCCTTTATTCGTGCAGCTTTCTGATTTTTCGTATCTTTTGACCCATTACTTATATTTTTGAGGATTTTATTTCAAAAATGCGATTAGACGAATTTTCATTTCACTGGAAATCTGACTTTGAAGCTCTGTAACTTCTAATATATGCGTTTCATGGAAAATTATGACCGCAGTTAAAGATTGTAATCGTATTTATTCAAATATCAATTTTTCAGCCATATTCGTTCAATATTTAAAGAGTATGGAAGCTGGAATATTTAACAATAAATCATCTTGTTTTATGTAAAAAAAATCACTCATTAATGTCTAATATTGAAATAATCATTACGCAAACTTCGAAAATGTGTAATTATTTTTTAAACAGTTTGAAACAATACTTTTTAATTTCAATTAATTTCTGTATTAAATTCTTATGACGCATTACTGAAAATATGAACTATTCCAGCTTCCATAAATAAGTCTTTAAATTCTGAACGAATATTGTTGGAAAACTGAGACTATAAATCCTCCTCCTCAAGTAGCTATGGGCTACGGAGGTCCAACCATATTGTGCAATTTAGTTCTCCAAGCAAGTCTGTCCTGAGCTACATCTGCTGCATCTGGCCACTGCACACCAATTCTAACAAGGTCCTGTTTGACATTGTCTACCCACCGCATCCTAGGTCTCCCCTTCTTTCTGAGGCCTTTAGGCACACTGTTCATAACCCTATTCGCCAATCTATACTTATTCATACGGGCAACACGGCCAAACCAACGGAGTCTCTCTCTGCACAATATGCTGCTTCAAGGAGGTTGCAAACTCCTTTGCCTAACCTCATCATTAGTTACAAAGTTGAACCACCTAATGCCCAAGATACTGCGTAAGCATCTGGAATCAAAAGCATCTAGTTTCCTGTTATCTTGTTTACAAAGTGTTCAAGTTTCACTACCATAACTAACCCTAGAAAGAACCAAACTATTATACAGTCTAATTTTAGTCTTTAGGTGTATACGCCATGTGAAGATGGCGGGACCTCAGCAGAAAAGCAACAATTTATGATCATTAATTTATCGTCAGTCACATATCCCATTGAAATAATATCATAAAAGTTATAGAGCTTCGAAATTAGATTCCCATTGACATAAAACATGGAAATTCTAGAATATTTTGATAGGGCAGTGTGTAATGATGAAAGACGGAAAACGTATCCGGTGTTTCAGAATAAATGCAGCATTTGCATTCAGAAAAGATTCACTTGTGACTAGCTCTGAATAATTTCACATCAATCTACAATCAAAAGAACTAATTTAATCAAATAATATTTATATTCATTAACAACGAAATTCGCTTTCATCATCAAAATACAGTGGACCTTCGTTATAGCGCTGCTCGCTATACCGCGCACTCGGTTATAGCGCGGGCGATGTTCGCGATAAATTCAAACATGTTTATACAGGTCCGTGCTGCGTTAGTGAGTATCGCATTTTATTGTTACTGCGTATTGAGTAATTGTGTATGTATTGAGTTCCGGCATGTATTTTGAATAGTGTTTAATTATTGTATGCATGATGAGTAAAGGAAAAGCTTACAGTGTGAAATTTATTGTGTCGCCACCGCGCCGCTCGGTATAACGCGGTTCACCTTATAACGCGGGTGTTGCTTCCCGCCCGACATGCGCGTTATATCGGGGGTCCACTGTATTGCAAATGCTGACCGTTTTTTGTTTGTATGTTGACAATAATTAAGCATTCCCTTAATTTTTTAACGGTTAGATCTTTGGTAATCGACATCATTTTTAAACGGTTAGATCTTTGGTAATCGACATCATTTTTAACTGCTCTGGTAGCAGATTTAATTTCCTATTTAAAAAAAAGAAATCTTGAAATGGTTTTTGTTAAACGTGGGCTGGATTATGCACATCCCCAGGTATATGCTATGCATTTGGGATCCCACAGATTGCCAAATATTTTTTTTCTTTTACCATTTCCAGGTATTTGTTGTAGGTTAAAACAAATTTCGAATCATTTTGTGTCAGAATACAATTTAAATATTTATTTACAGTCAGAAGGACTGTCCTATTACTAAAGCACTTAACCGTTGCTACAATTTTTTTTAACGTTTTGTAAGTTATTGAAGAGAGAAGATTCCTGAAACTTGAATTTTAATCTGACTACAATTTAAAAATCTACTTAAAATAATTTATTCATTATAACTATATTAGACATTTAGGAATGTTTTAAAATTGTTACAATATTTTTGAAAATTACAGCTCCCAGTTCAAAAAGTAAATATTCAGTTATAACAACTACATATTTAAAAAATAATTTTTCGGTTACTGCACTTCCCAGGCCTGTTATAAGAGTAAAAATTATAAAAAGTATAAAGTATATAAGAGTATAAATATAAAGTATCAGAGTGAACACCACTTAAAGCAGAAGGCCATTATGACGTCACATTAGCGGACACAAAAACCTTCAAATATACTAATTTTTGTTATTTATACTGGTAAGTTTTAAAATTAAACTTTTTATTAATTTAAATTTACAACTATACAATATTCAGAAAAAAATATTCAAATATATATAAGTATTATCACAATGCTAATACATACGAATAATTTTTATTTCTGAAAAACATATATTTATAAATATAAATTAGTATTAAATTTAATTTTAAAACTTACCAGTAGAAATAAGAGAAATAAATATCTAAGGAATTTGTATATTTTTAGGTCCACTAATGCTGACGTCATAATTAAGTGCAAGGGCCTTGTTCTAGGTGGTGTTGCCACAGCCGCCTAGATACACCGGGCCTGGCAGCCATCGAACTAAAGAGAAAACAAAGATGGGGAAATTAAACATGCATAAAGCTTTCAGTGATTTAATTTTTCTAAAATTTAACTTTAACTACTAGCTATTTAATTTAAAATAGCGTAAATTATTTAATTTACTAACAACGACTTTAAAGTATTTTATCGAATATTTAAGAATTAATTACCAGTGTTTTAATCCTGGAATTTCAGGAGTTTTCTATCGAAATAAAACTTGAATACTTGTTAGATTAACATGGATTCTCGATATTCTATATAATGTATTATTTTGACGAAATAACTCAAAAAAAATCGCATTCTTCCACCCGCAAATTTATGGAACGCTCCCCTTTAGTAACCACTGGATTTAAAACGTTACACATGCAGCAAAGGATTGTGGGAAACCTCGTTGCTAAGACAACGCTTTTGCCCAGCTTTCACACTGAGTGGGTCTGTACGACTTCGATTTTTTGGCAACTATGTCCATAATTTTACGTTCCTACAATAACAGAATTCGAAGTTAAAACCTAACTGTAATTTGTAGCAGCGGTTGTGTTAAAAATTTGAGTTGTTTTAAAGCTTAAATGTTGCATTTGCATTGGCTAGGAAATATTTTCCAATTTACCTTTCTGAAATACTCATTTGCAATAAAAACAAATATTGACTAGGAACAAAGTATGACGTTTGCACAATTTTATTGTTCATAGAGTTGTAAAAAAATATCAAAATTCTTTTGCTAGTGTGTATAAATATCTGTGTATCATCGGCTTTGAAACAGGTTTCACAGGTTTTTGAATAAATATTACGTCCAGAAACCTTCTGCGCATGCGCAGTATCAAATGCCTTTTTTCAATGTTTTATCAAATGTAAATTAGTTGTGTATGTTGTATTTTTCTTTTTGTAATGTGAACAATATTTATGTAAAAATACTAATAAAAATATTTAATTCAAATATTTCCTATTGTCGTTTGTTTAGTACTACTACTTACACAAGCGGGGCGGGGGTCGCTCAGTCGGTAGCGTGCCAGGCTCGTAATCTTTAGTTCCCAGGTTCGAGTCCCAGCTGGGTCAGCGTTGAGATTTATCTCCGCAAAATTCCCCGCCCTGCCCACGGTCAGTGGAGGACACCGATGGGCTCGGAAAGGCCGCCGTCCGTCGGATGGGACGTTAAGCCGTGGCCCCATGTGCGGGAGAGCCATACCCCGTGCACGTTAAAGAACACGCTGGATGGCCTTGACGGGAGGCTACCATCTGTCTCCCAACAGCTGTTCCAGTGGGTCCCCTCCCCCAACCTTCTCTGAGCCTTCGGGGTCCATGTGACCTGGCCATTTAGCCCATGGTGTGCAAAAAAGTGCCGCTCAGAGGTAAAACAACCCAACCCTACTTACACAATTAATTCTCGGCGTTGGACAAATATTTCATTGCGATAGGTTAAAACTTAAAGGTGTGTTTGGATTGGATTGGGTTGTTTTACCTCTGAGCGGCACTTTTTTGCACACCATGGGCTAAATGGCCAGGTCACATGGACCCCGAAGGCTCAGAGAAGGTTGGGGGAGGGGACCCACTGGAACAGCTGTTGGGAGACATATGGTAGCCTCCCGTCAAGACCATCCAGCGTGTTCTTTAACGTGCACAGGGTATGGCTCTCCCGCACACGGGGCCACGGTTTAACGTCCCATCCGACGGACGGCGGCCTTTTCAAGCCCATCGGTGTCCCCTACTGACCGTGGGCAGGGCGGGGAAATTTTGTGGAGATAAATCTCAACGCTGACCCAGCTGGGACTCGAACCTGGGAACTACAGATTACGAGCCTGGCGCGCTACCGACTGAGCCACCCCGCCCAGGTGTGTTTGTAACCAGCGAATTAATAATAACGAGTTTCTTTCCCATGCTAGAGTTAATCACTTGCCTTCTGATCTTCATAATTCTCCACCCTGCCCACGGTCAGTAGGGGAGACCGATGGGCTCGGAAAGGCTGCCGTCCGTCGGATGGGACGTTAAGCCGTGGCCCCGTGTGCGGGAGAGCCATACCCTGTGCACGTTAAAGAACAGGGTGGATGGCCTTGACGGGAGGCTACCATCTGTTCCTCCAACAGCTGTTCCAGTGGGTCCCCTCCCCAACCTTCTCTGAGCCTTCGGGGTCCATGTGACCTGGCCATTTAGCCCATGGTGTGCAAAAAAGTGCCGCTCAGAGGTAAAACAACCCAACTCTGATCTTCATTTATGTACAGTCGCTCAAAAAAATATCCGAACACTATGGTTGATTACAGAATTCAGGAAAAATATCTGGCAACGATTTGTTTAGAAATTAGTTATATGGCAACCTTCGTGTCACGTGACCCGAAGGTTGCCCCATCACAAGTTTTCTAAAAAAAATCGTTGTCAGATATTTTTTCTGAATTCTGTAATCAACCATAGTGTTCGGATATTTTTTTGAGCGACTGTACACACAGTGACCTAAGTGGTCAGGTCACAAGATCCCCTCAAGTCTCACAGTTGGGAAGGGGATCTGCTGGACATCTGTTGCAATACAGTTTGTATTAAAAAAGGGAAATCTTTTGACCAATTCATTCTGAACGTTCTGTAATGTGCAAAAGTTCTGTCTCTCCTGGCTGTGTCTACATAGGCAGATCTACTTATATCATACAGGGACCGGAGAGGCGGGGGCGGTTCAGTCGGTAGCGCGCCAGGCTCGTAATCTGTAGTTCCTAGGTTCGAATCCCAGCTGGGTCAGCGTTGAGATTTATCTCCGCAAAATTTCCCCGCCCTGCCCACGGTCAATAGGGGACACCGATGGGCTTGGAAAGGCCGCCGTCCGTCGGATGGGACGTTAAGCCGTGGCTCCGTGTGCGGGAGAGCCATATCCTGTGCACGTTAAAGAACACGCTGGATGGCCTTGACGAGAGGCTACCATCTATCTCCCAACAGCTGTTCCAGTGGGTCCCCTCCTCCAACCTTTGTCTGAGCCTTCGGGGTGCATGTGACCTGGCCATTTAGCCCATGGTGTGCAAAAAAGTGCCGCTCAGAGGTAAAACAACCCAAACCAACCTGTGTCTACACAGGCAGATCTACTTACATCATACAGGGACCGGAACAAGGCAAGGATATGAATATCTAACGATTCGTTATCACCTCTGTAATCTGAGTGGATAATCTTGAAAAATTGTTAAAGAACTGTGTTTTTTACACATTCATTCTAATATTAGGAATAAGAGCAAAATAACTAGTTCTTGAGTGTACAAAATAAATATGGACACAGGCCTAGGTCTCCCCCTCTTTCTGTAGCCTTTAGTTGTTCTAAAGGTACTGTTACTGTTCACAACCCTATTCGCTAATCTATAATTATCCATACGGGCAACATGGCCAAACCAACGGAGTCTCTCTCTGCACAATATGCTGCTTAAAGGAGGTTGCAGACTCCTTTGCCTAACCTCATCATTACTTACAAAGTTGAACCACCTAATGACAAAGAGACTAAGCATCTAGAATCATGGACTAATAAAAAAATAAATAAAACCCTCAAGCAGCTGCTTGCCACAGAGGCCTGTCAGTGTACACGCCGTAGTAGAAGGTCTGAGAGAATGGCAGGACCTCAGCAGAAAAAACGACACTTACATCCATGCATACAATTGACTTTAAATACGAAGTGGGTTGACCAGAATCGACGTTTAATGGAATTAGGCTTATCATAATCGAATTTTAATGGAACTAGGTTGACCAGAATCGAATTTTAATCGCTCTAGGCGGATCACAATTGAATTTTAATCGCTCTAGGCGGATCACAATTGAATTTTAACGGAACTAGGCTGACCACAATTGGCTTTTAACAGAACTAGGCTGACCACAATTGACCTTTAACGGAACTAGGCTAACCACAATTTACTTTTAATGGGACTATGCTGACCACAATCGAATTTTAACGGAACTAGTCTGACCACAATTGACTTTTAATTAGAATAGGTTGACCACTATTGACTGAATATATTGATTTTGAATAGGTTTACTACAATCGACGTGAAAAAACAAATATATATAGCGTAAACAAACAGATTAGAATCGATCTTTAACGGAAATAGGCTGACTATAATTGACCTTTAACGGAACCAAACAGACAACAATCGACTTTCAGCGGAACAAAGCGAACAACAATCGACCGTTAACGGAAATAGGCGGACTATAGTACCTTCAACGAATCTAACCTTGACGAAAATAGGCTAACCAGTATCAACCTTTAACGGAAGTAGGCGGACGAGATTTGATCTAGGCCTTGATTAATGGAAGTTGACGGACCACTATCGACCATTAACGAAACCAGCAGGACCACTATAGACCATTAACCGAGCTAAAGGGCCATTATCGACCATTAACGGAACTAGACGGACCACTATCGACCTCTAACAGAACTAAGTGTACCAGAATCGACCTCTAACGGAACTTGACTGACCACAATTGACCTATAATGGAACAGAGCAGACCACCACCGACTTTCAAGCATCCATCTATTCTTATAATGTGCTCATTTCCGTTATTCATATAAGATTTCGTTATAATTGAGACAATATAAAAAAAATGTTTGCATCGTTGCCGTCACGCTTTTTCACTCATTTTAAAATACGACCGATAAAAATAGGTCGAACGAAAATCGGCCAAATTGAGTTTGCTCACATCTTAAACCACTAAATGCTTATTCTGTCCCTTGATCATTATCTTCTGTAACGGTCTGTGTCTCAGCCATTTGTAATCTTATCAACCTCAAATTTTGCCCATAGACTCTAATAATGGTCCTCAAAAAACATATATGTAAAGTGAACACCTATATTTGGGTGTTCACTTTACCTATGTGTGTAATATAGAAAAGTAGTAAAAAATATATATTGTAAAAATAATGAGAAAAAAAATACAGTGTAATATTCTACAGAGACTTGAGAGGAACCTGTCAGTGTAATATGCCACAGAGATCTGTGAGGAGGGCCAAAATTTTATCAAAAAATTACACATGAAACTCCCACTTAACAGTTGAAGATCCAATTCAAAGGGAGCGTGGGTGGCTCAGTCGGTAGCGCGCCAGGCTCGTAATCTGTAGTTCCCAGGTTCGAGTCCCAGCTGGGTCAGGGTTGAGACCTCCTACAGGTACACTTTTCCTCACACAATGGGCTAAATGGCCAGATCACAAGGACCCTGAAAGCTCAGAGAAAGTTAAGGGAAGGGGATCCATTGGACAGCTGTTAGGAGACAGATATTGGCCACCCATAAAGGCCACTCAGCGTGTTCTTTAATGTGCACAGAGTATGGGCTCTTGTACAAACCATACCGTGGCTTAATGTCCCATCCGACGGATGGTGCCCTTTTGAAGCCCAACGGTGTCCACCATCTGACAGATGGCAGGGCGAGGGTTTGACAGAGATAAATGCCAACACTTGCCTGATTGGGATTCGAATCTGGAAACTACAAATTGAGAACCTGGTGCTGTTCCTACTTAGCCAATTTCTCCAACTTCTTTTAGAAAAAAATTTGAAGTTAAAATTTAAACCTAAAATTTTTCAAAACAATATTTTCTACCATTGCGACAATTTTTTTTAAGCAATTTAATTGTAACTGGTTGTCTTTGGTTGTAAAAAAGTAGAAAAATAATAAAACACTAAAAATTTAGAAAACAATTTAGACATTTCTGTCAGTTGTACTCATGTCTTCCCCCCCTCCAACCACACTCGAGCCATCTTTAGGCTATTTCTAATTTTACACGTACCACAGGTTGAGAAAGACTGTTCAAATAGACTGATTAGAAATTGCAAATACAAGTTATGAATGTCTAATTGAAAATGGTAGCTAAGAATACAAATATATTGCCTTTCTCCGATTGGATCTATTGAATTAATTCCAATAACACCCAAATTAACTTTATGTTATTCAGCTCTGAGAGAAATTCTCCGCTAAGTCCCATTCTATCCTTGGCGCTAAAGGGTACACCGTTTGGGCTTCGAAAGACTGTCTGCCGTCCGATGAGACGTTAAATTGTAGCCCCTTGTCCAAGAGATCCATTCCCTGTGCACGTTTAAAGAATATGCTAGAATATATTGGCAGGAGTTAACATCTATTTCCTAATAGCTGCCCAGTGAGTCATTTTATTTCGTATGTGGTGGGGCGCCTATTTTATGTTTTCGCTGCCCTGATGTTAGAAACTGGCTACGCTACTGCTCAGGGGTAAGACAACTCGGCCCGTCCTGTCCGTTTCCAATGCAATATTTGTGAGAGAGAAAAAAAAAAATCTATGTTAACTCGTGCTGCCATCTGGTGTTTATATTTTGAACTAACAATATACTTTAAGATCACAAATGACTTATTTAAATTCTGGTTTAGGAAAAATAAAGACACGACTCACATATTTATGGAACAATGATGAGCGTCAGCAGAAATTTTCTCAAATGGGGGTGGCCCCCCAAAAAATAAAACAATATTTGAAGCTAAAAATATTATCGTATCATAATTCCTCTCACGATGATCATAAACGAAACAAAAATATGAAAACTTGCTCTTGGAGATATATAAATTTTGGTTGCAAAAAATTTTGTTTATTTTTTATGATGACATATGATTTATATATATATAATTTTTTTTCATAAAAAAAAATAAAAATAAATGACATGGTACCGAAAACACAAAAGATACATTTTCTTAAAGAAAAACATTAAGAGTATTCCCCAACACAGGAGTACCACCAAGCGTTCAAGAATTGACGTAGACGTCTGCAACTTTGCGTAGATTCTTAAAGGGAGTACTTTGAAGAACAGTAAAAGTTTTGTTGAAGTAAGTGCAATGGTTTATGTTCTGCAAATGCATGTCAAGAAGTTTTTAAACGCTCCTCCTATCGCAACATGGAAATTTCCAAATGGTTTTGGTAGGCAGTTTATCAGATGAGATATTCGTGCTATGGCGCCATCTCTCGGCAGTTCGTGGCACTTAATATCATTGTTCCGCTGATTAATTTTCATTTGACTTGGAAAAAAAATGAGCCAATGTTTTCACTTTGTCGTCTATCCGTCTGTAGACATAAATATTTTGGTGTTTTTGAGGAAAAAAACTTTATCTTGGACTGGATATATATTAATGAAATATTGCGAAGAGCATTTTCTGAATCTCCAATTTGTTTTCATGGCGCCATCTGACGGCAGAAAAGTTTGAAAAGTTCAAATATTAAGCGAACGTTTCAAACGATTTCCCCGCACTAAAAAATTCGAAATTTTGGTGGCAAACTGTGATAGCCAAGTTACATTTACAGCAATGATTTGCTCCCTTATCCCCATGGGAGTGCGAAGAGGCACCTTTTTTTGGTTCAAGAGATAAATGAAAAATTCATTTTGTGTTTCATAGGTGCTAATGAAATATTAAAATTTGGATTTTCCAAATCATCCGTTATAGAGATCAGTTCGGGTTGAAAATATCGAGCCCGAGCCAGAACTATTTGGACAATTATTGAGCTCGAGCCCGAACTATTTCGACAATTATTGAGCTCGAGTCGGAACTATTTCGACAATTATTGAGCTCGAGTCGGAACTATTTTGACAATTATTGAATTCGAGTCCGAACCATTTCGACATTTATTGAGCTCGAGTCAGAACTATTTTGACAATTATTGAGCTCGAGTCAGAACTATTTGGACAATTATTGAACTCGAGTCCGAACTATTTCGACATTTATTGAGCTCGAGCCAGAACTATTTTGACAATTATTGAACTCGAGTCCGAACTATTACGACATTTATTGAGCTCGAGTCAGAACTATTTTGACAATTATTGAGCTCGAGTCAGAACTATTTTGACAATTATTGAACTCGAGTCCGAACTATTTCGACATTTATTGAGCTCGAGTCAGAACTATTTTGACAATTATTGAACTCGAGTCCGAACTATTTCGACATTTATTGAGCTCGAATCCAAACTATTTCGAAATTTATTGAGCTCGAGTCCAAAATATTTCAGCATTTATTGAGCTCGAACCCGAACTATTTCGGCAATTATTGAGCTCGAGCCAGAACTATTTGGACAATTATTGAGCTCGAGCCCGAACTATTTCGACAATTATTGAGCTCGAGTCGGAACTATTTCGACAATTATTGAGCTCGAGTCGGAACTATTTTGACAATTATTGAATTCGAGTCCGAACCATTTCGACATTTATTGAGCTCGAGTCAGAACTATTTTGACAATTATTGAGCTCGAGTCAGAACTATTTGGACAATTATTGAACTCGAGTCCGAACTATTTCGACATTTATTGAGCTCGAGCCAGAACTATTTTGACAATTATTGAACTCGAGTCCGAACTATTACGACATTTATTGAGCTCGAGTCAGAACTATTTTGACAATTATTGAGCTCGAGTCAGAACTATTTTGACAATTATTGAACTCGAGTCCGAACTATTTCGACATTTATTGAGCTCGAGTCAGAACTATTTTGACAATTATTGAACTCGAGTCCGAACTATTTCGACATTTATTGAGCTCGAATCCAAACTATTTCGAAATTTATTGAGCTCGAGTCCAAAATATTTCAGCATTTATTGAGCTCGAACCCGAACTATTTCGGCAATTATTGAGCTCGAGCCAGAACTATTTGGACAATTATTGAGCTCGAGCCCGAACTATTTCGACAATTATTGAGCTCGAGTCGGAACTATTTTGACAATTATTGAATTCGAGTCCGAACCATTTCGACATTTATTGAGCTCGAGTCAGAACTATTTTGACAATTATTGAGCCCGAGCCAGAACTATTTGGACAATTATTGAACTCGAGTCCGAACTATTTCGACATTTATTGAGCTCGAGTCAGAACTATTTTGACAATTATTGAACTCGAGTCCGAACTATTTCGACATTTATTGAGCTCGAATCCAAACTATTTCGAAATTTATGGAGCTCGAGTCCAAAATATTTCAACATTTATTGAGCTCGAACCCGAACTATTTCGGCAATTATTGAGCTCGAGCCAGAACTATTTGGACAATTATTGAACTCGTGGCCGAACTATTTCCACAATTTTTCAGCTGAGCCCGAACTATTTGGACAATTATTGAGCTCGAGCCCGAACTATTTCGACATTTATTGAGCCCGAGCCCGAACTATTTCGACATTTATTGAGCTCGAGCGCAATTTTGGGGAAAAAATTGTTCTACAGCATCAGAAGATATATATATATATACACAGGAATGCACGTCACTAATCATTTATTTTATTCTTGTTAATTGTAATCATTTTATAAGAAAATTAAAATGCTAATGCGATTTGGAATGAAAAATATTAGAAATACCAGTAAGTAGAAATTAAGAGTTTATGACTAACATATTACAAACGCAATGGACCATTCATTTATTAAAGAGAGAGAACACGTAAAAAATATTCAAAAGCCAAGCGATGCTTATTTTAATTGCTAAAAAAACTGATTAAAAGGTAAAAATATAAAGGTAAAAATATAAAGGTATAATAAAAAAAAATGTTATACTACTAATACCCACGCCAAACTCATCGATGAGTTCATTCACCACCAAGCATATGTCGATCGATAATTGCAAGGCAGGCGACGGCAGCGCCCCCAGAAATCTCGGACACTTTCTAAGGGCTCACTCCCGACTCACGGCAGATAGGAACCCCATCTGTCACACCAAGAGGGTCAGAAATAAGCCGGATCACCCACCAAATTCGGTACCGATCGCTAAAGTAGTCGCGGAACTACAGAAAAACTAATTTCTGCCACCAATGACGTCACACGTGTTCGCCCGCCTGGAATTACGGCTAATATATAATACGATGACTAGTTAAATTCACGCCAAATGTTTGGAGCGAAACGTATGATCATTGATAATTTTTCCCGTTGATAAATTCCCAGCGAAACTGAATGTATCTTATTGGCAAGAGAACTTACATATATACAATTACGACCAATTATTATATAATAAAAAATAATAAATACCCTTTCAAGCAGCTGCTTGCCACAGAGGTCTGACAGGAGCCTGTCAATTTATATGCCATAGTAGAAGGTCTGTGAGAATGGCAGGACCTCAGCAGAAAAACAACACACACACACACCCATGCCTTAACCCGGGGTTGGATGGATCAATAGCCAAGCGTGCTAACCACTCGGCCACGGGATAGCAATTATTATATAGCGAATACATATTAATATTGATGCTTATAGTCGATAAGATAATATAAGGGATGGATAATATTAAATTCCAAAATACGAAGGGCTACAGTTATGAGTGAGGTGTGAAATATAAGCTCATATAATGATTGTCGGAAACCATTTCGAATTTTCCCCCCACTATTACCCTCCCTTGATGGAAACGGAATAGCTGATTTTCGCGGAGTTCCACCTTAACGAGACATATCTGAAATTGCAGCACGTGACGTCTCCAATGTCATGGGCTACCTCAAGCACTACTCCCGATAGGAGGAAAAAGTGGTCGATCCTTATGGATCACATAGCAAAATTTCTGAAGGTAGATATTTTTAGTATCAGAAAAAATTAAAACTACGTGTAAGTTGAAGGAACTGCGTTACATTCCGTATTTATTGATGAGAAAGGGATGGCGAAAGTTGCCGATCACGGTGGAACATTGTATTACGAAGAGATGAGATCCGACAAATGCGCATGCGCAGATTCATGATTACGAGGCAGGAAAGTTATATCCTGCGCAGTTTAAAAAAATCGCTGAATGGCCTTGACATGAAGTTTCTATCTCCTAATAACTACCTAATGGTTTCCCTTTCGCTACAGAACTCTGAAACCTAGCGTAGCTTGCCCACAACAGTCGCCATGAGCTGTTCTTACGGCCAGCGACTGAAAAATGTTGGCTATCCTGATCTGATATATTAATAAGGGTACCCCACAAAGGATACAAACTGGAAACTTTCCTCTTACAACCAGCAGATGGATTATTTTTCAAACAGAGATTCATTGACGTATTAATTTAATCTGTAACCGAAGTGGTAGATAATTATACACTAGCTCAAAATAAATAATAAGTGTCGAGTGTACATCAAATTTACTAACGAAATGTCAAATTATGAGTTATAAAATGTGAAACAATTAATTCAAGATCTAAATCTTTATTTTCCAAATTATTATTTCATTATTTAAATAAATAGAGAACATATGAAACATTAACTTGCCAAATCGATTTTTCCCCAAACTAGATCAAAACTAAATAAATCATTAGAAATGTTTCTATTAATACCCTACATGCCTTGTTGTATAATAAATTGTGATAAAATAATTTGTTTTTGTTTAGAATTTTAAAGAGGATTGGCTACTGAGAATACTCAGAACCAGCTACACTGGAAATCGGAATGTTAAGCATAATTCTCAAATTGTTAAATATCTCGGAGTTGGGAAGAAACTAATTTGGTGTCAAGAACCCATTTGGACCATGCTTTCAAGCTGAACATTTTGATATTGGTTAAGTGAATTTTGAAGACCGCTTTTCTGCCTCGTATCAATATTAGAGGAGACCAATATTATGATCGTAAAGAATCAGAGAAGAAATAATCTCATTGGGATTATTGCTTACAGCCTCAAAAAATCTTTTTGAGATGCGTTTTATATGTGTATATATATATGGTCGATGCCCAGGTCTTTATGGAGTTGTCTGTTAGTGACAAACCAGGGGTCATCGATCGCAGTTCTCAAAATCTTGTTCTGTAAGACCTGAATCTTAGGAATATTGGTGGCTGTAGTATTCGCCCATATGGGTCTGATGATCATATCTTAGAGTAAAAACTTACGATCAATCATTAAAATGGAATTTCTGCTAAGGAGTGGGCCTAGCTGGCCCCTCAATGAATTGATTTTGGAGATTATATCTGTTCAATGCCTTATTTTCGCTATATTAGTGTAAATTTCAGTATTAAAATTCTACCGGTAGATATTTGTTTTTTAAAAATCAGCATCGACCGCAGTTCTCAAAATCTTTTTTCTGTAAAACGAATATTGGTGTGTGTAGTATTCGCCCATATGGGTGAAGCATAGAAGGTTGAAGTTTAACTTTTTTTTTTATCTAAAATTTATAAATTTAACTACAATATTACTACAGGTAACTTAATGTTATATCTATCAAATGAATATAATACTAAATGCTTTATTTTTGAAAGAAATAACACAATATTAAAAATATAAGAAAACTCTTATTCATATAGTGTTGTTATTATTGTTTTATTTATTTTTTAGATATATCCTTAAGCAATCTGCAAAATATTTTACAAAATTTTACAAAAATATCCTCCCTATCATGATGTTATTGCGACAGATGAACATGCCTACAATGAACCCATGGTAGATGTGTCATTAACTCTCGCGTATGCTTCAGCGTGACAATTACGTCATCAACTGATTGGAACGGAGATATACTTTGAGTAATAAGAATTGAGGAGGAAGGAAAACGGAATATCTAGTTCCGTAGTAAAAAGAAGGACGTTTGTGTTGAAGTTGTGTTATGTGACTCTGAAGAGAAAGGTTGCTTCTATTTGGTTCAAGATGAAGCCTAGTTCCATTGGGGGATGGAAGCCAACAGTTAAGTTTGCTTTTAAGTCCTCTTTTAGGAGAGACCATTTTTTTATTTTTTACTACACTGTTTATTACACAATTTATTACTACACTGTAGTATAAATTAATTTTGTACTGGAGTAAATATTGACAACACGTAGTATAAATATTACTGTACTGTAATATATAATATATAAATATTACTGTACTGTAATATATAATATATAAATATTACTGTACTGTAATATATAATATATAAATATTACTGTACTGTAATATTACTGCACTGTAGTATAAATTAATTTTGTATAGGAGTAAATATTTACAACACTGTAGTATAAATATTACTGTACTGTAATATATAATATAAAAATATTACTGTATTGTACTGTAATATTACTGCACTGTAGTATAAATTAATTTTGTACTGGAGTAAATATTGACAACACTGTAGTATAAATATTAGAAAATTGGTTAAGCATAATAGATCATTCTTTTTATGGTTTAACATTATACTCTTAAAATAAGAGAAAAATTTGTGTTCAGATTGTTTTATTTGTATGATTTTACACCTCGTAATAAATTACTTCATTCATATTTATGTTTGGTAAGCATGCTTTTGAACTCACGCTCAATCCATTAAATTTATAACAATAGCAAAACCACTAACATGGCCTTAAACTTGGTTGAGCCCTTTAGCTGCTAATGATTCGACGCCACTGTGAATTTTTAATTAAATAGACTCTTTGTAAGACTGAATTGTATTCAAACTGTCAGATTCAAATGATATTTATTTCTTTATGAGGTACAGTCACTGAAAAAAGTATCCGAACACTATGGTTGATTACAGAATTCAGAAAAAATATCTGGCAACGATTTTTTTTAGAAATGAGTGATCTGACAACCTTCGTGTCACGTGATTACAGAATTCAGGAAAAATATCTGGAGCGTGTACAGCAACTGTACACGCTCCAGTTACCGTTCACAGCAAACTGGAGCGTGTGCAGTAACTGCACACGCTCCAGTTTGCTGTGAACGGTAACTGCACACGCTCAATATTTCCGTGAGTGAGCCCACACGATCTAGTATCAAAATAATATGACCACCTACAGTCGCTCAAAAAAGTATCCGAACATTATGGTTGGTTACAGAATTCAACTGGATTCAACAGAATTCAACAGAATTCAACAAAATATCTGGCAAGGATTTTTTTAGAAATTAGTGATCTGGCAACCTTCGTGTCACGTGACAAGAAGATTATTTTCTTAGAGACTGTATATGATCGAAAACTTTTATCGGAAGAGTATATAAATTAAGTGTTAGATAAATCCATGAAATAGAAATTATTTGCATTTTTAGATGCTCAGATACCATTTTTAAATGTTCAAAGTGTAGAGCAGTTGTCGACAACCGAATGACCCACGGGCCAATGAGGAGTAGCCGGCTATTATGATTGTGCTAATATTTCAAAATATATTAAAATGTCAAATGTCAAAAAACGTACGTTAGTTTAAATACTAAAACCGAAATGAAAGTAAATAAGTCTGTTGATTATACATTAAAACAAAATAGCGTCCTGCCATGGATTGCTTAAAATAGGAGGGCGGGGGTGGCTCAGTCGGTAGCGCGCCAGTCTCGTAATCTGTAGTTCCCAGGTTCGAGTCCCAGCTGAGTCAGCGTCGAGATATATCTCCGCAAAATTTCCCCGCCCTGCCCACGGTCAGTAGGGGACACCGATGGGCTTGAACAAGGCTGCCGTCCGCCGGATGGGACGTTAAGCCGTGGTCCCGTGTGCGGGAGAGCCATACCCTGTCCACGTTAAAGAACACGCTGGATGGCCTTGACGGGAGGCTACCATCCGTCTCCCAACAGCTGTTCCAGTGGGTCCCCTCCCCCAACCTTCTCTGAGCCTTCGGGGTCCATGTGACCTGGCCATTTAGCCCATGGTGTGCAAAAAAGTGCCGCTCAGAGGTAGAACAATCCAATCCAATCCATAAAATAGCATGTGGCAGGATAGATGTTGTGGAAAACACTGATTTGGCCCCTATATAATTGCCTATCAATTAATAAGATTGTGAAAAATTCGTTAAAAATTACTGTCGTTAAGAATTACTAAATGCACCACTGTTAACAATTAACAAGACGAATTAATGTTAACGACTACTGAGAATAATCATTGATAAAAAATATTGAGATAAACTACTTTAAGAACTATTAAGATACACCACTGTTAAAAATTAATAAGTTGAACTTCTCAACATCTACTACGATACACCACTGTTAATAACGAATATGATAAATTACTGTTAAGAACTATTAATATGCATATTTTTAACAATTAATAAGATGAATTACTGTTAACAGCTATTAAGAATCACCATTGTTAACACTTATTAAAATGTACCACTGCTAACCATACTGAGATGAACTACTCTTAACAAGTACTAAGGTGAACTACTATTAACAGGTACAGTCGGTCAAAAAAGTATCTGAACACTATGGTTGATTACAGCATTCAGAAAAAATATCTGGCAACAATTTTTTTAGAAATTAGTGATCTGGCAACCTTCGTATTACGTAACACAAAGGCTGCCAAATCTCTAATTTCTAAAAAAAATCGTTGCCAGATATATTTTCTGAATTCTTTAATCAACCGTAGTGTTCGGATACTTTTTTGAGCGACTGTAGGTGGTCATATTATTTTGATACTAGATCGTGTGGGCTCACTCACGGAAATATTGAGCGTGTGCAGTTACCGTTCATAGCAAACTGGAGCGTGTGCAGTAACTGCACACGCTCCAGTTTGCTGTGAACGGTAACTGGAGCGTGTACAGTTGATGTACACGCTCCAGATATTTTTCCTGAATTCTGTAATCACGTGACACGAAGGTTGCCAGATCACTAATTTCCAAAAAAATCGTTGCCAGATATTTTTCCTGAATTATGTAATCAACCATAGTGTTCGGTTTTTTTTGAGCGACTGTACTAAAAGTTTTTTTGAGCGACTGTACTACCGCTGTTTTGAGCGACTGTTAACAGCTGTAAGGTGAACTACTGTTAACAGTTAATAAGATGGACTATTGTTAACAACTATTAAGGTGTACAGTCGCTCAAAAAAGTATCCGAACACTATAGTTGATTGCAGAATTCAGAAAAAATATCTGGCAACGATTTTTTTTAGAAATTAGTGATCTGGCAACCTTGTGTCACGTGACACGAAGGTTGCCAGATCACTAATTTCTAAAAAAATCGTTGCCAGATATTTTTCTGAAATTTGTAACCAACCATAGTATTCGGATGCTTTTTTGAGCGACTGTACAACTGTTAACAATTATAAGACTCACCACTGTCTAACGATACAAAATGAGCTACTGTTAATAATTACTATGATGTATCACTATTAACAATTGCAAAATAAACCAATCTCAATGGCTACTGAGATGTATTCGTGTCAACTGCTTAAATGCGTAATATTATCAACTACAAAACAGTTTCAAATGTTTCTACTTTTTTACCTTTCCAATTCTCAATGTGTGCAAAATTAAACATCTATCTAAAGCAAGATCATTTTCCTTTTGTATCCATCAGTGTCTTAGAGATTATAGTCTTTCAAAATCACAAATGTTTAAATTTCTAGCGATATAATTTTTATTTTCGTAAAGTGCAGGACCATTTCACCCGTTTCAAAAGGGGCGGGGGTGGCTCAGTCGGTAGCGCGCCAGGCTCGTAATCTGCAGTTCCCAGGTTCGAGTCCCAGCTGGGTCAGCGTTGAGATTTATCTCTGCAAAATTCCCCGCCCTGCCCACGGTCAGTAGGGGACACCGTTGGCTTGGAAAGGCCGCCGTCCGTCGGATGGGACGTTAAGCAGTGGCCCCGTGTGCGGGAGAGCCATACCCTGGGCACGTTAAAGAACACGCTGGATGGCTTTGACGGGAGGCTACCATCTGTCTCCCAACAGTGTTCCAGTGGGTCCCTTCCCCCAACCTTGAGGGGGACCACCCTGTGAAGGTTCCCGCTGGCTCGGTTACCTTCGCAGGGTCCTAAACGCTCGCCCGCGTGTTTGCCGTGCGCGGAGACCCGTGTCCCGGGAAAGGAGGATCCTGGTAGTTGCTCGGGGGTCCCCGTCTTCTCTCCTCAGCTCATGACTGGCGTGGTCCCCATTGGCCGTCTTGCCATTGGGGAGCCTGTCTGTCGCGGGGCTGGGCAGCGGATTCCGGGGCCTCTGCTATACACTGCTTTGGCCTCTGCTTCCGGTAAACGGGAGCTCCTGGGGTGGCCCCCCCAGGAGCAATCGGCTGGTGGGCAGGTCCTGCTAGGGTCAACCGTGCAGAGCGGTGAGTAACCTTGCCCACGGTCCGGGTACAGGTTTACAAGTTTCCTCACAACTTATTTTCCTTTTGTCGTTATCTTTTCTTTGTGAGGCCAGGTTGGCCATTCACAATTTTGTTATTTTAAACTTTGTTTCTTTTGTGTAGAACGTTTTTGTTCTGCACATTTCTCTTTTTATTTTCCTTTTATTTATTTGTGAGGGCTTGGCTCACTGTCTGTGTGGGTATAGTGCCTGCGTAGCCCTGGCGCCCGACTGGGCGTCCCCTTGTTGGGCTCCGTGGAGGGTGGGGACAGCGGGCACTGAACCACACAAAAAAATCATGAGAGAGAGTGATGAAATTAATGCGATCGCCGCCAACAAGAGGGCTCGACATGAGCCCCCATCTTCCTCGTTGTCAAAGTTATCTCTGCCGTTGTCTTCTGTGTCTGTGTCTTCGTTCCCAAAGTTCCTGATCATCCACTCCACGGGTGATCAGGTACTTGGGGACATGTCCCCTTTTTTCGTTAATAAAGGTTTGAAAGGTCTTGCGGGAGAGCCAAAATCCGTCAAGCGCTTAAGATCTGGCGACTTGCAGGTTGAGACCGCTTGTTCGAAACATTCCGAATTGCTCCTGAAAGTAAAAGATATTGGTGGGGTGGCTGTCGAAGTCACTCCCCATAAAACTTTGAATTCTTCTCGGGGTGTGATCACCGAGTGGGGCCTCCTCAAAGTCACTGAGGAGGAAATCCTCTCGGAGCTCACACCACAAGGAGTAACAGCGGTCCACCGGGTTTCGACACGCCGTGATGGAAAATTAACACCCACCCGGGTGTTGATTGTGACATTCAATACGCCACGCCTGCCTTCTTACATCAAGGCAGGTTATTTACATTGTGAGGTTCGGCCGTATATCCCAAATCCTCTGCGCTGTTTTCAGTGTCAGATATACGGTCATGCCCGCACAGCATGCAGGGGCAAGCCCACCTGTGCTCGCTGTGGCAGTAAGGATCATCTCGATCCTGACTGCACAGCTGAAAAGGCATGCTGTGTGAACTGCAGTGGCGAACATCCGGCGTACTCCCGCGACTGTCCGAAGTGGAAAGAGGAAAAGGAGGTACAACGCCTCAAAGTCGTCAATAACATCTCGTACGCTGAGGCGAGAAAGCTTGCTGCACCGCCCGACCCGCCTGGCAAGGTTTCCTATGCCAGTGCAGTCATTGGAAAGCCCATCGTTCCAATGACTTCGGTTGCGGTGCAGACTGACATCAGTGTACCACCTACTGAGTCTTTCTCGCCAGCTGCGAAATACCTCCTTACGCAGGCGAGACCGAGGGTGGTGTCGACTTCGACATCAACCCCGGTTTCCATTCCTGCAGTTCAGCCTTCCACCTCCACCGGAAGGCCTCCTCCTTCCCGTCCTCAGACAGCAAGACCTTCGAAACCTAAGGGGCCCCCGCCGGGGCCCAAAAAGAAAATCACTGCACCTCAAAGGGCGGTCACCGATCCATGCCCCTCGGACGATTCCGAGGACATGGATACCGACCGCCCCCTATTCACTAAACCGTCCTCTGCGGCGGTTAAGTTGAATAGAAACACGTCGTCCGCCCACTCTTCTAAGTCCTGAGATGGCCACACTCCTACAATGGAATTGTCGTGGATTCCAGAGGAATCTTGACGACATCAAGGCCCTCCTTCAGGCACACCAGCCCATCTGTGTGTGCCTGCAGGAGACATACTTGCAGCCAGTCACAGATCCCACGATCCGGCACTTTTCACTGGTTCGCCGGGACCGGGATGGAGATGGTCCAGCTCGCGGGGGTGTCGCCATCCTCGTGAGCAACCATTCTCCATTCCAGGTCGTATCCCTCACCACCACCTTGGAGGCGGTAGCTATCCGTCTCTTCGTGGGGTTCTCGCTGACTGTCTGCTCCGTATATCTTCCACCTGGGAGCATCGTCTTCCAAAAAGACCTTGATGATCTCGTCTCGCAGCTGCCGTCCCCCTTCCTCATTATGGGGGACCTCAACGGACACAGTCCACTTTGGGGCAGTGCTGACACCAACGGGAGAGGCGGGGTCCTGGAGCAGTGGCTCCTGGATCCTTCTCTCTCCCTGTTGAACACCGGTGTCAGCACTTACTTTCACTCCCCAACCCGCACTTTCACTGCCATAGATCTCACCATCTGCTCCTCCTCGATCCTTCCACTCTTTACATGGGAGGTCGAGGACAACCCGTACGGAAGCGATCACCTCCTCGTGGTGTGCACCATCTCCCGTGGGGGGCCTTGCAGCCCTTCACGCGTCTCACGGTGGAGGCTTGATCGGGCTGACTGGGGTGGTTTCGAGCTGCTCTCTGAGCTCGACGACCACTCTGTCAGCCAGGAGCCAATCAATGTGGCAGTAGCGGAGATAACGGACTGTATCGTAGATGCAGCTGCATCAACGATTCCTCAAACTTCTACACGGTTTCCTCGCTTTCCGAAACCGTGGTGGAATCCAGAATGCACCGCAGCTCGTAAGGCTCAGAACAAGGCTTGGGGGGTGTTTCGGAGATATCCGACGTCCCCCAACCTTGAAAATTTCAAACGCGCCAGGGCGAAAGCTCGTTTCGTCCGACGCCAGAGCCAGAAGGAATCTTGGATCAAGTATACGTCTTCCATCACCCGCACGACTAGTTCTAAGGTCGTGTGGGATAAAGTCCGGAAGATGAGTGGGAACTACACCTCCCACTCGTTATCGATCCTGGAGCAAAATGGACAGGCAATTGCTGATCCCAAAGCAATTGCCGACACTCTGGGGGAGTCCTTCTCTTCCATCTCTTCGTCTTCCTCTTACTCCCCCGAGTTTCTGGCCCAGAAGGGCAGGGCGGAGCGCTCTCCGCTGTCTTTCCACTCGAATGGCCCGGAGCCTTACAACAGGCCATTCACAGCGGAGGAGCTTCGCCTTGCTCTGCACTCTTCTCGTGCCTCTGCTGTTGGGCCGGACAATGTCCATTATGCCATGCTCCAACATCTTTCACCATCGAGTAAGGATCGGCTGCTCCATCTCTTCAATCGCATTTTTCTCGAGGAGCAGTTTCCGGACTCCTGGCGGGAGGCCATCGTCTTGGCCTTCCCCAAGCCAGGGAAAGATCCCAAGATTCCTTCTAATTATCGTCCCATCGCATTGACGAGCTGCGTGTGCAAGGTGTTGGAAAGAATGGTAAATGCCAGACTCATCTGGTATTTAGAACACCACAACCTTCTTTCCAACACCCAGTGTGGCTTTCGCAGGCAACGGTCAACTATTGACCACCTGATACGCCTCGAATCGGCTATCAGGAATTCTTTTTTACGTAGAGAGCACCTGGTGTCAATTTTCTTCGACATCGAAAAAGCGTACGACACGGCTTGGAGATTCGGCATTCTTCGTGACCTCCACAGCTTCGGCTTGAGAGGTCACATGCCGATCTTCATCTCCAACTTCTTATCGACACGCTCTTTTCGTGTCCGTGTCGGTAACACTCTGTCGCGGCCGTACCTCCAAGAACAGGGGGTGCCACAAGGCTGCGTTCTGAGTGTTACGCTTTTCGCTGTCAAGATTAATTCCATAACTAGACAACTTCCTCCATCCGTAGGCAATGCCCTCTATGTTGATGACTTTAGCATCTTTTGCTCATCTTCCAGCATGAGGGTCATTGAAAGACAACTGCAAATTGCCCTGAACAATCTTTCGGTTTGGGCGACGGCAAACGGGTTTCGGTTCTCCCCACAGAAGACCGCTTGTGTGCACTTTTGCCACAAGCGTAATCTTCATCTGGATCCCGAGCTGCGGCTCGGGGGTAACATCATTCCAGTTGTGGCGGAGACCAAGTTTCTCGGTCTCATATTCGATCGGAAATTGACCTTTTTACCACACATACGTCATCTCAGGTCCAAGTGCACGCGGGCATTGAACATCGTCAAGGTCCTCTCCTCCCTTTCTTGGGGGGCAGACCGATGTTCTTTGCTCCGCCTGTACCGTGCACTTGTCCGATCGAAACTGGACTACGGATCCCAGGTGTACGACTCGGCCCGGGATTCGGTGGTGAAGGTGCTGGACCCCCTCCATCATCAGGCTCTCCGTGTTTGCACGGGAGCCTTCCGCACCTCACCGGTCCAGAGTCTTTACGTTGAGACCGACGAACCGTCTTTATCTCTTCGCCGTCAGCAGTTGTCCCTACAATATGCTTCTAAATTGCGATCCCTGCCTGGCCATCCCACTTGGGACTGCGTTTTCAGTCCGAAGTGGGAAATGCTTTACAATAATCGGCCGACTGCCATTCGTCCTTTTGGTTTGCGAGTCCGAGGCTACCTCAGAGACATCAACACCAGTCTCGATAGCGTTGCACAGTCGACAGCTGAGCCACTTCCACCATGGCTCGCTGTTTCCCCTACCTGCGATTTTTCCCTGTGCAGGACGGGGAAGGCCTTTACACCCGACTGTGTGTACCGGCAACTCTTTGCCAGCCATCGTGCTGAGCACCCGGACTTCTTGCCTGTCTTTACAGATGGCTCGAAGTCCGGCACTTCGGTGGGATCAGCCATGGTCTGCTGTGATGTAATCATTGCAGACCAGATCCCACTGCAGTGTTCCATCTTCACTGCAGAGTTGCACGCTATCAGTCTCGCCTTGGACCACGTGGCGACTAAGCATCATCGTCGGTGTGTGCTTTACACCGACTCGCTTAGCTCGCTACAGGCTTTGATCTCAGTGAGGCATCGGCCTCACCCTGTTCTCTCCAAGATCCGCCAGCAGCTCCATCGTCTGGCAGCCACCACCACGATTCTCTTCTGTTGGGTGCCCGGTCACGTCGGAATCAGGGGTAATGATTTGGCAGATTCTGCTGCCAGGTCAGCCACGCCCCTGTCCGACTCTCCGTTGCCGGTTCCCTATCTGGATTTCCGGCAGCGTTTTTCCACCGAGCTCCGGGCACAGTGGCAGAGATCTTGGTCGGAACAGCTTACCAACAAGCTCTTCGAGATCAAACCTATCATCAAACCATGGCAGTCTTGTTACCGCAGGAATCGCAAGGAGGAAGTTGTACTTGCTCGGCTCCGCTTAGGTCACTCGTTTCTTACTCATTCGTTTCTTTTACGGGCGGACGACGTGCCTAAGTGCGAGTTTTGTGACACCATTTTAACCATCAAACATATTTTAATCTCGTGCTCCGCTTTTAACTTTGAACGACGTCTGATTTTTAATTTCCATAATTTTATGTCCGAGCCTCTTACACTCGGACATCTTTTATCTGATCATTGCATTTTATCTTCAGTTTTTACCTTTTTGAAATATTGTGGATATTTTAACCGAATTTGATTTTACCTTAAGTTTATGCATTATTTACCCCAGGTCTCTTACACCTGGGTTTATTTTATTTCATATTTCTACAGTTGTTTTACTCTGTTCATATACACTTGTTTTTGTTATTTTACCACTTTACAATGTTGCCAATGTATTTTAACTTTTGGTTATGGGGTTCTATGTCTTTTATCTTTTATATTGTCTTTTGTTTGGCGCATTATGGCCTTGTTGCCGATGCGCCATTAAACCCCAAACAACCAACCAACAACCAACCCCCAACCTTCTCTGAGCCTTCGGGGTCCTTGTGACCTGGCCATTTAGCCCATTGTGTGCAAAAAAGTGTCGCTGAGAGGTAAAACAACCCAACGTTAAAGAACACGCTGGATGGCCTTGACGGGAGGCTACCATCTGTCTCCCAACAGTGTTCCAGTGGGTCCCCTCCCCCAACCTTCTCTGAGCCTTCGGGGTCCTTGTGACCTGGCCATTTAGCCCATTGTGTGCAAAAAAGTGTCGCTGAGAGGTAAAACAACCCAACGTTAAAGAACACGCTGGATGGCCTTGACGGGAGGCTACCATCTGTCTCCCAACAGCTCTTCCAGTGGGTCCCCTCCCACAACCTTCTCTGAGCTTTCGGGATCCTTGTGACCTGGCCATTTTAGCCCATGGTGTGCAGAAAAGTGCCGCTTAGAGGCAAAACAACCCAAAGGAAAGAACACGCTGGATGGCCTTGATGGGAGGCTACCATCTGTCTCCCAACAACTGTCCCAACAACTGTCCCAACAGCTCTTCCAGTGGGTCCCCTCCCACAACCTTCTCTGAGCTTTCGGGATCCTTGTGACCTGGCCATTTTAGCCCATGGTGTGCAGAAAAGTGCCGCTTAGAGGCAAAACAACCCAAAGGAAAGAACACGCTGGATGGCCTTGATGGGAGGCTACCATCTGTCTCCCAACAACTGTTCCAGTGGGTCCCCTCCCCCAACATTCTCTGAGCCTTCGGGATCCTTGTGACCTGGCCATTTAGCCCATGGTGTGTAAAAAAGTGCCGCTCTGAGGTAAAACAACCCAACCCGTTTCAAAAACCCAGTTCGGCTACGTAACAGAACTAATTTCTTTCCTACAGGTCCTTGCCTTGTGACGACACTGGCTCAGCTCCTATTGCAATTATCCCATTCACGTTGCTCTCCCTTCTGATGTGTATCTGTGTCGGCCCTTTAATGCCCCTCGAAGCGCTGTATCACGAGATCCCCCGAGCCCTTTGCAAGATTCCACTTCCGGAATGTTTCGAACGAGGTGTGTCTGATGTAGGTCGCTCACGTGGTAACCGACGAGCGTGCAGACCCGATCGATTTGTCCGGAGGCGAAAAACGTGTCTGAGAAATGCAAAACAGAGCTATTTGCATCGAAAAAATTCTGCAAAAAAGGACAGAAAATTGTCCCTTTTCACAGTTTATGTGCTTGGAGACAAGTCACGCTTGAATGAGATGCCCTTTATGAAACTGTCAATTGGGCATTTCAGATTTTTTCAAGTTGTAAACGTTTAACTGGAGTTGACATTTAAACTCAGTGGTGTTGCAAGCATCAAGTAGAGCTACCATTGCTATAGAATTAAATTTGTTGTGTAATGCGTTTTGTCATTCTGGTCAACAATTTTTTTATATCATTGTGGTAACAAACTGTTTCTGTTACAGGGTACTTACACAATGCAGACAACGTCTATAATTAACCCTTTCATGTACTATATAAACCAATATCAAATTAAATGCTATATTTGAAATGTTCATGCTATTTGAAATCTGCGTTGAATGCTTTTTCGTTAGAAGCACATTAACCTCACTCCCATGTAACAGTTAGCGATATCTCGTAATTTCTCAATATCTCAACCAATAACTCTGATAAATATACATCACGTTAGCAAAAGCATTGTAACTCTTCTACGTTAGGTGAATGGAAAGGCCATTCAGAACTCTCTAACTTCGAAAATATGCCTTTTACTGAAAAATGTCACTGAACAAAAAAAGATCCTTATTAAATCTATCTAAATCCCGAATTTGAATAGTTTACGTTTGGTATTTAAAGGGTTGGGTTGTTTTACCTCTGAGCGGCACTCTTTTGCACACCATGGGCTAAATGGCCAGGTCACATGGACCCCGAAGGCTCAGAGAGGGTTGGGGGAGGGGACCCACTGGAACAGCTGTTGGGAGACAGATGGTAGCCTCCCGTCAAGGCCATCCAGCGTGTTCTTTAACGTGCACAGGGTATGGCTCTCCCGCACACGGGGCCACGGCTTAACGTCCCATCCGACGGACGGCGCCCTTTCCAAGCCCATCGGTGTCCCCTACTGACCGTGGGCAGGGCGGGGAATTTTGCGGAGATAAATCTCAACGCTGACCCAGCTGGGACTCGAACCTGGGAACTACAGATTACGAGCCTGGCACGCTACCGACTGAGCCACCCCCGCCCCTGGTATTTAAAGAGTTATACAAAGAGAAACATTTAAGAGCATCTAATCATAATGATTTCCATCAATCGATTGTGAATTCAATACGCATCTCAGAAGCCAAGTGAACATGCAATCAATCACGTGTTAACATGATTGTCTTTGCTAAGTGAAAAGGCTCCAGGTACTAATCCTGAAAAGGCATGGATGTTTAGGTTCACATTTCTTCAGTATTCCCGGAAGTTCACTGATTATGTTTTTAATGATGAATATACTCACCAGTTAAAATTATAATCTATCAGGAACGGAATAAAAAAAAATAAAGGGGGTGGGAAGAGAGGGGAATAAGCCAAGCGAGCCCAAAAATCTAAAAGAGGGACGCAAGAGACTGAAATTTTATTTTATCCACTTCGTTTTAGAGGTTTTTAAAAATATTTCTTGAAAAATACGTGAAATATGCAGAAGTTTAATAATTTTTTAGCTTCCATCACGTTCACTATCATCGGGGGCTCAGTCTGTAGCGCGCCAGGCTCGTAATCTGTAGTTCCCAGGTTCGAGTCCCAGCTGGGTCAGCGTTGAGATTTATCTCCGCAAAATTCCCCGCCCTGCCCACGGTCAGTAGGGGACACCGATGGGCTTGGAAAGGCCGCCGTCCGTCGGATGGGACTTTAAGCCGTGGCCCCGTGTGCGGGAGAGCCATACCCTGTGCACGTTAAAGAACACGCTGGATGGCCTTGACGGGAGGCTACCATCTGTCTCCCAACAGCTGTTCCAGTGGGTCCCCTCCCCCAACCTTCTCTGAGCCATCGGGGTCCATGTGACCTGGCCATTTAGCCCATGGTGTGCAAAAAAGTGCCGCTCAGAGGTAAAACAACCCAACCCATTCCTTTTCTACCAAAATGGACTTCATTGACAATTTTTCATCAATAATCTCTTCATCTTGTCCTTCAAAATTTGTTGTTTAAATCAGTGTCTCCCAAACCTTTTTACTCTGCGGCACACTGAATCTAATTTTTGTTCCGCGGCACACTGAATCTATTTTTTTTTCCCGCGGCACACCTAAAAAAAGAATAAAAGCAAGCTCTATATAATCGTCATTATATTTGCGCTTTGTTGAAGTCATCAGCCTGGTTTTACTTGAAGATTTGCTCTCGTTCTTTATTTCATAACTCGGTGTTTGTTTTAAATATTTGTCCATTCTATGGCTTGAAATAATCAAAAATTAATACCAAAATTTGGAAAAAGCTTGATAAATACTTACAAGATCCCAGTTGATAAAATCTGAAAGATTTTTATTAAAGCACGTCGATAACACAAGTCAAGTCAAAATGAAATCTTTGGAATATCTAGTGTCAATTTGAAAATCTCTCGCGGCACACAGTTTGCGAGACACTGGTTTAAATAGAGAGGACGATCTAGAAATGCGTGTGAAATAAATTCTGGAGTTTTACAGATGGCACAAAGTGGAGAGTGTTTTTTAATTAATTTTGAAGAGCTTTTCATTTAAAGCACAGTGATTTAGGTTAATCTTCTGGTATTTGATATCTTAAATTAATATTATGAGCTCCAAGCCTATGGCTTATATCTCGAAGTCTAAAATAGTGCATGATTGGCAATAACAAAAGTACAACACATAAACCCCAAAGGGGCCACAAGGGCAAAACAAATTTGCTGTAAAGAGCACAACTAAAAGTAAAACATGCGAGTGTCAAACACGATAAACTTAGAACGCTTGAATTGGTTTAAAACCATCGGATCGTAATTGATCAAGGACTTATTATATCATATGGATGATCTCCCACCGCTTCAAAAAAGGTCTGCGCGAACTTCCAAATATGGGTGTATATGTGGTCAGTGCTCAAATCAGTGCGAATGGTCTTGTTTTTCACAAATCACGAAGCACTGACCACAGATATGAGGATTTTATTTTCGATGCTCTGAAGCCTCCTGACATTGGTGTTGGTTGTATCAAGGAGCGTCTAAGGGAGAAGAGAGCTAGCTTCCATAGACGTAATGTAAACTTTTCGATTGCAGCGCCCTCTAAACATGGCAAATTCGTGTATTGCAGTGAAGCCACCTAGCCAGGAGAGAAGCCAGTTCCATGCGTTATTTTTCCACTGCCCAGCAAGGTTTTCAATAGCTTACACCACGTGAATAATTTTACATACACTTTGACTTTGTTCAAAGTGTCCATTTCTTACATTCTACCATCATGATTTTCTTTTCACAAGGATTAGTTAAAATTATTTTCCTTAATAAAATCTCGTTTTGTAAAACAAGAGGTAGCTATGTTCAACATAAAATTTTAATATTTTGAACATTTTACTATATTTAATATATTATAATAAAGTGAAATTTATGGCTTAATGCGAGACAACATGTTTTGTTTAATTATATTTTATAGAATTTAGAATATTTTCAAAAAAAAGTCACATCGAGTTTCTTACTTGTATAAACTGTCAATAGATGGCAGCAGGCACTTCTAGTATCAACCATAAAAAAATTTACTATTAGAACAAACTGCAGACACCTATATATGTCGATATGCTCCAGGGAACACCAAACTGCAACATACATTGACTTACATGTTCGCAAGATGATTAAATGTATTAATTTACATATTAATTTTTAAAATTCTGCAAAATTACTCGAAATAAACATACAACGGCTTTTCCAGGTATCGTAATATATACTCCTGAACGGGATAAAATACTCACTGAATAACTTTAGGGTCAGCTATCACTATGCCAAACAGTCATGGGTGTTAGACAGGTTGAAACACTGATTAAATCGCAATAAATATACCAAGAGTAAGACAAACCACAGCTGCAGTGGACTAAAAATGATTGCACTGCGCATGCGCAGATCGCCCCTTACAGTTGTTTTTGTGCATGCACATCAATTTGCCACGTTCAGCTTCGGTAAAATTCCGCAGAACGGCGCCACTTACGCTTGTGCGAAGCTAGCCTTCTTCTCCTTAGACCTTCTTTGGTTGTATTACCCCATACAGGTGAGGCATATGTTAGGCCGCAGAAGATATAATTTCTTATAAAGAAATAATTTCTTTTCTGGAGGCAGTTTCGAGCTGCACCCTCTGAAGGTATTTGCTTACTAAAAATAAATATATGTACATTTACAGCGGTAGCTTTGAAAAAGACTTTAACAGACATTACTAAAAGGTTCTGCGAAGTTTTTTTTTTTAGAATATAATTCTTATTCATAAGAGTAAAGACTACAAATAAATTTACACTTTGACCCGCAAAGCTAAATAGCTTATCTGCAGGAAAATGAATAAATTATATTAACATAGGTCATTCAGCCACAAAAATGGTGTACATCAAATAAATCCACAATACACAACACATAAAAATCAGCTAACTAGAAAGTACCAAATAATTTTTTAATTCCATTTTAAGTCTTCTAAAAGAATCTATATTTAGTAATTCTTTTGGAATAGCATTAAATATAAGTGGTATTGATATTCGAAGGTATGTTTCCCGTAATTATTTCGAAAATTTGGCAATTTGTAATAACCTTGGTTTTGAAGCCTTGTATTTTTGTTATGTTGAATTTTTAGTTTGTAAGTTTCGTCAAAAAATTTTTGAATTATTACATTATATTTATATAAATTGCTGTAGGATAAAAGATTTAAGAATTTTAATCTATCTGTAGAAGTTTTATAAATTTTTTGCAAATGAAACGGAATAATATTTTTAGCTATTATAGACTGCAGTTTTTCTATTTTATTTATGTTAGTTAAGTTAGTTGTAGTTCAGTTCAAGTTTTCAGTTGTTAGTTTCTAGTTCATTTGAAGATTGTATCAAACTCAGAAGAATTTTTCTTAAATTTCAAGCAAAATGTTAAAATAAAGAATTATACTATGGTAGCAACGAATACATTCCATGACAATGTGTTATATACTTGCCGAACGACATCAGTCGGAAATTGCCCGGGTCTCAGCTTTAATCTGTACATTCTGTTCTTCACTGTGCTAATGGTTAGCTTGATGAGTTTGTGTGAGTGTCCCTTTAGCACCGATTCGACACGAAGAATTTCCCGCCGCTGCTCAGGTCGTTGCTGACGTCAGCGCGCCTTCTCATAGACCGTGGCTTCGTGTCTGGGCAGCCTATTGAGTTGTTTAATTCCTTTTACGCAGATTTGGGGACCCTGTGGCAGGGACGTACCGGGGGGGGGGGTGTCCTCCTAAAATCCGGTCTCATATACGAAATCTAAAATTTGTCTATAAAATAATAAAATAAATACCCCCTCAAGCAGCTGCTTGCCACAGAGGTCTGACAGGAGCCTGTCAGTTTATATGCCACAGAAGGAGATCTGAGAGGATGGCAGGACTTCAGCAGAAAAACAACACACACATCCATGCATACCTACTTTGAAATCCAAAGGAGTTGTTTTTGTTTCATCATCCTCATTCTCAAGCAGCCATGGCCCACGGGGTCCAACCAGATCGTGCAATTTAGCTCTCCAAGCAAATCTGTCCTGAGCTACATCTCCTGCATCTTTTTATTCCATATAGAAGATCATTTTAACCTTTTCTGTTAGGTGGGATATTTTTGGAATTTGAAAATCCTACTTAAATATTATTCTCAGAACACCCCCCTCCCCCCGAAATTAAATTTTTATAGCCCCGCCCCCACAAAATTGAATAAAATTCTCGGACCTTCCCCGAAACTGAACTCTCGGACTCCCCAAAGTAATTTCTCGCCCCACCTCCCCCGAAATTAAATCCTGGGTACATCTCTGCCCTGTGGGTCCCGAAGTACTTGATCGAATGATCAGAGTTTTGGGGTTGGGTTGTTTTACCTCTGAGCGGCACTTTTTTGCACACCATGGGCTAAATGGCCAGGTCACATGGACCCCGAAGGCTCAGAGAAGGTTGGGGGAGGGGACCCACTGGAACAGCTGTTGGAAGACAGATGGTAGCCTCCCGTCAAGGCCATCCGGTGTGTTCTTTAACGTGCACAGGGTATGTCTCTCCCACACACGGGCCACGGCTTAACGTCCCATCCGACGGACGGCGGCCTTTCCAAGCCCATCGGTGTCCCCTACTGACCGTGGGCAAGACGGGGATATTTGCGGAGATAAATCTCAACGCTGACCCAGCTGGGACTCGAACCTGGGAACTACAGATTACGAGCCTTACGCGCTACCGACTGAGCCCCCCCCGCCCCCGAATATTCTGAAATTTTGTATGAAGATAGATCTAGTAACAGAGTAAAAATAACCATTCTTATACTATAACTATAGTTTTATCTATCTATACAAGGGGTACGCCAGTTACATACACATTTCCAGGGGGTACGTGAAGCATAAAAGGTTGAGAACCACTGATATATATGTTTTATTTTATTCCCATTGTTATACTATAACTATAGGTTTATCTATCTATACAAGGGGTACGCCAGTTACATACACATTTGCAGGGGGTACGTGAAGCATAAAAGGTTGAGAACCACTGATATATATGTTTTATTTTATTCCCATTGTTATACTATAACTATTGTTTTATCTATCTATACAAGGGGTACGCCAGTTACATACACATTTCCAGGGGGTACGTGAAGCATAAAAGGTTGAGAACCACTGATATATATGTTTTATTTTATTCCCATTGTTATACTATAACTATAGTTTTATCTATCTATACAAGGGGTACGCCAGTTACATACACATTTCCAGGGGGTACGTGAAGCATAAAAGGTTGAGAACCACTGATATATATGTTTTATTTTATTCCCATTGTTATACTATAACTATAGTTTTATCTATCTATACAAGGGGTACGCCAGTTACATACACATTTCCAGGGGGTACGTGAAGCATAAAAGGTTGAGAACCACTGATATATATGTTTTATTTTATTCCCATTGTTATACTATAACTATAGTTTTATCTATCTGTACAAGGGGTACGCCAGTTACATACACATTTCCAGGGGGTACGTGAAGCATAAAAGGTTGAGAACCACTGATATATATGTTTTATTTTATTCCCATTGTTATACTATAACTATAGTTTTATCTATCTATACAAGGGGTACGCCAGTTACCTACACATTTCCAGGGGGTACGTGAAGCATAAAAGATTGAGAACCACTGATATATATGTTTTATTTTATTCCCATTGTTATACTATAACTATAGTTTTATCTATCTATACAAGGGGTACGCCAGTTACATACACATTTCCAGGGGGTACGTGAAGCATAAAAGGTTGAGAACCACTGATATATATGTTTTATTTTATTCCCATTGTTATACTATAACTAAAGTTTTATCTATCTATACAAGGGGTACGCCAGTTACATACACATTTCCAGGGGGTACGTGAAGCATAAAATGTTTAGAACCATTGATATATATGTTTTATTTTATTCCCATTGTTATACTATAACTATAGTTTTATCTATCTATACAAGGGGTACGCCAGTTACATACACATTTCCAGGGGGTACGTGAAGCATAAAAGGTTGAGAACCACTGATATATATGTTTTATTTATTCCCATTGTTATACTATAACTATAGTTTTATCTATCTATACAAGGGGTACGCCAGTTACATACACATTTCCAGGGGGTACGTGAAGCATAAAAGATTGAGAACCACTGATATATATGTTTTATTTTATTCCCATTGTTATACTATAACTATAGTTTTATCTACCTATACAAGGGGTACGCCAGTTACATACACATTTCCAGGGGATACGTGAAGCATGAAAGGTTGAGAACCACTGATATATATGTGTTATTTTATTCCCATTGTTATACTATAACTATAGTTTTATCTATCTATACAAGGGGTACGCCAGTTACATACACATTTGCAGGGGGTACGTGCAGCATGAAAGGTTGAGAACCACTGATATATATGTTTTATTTTATTCCCATTGTTATACTACAACTATAGTTTTATGTATCTACACAAGGCCAATTACATACACATTTCCAGGGAGTACAGTCGCTCAAAAAAGTATCCGAACGCTACGGTTGATTGCAAAATTCAGAAAAAATATATGGCAAGGAATTTTTTAGAAATTCCCTTCAAAAAGTTCCCTTCGTGTCACGTGACACGAAGGTTGCCAGTCACTAATTTCTAAAAAATTCCTTGCTATATATTTTTTCTGAATTCTGCAATCAACCGTAGCGTTCGGATACTTTTTTGAGCGACTGTACGTGAAGCATAAAAGGTTGAGAACCACTGATATATATGTTTTATTTTATTCCCATTGTATACTATAACTATAGTTTTATCTATCTACACAAGGGGTACGCCAGTTACATACACATTTCCAGGGGGTACGTGAAGCATAAAAGGTTGAGAACCATTGATATATATGTTTTATTTTATTCCCATTGTTATACTATAACTATAGTTTTATCTATCTACACAAGGGGTAGGCCAGTTACATACACATTTCCAGGGGGTACGTGAAGCATAAAATGTTGAGAACCACTGATATATATGTTTTATTTTATTCCCATTGTTATACTATAACTATAGTTTTATCTATCTATACAAGGGGTACGCCAGTTACATACACATTTCCAGGGGGTACGTGAAGCATAAAAGGTTGAGAACCACTGATATATATGTTTTATTTTATTCCCATTGTATACTATAACTATAGTTTTATCTATCTACACAAGGGGTACGCCAGTTACATAGACATTTCCAGGTGGTACGTGAAGCATAAAAGGTTGAGAACCACTGATATATATGTTTTATTTTATTCCCATTGTATACTATAACTATAGTTTTATCTATCTACACAAGGGGTACGCCAGTTACATACACATTTCCAGGGGGTACGTGAAGCATAAAATGTTTAGAACCATTGATATATATGTTTTATTTTATTCCCATTGTTATACTATAACTATAGTTTTATCTATCTATACAAGGGGTACGCCAGTTACCTACACATTTCCAGGGGGTACGTGAAGCATAAAAGGTTGAGAACCACTGATATATATGTTTTATTTTATTCCCATTGTATACTATAACTATAGTTTTATCTATCTACACAAGGGGTACGCCAGTTACATACACATTTCCAGGGGGTACGTGAAGCATAAAATGTTTAGAACCATTGATATATATGTTTTATTTTATTCCCATTGTTATACTATAACTATAGTTTTATCTATCTATACAAGGGGTACGCCAGTTACATACACATTTGCAGGGGGTACGTGAAGCATAAAAGGTTGAGAACCACTGATATATATGTTTTATTTTATTCCCATTGTTATACTATAACTATAGTTTTATCTATCTATACAAGGGGTACGCCAGTTACATACACATTTCCAGGGGGTACGTGAAGCATAAAAGGTTGAGAACCATTGATATATATGTTTTATTTTATTCCCATTGTATACTATAACTATAGTTTTATCTATCTACACAAGGGGTACGCCAGTTACATACACATTTCCAGGGGGTACGTGAAGCATAAAATGTTTAGAACCATTGATATATATGTTTTATTTTATTCCCATTGTTATACTATAACTATAGTTTTATCTATCTATACAAGGGGTACGCCAGTTACATACACATTTCCAGGGGGTACGTGAAGCATAAAAGGTTGAGAACCACTGATATATATGTTTTATTTTATTCCCATTGTATAGTATAACTATAGTTTTATCTATCTACACAAGGGGTACGCCAGTTACATAGACATTTCCAGGTGGTACGTGAAGCATAAAAGGTTGAGAACCACTGATATATATGTTTTATTTTATTCCCATTGTATACTATAACTATAGTTTTATCTATCTACACAAGGGGTACGCCAGTTACATACACATTTCCAGGGGGTACGTGAAGCATAAAATGTTTAGAACCATTGATATATATGTTTTATTTTATTCCCATTGTTATACTATAACTATAGTTTTATCTATCTATACAAGGGGTACGCCAGTTACCTACACATTTCCAGGGGGTACGTGAAGCATAAAAGGTTGAGAACCACTGATATATATGTTTTATTTTATTCCCATTGTATACTATAACTATAGTTTTATCTATCTACACAAGGGGTACGCCAGTTACATACACATTTCCAGGGGGTACGTGAAGCATAAAATGTTTAGAACCATTGATATATATGTTTTATTTTATTCCCATTGTTATACTATAACTATAGTTTTATCTATCTATACAAGGGGTACGCCAGTTACATACACATTTGCAGGGGGTACGTGAAGCATAAAAGGTTGAGAACCACTGATATATATGTTTTATTTTATTCCCATTGTTATACTATAACTATAGTTTTATCTATCTATACAAGGGGTACGCCAGTTACATACACATTTCCAGGGGGTACGTGAAGCATAAAAGGTTGAGAACCATTGATATATATGTTTTATTTTATTCCCATTGTATACTATAACTATAGTTTTATCTATCTACACAAGGGGTACGCCAGTTACATACACATTTCCAGGGGGTACGTGAAGCATAAAATGTTTAGAACCATTGATATATATGTTTTATTTTATTCCCATTGTTATACTATAACTATAGTTTTATCTATCTATACAAGGGGTACGCCAGTTACATACACATTTCCAGGGGGTACGTGAAGCATAAAAGGTTGAGAACCACTGATATATATGTTTTATTTTATTCCCATTGTATACTATAACTATAGTTTTATCTATCTACACAAGGGGTACGCCAGTTACATAGACATTTCCAGGTGGTACGTGAAGCATAAAAGGTTGAGAACCACTGATATATATGTTTTATTTTATTCCCATTGTATACTATAACTATAGTTTTATCTATCTACACAAGGGGTACGCCAGTTACCTACACATTTCCAGGGGGTACGTGAAGCATAAAATGTTTAGAACCATTGATATATATGTTTTATTTTATTCCCATTGTTATACTATAACTATAGTTTTATCTATCTATACAAGGGGTACGCCAGTTACCTACACATTTCCAGGGGGTACGTGAAGCATAAAAGGTTGAGAACCACTGATATATATGTTTTATTTTATTCCCATTGTATACTATAACTATAGTTTTATCTATCTACACAAGGGGTACGCCAGTTACATACACATTTCCAGGGGGTACGTGAAGCATAAAATGTTTAGAACCATTGATATATATGTTTTATTTTATTCCCATTGTTATACTATAACTATAGTTTTATCTATCTATACAAGGGGTACGCCAGTTACCTACACATTTCCAGGGGGTACGTGAAGCATAAAAGGTTGAGAACCACTGATATATATGTTTTATTTTATTCCCATTGTTATACTATAACTATAGTTTTATCTATCTATACAAGGGGTACGCCAGTTACATACACATTTCCAGGGGGTACGTGAAGCATAAAAGGTTGAGAACCACTGATATATATGTTTTATTTTATTCCCATTGTTATACTATAACTATAGTTTTATCTATCTATACAAGGGGTACGCCAGTTACATACACATTTCCAGGGGGTACGTGAAGCATAAAAGGTTGAGAACCACTGATATATATGTTTTATTTTATTCCCATTGTTATACTATAACTATAGTTTTATCTATCTATACAAGGGGTACGCCAGTTACCTACACATTTCCAGGGGGTACGTGAAGCATAAAAGGTTGAGAACCACTGATATATATGTTTTATTTTATTCCCATTGTTATACTATAACTATAGTTTTATCTATCTATACAAGGGGTACGCCAGTTACATACACATTTCCAGGGGGTACGTGAAGCATAAAAGGTTGAGAACCACTGATATATATGTTTTATTTTATTCCCATTGTATACTATAACTATAGTTTTATCTATCTACACAAGGGGTACGCCAGTTACATACACATTTCCAGGGGGTACGTGAAGCATAAAATGTTTAGAACCATTGATATATATGTTTTATTTCATTCCCATTGTTATACTATAACTATAGTTTTATCTATCTATACAAGGGGTACGCCAGTTACCTACACATTTCCAGAGGGTACGTGAAGCATAAAAGGTTGAGAACCACTGATATATATGTTTTATTTTATTCCCATTGTTATACTATAACTATAGTTTTATCTATCTATACAAGGGGTACGCCAGTTACATACACATTTCCAGGGGGTACGTGAAGCATAAAAGGTTGAGAACCACTGATATATATGTTTTATTTTATTCCCATTGTTATACTATAACTATAGTTTTATCTATCTATACAAGGGGTACGCCAGTTACATACACATTTCCAGGGGGTACGTGAAGCATAAAAGGTTGAGAACCACTGATATATATGTTTTATTTTATTCCCATTGTTATACTATAACTATAGTTTTATCTATCTATACAAGGGGTACGCCAGTTATCTACACATTTCCAGGGGGTACGTGAAGCATAAAAGGTTGAGAACCACTGATATATATGTTTTATTTTATTCCCATTGTTATACTATAACTATAGTTTTATCTATCTATACAAGGGGTACGCCAGTTACATACACATTTCCAGGGGGTACGTGAAGCATAAAAGGTTGAGAACCACTGATATATATGTTTTATTCTATTCCCATTGTTATACTATAACTATAGTTTTATCTATCTATACAAGGGGTACGCCAGTTACATACACATTTCCAGGGGGTACGTGAAGCATGAAAGGTTGAGAACCACTGATATATATGTTTTATTTTATTCCCATTGTTATACTATAAGTATAGTTTTATCTATCTACACAAGGGGTAGGCCAGTTACATACACATTTCCAGGGGGTACGTGAAGCATAAAAGGTTGAGAACCACTGGTGTAATATATTCCTCCTGCATATATTCGTGATTGAACCTGTACCATGTGAATTTGTCCTGACTGTCTCTAAGAAAGAAAAAAAAAACAAAAAAAAAACCTGCTCAGGTCATCGCACCCCTCACTTCGCATGAAATGGCAGCAACAATGAGCATTATACCCAGCTTCTCAAAGAAAGAGGTGCTAAAAAACAAAATAGAACCCCCATCTCAGTGCCTAGAAATAAAAAAAGTCCATCTCATTCTTCACACTCTTTGTTGATCAACAGACGCGTCTTTCCACTATTGTCTCCTGGCAAACGCGTAGTTACGTCACCCATTGCACTCGCCGGGTCAAGGGTCACGTCGAAAAAAAAAAAAAAATGCGCATCACGTGACTTGGAAATAGTGCAAAATTGCCTGTAACGGTGGCACGCATCTAAGAAAACGAGAGACTTCTTCACGTGGATGTAGGTGCATTGAGGGAAAAGTTGTGACATAAGAGAAAGTGATCATGTGACTTCTTCTGTCTGTATTTGACCCAGATGATTACTCTAGAGAGGGTGTCGGGGATTCAGTGCCAGTGGGTCAGTCCTGGTGAGACCCAACATCCTGCCAGCGGTAAGCGAGGTTGCGTAGCAATTCTGAGTAGTAGGTGGAATGGGAAAGTTATTTTCATCTGATGGTGAGGAAATTGAGATACAGCAAATTTGAGGAAATTGAGGAAATTGAGATACAGCAAATTCTTGTAAAGAAACTCAATATGAATGCCGAAATTACGTGAGGTGTTCCCTTTTTTTTTGCTGTACGAGTTGATTCGGAATTATTTTTTGGGTTGTTTGGGTTGGGTTGTTTTACCTCTGAGCGGCACTTTTTTTGCATACCATGGGCTAAATGGCCAGGTCACTGGACCCCGAAGGCTCAGAGAAGGTTGGGGGAGGGGACCCACTGGAACAGCTGTTGGGAGACAGATGGTAGCCTCCCGTAAATGCCATTCAGTGTGTTCTTTAACGTGCACAGGGTATGGCTCTCCCGCACACGGGACCACGGCTTGACGTCCCATCCGACGGACGGCGGCCTTTCCAAGCCCATCGGTGTCCCCTACTGACCGTGGGCAGGGCGAGGAGTTTTGCGGAGATAAATCTCAACGCTGTCCCAGCTGGGACTCGAACCTGGGAACTACAGATTACGAGCCTGGCGCTCTACCGACTGAGCCACCCCCGCCCCTTAGGAAATTGAGATACAGCAAATTCTTGAGAAGATAACTCAATATGAATGCCGAAATTACGTGAGGTGTTCCCTTTTTTTTGGTGTACGAGTTGATTCGAAATTATTTTTTGAGAAATAAATAAATTTGGAGCGGGGGGGGGGGGAACACAGAAGGATAATATATCGTGTCTGGCGAATGTGGAATGCTCTTTTGAAAAGAGCAAGAATTTTTTCAATTTCCGAATTTTTTACCCTCTAATTAAGTCCAGATAGAGAGGGAGGTGGCAAGGACGATTTGACCCTGGCCTGGAGAGGGGGCAAAGGGCCATTTGACCCTGGCCTGGTAAGGGGGCAAAGGGCCATTTGACCCTGGCCTGGGGAGGGGGCAAAGGGCCATTTGACCCTGGCCTGGGGAGGGGGCAAAGGGCTATTTGACCCTGGCCTGGGGAGGGGGCAAAGGGCCATTTGACCCTGGCCTGGGGAAGGGGCAAAGGGCCATTTGACCCTGGCCGGGGGAGGGGGCAAAGGGCCATTTGACCCTGGCCTGGGGAGGGGGCAAAGTGCCATTTGACCCTGGCCGGGGGAGGGGGCATAGGGCCATTTGACCCTGGCCTGGGGAGGTGGGAGTTCCGAAACGTCATGCCATTGTCAAATTATATGCGAAGCAAATGTAAATAATGTGTATATTGTCAGAAAAAAAATGTAAATAACATGTAAATTGTCAAAAAAGCGTGTAATGTGTAAATTGTTTAAAAAAATTGTAAATAATGTGTAAACTATAGAGCACCGTAAATTGCTTTTATGAAGCAATTTAAGCTCTATTAAATACATTCGTATATTTATATTGATTTTGGAGTGGGGACCATAATAAAAACTGCTATATTTTTTCAGAAATAGATATTCCGTTAATGCAGTGTCCAGGCCTATTGTATCGAGTTGGTCTTGCACGGGGTCATATAGGGAAAAGCCGCTACGAAATTTGCGATCATTCGGTTAAGTGCATCGGAAAACACAGGATACCGAAATCTGTGGAAACAGATATAATAAACCTCGATAGTTTTTGTAGAAACGAAGCCATGGGCTATGAGAACGCGTGCTGACGTCAGCAACTCTGTGAAAAGTTTCATGTTGAATCTATGACAAAGTGTCCTGGGTGGGGGGAGGCATTACTCACAAATCTAAGCTATAATGGAGTGAAAATCGACATACAGATTTTAAAAGTTAAGCTAGATCAGTGTCAGTTCAAGGTCACCTCGACACCGAATTCTGTTTTTACACGGTAGATAGGTTCCCGAAAAAACCGCGCAAAAAACCGTGTAAAAAAAATACAGTGCATATGAAAAAATTGAAGATTGGTTCCAGCCGTGAAAACCAGGTACAAATAATAAGTTGTTTTCAAACAAATCATATCAAAATCTTTAATTAAATCTTTATTTGATTTTTATTCATTTAAACACATTTTTTATTTTATAAACTTATAAAGATAATAATATGTACATATATAACGTTAATTATCCTTCATAAAGAAAATAATATGTCACTAATTCAAGAATACAAAAGTGCAAAAAAATGACTTACATATGTTAATTAACTAGATTTTATTCGTTGTCACTTTCTGATAATAGACGTGGCATTTTATGCGGGAGAGCCATACCCTGTATGTGTGATGAAATGAGAGCCATCACCTGAACGCTGAAGAACACGCTGGATGGCCTTGATGGGAGGCTACCATCTGTCTCCCGACAGCTGTTCCAGTGGGTCCCCTTCCCCAACTCTCTCTGAGCCTTCGGGGTCCTTGTGACCTGGCCATTTAGCCCATGGTGTGGAAAAAAGTTCTCCTCAGAGGTAACGCAACCCAAAGTTAACACACTGGATGGCCTTGACGGGAGGCTACCATCTGTCTCCCAACAGCTGTTCCAGTGGGTGCCCTCCCTCCAACCTTCTCTGAGCCTTCGGGGTCCTTGTGACCTGGCCATTTAGCCCATTGTGTGCGAAAAAAGTTGACAATAAAATGACAAACAAAATAAATTGTTTAATAACAAAATCAACAAAATAAGTTGACAAAAAGTTGACTCCCCCAACCTTAGATAAAGGACAGACCTAGCTTCCACAGAGACAGCTGCAAAAAGATTTTACAGTCGTCCCCCACCCACTTTACTACATTGCCTGTTGGTTTCCCCCCCAGCCAATCTTGACGGCTTCTGTAGTTAGAAAAAAAAATCACATCAGGTGAATTTGGTGTCCATTATTAATATTGTTCTTATGAACGTTATGTGACTTATAAAGAAAAATTCATAATCTGTATAAAATTATTACATCTACTTTGGGTGAGTAAATTGGAAAACGCAGACCTGAAACGATTACCACAAAACGGACGCTAAAATTGGATTGCACTCTTCAAAACGATGTGCCAAAATTGAATTACATTCTGTGAAAACGTCCATCGAAAACTGGACTGCAGCTTCCCAGCAGAACTTTGCCCAAAACATTAAGTTTCTTCCACCGACTTGTTTTCGTCCCACTGTGCATCCTGGTACCAGGTAAATGACGCATACGACCTGACGTCCACAAGATGCAACAGGAAACGTGATTCATTGGACCAGACGACCTTCTTCCAATCATTCAAGGTCCAGTTTGGATGCTCACATGACCATGTAGGCACTTTCGACGACGGTGAACCGAGGTTAGCATGGGCACTCGGCGCAACTGCTGGGTTGGGTTGTTTTATCTCTGAGCGGCACTTTTTTGCACACCATGGGCTAAATGGACAGGTTACATGTACCCCGAAGGCTCAGAGAAGGTTGGGGAGGGGACCCACTGGAACAGCTGTTGGGAGACAGATGGTAGCCTCCCGTCAAGGCCATCCAGTGTGTTCTTTAACGTGCACAGGGTATGGCTCTCCCGCACACGGGGCCATGGCTCAACGTCCCATCCGACGGACGGCGGCCTATTCCAAGCCCATCGGTGTCCCCTACTGACCGTGGGCAGGGCGGGGAATTTTGCGGAGATAAATCTCAACGCTGACCCAGCTGGGACTTGAACCTGGGAACTACAGATTACGAGCCTGGCGCGCTACCGACTGAGCCACCCCCGCCCCAAATTAGATTGCAGTGTACAAAAATTCTTGTACAAAATTCGATTGCATTCTATAAAACGGTCCGCAAAAACTGAACTGTGGTTAGGATTGATATTCTGTCACGAATTAAATGGTTGTTATATCTCTCCAAACCATTCTTTTCGTAGCAACAGTTTAATTTCAACCATTGACCGTGCAGTGAGAAATCCACTCTCACCATTTCTTTGTAAATTTTATTCGTTCAATTACAGACTTTTAAAGAATTAATTCATTGGAATCTGGCAACATTTTATGAGCAGGTGAGTACATCGAGAGGTTCGTTAGGTACGAGAATAGCTTTATGGTTCATGATTTAGATTCGCGCAACGTCCAGTAGTGGATGATACGATATATGGCACGCGTACTTCCAAAGATGTTTCACGATTGGCTGTCAACTCACGTGAGGTGCAGTTATCACGTTAAATCAGAGGACTCTTTGCTTTTGATTGGGGGATCAGTCTGAAGCAGGGTTCCCATAGTTGCGTTTTGACGGGTTTTCTGAGGGGAATTCTAGTGTCGTTGATAATCTACGTTGGTACTGATATTATTTTCTCTAGTCTTCGGTAGTTAGTGTACTACGTGAGGGAGCGTCCATTCTTTTCTTCACCCATAAAAAAATAAAATAATAATTACCTCCTCAAGCAGCTGCTTGCCACAGAGGTCTGACAGGAGGCTGTCAGTTTATATGCCAAAGTAGAAGGTCTAGACATACATCCACGCCTTACCCAGGGCTCGAACCCAGGTCCCTTAGATCACTAGCCAAGAACGCTAACCACTCGGCCACATTTCGGAGCTTTTCAGGTCAGTTTTTTACTTTTTTATTTGTCTGAAGACCTTTTGATAGACTTTGGTGTGGAAATTCTGCACTTCGCGAAGCATTTTCTGTTTTTCTGTGTGTACTTTGATTTTGTCTTTCCAAAATGGATGATCCCTCTGGAGGGTCAAAACGTTTACGTAGTGACAGCTCTGCTACGCAGCAACAGTTGGGTTGGGTTGTTTTACCTCTGAGCGGCACTTTTTTGCACACCATGGGCTAAATGGCCAGGTCACATGGACCCCGAAGGCTCAGAGAATGTTGGGGGAGGGGACCCACTGGAACAGCTGTTGGGACACAGATGGTAGCCTCCCGTCAAGGCCATCCAGCGTGTTCTTTAACTTTCTCAGGGTATGGCTCTCCCTCACACGGGACTACGGCTTAACGTCCCCTCCGACGGACGGCGGCCTTTCCAAGCCCATCGGTGTCCCCTACTGACCGTGGGCAGGGCGGGGAATTTTCCGGAGATAAATCTCAACGCTGACCCAGCTGGGACTCGAACCTGGGAACTACAGATTACGAGCCTGGCGCGCTACCGACTGAGCCACCCCCGCCCCGCGCAGCAACAGTTTCAGTCACTATATTCCAAAACGTTTATGAATAACTCTGATCTGTTATCATATGCTAAATCAAATGGATGCACATCTTTCTCCATTATGATGAAAGGTATTTCAAAACCCATATCCACGGCTAAACCTAATTTCTTGAAGCAGCAGCTGACAGCTCAACTTTCAAACCCAGAAGATATTTTAATCGTCAAACGCACTAAGACGAACGACTTGATAATCACAACAACTTCCGTTGAATGCACCCTTGAGTTACTAAATATCACACAGATATTAAATATTCCAGTTGAGCATGAAATCCTGACGGAATCATTAACAACTAAATTTTTACTTCGCAACATTGATACCGAAATCTCTATCGATGACTTATTTACGGAACTATCAATTCAAGGTCATCAAATTTATTCGCTCCGTCGTTTTTTAAATCGTGATGGCAACACAATGTCCCCTTTCCCCAGTGTGGTAATAACAATTGTTGATCAACAAATGCCCCACGATATAATTCTATGGTGGGAAATACATCGCCCCAGCATTTTCATAGATTGACCACGACAGTGTGATAACTGTTGCAGATTTGGACACGGAAAGAAAACCTGTCGAAGCAAACCTCGATGTTCCCGATGTGGTGAGGAACATCATGCTACCTCTTGTACTGGGGCGGGGGTGGCTCAGTCGGTAGCGCGCCAAGCTCGTAATCTGTAGTTCCCAGGTTCGAGTCCCAGCTGGGTCAGCGTTGAGATTTATCTCCGCAAAATTCCCCGCCCTGCCCACGGTCAGTAGGGGACACCGATGGGCTTGGAAAGGACGCCGTCCGTCGGATGGGAAGTTAAGGCGTGCCGCTCAGAGATAAAACCATCCAGACCCCCTAACTTCGCACCCCATTCCACTGTTCCATCCATTACCACACCCCTTAAACTGCTATCGGTAATATCAGTATCAATAATTTAAATATTTTTTTTTCCTTGTGTGTGATTTTAGTTATAATTGATTTGGCTATGATGCAAATGTTACGTCCTTCAGTCGCCATCTTGTTATTTTTTCTCTAGCATTTCAGGGGTATTGAAGTTGTAGGGCAATTTGATATTCAGATATATCAGTAGTTCTTTTAATGGGTTGACTCAATTTGTAGCAGGTGAGTCTTAACCTGCAGTTCCCAGGTTCGCGTCCCAATTGAGCCAGTGTTGAGATTAATCTCCTCTAACTCAAACCGTGCCCTCAGTCAGAAAGTGGGACACCGAAGTACTTGGAAAATCGGCCTTCAATTGGATTGGGACCCTTAGACTGTGACATCCGAATGCACGAGAGCCCATGCACCATGTCCTGTGCACGTTAAAGAACAAAATAGCCTTGACGGGAGCTACCATCTGTCTTATAACAGCTGTGCAGTGGGTCTTTTTTCCGTAATCTTATATATGGGTCCTTGTGAACTGGCTATTTTCTCCGTTATGTGCAGAAAAAAGTGGCTTTCAGAGGTAAAACAACCCATCCTTTGACGTATTGTATTGACAGGCTCGTGTTAGATCTCTGCGGCAAGGAACTGAGGGGTAATTTATTTTTTTTCTATAAGGAACAATAAAGTGCTTTCAGTTCGAAAAGTTGTGGTAGTCTATTTTCTAACAAGTTTGACAAATTTGGTAACCAGACATTTTTTTTCTGCTAAAATGGTCAAAAGTTTAAACCGAATGGTCGAGACAACGCTACTTTGGTGATTTAAAGACATGAGAACAATTTTAATTAGTTGTAGAGGAAATTTTAAGAAAATTATTATAATATTACTGCAGGTAGCTTTAGGAGATAAATAACAACGAATATAATATTAAATATATTACTTTTTTCAGGTTCAGCAACAAATACAAAATATAAAACACGTACATACATATTTTATAGTTAATTAATTATAGTTAATTATTGATAATTTATTATTTTGTTAGATGTATCCTAAAGCAACTTCCAATAGTATTGTAGAAAATATATTTATAATACTATTGGATAATATTATACATAAATAAATTCTGCCGTACTTGACGACAGCAAAAGCGCTGTCAAGGCTTTCATTATCAAGGTTGGGTTGGGTTGTTTTACACCTGAGCGGCACTTCTTTGCACACCATGGGCTAAATGGCCAGGTCACATGGACACCGAAGGCTCAGAGAAGGTTGGGTGAGGGGACCCACTAAAACAGCTGTTGGGAGACAGATGGTAGCCTCCCGTGAAGGCCATCCAGCGTGTTCTTTAACGTGCACCGGGTATGGCTCTCCCGCACACTGGGCCACGGCTTAACGTCCCATCCGACGGACGGCGGCCTTTCCAAGCCCATCGGTGTCCCCTACTGACCGTGGGCAGGGCGGGGAATTTTTGCGGAGATAAATCTCAACGCTGACCCAGCTGGGACTCGGATGGGAACTACAGATTACGATCCTGGCGCGCTACCGACTGAGCCACCCCCGCCCCTTCCAAAACCAAAATGACTAAATGATTCAGATTTCTCTGTGAAACACTGAAAGATACAATTCAGATTTCGAATGCCCAAATTGTTCTCGTATATTACGAAAAAAAAAATCAAAAAAAGTTTGGGAATAAGAATTTTTAAACTATTCATTATTTCTGTCTGCAACACGAAAATATCAAAATAAAACATTTAGGAATCTATCATTCCCAAAATACATTGATCTTTCAGGGCAACATGAAAATTTTAAAATAAATTACGGAATATAGATTTATGTTACGGAATATAGATTATTAAAATAAATTACGGTACATAGAAGAATGTTCAAACAACTCGATTTCTCCATAAAACAAGAAAAAAATCTCAATAAATTTTGAAATCTGTCTTAAAATGAACTCTAGTTCATTTTAAGACAGATTTCAAAATTTAAGACAAATCTGAACAATGACTGCTTCGTGTAAATTTATCACACGAAGCAGTCATTGTTCAAGTTTGTAAATTCACGACCACAGACCACATTACTAATAGAACAACCCTTGGCCCGTGTGCAGGTGAGTCCTACCCTATGTACATTGGGTAGAACGTTACATATGTACGTTAAAGAACACGCTGGATGGCCTTGATAAGCTTTCATGTCTCCTAAATGTTGTAAAGTGGGTCCTATTCCCTTCAACCTTTTCCAAGCTCTTGAATTCCTTGTGATCTGGCCTTTTAGCTTATGGTATATAAAAAAAAGCACCTCAAAGGTAAAACAACTCAATCCATTCTCCTATCCAACTGGGGCGGGGGTGACTCAGTCCGTAGCGCGCCAGGCTCGTAATCTGTAGTTCCCAGGTTCGAGTCCCAGCTGGGTCAGCGTTGAGATTTATCTCCGCAAAATTCCCCGCCCTGCCCACGGTCAGTAGGGGACACCGATGGGCTTGGAAAGGCCGCCGTCCGTCGGATGGGACGTTAAGCCGTGGCCCCGTGTGCTGGAGAGCCATACCTTGGTGCACGTTAAAGAACACGCTGGATGGCCTTGACGGGAGGCTACCATCTGTCTTCCAATAGCTGTTCCAGTGGGTCCCCTCCCCAACCCTTCTCTGAGCCTTCGGGGTCCATGTGACCTGGCCATTTAGCCCATAGTGTGCAAAAAAGTGCCGCTCAGAGGTAAAACAACCCAACAACCTATCCAACTGTGAGGCCTTGAGATGATTGTCACCTGGCCATTTTGTGCAAAAATGTGGCGCTCAGAGCCGAAACAACCCAATTTGAATTCTCTAAAATGTGAAGTGAATTAATTATAACATATCTTCGTAATGCAGCTGATGGGGGTGGAATTAAAAACTTTGTAGACGTTCTCAAATTCCGTGCTTGCACTAATCATCGAAACCGCTTTATTCGGGTCAGTTTTGAAACGTTCCCCGAAGCCGTGCGCGCTTTCCATTCCCTCCCCTCTCCACTTGAGGTCAGACAAGAACTTGGCAGACTTCTGGTAAAGCACTAGGTCAGTCTTCCTGTTATTTTCCTGCCGTTGGTTGGCTGCCTGTCGTTTCCACACCGTAACCTGCTGGTCACAGAAAGGCGGAATCCACGTGCAACGCGAGTGCCCCCTGACTCTACTGGTTGCCACATCCACACCCACTCCTAACGGGCTCGTGAAAGTGCAACACTCGCCACCTGAACTTTTGCGCGAAAACAGCCGGGAGTATTTTAGTTTCTGGATTTTGCTGTTAGCGGAGTCTCTCTAAAGGTAAGGTTTTTTGCAACCTCTGTATTATTCAATCTTCAAGGATGTTATTAAGTAATTTATACCGGTGACTGAATTTTATTTTCATCTGAATCGTTTAAAGGTAAAAATTTTCAAGCATCTGGAACTTTTGTAACTGGAGTTTGAAAAGTAAAATTGGGGTTTGGGGGGCGGGGGTGGCTCAGTCGGTAGCGCGCCAGACTCGTAATCTGTAGTTCCCAGGTTCGAGTCCCAGCTGGGTCAGCGTTGAGATTTATCTCCGCAAAATTTTCCGCCTTGCCCACGGTCAGTAGGGGACACCGCTGGGCTTAGAAAGGCCGCCGTCAGTCGGATGGGACGTTAAGCCGTGGCCCCGTGTGCGGGAAGCCATACCCTGTGCACGTTAAAGAACACGCTGGATGGCCTTGACGGGAGGCTACCATCTGTTTCCTAACAGCTGTCCAACAGCTATTACAGTGGGTGTCCTCCAGCATCCTTCTCTGAGCCTTCGGGATCCATGTGACCTGGCCATTTAGCCCATGGTGTGCAAAAAAAGTGCCGCTCAGAAGTAAAACAACCCTAAAACAATTGGTGTTTGGATTTTGTTTCTCTCGCAGAGTTTCTAAAAGCAGGATTTTTCAAGTAATGGATCTTACCATCAACACAAACGTTTTTGAACATATCGTTTTCCAGGGTCTGAATTTTGTGGTCGGCTGAAGCGTTTTAAAGGTAAGATTTTTCACCGGTGTCTGAAAATTTGCTTTCATTTGTCGAATGAAAGGTAAGATTTTTCACTAAACTCATATGAAAGGTGAGTTTTTTAGTATCTGGATTCTGTTTTCATTAAAGTCGTATGAAAAGTAAGATTTTTTTCCATATGTGTAACATATTAAAGGTAAGATTACTTTTACAGGATATAAATTTCGCTGTTTTCTGAAGCTTTCTATGCACAGATTTTTTCAGTGTGGAATTTTCTGCCTTTTGAACCATTTTGAAGATTATTATTTTTAATTGTGCGGAGTTTGGAAAACGCTTCAGTAGACAGTTTCACCTGTGAATTTTGAGAGTCCTTCTCTGCTATAATCTATAACTTTTTAAACGGAATTGAAGCGTAAGAATGGTTATTTCAACAATAAAATCTAGATAATTTATTGAATATTGTGACGTAAAACTGTTTTTCGTAATTTTTGTTGGTAAATTTTATTGCGTTATGTTTTTCATTTTTAATGTATTGTGCTGGAGAGCCATACCCTGTGCACGTTAAAAACACGGTGGATGGTTTGATGAGGCTCTACCATCTGTCTCCTAACAGCTATCCAGTGGGTCCCTTTCCCCAACGTTCTCTGATCCTTCGGGGTCCTTGTGACCTGGACATTTAGCCCATTGAGTGCAAAAAAGTACCATTCAGAGGTAAAACAGCCCAACCCTGCGCACAAAAAGTGCCGCTCAGATACCGTAATCTGCCACTGCCCTCTAACAGTGGAAATTAGACCTACTAGCTGATTGGGAAAGTGTAAATAATATTCAATTGTCCCTGTACGACAAGGGGCAGGGGTGGCTCAGTCGGATGCGCACCAGGCTCGTAATCTGTAGTTCCCAGGTTCGAGTCCCAGCTGGGTCAGCGTTGAGATTTATCTCCGCAAAATTCCCCGCCCTGCCCACGGTCAGTAGGGGACACCGATGGGCTTGGAAAGGCTGCCGTCCGTCGGATGGAACGTTAAGCCGTGGCCCCGTGTGCGGGAGAGCCATACCCTGTGCACGTTAAAGAACACGCTGGATGGCCTTGACGGGAGGCTACCATCTGTCTCCCAACAGCTGTTCCAGTGGGTCCCCTCCCCCAACCTTCTCTGAGCCTTCGGGGTCCTTGTGACCTGGCCATTTAGCCCATGGTGTGCAAAAAAGTGCCGCTCAGAGGTAAAACAACCCAACGTTAAAGAACACGCTGGATGGCCTTGACGGGAGGCTACCATCTGTCTCCCAACAGCTGTTCCAGTGGGTCCCTTCCCCCAACCTTCTCTGAGCCTTCGGGGTCCATGTGACCTGGACATTTAGCCCATGGTGTGCAAAAAAGTGCCGCTCAGAGGTAAAACAACCCAACCTTGATATGTTGTAGACACAATAGGTATTTATTGAATAAAATAATAGTATTTTAAATATGTATATTCTTTTATAAAGGTCATGTATTTCTGAATATCTGTTAAACCCAAAAAAGAAATCTTAAATTATATCTAAATAGTTAATTCAATTTATTTTTCCATTTTCCATTTCATACAATTTGCATTTTGTGCAATTTGGGTTCATACCTAACAAAATATTAATTTGTTAAAGCAGTACAAATTTAGAATAGAATAATGAAAGAATATTAAAGTCAGGTTTCAGACTGTTACCAAGGTGTGGACTGATTAGATTAAACCACCTAGGGTTGTCGACGATCATTCACGACAATAAAGGAAAATAATTTCTTTTATACGTGGTTGCTAAATTTCGGATGAAACAGAACAAGGAAGGTTAAAAATGACTTTCGTCGTTAGAGATAAGGAATAACTGCATTTCTTATACTTTAATTGAAAATAAGCCTAATCAAAATGTAATTTTGCTGTTTTGTAACCTAGTGATTATTTCCTCTGATTTCTGTAATGTTTTATCTAATATTAATGAGGTATCTTAATGACCAGTATCCATATTTGTCGACTAATACGATAGACGCATCCTACAAAAAAGGGAAAACATGGATTTTCCTTTCAGACAGGGAAATCCTGTTAGTCTAAAACGAATTTTTGTTTTAATATAACGAATATGCGTACGATGTATTCCCGTATAACGATAATTTCCTGAATACTAACCAAACTGACATAGTTTTAATTTTATTCATTTATTTTGACTTAGGTTACCTCTTTGGGTTGCGTTACCTCTTAGTGGCACTTTTTTTACACACCATGGGCTAAATGGCCAGGTCACATGGACCCCAAAGGCTTAGAGAAGGTTGGGAGAGGGGACCCACTGGAACAGCTGTTGGGAGATAGATGGTAGCCTCCCGTCAAGGCCATCCAGCGTGTTCTTTAACGTGCACAGGGTATGGCTCTCCCGCACACGGGGCCACGGCTTAACGCCCCATCCGACTGACGGCGCCATTTCCAAGCCCATCGATGTCCCCTACTGACCGTGGGCAGGGCGGGGGAATTTTGCGGAGATAAATCTCAACGTCGACCCAGCTGGGTCTCGAACCTGGGAACTTCAGATTACGAGCCTGGTGTTTTAGGAGAAAGTTTTTGGGGAAACGTTTGCAGTGAGTTTTCAGAGAATTCTACTGTAGTGAGGGTGGAGTACGTTTGGCGAAGGAAATTTGTGTGTAGGAGGGAAAAGGGAGGTTGTAACGAGCACGTGCATCTCCTTATAGTAGTTTGAGATGAATTGAGTGGTTCTTAGTAGTTATGTATAGTATTATAAGTGTTATTATTGTATTATAGTGATATATGAATTTTTTTAGATATTTATGTTTTCAATATTATTAATTTATTGGAAATATTTAGGAGGGTTTGGAGGCGTTTTTTTACATAGATTTTGGATGTAGAATTGCCGATGTGGAGAAATCGCAGTTCATAATGGAGGCAATAAGATTAAAAAGTTATTCAAGGGAGTTTTTTTTATTCTAATTTTTTTTTAGAAATATGAATTTTTTTTTAATGGATGGAGGGAAGTCTGTATTTTTTCCGATAGTTTATTTCAGTGTGCTTATGCATGTTTTCGTTACTTGGTCGAGTGGTTAGCGCGCTTGGCTACTAATCTAAGTTAGCCCATTTCGAGCCCCGGATAAGGCATGGATGTTCGTGTTGGTTTTCTGCTGAGGTCCCGCCATCTTCAGAGACCTAGGGGCGGGGGTGGCTCAGTCGGTAGCGCGCCAGGCTCGTAATCTGTAGTTCCCAGATTCGAGTCCCAGCTGGGTCAGTGTTGAGATTTATCTCCGCAAAATTCCCCGCCCTGCCCACGGTCAGTAGGGGACACCGATGGGCTTGGAAAGGCCACCGTCCGTCGGATGGGACGTTAAGCCGTGGCCCCGTGTGCGGGAGAGCCATACCCTGTGCACGTTAAAGAACACGCTGGATGGCCTTGACGGGAGCTACCATCTGTCTACCAACAGCTGTTCCAGTGGGTCCCCTCCCCCAACCTTCTGAGCCTTCGGGATCCATGTGACCTGGCCATTTAGCCCATGGTGTGCAAAAAAGTGCCGCTCAGAGGTAAAACAACCCAATCCTCAGAGACCTACTATGGCGTATAAACTGACTGGCTCCTATTAGACCTCTGAGGCAAGCAGCTGCTTAAGTGGGTGTTTTATTTTTTATTTAGTATTTGGTTTTGGAATGGAATATTTGGCTTTAATTTTTTTTTATCACTGTTTGTGGTTAGGAAGTTTAATATGGATATTTAATTGACGAAAATGATGGGTAATATATTAATGGGTGCAGAAATGTAATAAGCGTTGTGAGAGAGATTTCAAATTGGGATAACGTGGGTATATGGTTTTCGTCTTTGATGGCATTATTTAGTTTCGGGGACTTTTTTTTACAATTCGGATTGGCGATTCACAATTTTCGATTTTCTTGCTTTTATGAGTTGGAGTGTCTGCAATGAGTTTTAGTTCTGGGAGCTTTCTTTATAATGCAGATTCGCGATACTTTTTTTTCACGATTTTCTTGTTTTTAGGATTTGTGTTCGATCAGATTAATTCTGGTGGTTTTGTTTAGGTTAATTTTTGTATGGGTGACTTTATTTAAGAGTTTCCGGAAATACACAGTTTTAAGTGTCGGGAAAACAAGTGGGGTGGTGGTGGGGGGGGGGAACGAGGGATTGGAGGATTTTGTATTATGTGGGAAGACAAATGTTGCCTTGATTTGGGTGTTTTTTTGATAATTCTACTTTTGATTCGTAGTTGTGAGGTATTTTTTTTAAGGGGGAAATCGCGTTTTTTTTATTACGTTGCATTTCTGTACAACGCAAATTACCGTTACCATGGCAACGGTACTTTGTGTTTGACGTAGGGGCGGAAATGCTCAGTCGGTAGCGCGCCTGGCTCTTAATGCAGTTCCCAGGTTCGTGTCCCAGCTGGGCGAGCGTTGAGACTTATCTCCGCAAAACTCCTTCTCCGTGGTCAGTAGGGGACACCGATGGGCTTGGTAAAGGCTGCCGTCCGTCGGATGGGACGTTAAGCCATGACCCATGTGAGGAAGAACAATACCCTTTGCACGCTAAAGCACACTGTGGAATGGCTTTGACGGGAGGCTACCATCTGTCTTCCAACAGCTGTTCCAGTGGGTCCCCTCCCCCAACTTTCTCTGAGCCTTCGGGGTAGTTGCGACCTGCCATTTAGCTCATTGTGTGCAAAAAATGCCGCTTTGAGGTAAAACAACCCAAAAAATATTTAAAAAAAAATAAAAAAACCCTCAAGCAGCTGCTTGCCACAAAGGTCTGACAGGAGCCTGTCAGTTTATATGCCATAGTAGAAGATCTGAGAGGATGGCAGGACCTCAGCAGAAAAACGACGCAAACAGCCATGCCTTACCCGGGGCTCGAACCCAGGTCCCTTAGATCAGTAGCCATCTCTGATGTAAACTCGAGTTCTTACCATGGTAACGAAAAAATATATTAAATATATATATTTTATTATTTATATAAAAATATATAAATTTATCTCCTACTACTGTCTCATATCATTTCAAAATCTTGGTCAGAAATAAATTATTTCATTAGTGTACTTTCAGCTGCAGAAGAGCAAACGTGCTTTGAAAGATAATCTGCTGGTTTCTTTTATTTTCAAAATGTGTCCGACTTCCTGGTTGTGACAACTCTTGATGTTGTTTCTTTTCACTTCAAGTGATGATACTGAAAAGCATATGCAGGGGAAACAATATCGAGGCTTTCGAACAATCGTTACTCCGCCAACAAGGAAACGTGTGCATCGCTTCGCAAACCGCAGTATTGTTAATGGCGCTCTAAGGGAGTTTGCGAGTTGTTTATGTTGCATGAAAACAGGGCCGGATGTAGAGGGATCAAGAAGACATCCCCCACCCTTTGAATGCTAGTAACCAGGCCGGAAACTTCAATTTTAAAGCAACTTTTCAAAGAAGTCTTTAAAGATTACTAAAATGAGGGAATTTGATCTATACGAAACGACATTGGCCCCGTTTTGGGCTCCCTACCTCACTTGGTACTCTATTCCCTCCGGTCGCTTGCTCCCCCTCTTTCCTCGGGTCGCTTGCTCCCCCTCTTTCCTCGGGTCGCTTGCTCCCCCTCTTTCCTCGGGTCGCTTGCTCCCCCTCTTTCCTCGGGTCGCTTGCTCCCCCTCTTTCCTCGGGTCGCTTGCTCCCCCTCTTTCCTCGGGTCGCTTGCTCCCCCTCTTCCCTCGGGTCGCTTGCTCCCCCTCTTCCCTCGGGTCGCTTGCTCCCCCTCTTCCCTCGGGTCGCTTGCTCCCCCTCTTCCCTCGGGTCGCTTGCTCCCCCTCTTCCCTCGGGTCGCTTGCTCCCCCTCTTTCCTCGGGTCGCTTGCTCCCCCTCTTTCCTCGGGTCGCTTGCTCCCCCTCTTTCCTCGGGTCGCTTGCTCCCCCTCTTTCCTCGGGTCGCTTGCTCCCCCTCTTTCCTCGGGTCGCTTGCTCCCCCTCTTCCCTCGGGTCGCTTGCTCCCCCTCTTCCCTCGGGTCGCTTGCTCCCCCTCTTCCCTCGGGTCGCTTGCTCCCCCTCTTCCCTCGGGTCGCTTGCTCCCCCTCTCCTCTCGGGTCGCTTTCTCCCCCTCCTATCTTGGATCACTCGCCTCCCCACTCCTCGCTTGGGTGACTTGCTTGGTTGACATCTGTTGTTTCTTTTCAACAACAGAATGAAAGAACCTCCTCGCTTGGGTCCCGTGCTTCCCTCCTCCCTCGGATCACTTGCCGGCCCTACTTTAATTTCTACTAGATCCAAGTCTGCATAAAAGTAATAATATTTTATAATGGAAATTTTTGTCAATTATAATCGTATTCTGAGGAACGATTTGAGTTTTTCCAATGAAGCTCTCTGGAAATTTCATTCCTTTAAGCATGTACGTTTTTAGGTAGTTTTGAAAAAACTTAAAAGGGCGAAGTTTCTGCGCTTTTTAAGTTTTACTGGCCTACGTGAGATTTGAGAAACGTAATTTTTTTTTTTTAATCTGGCTCTACTAAAATGATTGGTACTTAATTGAAGCCAAATGTTCAGCAGCTCCATTATTAGGTTCAAGTCCTATACTACACACGCTGCTTCGACGAGAACTTCAGGTTTGATGGGGGCGGGGGTGGCTCAGTCGGTAGCGCGCCAGGCTCGTAATCTGTAGTTCCCAGGTTCGAGTCCCAGCTGGGTCAGCGTTGAGATTTATCTCCGCAAAATTTCACCGCCCTGCCCACGGTCAGTAGGGGACACCGATGGGTTTGGAAAGGCCGCCGTCCGTCGGATGGGACGTTAAGCCGTGGCCCCGTGTGCGGGAGAGCCATACCCTGTGCACGTTAAAGAACACGCTGGATGGCCTTGACGGGAGGCTACCATCTGTCTCCCAACAGCTGTTCCAGTGGGTCCCCTCCCCCAACCTTCTCTGAGCCTTCGGGGTCCATGTGACCTGGCCATTTAGCCCATGGTGTGCAAAAAAGTGCCGCTCAGAGGTAAAACAACCCAACCCACAACTCAGGTTTGATGTTAAAATAGATTTTACATTAATATATAAATTTTTCATTATTTTGTTCCTATACATATTACAAGAAAAATGGGGGTGGCTCAGTCGGTAGCGCGCCATATTCGCAATCTGCAGTTACCAGATTCGAGTCCCAGCTAGGCAAGAGTTGAGATTTATTTCCGAAAAATTCTCCGCCCTGCCACAGTCAGTAGGGGACACCGATGGGCTTGGAAAGGTCGCCATCCGTCGGATGGGACGTTAAGCCGTGGCTCCGTGTGCGGGAGAACCATACCCTTTGCACATTAAAGAAGACACTGGTTGGCTTTGACGGGAGGCTACCATTTGTCTCCCAACAACTGTTCCAGTGGGTCCCCTCCCCCAACTTTCTCTGAGCCTTCGGGGTCCTTGTGACCTGGCCATTTAGCCCATGATGTGGAAAAAAGTGCCGCTCAGAGGTAAAACAACTCAACGTTAAAGAACACGCTGGATGGCCTTGACGGGAGGCTACCATCTGTCTCCCAACAACTGTTCCATTGGGTCCCCTCCCCTAACCTTCTCTGAGCCTTCGGGGTCCTTGTGACCTGCCATTTAGCCCATGATGTGGAAAAAAGTGCCGCTCAGAGGTAAAATAACCAACCCTTAAAACTCTTTACCACACAAAAAATGTCGGGGGTAGAGTGTGTGTGGGGTATTGAGAGCTCTAAAAAATGGTCTTTAGTATTCGTAGCAAGGAATCATTGATTTATAAGCATTCATATTCATTTGTCTTTGTTTTTCTTTAAAGAGAATTGTGGAAATCAAAGGAAAATCCAACTGAATGCTCATCAACCTACTTTTTAATCGGTTATTGCGAACTAGAAACCTGTTTCTATTAAACAACCGAGGAGAAACAATCTGCAAATATTTCAACTGCATCAGGTGTTATGAATGTTAACCAGATAAAAACTGGTGCAACAGGTTTTGGTTGGAATGCTTTCGTTTGCAGTTCATTACAATGGCCAAGTGAATGACATTACGATTCATCACTTGAAAAAAAAATGAAATTTTGAAATGCCGCTTCGGTTGACGATCGAGATCATCGTAATGATGACTTTCTAAGCAAAGATTTAATTTCAAGCTATTTTAATGAGCATAAAATGTTATATTTATTAAAAATTTATTAAAATATTTAAGAATATTTTAAAATAATTTTTTAAATGACTACCAGTTTTATTTTAAGGCATGATGCTTGAATATATTTCGTACTGCCTTTTAATTCAAAGAGCTAACCCTCAGATGCACTTAACGTATTCGATACTCCGCTCAACTGGGGGGCGGGGTGCTCAGTCGGTAGCGCGCCTGGCTCGTAATCTGCAGTTTCCAGGTTCGAGTCCCAGCTGGGTCAGCGTTCATATTTATCTCCGCAAAATTCCCCGCCCTGCCCACGGTCAGTAGGGGACACCGATGGGCTTGGAAAGGCCGCCGTCCGTCGGATGGGACGTTAATCCGTGGCCCCGTGTGCGGGAGAGCCATACCCTGTGCACGTTAAAGAACACGCTGGATGGCCTTGACGGGAGGCTACCATCTGTCTATCAACAGCTGTTCCAGTGGGTCCCCTCCCCCAACCTTCTCTGAGCCTTCGGGGTCCATGTGACCTGGCCATTTAGCCCATGGTGTGCAAAAAAGTGCCGCTCAGAGGTAAAACAACCCAACCCACTCAACTGACAGAAAACAGTTAAATACCTTGGTGATACTTTACATCACAAGCTCAGAAGGGACAAACACATTGACTATGTTTTGCAAAAGGCAAACACGGTTAGATGTCAGCTTGGTCCTTTGATGGGTAGGAAGTCTATCCTCTCCATTGATCATAAACTGCTGCTCTATCATACTGTTCTTAGACCAATCCTAACTTATGCAGCCCCATTTGGGCTAACACGACTAAGACAAATATGAAGAAGATTCAGACCTATCAAAATAAGATTCTTAGACAAGCTGTAAATGCTCCATGGTTTGTAACCAACAGAAAAATTCATGGGGATTTAGGTGTGCAGCATATTTACACTTATATAAAGCAGATTTCTAAGAAATTCTTCGAAACTGTGGACACCAATTCTCATGAATTTATTTCAAACATATTGAAATTTGATCACGATCCTATGAGTAGATTCAAAAGAGCTAGACCTTTGGTTTTCGAACTAGAAACCTTTTCGTTCTGGCTTCCTGAGTTGGGTTGTTTTACCTCTGAGTGGCACTTTTTTGCACACCATGGGCTAAATGGCCAGGTCACATGGACCCCGAAGGTTCAGAGAAGGTTGGAGGAGGGGACCCACTGGAACAGCTGTTGGGAGACAGATGGTAGCCTCCCGTCAAGGACATCCAGCGTGTTCTTTAACGTGCACAGGGTATGGCTCTCCTACACACGGGGCCACGGCTTAACGTCCCATCCGACGGACGGCGGTCTTTCCAAGCCCATCGGTGTCCCCTACTGACCGTTGGCAGGGCGGGGAATTTTTGCGGAGATAAATCTCAACGCTGACCCAGCTGGGACTCGAACCTGGGAACTACAGATTACGAGCCTGGCGCGCTACCGACTGAGCCACCCCCGCCCTCTGACTTCCTGAACTATCATATTTATTACTGTTTTTACTGCCCTTCGGGGCCGTTTTCTGTCTCTAATCTTGCAATTCAGTTGTTTCTCTGTGTCAAATAAGCAGTAACATTTCAGCAGAACATGAATCGCTATTTGCACATCTGATTTGGAAGGAATAATCTTTCTGATCATGAAAACCGAGTTGTTCAAGAGTGCTGCACCTGTTCTGAGTCTGGTGATGCACACAAAATGTCTACTTGAAAGGTAGAGATCATTTAGTGGAAAGATCTTGTTTTCTATTAATTGTCTATGATTGGTCTTTCAGCGATGGCTTGAAAGTTATGTAGAAACATATAAATTCCCGATTTGCGAATAGAGGTATTTTTCATTAAGAGCCGACTTTGCTAAAAAAAAAAATCGGCAATTTCGTTTCCCTGGACACCTACATGTCCAGAGATCCATTTTAAAACAATTGTGGATCGAATTTCAAATATTTGATCAATGGTCTCAACGATGTTTTGGAAAATTCCATTATTTTTGGAAAAAAAATGGTTTTTCCTGGAGAAATGACAAAGACGAGTATCTGTAACTAAAAGTTAGACTGGGGTTGGTTTAAAACTCCATTTTAGAGCCATTTCAATTTCGAGCAACTCTGTTCTCAGTGGTGTGGGGGAGGCTCAGTCGGTAGCGCGCCAGGCTCGTAATCTGCAGGTTCGAGTCCCAGCTGGGTCAGCGTTGAGACTTATCTCCGCAAAACTCCCCGCCCTGCCCACGGTCAGTAGGGGACACCGACGGGCTTGGAAAGACCGCCGTCCGTCGGATGGGAAGTTAAGACGTGGCCCCGTGTGCGGAAGAGTCATACCCTGTGCACGTTAAAGAACACACTGGATGGCCTTGACGGGAGGCTACCATCTATCTCCCAACAGCTATTCCAGTGGGTCCCCTCCTCCAACCTTCTCTGAGCCTTCGGGGTTCATGTGACCTGGCCATTTAGCCCATTGTGTGCAAAAAAGTGCCGCTCAGAGGCAAAACAACCCAACCTGGCCATTTAGCCCATTGTGTGCAAAAAAGTGCCGCTCAGAGGTAAAACAACCCAAACAATTCATAACATGTAAGGCACTTTGCAGCCAGATAGCTCCTGCGAGACCCAGAAAGCCGCTCTAGCTCTGTGCTAACTTGTTAAAAAATCCGTCAGAAAAAATCTTAAGGTTTTTCATATTTATTTCCTATGAGCTCCTGAACAATAATATTTTGGACTGAGCTTTCTTGCCCTTAGGTGTGAAACCTGGAGAAGAAAACAATCAAATTGTTGAAAAACCCAAGGAGGTGTTTAATTTATCTGGCTCATAACCTTGTGTTGAAATCGAAGAGAGGATGCCGGCGGATAGAAGTAGCTACATCATTGATCTTCATCACTAATCCAAATAGGATGCTATCGGTCACTGGGTGGTATTCTTGTTTGAAGAACAATATTGAAAAGTGTAAAAACAGTCTTCTGATGGAAAAAAGGGATCGTTGGCCTCAGCACTGATTGGGTTGTTTTACCTCTGAGCGGCACTTTTTTGCACACTATGGGATAAATGGCCAGGTCACATGGACCCCGAAGGCTCAGAGAAGGTTGGGGGAGGGGACCCACTGGAACAGCTGTTGGGAGACAGATGGTAGCCTCCCGTCAAGGCCATCCAGCGTGTTCTTTAATGTGCACAGTGTATGGCTCTCCCACACACGGGGCCACGGCTTAACGTCCCATCCGACGGACGGCGGCCTTTCCAAGCCCATCGGTGTCCCCTACTAACCGTGGGCAGGTCGGGGAATTTTGCGGAGATAAATCTCCACCCTGACCTAGCTGGGACTGGAACTTGGGAACTACAGATTACGAGCCTGGCGCGCTACCGACTGAACCACCCCCGCCCAGCACTGGTAGGAATAGATGGACATGGACGTAACTGGCCCAAGGAAATTCTTAAGGCTTGATTTTTAATGGTTTCTAATTTTTTAGCAAGAGAAGGGCTGGTACTATCCAGCAGAAAACCCTCATATTCCAATCTTGATCTTAAAATTGATCTGTAAAGATGAATCATTTGACGAGGCGATGCTCCATTCTTGCTGGACTCAATGTATCTTATTCCCCGCCCTGCCTACGGTCAGTAGGGGACACCGATGGGCTTGGAAAGACCGCCGTCCGTCGGATGGGACGTTAAGCCGTGGTCCTCTGTGCGGGAGAGCCATACCCTGTGTACGTTAAAGAACACGCTGGATGGCCTTGACGGGAGGCTACCATCTGTCTCCCAACAGCTGTTCCAGTGGGTCCCCTCCCCCAACCTTCTCTGAGCCTTCGGGGTCCATGTGACCTGGCCATTTATCCCATTGTGTGCAAAAAAGTGCTGCTCAGAGGTAAAACAACCGACCCAATGTATCTTAATATATTATAATAGGTTTAGATGTGATGATAACGAATATAGGAGTTCATTAGCCATTTAGCCCATTGTGTGCAAAAAGTGCCGCTCAGAGTAAAATTAATTTCTCATCATGCTGATATTGATTAATGGTCCTTTTAAACCCATTGTAATAACAGAATTATCACATTTGGTTATTTAGTCATAAAAATACCGTTGGTTATTAGTACGAAATAATACATTTTAAATATATAAAAAATATTAGTAGCGGTAGCTTCTAGAAAATGCAATAGGACATTTATAAAGTGTACAGCTCAGTTTCCTACTTATTACTTTACAATAATATTTTTTATAGTTGACAACCACTGGCACAAAACTCAGAAAAATAAAAATTAACATAATGCTTGGTGATTTAATCTGAATCATTGTTTCAATCTTGTATGCGAGCTCCTGAAAGTCAACTTTTTTGCATTACGATTTGAACCTCAAGTGCAATTTGCCGCAAGAGGGCGCGCATTACTGTTTTGCTCAATGTTCTATCTTTATTTTTTTATATATCCGTTTTGCTCAATGTTTCTATCTTTATTTGATCAAGCAACACGTTCTATCGGAATCATAGTAAGTAACTGTGACTTGGTTAGACTGCGATGATCTCACGCGCATATGGAGACACTGAAAACGAAGGGTTGCTCAGTGGGTAGTTCGCAAGAATCGTAATCTGCAGTTCGCAGGTTCGAGTCCCATCTGGGCCTGACTTTGAGATTTATTTCCGATAATCTTTCCCCTTGCTTTAGTGAGAAAGAGGACATTTCAGGCTTAGTAAGCCCATCGTCCCTCAGATGGCTAGTTAAGCCGGGATCCCGTGTGCAGGAGAGTGACAGACTTTGTGCACATTAAAGAACACGCTGACTGACTTGAACGAAACGCTCCCATTTGTCTCCTAATAGCTACTCAGAGGGTACCGCCTCCCCAATTTCTCTGAACCATTGGGGCCATTGTGATTTGGGGGCGGCTCAGTCGGTAGCGCGCCAGGCTCGTAATCTGTAGTTCCCAGGTTCGAGTCCCAGCTGGGTCAGGGTTGAGATTTATCTCCGCAAAATTTCCCCGCCCTGCCCACGGTCAGTAGGGGGACACCGATGGGTTTGGAAAGGCCGCCGTCCGTCGGATGGGACGTTAAGCCGGGGCCCCGTGTGCGGGAGAGCCATACCCTGTGCACGTTAAAGAACACGCTGGATGGCCTTGACGGGAGGCTACCATCTGTCTCCCAACAGCTGTTCTAGTGGGTCCCCTCCCCCAACCTTCTCTGAGCCTTCGGGGTCCATGTGACCTGGCCATTTAGCCCATAGTGTGCAAAAAAGTGCCGCTCTGAGGTAAAACAACCCAACCCATTGTGATTTGGCCATTTATCTCATTGTGTAGAGAACCAGTGTAACTCAGAGGTGGAACAACCAAACCGTTTTTTTGAGTGTTGGTGAGAAAATTTGGGAGTCAATCCTTACGATGCTTTAAAATTGACATGCTATTGTTGCAATTTAAAATGGATGAGCACTGAGCGTGAGTTCAAGTAAAAATTGGCCAATGAAAAATTGAAATACGATGCGATTTATTACAAAAGTATGGATAAAATCATTTATAAACAAACTAAGTCAACCGGTACGAAACTCTATAATAATAATACAAAGATAAGCTTTCAGAATAATCTATAAAATAACTAAATAACTCTACACAATTATGTAACTAAATAACTATAAAAATAACTATACATAAAACTGCGACTACTGGGGTTTCAGAACTAATTCTTTCCATACTTTGATACCATGTACAAGACGACAATATTTTCCTTTTTATACACCAGCTTACCAATATAATCCACACCAATAAAGTAGTCAACCTCCGGCGCACACACTAAATAAAAGCATTTATTCGTTAAACTATCGTGCACAGACCCTTAATTATGCATCATTTTGGATCTCGCAACTTCAACACACTTCTATATTATTATATTTCAGATAGGTTCTATGTTCTAATTCGTTGGTTAACTAATTCTCACGCAGAAGCATACGCGAGCGTTCATGACACGCCCATCACAAACTCGCTGTAGCACGTTCGTCTGTCATAACGCTATATATGTAGAATATTGTAATCCTGGATATTATAGTTTAGGAGCACTTATTGTACAAAATATCTAAAATATCTATGCCATCATTCCCAAGCAGCCATGGGCTACGGAGGTCCAACCAGACCGTGCAATTTAGTTCTCCAAGCAAGTCTATCCTGAGCTACATCTACTGCATCTGGCCACTGCACACCAATTCTAACAAGGTCCTGTTTGACATTGTCTGCCCACCGCATCCTAGGTCTCCCCTTCTTTTTGAGGCCTCTAGGCACACTGTTCATAACCCTATTCGCCAATCTATAATTATTCATACGGGCAACATGGCCAAACCAACGGAGTCTCTCTCTGCACAATATGCTGCTTAAAGGAGGTTGCAAACTCCTTTGCCTAACCTCATCATTAGTTACAAAGTTGAACCACCTAATGCCCAAGATACTGCGTAAGCATCTGGAATCAAAAGCATCGAGTTTCCTGTTATCTTGTTTACAAAGTGTCCAAGTTTCACTACCATAACTAACCCTAGAAAGAACCAAACTATTATACAGTCTAATTTTAGTCTTTAGGTGTATACGCCTATTTCTCCATACTCTCCATAGATTCTTAAAAGTCCCAGCAGCAATCCATATTCGTCTGTTAATCTCATGCCGCACATCACTATTATCTGTTACATAGCTCCCAAGATAATTAAACTGTGACACTGCAACCATTCAGATTAACTGAATCACGGCCTGCCTGACCAATTTTCATCACTTTAGTTTTCTCTCTGTTTATAACCAAACCTACTCTACTACCAGTATCTATATATTCTTTCTAATGTAATAAATATTTTTTGAGAAATGCAATTTCTTTCTTTCCCTATATATATATATTTTCAAAAGTGATCCTTTAAATATACGTTTTCTCGGAAACCGAAAATATTACGAAACACTAGATCTTTTAGAGTAAAAAATAATTTAACAATATTCGTATGAAACTTTTTTTGGGACAATATTTTGGCACAAAACTTTTTCCGAGCAATAATCCTCAGGAAACCTTTAATAGATAATATTCCGCACGAGCCTTCCCGTGGCCGATTGGCTACTGCTCAAAGGGACCTGGGTTCGAGCCCCGGGTAAAGCATGGATGTGTGTGTTGTTTTTCTGCTGATGTCCTACTATGGTATGTAAACTGACAGGCTCCTGTCAGACATCTGTGGCAAGCAGCTGCTTGAGGGGGGTATTTATTTATTATTTATATACCATAAACGTAAAAAATGCATTTTTCTTTTTTCCAAAAGAATTCCAAAACTTAATTTAAATCCCCTCACAAGATAAATTGTGAATTTAAAAAGAAGCCAATCCACGCCCAATCTTCGTAACAACTAATTCATTTTTTAAGACGTAATTTTTCGTTTACTACTTCCGACGATCTTTTCTGCAAATCTCGTGTCACGTGACACGAAAGTTGCCAGATCACTACCAGTTACCGTTCACAGCAAACTGGAGCGGTTGTGGTTAATGTTCACAGCACATTGGATCGTGTGAGCTCACAAAAACCTGGATCGTGTGGGCCCACTCACAGAAATATTGAGCGTGTGCAGTTGCTGTACACGCTCCAGATATTTTTTCTGAATTCTGTAATCAACCATAGTGTTCGGATACTTTTTGAGCGATTCTAGTTAGCGCGCTTGGCTACTGATCTAAGAGACCTGGGTTCGAGTCCCGGGTAAGGAATGGACGTTTGTCTCGTTTTTCTGCTGAGGCCCTGCCATCATCTCAGACCTTCTACTATAGCATATAAACCGACAGGCTACTGTCAGACATCTGTGGTAAGCAGCTGCTTGATGGGGGTATTTATTCCGCACGAAACATTTCTAGGATATATTTCGTACAAAACCGTTTCCGGACAATAATCCCACGGACATTTTAGCAGATAATATTTCGCATGAAATGCTTCCCTTACGCCGGTCAATATTTGCCAGGAAAGCTTTTCCTCGGGAAATATGGAGGCGGGGATGGTTCGGACAGTAGCGCGCCATGCTCGTAATTTGCAGTTCCCAGGTTCGAGTCTCATCTGGGCCAGCGTTCAGATTTATCTCCACAAAACTCCCCTTACCCTGCCCTCGGTAAGTAGGTCATACCGGCGGTCTTGGAAAGGATGCTCCCCGTCGGATGGGAGGGGCGGGGGTGGCTAAGTCGGTAGCGCGCCAGGCTCGTAATCTGCAGTTCTCAGGTTCGAACCCCAGCTGGGTCAGCGTTGAGATTTATCTCAGCAAACTCCCCGCCCTGCCCACGGTCAGTAGGGGACACCGATGGGCTTGGAAAGGCCGCCGTCCGTCGGAGGGGACGTTAAACTGTCGCCCCGTGTGCGGAAGAGCAATACCCTGTGCATGTTAAAGAACAAGCTGGATGGCCTTGACGGGAGGCTACCATCTGTCTCCCAATAGCAGTTCCAGTGAGCCCCCTCCCCCAACCTTCTCTGAGCCTTCTGGGTCCTTGTGACCTGGCCATTTAGCCCATGGTGTGCAAAAAAAAAGTGTCGCTCAGAGGTAAAACAACTCAACCCAACAATTACGTCGAATGGGACATTAAGCAGTGGCCGTGAGTGCGGGAGAGCAATACCCTGTGGACGTTAGAGAACACATGGGATGGCCTTGACGGGAGGCTACCATCTATCTCTAACAGCTTTTCCAGTGGGTCCCTTCCCCAAACATTCTCTGGGCCCTCGGGATTTTTGTGACCTGGCCGTTTAGCCCATTGTGTGCAAAAAAGTGCCGCTCAGAGGTAAAACAAACTCGCTCCTCCCTGAAACTAAATCCTGAGTCTGTGACTGGGTCAAGTGTACTCTTCGTTGCGACATTGTTATTTCTGTCCACAGAGAAAGTCACGGAGTGTAAACTAACTTTGACCTATAATGCAGTTTTGTGGTCACGGTTTACTCTGTTCTCTCGCTGGTTAGGGCAATGGAACCTTCTCTCAGTGCATAAGTTGTTGTGGAAACGTGTTAAAATAATCGACTGGTTGACTTAAAGGTGTTCAACATGCCTTTTGCAGTTCACGATGAAAGTTTTTACACTCAATAAACAAAACTTGATGATTTCAATTTGTTGAATAGGTTGAATTTGTTTTACTTCTTAAGCGGAACTTTTTTTTGCATACAATAGACTAAACGTTATAGGTTAAGAGAACTATGAGGAGTAGGGAATTTGTTAGCAGCTATGAGGAATCAAACGGGAACTTTTCCCAATATCATCCAGTGTGTTATTTAATGCATACAGGGAATAGCTCTCCTGCATGGACTGTGGTTTAATATTCCATGATAATTTCAACCCATTGGCACTCCCCGCCCTGCCCACTGTCAGTAGGGGACACCCATGGGCTTGGAAAGGTCGCTGTCCGTCAGATGGGACGTAAAGCCGTGGCTCCGTGTACACGGTAAGGAACAAGCTGGATGGCCTTGACCATAGGTTACGATCCTCTTTCTCCAACATTTTCTGAACCTTCTAGGTCCTTATGCCCTGGCCTATTGTGTGTAAAAAACAAAAAGTGCTCCTCAGAGGTAAAACAACCCAACTAGTCTTCTGAGAGTACCCCTGGAACGACTTTCAGCATACTCCCTAGCATAAGACTTTGGATTTACCCCTCCCCGGTACAAGGCCTCTGGGATTATCGCCTAGGAACCTTCCCAGGATAAAGGCTCTGTGCTTGTCACCTAGTATAAAGCTCTGAGCGTACCCCTTCGAGGAAAAGGCTCTGGGCTTAACCCCCAAGTAGAAGGTTCTGGGCTTAAACCCCCAACTTAGAAGGGTCTGGGCTTATTCCCAAATAGAAGGCTCTGGGCTTATTTCCAAATAGAAGGCTCTGGACTTATTCCCAACTTAGAAGGCTCTGGGCTTATTCCCAACTAGAAGGCTCTGGGCTTAACCCCAAAGTAGAAGGCTCTAGGCTTACCCCAAAGTAGAAGGCTCTAGGCTTACCCCAAAGTAGAAGGCTCTAGGCTTACCCCAAAGTAGAAGGCTCTAGGCTTACCCCAAAGTAGAAGGCTCTAGGCTTACCCCAAAGTAGAAGGCTCTAGGCTTACCCCAAAGTAGAAGGCTCTAGGCTTACCCCAAAGTAGAAGGCTCTAGGCTTACCCCAAAGTAGAAGGCTCTAGGCTTACCCCAAAGTAGAAGGCTCTAGGCTTACCCCAAAGTAGAAGGCTCTAGGCTTATTCCCAAGTAGAAGGATCTGAGTTTACCCCCAACTTGAAGATTCTTGGCTTATCATCCTTAGTACAAGGCTCCGGGCTTGCCCTCGTTTTCACTACTTAGTGCTGTGATGACGAGGCTCTGGATTTCCCTCTAAAAGGCTGTGAGTCACTCTAAGCATTGGACTCCCGTAACGTCAAATCCTGATTGCAAAAAAAAAATGCATAATGAGTTCATTAGAATGTACTAAATATTTCTTAAGCACTACGCCTCCAGTTGAAATGCTTGTGCTTCCTCCACATTAATTTACGAGAACTTTAAATTCAGCTTCCTGCATCATTTAAAATCGTGTCGTAACTAAGCGTCTCTCGCAATTATTCAGGACACACCACCACATCGCGACCTTACGTCATTCTGACGTCACAGCACCTGAGCTCGTTTATTTTTTTTGCTCCAAAGCTACCCATTTTACTAATTAGCAGACTTGTTCTTTGGACTCTGATCAACCAAATTACACTTGTTCCTTATTGTGACGCTGGCTTTTACAATAAATATTATTAATGGTTTGTGAATTGCTGTTATCAGAAAGGACTCCTCTGTGTATGAACAAGGGTGACAGTAATAGAGCGACAGCAAGTTCTGACCTCTCATCACGTAACACGGTTTGTAAAACGCTTAAGTAGCGAAAACTAGGACAACCTAGGGAAAAAGGATAACAGCGCGTTTCGAGGTCAACAGCTTCCTAAGCATTACATACGTGAAAGTCTCCGCAATAGCATAATGTCATTAAAACTCCTGAATTCGTTTTTTTTTTCTCCTTTTCTAGGCTTGACATCAACCGGAAACAGGAAGTGATCGCCCTTGTAAAAGTGCACCAGAAAAGATTAGAATGATGACTACACTGCAATACATCAACCACGCATACCGGGATTTCTTATCGAAAGGAGGTGAGATTTTCGACACTAGCCTGCAATGAACCTTTTTTTATAAGATTTCTGTTTAGGAATAACGTTTTCTATATTGATAATATATTTAAAAAAAAACAAAGATTATTAAATATTAGTCCATATATGTATACATATACTCAGTTCCATCTTGTATTAGGTCCAGTTCCATGTTATATTAATAGAACTGATACTGAGCTCAGTAAATACTGGAAAGGCCGCCGTCCGTCTGATGGGACGTTAAGCCGTAACCCCGTGTGCGGGAGAGCCATACCCTGTGCACGTTAAAGAACACGCTGGATGGCCTTGACGACAGACTACCATCTGTCTCCCAACAGCTGTTCCAGTGGGTCACCTCCCCCAAACTTCTGAGCCTTCGGGGTCCTTGTGACCTGGCCATTTAGCCCATTGTGTACAAAAAAGTGCCGTTAAGAGGTAAAACAACCCAACGTTAAAGAACACGCCGGATGGCCTTGACGAAAGACTACCATCTGTCTCCCAACAGCTGTTCCAGTGGGTCCCCTCCCCCAAACTTCTGAGCCTTCGGGGTCCTTGTGACCTGGCCATTTAGCCCATTGTGTACAAAAAAGTGCCGTTAAGAGGTAAAACAACCTGACGTTAAAGAACACGCTGGATGGCCTTGACGGGAGGCTATCATCTGTCTCCTCCCCCAACCTTCTCTGAGCCTTCGGGGTCCATGTGACTTGGCCATTTAGCCCATTGTGTACAAAAAAAGTGTCGCTCAGAGGTAAAACAACCAACCAACAATCAGTAAATTCTTAAATATGCTTTTTATGGAAATATGGGACTGAAGATAATTTCAAGATCTCAATTAAATCTATTTAAATTTCGATTTTCAACAAATACTTGTTCATTATTTTAAAAGATATAGAAGCTGAAATATTTATCTAGCTAGCTCGTTCCTTACGAAATCACTCAAAATTTGCTAAAATTAAAATAATTATTATGCGAACTATTAACTGAAACTTGTAATAGTATTTTTAAGTTTAGTATAACGGTTATTTCTTTGGTTTTAGCATTTTTTTCGTCAATTCTTCGGAGCAATTATTTGAACTAACATTGATACTATTACATATATTCAATTATTTCCGTATATCTTTAGATACCGAATGAAGATTGTTGGAAATCGAGATTAAAATAGATTTGAGAACTTTAAATTATTTTCGGTCTATTTTATATTTCAGCGAGTTTGTCTCCTCTGTTCCATACACTGGGGCGGGGGTGGCTCCGTCGGTAGCGCGCCAGGCTCGTAATCTGTAGTTCCCAGGTTCGAGTCCCAGCTGGGTCAGCGTTGAGATTTATCTCCGCAAAATTTCCCCGCTCTGCCCACGGTCGGTAGGGGACACCGATGGGCTTGGAAAGGCCGCCGTCCGTCGGATGGGACGTTAAGCCGTGGCTCCGTGTGCGGGAGAGCCATACCCTGTGCACGTTAAAGAACACGCTGGATGGCCTTGACGGGAGGCTACCATCTGTCTCCCAACAGCTGTTCCAGTGGGTCCCCTCCCCCAACCTTCTCTGAGCCTTCGAGGTCCTTGTGATCTGGCCATTTAGCTCATAGTGTGCAAAAAAGTGCCGCTCAGAGGTAAAACAACCCAACCTGTTCCATACATCCCTCTAAGAGCTGGGACCACCAAATTTCGTCTACGCTTAATCTCATTGTAACTTAGTGCACTGTAAGGGTTTCTTCCTCATGAGATTAAGCCCTCTCCAAAAGTTGGTGAACGTCTGTTCATTGACAATTTTTCCCCATCAACAACAACTTCATTCGTAGCTTTCAACTCTCCATTCATATGGTAGTCGACGGTAGCGCCTCCAGAGATTTCGGACACTTGGAGCGGATTTAATCCCAACCCACAACAACCAGGAACACGATCTCTAACTCATACACAGGAAGATACAAGTGGGACAACCACACTAAATTTGGGATTGATCGGTCAAGTACCTGCGGAATAACAGGGAGCCGAAGCTTCCGCTACCAGGTAAGTCAGCGTGGACATACAAGAAACGCGTGTCCATGCACGTTTGCAATATCCCTTTAAGGTTGATCTTTTCAATCACTAAGACTCGAGTTTTTTTCCGTAAAAAGTTTATTAGTTCAGTTTCAGTTGCTATTGACATTAAATTCAATATTTAAACCAGTTATTTATTATTATTATTATTAAATACAATGATTTTTACTCATAGATCAGAAAAGTTTTGGTCACAAAGATCTGAATATTTTTGGTCGCAAAGAGCTGAATAATATTTTTGCTCGCAGAGATCAGAATAATTATTTTGGCTGCAGAGATCAGAATAATTTTTACTCGTAGATCGTAATAATTTTGGTCACTGCGACTAGAATAATTTAGTTAGAAATCGTATTAATTTTGGATCACAGAATGAATTAATATTGTATCACGCGATAGCGACGAGTTTGGAAAGGGAGACGTAACCCCCTTGTGCAAGAGAGAACACGCTGGATGGCCTTGACAGGATCATCCAGAAGGTTCTTGTCACAAGGACCCCAATTTTCTCTGAACCCTTGGGGTCCTTGTGACAAGGCCACTTCTCCCATTGTGTGCAAAAAGAGTGCCGTTCAGAGGAAAAATAACTCTCAATTGAATTCACGTTTTGACCCTTCTCTTTCAGATCCCCGAGTTGCCAGTTGGCCCCTGATGCAGTCTCCATTTCCCGCCACTCTACTGATCGTCTGCTACGTCTACTTCGTGAAAGTCTCTGGCCCTGAGTGGATGAAGAACCGCAAAGCCTTTGACCTCCGGTATCTGATGGTCGTTTACAATTTTGCCATGGTTGGAATCAGTGGATGGATCTTTCTCACTGTAAGTTGCATTAGGTTTGAGATGTCTCATAAGTTTTCACTAAGTATCATGATATTGGAATGAGTCTCGGGATATATTGGGATTGAGTCTCGGGACATTTTGGGATTGAGTCTCGGGACATATTGGGATTGAGTATTTAAATCTTTGTCCAAAATATGTTACTAAGTGGAATGTTTCCAAATTGTGTTACTAAGTGGAATATTTCAAAATTGTGTGAACAGAAGGTCTCATTCATAGTTTCCTATTGATGAAGATGGAAAGGCTATCGTCCATCGAATGGGACGTTAAGCAGTGGTTCCATATACAGAAGAGCGTTAACATTCTTATGCACGTTAAAGAATAGACTGGATGGCCTTGATGAGAGGTTCCCTCCTGTCTCCTATAGCTGCCCAGTTGATCACCTCTCTCAAACTTCTCTGAGCCCTTGAGGTACTTGTGGCCTGATCCTTTAGCCCATTGTGTGTAAAAAAAATCCCAAACCATTTTTCAGCAACGTAACCTTTATTGCTATTCGATTTATGGGATGAGTTAATTCGGTAGCGCACCAATCTCGGCATTTGCAATTGGAAGTTCGAGGCCGATCTCCGCTAACACCCTTGTCCTCGGTCAGAAAGGGGACATCTATGGTTTTGGAAAAACCACCGTCCTTTGGATGGGGTGTTAAGCCATTGACCCGTGTGCTGGAGAGCTATACCCTGTACATGTTAAAGAACACGCTGGGTGACGTTGACGGGAGACTCCCATCTGTCTCCTAACAGTTATCTAGTGAATCATCCGCTACCCAACGATGAGTACATGAAATATTCTGTTTCCCTTCCATGAGGGCATGACTCGTAATCTGAAATTCCCAGATTCGAATTCCAGTTGGACGAGCGTCGGGATTTTTCTCCGCAAAATTCCCCATCCTGTTCGCGGCCAGTAGGGGATGGGCTTGGCAAGTCTATAGGATGGTACGCCAAAGAACACGCTGGATGGCCTTGACGGGAGGCTACCATCTGTCTCCTAACAGGACCGTGAGTCCCTCTCGCCAACCTTCTGAGCCCTTGGGTTCCTTGTGACCGGCCATTTAGCCCATTGTGTGCAAAAAAGTGCCGCTTAGAGGTAAAACAACGCAACCTGCCACGAAGCTCCGATCATCTTTATTTCAGTTGTAAGAAGGATTCCTTTTACAAACCGACTGCTGTCTCGTTAACCTTTTGATTTAGCCTAATGTCCATCAAAGATAACCATTATCCGTTGCAGTGCTTAGAAACTAAAGGAAGAGTTTATATATGGCCTTGGAAGATTTTGAACTCTCACATTGTACTGTTTCCTTCCCTAACTGTAACTTGAGTCTCGTTAATTTAATAGTTGTCGTGTGGCCCAAACCCGTCTTCACTATATGTTTTAGTTCACGAAACTTTTGTGACGGTAAGTCAATTTGACAGTGATTATGAACTAACATGTAATACACGACGTATTATCTAGGGAGTAATTCATCGATAGCAATAGGGAAAAACAACTGCAATTGGGTTCGTTTTCGTTTGAGTAATTGAATGCTACAGGAAAAAAAGTGGTTTATCATTCTAAGAAGGGTAAATTTTTGGTTTATGATTAATATTTGGAGATAATTCAATTGCACGTTTGTGAAACATTCTGTATTGTCTTGTGATTTATTCTAAATTTTCAAGGGTAATTTTTCTGATATTTCGACACATTTTCATGCTTTTTGTTCCCAAAGTTCCATCCCAATTGTATGGTGGATGAAATAACTTACTATTTTGAGTCCTTTCCTACCTTATCAAATTAAGGACCATTGCCTTAATCATGCAACGAAGGCTGATAATAAACCTATGACGTCACCTTCAGGGAAAATGTTTTGTTTCCTCTAAAGGTCTAACTGCAATCAGGTTTATGAGGAGGAAAAAAATTGAAGTACAAATTATCGACTTTTTTCCCGACAAAATTATTGGCACTGTCCAAGAACATTTAGTTACCGACTAATATATATTCTAAAAAAAACTGTCCGAAATGTAAACTAATTGAAAATACATCTAATTTCCTATTGAATTGTGAAAAGTATAAAACTGAAAGAAATGAATTTTTTAAAGAATTAGAAAATATTGGAATTATTGATTTTAATGTGGAATCTATTCTTGATTTCCCTAAATTTCCTACAAGGATAAAAATTTTTCAACTTTTACTTGATTTTATCAAAAAAACAGACAAATGGAATAATTTATAAAGAAAAAAAAAAAGGAAAAAGAAAAATTCAGAAAAACTTAAAAAAATACATAAATGAGTTATTTGAAAAACTAAAAAAAAAAAATAAAAAAAATATTAAATAAATAAACAGAAAGATATTAAAAAAATAATAAAAATTCTTAAAAAAAAAAAAAACTTGTTTTTTCTGATTTTTCATAATTTAAATGGGTAAGCCTGTGTAAGGATCACCCAATACAGCGTAACGTAGAAGAAGTAAATACTGGTTTTGAGCAGTCTTAATATTTGAGTTCTGCTGCTCGAAGTAGCCGTATTTACTGAATTTAGCTCTCTAGTAAAGTTATATCGAAGTTTGACCTTTGAAGGACCCATAGTATCGAAATTTGACACAATTCCTGAGATCTACGACTCAAAATAACCCGACGAACTGATTTTTAGCTTTCTAGCACCAATAGATAATTATGGCTATTTAACCCATTGTGTGCAAAAAGTGCTGCTCAAAGGTAACACAACCGAACCAACAAAATCATTTCCACTTTCAGAATAAAAAATTATTAGACATCTTTAAATTTATTGCAATGCAAAATAATGTCGATCTAAATAAAATGGGGTCGAGTTTAATTCAGTCGGTAGCTGCCAATATCTCTCCAACTGTGCAAATGTTGAGATTTAACTCCGTTAATTTCCACTCTGTCTTAAGTGGGAAAGGGGACTCGGTTGGCTTTAAAAAGCAGCCGTAGTTCCGTATGCAGGAAAGCCGTAACTGTACATTAAAGATGTAATCCGCAGTTCCCAAGTTCGAATCCCAACTGGGCCAGCGTTAAGATTTATCACCCGCAAAACTCCCTCCCCATGGTCAGTAGGAGCACAGGTGGGCTTGGAAAGATCGCCTTCATCGGATGGGTCGTTAAGCCGTGACTCTGTGTGCGGGAGGGCCATGCCCTATGCACGTTAAAGAACACACTGGATGGCCTTGATCGGATGGGTCGTTAAGCCGTGGCTCTGTATTCGGGAGGGCCATGCCCTATGCACGTTAAAGAACACACTGGATGGCCTTGATAGTATACCATCTGTACTCCAACAGCTGTTCCAGTAGGTCCCTTCCCCAACATTCTGTCTCCCAACAGCTGTTCCAGTGGGTTCCCTTCCCAATCTTCTCTGAGCTTTCGGGGCCCTTGTGACCTGCCCATTAAGCCCATTGTGTGCAAAAAAGTCTCTGAGGTAAAACAACCCAACACGTTAAAGAACACGCTGGATGACCTTGATGAGAAATTTCATCTGTCCCCTAACAGCTGTCCAGTGGGTTCTCTTCTTCCAAACTTCTTTGAGACCTTCAAGTCCTTGTGACCGTCATTTTGGGGGCGGGGGTGGCTCAGTCAGTAGCGCGCCAGGCTCGTAATCTGTAGTTCCCAGGTTCGAGTCCCAACTGGGTCAGCGTTGAGATTTATCTCCGCAAAATTTCCCCGCCCTATCCACGGTCAGTAGGGGACACCGCTGGGCTTGGAAAGGCCGCCGTCCGTCGGATGGGACGTTAAGCCGTGGGTCCGTGTGCGGGAGAGCCATACCCTGTGCACGTTAAAGAACACGCTGGATGGCCTTGACGGGAGGCTACCATCTGTCTCCCAACAGCTGTTCCAGTGGGTCCCCTCCCCCAACCTTCTCTGAGCCTTCGGGGTCCTTGTGGCCTGGCCATTTAGCCCATGGTGTGCAAAAAAGTGCCGCTCAGAAGTAAAACAATCCTAGTCATTTTGCCTATTGTACGCAGGGGTTGCTTCAGCTGGTAGTGTGCCAGGCTCGTAATCCGCAGTTCCAAGGTTCGAGTACCACCTAAATAGCGTTGGGATTTATCTTCGCGAAATCCCACCCTGTCAACAACGCAAACCACAACTCTTTAAATACTGAACGAACATCATTGAAATTAAAATTTGTAAGAGATTAATCTGTTTTTTTTTTATATATCCTCGATTACATTTTCGCATGAAATTTTTATTAGAAATTGACGAGCTTCGGATATGGTTTTTCCAGTCTCCTTAGCTGTAAGTCTTGCCTAAATGTTTTTTTTGATGTGTGAATCTAAAACGGTTTTCTCTCTCAGATTGGCAAGTACGGTTGGTTCGATAACTACAGTTTAAGGTGCCAACCCGTGGATTATTCAACTGATCCGCATGCGTTAAGGGTAAGTTAATATTTCATTGATTTTAACAGATGCCAGCGCAGATTATAACACTTTCGTACCAAAATGTTATTTTCCATGTTATGTCAATGGGATATTCTTTCTAAAATATGCATTTAATGGAAAAATATAATTGCAGATAAAGATCATATTTGAACCATATTAAATATCAATTTCTTTTAAATATTTAGTATTTAAAAAGATAACGGAAGCTATATTTCACAACAGCAATGTGTCATGACTTCAAACTTAAAAAAATTAGTATTGTTCAAACCATTTGATGAAATATACGTTTTAGTTTATTCTTCAACTTCATTCTTTCACTTCTCCAGTTTATACATTTATTTAAATACTGAACAAATATTTTTGAAAATCGGGATTTCGATAAATTTATGATCTTTATCTTTCAGTCACATTTTTTCGTTAAATGTATATTTTAGAAGTTATAGAGCTTTGAAAATAGATTCCCATTATTCACATAACACGGAATTTTTATATTTTGGTAAGGCAATGCACTATGGTTCAATGTCGTTTTTATCATATGTAAAATCTATTGCTTATATTTATACGTAAATGTTATTCGAAGTAAATTTAAATATCATTAAATAAAACTTTTCGAAATATAAATGCATTTTTTTCCTTAAAATCATAGCGAAATTTTTTGATCGTGAAAATATCTGATCTTTTCATGTCTTATCAATGGAGATAAAAATCTCCATTGATATTAATGCATGCTTAACCAAACGCTTATAACACTTAGTTGATTCAAAAGATTTTTTAGAAGTTACTTATTTTTGATCTAACAAAATGGGTTAAAAGTTCTATGGCACTTTTTTTCCTTTTGTTTTAAATATATTTAGTGCTAGATCGATTGCCACAAATTTTTTTAATCTCAATTTGTCCATTTTGAAAATGTTTACCATATTTTTTTTAATCTCAATTTTTTTATTTTGAAAATGATTACTATAATTTTTGCGTTTCCGGTTTTTCCCCCCTTCAAAATGGTGGCCACAATTTTGTGGATCCGAAATTTCATCTTCACATCGATAATCACAATTTTTTCTCTGATTGCCCCATATCTAGTGTTTCAGTTATACCTTAAACCCTGAGGTGGTAGTTCAATCGGTAGCGCACCAGGCTCGTAATCTGTAGTTCCCAGGTTTAAGTCCCAATTGGGCCAGCATTGAGATTCCTTTGCAGAATTCCCCGCCCTAGGTTTAAGTCCCAATTGGGCCAGCGTTGAGATTCCTCTGAAAAATTCCTCGCCCTGTCCTCGGTCAGCCCGCTCGTCAGATGGGTCATAAAGCCGTGGCTCCGCTAACCTTCTATGAGCCTCAGGGTCCTTGTGATCTGGCTATTTAGCCCACTGTGTGCAAAAAATTCCGTTCAGAGGTAAAACAACACAACTCTTCCTTAACCTTTGTTGTCGTTGCTATTCTTAAGTTTTGAAGTTCTTAATTTAGTCGGTTCTGAAAATATCGTAATTACGGAGGGCGTTCAAAAAGTTCTTGACACGTGTCTGTAATATCCACTTGTTTCTTTGAAGTTAACGAGCTACGGCTTGTTTGAAAGCGTGTCTAAACATGTCATTGCTTGTTAAAAACAAAGTCCCTATCATCATTTCTCTCTTTGCTGGTGGCACATGAAGTTCGGTCTGAGAAATCTGTGCGTTGCTACGGAGCTTTCTAAGGACGGGGAAAGATTACATTTTCAGAAGAATGCAGCTTGGGGACGACGCAAAAATGCCAATTTATCAAAAGTATATGGGGATCACGCCTGTTCATATGGCACTGTTACGGGATGGATGCAGAAAATCAGAGAAATACTGCAGATATTCAAAGACTTCCCGGGGCGGGGGTGGCCCAATCGTTAGCGCGCCAGGCTCGTAATCTGTATTTCCCAGGTTCGAGTCCCAGCTGGGTCAGCGTTGAGATTTATCTCCGCAAAATTCCCCGCCCTGCCCACGATCAGTAGGGGACACCGATGGGCTTGGAAAGGCCGCCGTCCGTCGGATGGGACGTTAAGCCGTGGATCCGTGTGCGGGAGAACCATACCCTGTGCATGTTAAAGAACACGCTGGATGGCCTTGACGGGAGGCTACCATCTGTCTCCGAACAGCTGTTCCAGTGGGTCCCCTCCCCCAACCTTCTCTGAGCCTTCGGGGTTCATGTGACCTGGCCATTTAGCCCATTGTGTGCAAAAAAGTGCCGCTCAGAGGTAAAACAACCCAACCCTGGTTCAAGCCCCCCCACTGTGCATGAGCAGAAAATTTCACCGTCAACTCCTACTCTGCAATCGGTGAGAAAGGTGCAAGATAAAGAACACACTGGATGACCCTTAAGGAGAAGCTTTGAGCTCTATAACAACAGCTGTCTAGCCCTTATAGTGACTTGGCCATCTAAGATCCCCCCCCCCCCACTTTTTTTTTCTGACAAAAGCGTCTCTCAAAGGTAAAATAACCCGATTCATCTGACCATTCAGTGTTTAAATTTTGATAACTTACAAAAGAAAACTTTTGTGGTAAATGTATATGTACAATCATTGCAACTGAAATGAAATATTTTAACCGTAATTTACATTTTCAGATGGCAGAAATTGGATGGTGGTTTTACGTCACCAAATTTATTGAATTTGCAGACACGGTATGTATTGGCTTTGCATTTAAATATTAAACGGAAGGATTTTAGGGGCCATTGGGAACGAATTTTGTATCAGTATAATCATGTCAACTTCGAATAAATGCAGAAATTTGCGAAATCCTGATGTTCTACTACCTTGGAATGTTTGAGCCTTTAACACTAGATACATTCAAATTTACCAATTTCATATCTACAAAAAATGAAAACATCAACTTCTGCTACTTTGGTAATGGGAGCCAATTGTCTGATTTTAGTTGCCTTAAATATTATGTCTTTAAATGGTTCATCATAAATTGTTATCAGCGAAAGCTGTTTCACGAGAATTTCTACAGTACTTGTACTTCAGCGAATTTCTTGCCATTTAAACGTAATTAAAAGCTTTATTGTACTTAGTAATATCACTGTACTTGGGTTTGGTTGTTTTACTCTGAGCGGCACTTTTTTGCACACCATAGGCTAAATGGCCAGGTCACATGGACCCCGAAGGCTCAGAGAAGGTTGGGGGAGGGGACCCACTGGAACAGCTATTGGGAGACAGAGCCTGCCGTCAAGGCCATCCAGCGTGTTCTTTAACGTTGGGTTGTTTTACCTCTGAGCGGCACTTTTTTGCACACCATGGGCTAAATGGCCAGGTCACATGGACCCCGAAGGCTCAGAGAAGGTTGGGGGAGGGGACCCACTGGAACAGCTGTTGGGAGACAGATGGTAGCCTCCCGTCAAGGCCATCCAGCGTGTTCTTTAACGTGCCCAGGGTATGGTTCTCCCGCACACGGGGCCACGGCTTAACGTCCCATCCGACGGACGGCGGCCTTTCCAAGCCCATCGGTGTCCCCTACTGACCGTGGGCAGGGCGGGAAAATTTGCGGAGATAAATCTCAACGCTGACCCAGCTGGGACTCGAACCTGGGAAGTACAGATTACGAGCCTGGCGCGCTACCGACTGAGCCACTCCCGCTCCACACTGTACTTGGAAGTCCACATTCTTTGTAGGGGTGAGGATTGGCTCATTCGGTAGCGTGGCAGCCTCGAAATCTTCAATTCCCATGCTCGGGTTTCAGCTGGGCCTGCGTTAAGATTTATCTCTACAAAATTCCAGCCCTGTCCACGGTCAGTAAAAGACGTTGAGTCATGGAAAGGCCGCTGTCCGTGGGATGGGACGTTAAGCCGTAGCACCATACCCTATGTACGTTAAAGAACACGCTGGATGGCCTTGACGGCAGGCTACCATCTGTCTCTCAACAGCTGTTCCAGTGGGTCCCCACCCCCAACCTTCTCTGAGCCTTCGGGGTCCATGTGACCTGGCCATTTAGCCCATGGTGTGCAAAAAAGTGCCGCTCAGAGGTAAAACAACCCAACCCAACCCATGCTCGGATTTCAGCTGGGCCTGCGTTAAGATTTATCTCCACAAAATTTCCGCCCGGCCCACGGTCAGTAAAAGACGTTGAGTCATGGAAAGGCCGCTGTCCGTGGGATGGGACGTTAAGCAGTGGGGATCAGGAGGTTGCACAGGCTAGATGGCCTTGACGGGAGGCTACCATATGTCTTTCAACAGTTGTCCACTAGGTTATCTGCCCCCCAACCTTCTCTGAGCCTTTGGGGTCCTTGTGACCTGGCATTTGTGTGCAAAAAAGTGCCGCACAGAGATAAAAACCAAGCCCTCTGTGAGAAAGGGGTCATCAATGGGCTTGGAAAGGCAGCCGTCCATTACATGGAATGCAAACCAGTGTCGCCTTGTGAAGGAGATTTGCACCCTCTTCATCTTAAAGATCACACTGGATGGTCATGATAAGATGAAGTAATGTTATTTTCCATCTGTTTCCTCACAACTCTCCAATGGGATCCTTTCCTAACCCTCTGACCCCCCGGAGTTCTTGTGACCTGGCCATTTAGCTCATTGTATACATAAAAGTGCCGTAAAGAGGTAAAATATCCGAAATATAAAATACTCCTCAAAAAAGTCATCCAAATACATAAAATGAGTCAAAATTGTCACCGATCCCCATTTGGAAGTTACTGGGTATGCAACTGATTGATCGTAGCCATGGAATACCTCAGAGGTATGAGCAACCGATCTGTTTTCAAGAGGTCTTGAGTTCGGATCCTACTCTCGGAAAAATTAAAATTTTCACTTGAATTTTAAACTGTTCCTTGGTTAGAGAATATTTTCTTATGTTGAAATTAGATCACAATTGTATTTGACACTGAATGTAACAGGTCTCTTAAATATAGTATTCAATTTTTAATGAATATCAGATTTCGCATCATATTTTCATATCGATTTCTCTCTTGACTCCACTCTTCGCTAATAAGAATTTTTGAAATAAAGTAGCTCAGCGGCAACTGCGGAGACGATGACACTACAAACTCGAGGCTTTAACTGTTATAAACAAGAAACCACTCCATTAGAATGATAAAACCTCAACCAACCACTTCATTAGGATTGTAGAAACATAATCACTTAGGACCATAAAACTCCAAACAAATTAACAGTTTCATTACGGTCACAAAAAACATAACACAGACAACTAACTATTTCATTGCGATCATAATCCCCTCCTCAATCACTTCATTAGGGCCAAAAAAACCCAAATATTAGATTAGAGTAATAAAACTCCCCAAAACAACCATTTCATTGTGGTCATAAATACCAACCACTTTGCTAAGGCCAAACAACCCAACCGCTTTGCTAAGGCCAAACAACCCAACTGCTTTGCTAAGGCCAAACAACCCAACCGCTTTGCTAAGGCCAAATAACCCAACCGCTTTGCTAAGGCCAAATAACCCAACCGCTTTGCTAAGGCCAAACAACCCAACCGCTTTGCTAAGGCCAAAAAACCAACCGCTTTGCTGCGGCCAAACAACCCAACCGCTTTGCTGCGGCCAAACAACCCAACCGCTTTGCTCGGCCAAACAACCCGACCGATTTGCTACGACCAAACAACCCGACCGCTTTGCTACGGCCAAACAACCCAACCGCTTTGCTAAGGCCAAACAACCCAATCACTTATTAGGACCGTTAAAAAAAGAACCGCTATTAAAGTAATAATCCCATTCCCTAATTCATTGGATCATGGAAATCCAAACAACGAAGCACTTCATTCGACTATTCCCATCTTATGTTAGTGGACAGTCAAATGATAAGCTTCCAAACTTAAATAATTTTTGATGGTGAAATGTGACTCAAGATAAAGACAAAAATCATTATTTCGATCAATCTAAATCTCAATTTTCGACAATAGTCGTTCTATATTTAAAGTGATACCTAATTATGAACATCGAATAAAAGCACTACCATTGATAAGAAACATATAAAAAATGACGAATAGTGGAAAAAAAAAATTATATTCAGTTTTGTTAAATGGGTTGAAATATTTAATTTTCTAAGGTAAATTCCTATTACTGACATAAAAACTTCGAGCAACTGTCAGAGATTTGACAGAAGCCTGCCAGTATAATAGGGGACCCAACCATAAGAAACATATAAAATTTCCTAATACTGAAAGAATTATTTACATTAATTCCTGAAATATATATCTATTAAATGGCTTGAAATAATATGTAAATTTTGATTAAATACTGAGAGAGAGGTAAAATTCTTTTGACGTAAAAAAAATTTCAAGAAACTGCATGTCACAGAGGTCTTATTGTTGCCTGCCAGTGTAATATGCCACAGAGAAGGCACGTGATGATGGAGGGGCTTCAGCAGAAAGGCAACACAAGGAAAGAAACATCCTTTTGTTTTTCGGAGCTCGAAGTTGGTCCTTTTGATCACGGCATCTTAGATACACCGGGCCCGGATACCCATTGAACGAAAAAAAGAGAAATTTCTGCAATTAATTTGAAAATTAACTACAAGCCGAGTAGTTTTAAACAGCATAAAACAAAATTTGCATTTGACTTTTAAAATATCTATGAATATTTTAAAATTTCCAAAGTTGAGAGAGAGCTACCAGTTGTTTTTTAAGATAATTCAAAATTTGATCAGTCATAGGTATTTTTTCAAGATTGAGAAAGGTTACCCAAATTGTCAGACGCGCAAAGAAAACAGTGATTCGTGTTCTGCTGCGTGGCCCGGTGTGCGGGAGAGCCATACCTTGTGCACGTTAAAGAACACGCTGGATGGCCTTGACGAGAGACTACCATCTGTCTCCCAACAGCTGTTCCAGTGGGTCCCCTCCCCCAACCTTCTCTGAGCCTTCGGGGTCCATGTGACCTGGCCATTTAGCCCATGGTGTGCAAAAAAGTGCCGCTCAGAGGTAAAACAACCCAACTTAAAATGAGTATTTTAACTGAAAATTTCATAAACGAAAACTTAAGGTGTATTAAAATTTATGTTTCCAGGGTTAAAATTAAATTCTTTAATGAAAAATGTTGATTTTGTTTTAATGTCAAAAACTTTTCGCAGATTTTCTTCGTGCTGAGAAAGAAGAGCAATCACATTTCCGCCTTGCACGTGATCCACCACAGCTTGGTCCCTTTCAGTCTTTGGTTCGGAATTAAATTTGCCCCAGGTAAGCGAAAACACAAACATCAATTTATGGGCATAGAAGGTGAGTGGCTTTGTGTTTTTACTTCTAAGCGGTAGTTTTCTTCACAAAGCGTGTTAAAAAGTCTGGTCACAAGGATCTCAAAGTTGTAGGGCTCTTTAACACGTTAACTGTTGTGACAGCCTCTGGAGTGTGTTACTCGAGTTAGTCTGAGACAACTTCCCGTCCGTCGGATGGGACGTTAAGCCGTAGATCCGTGTGCGGGAGAGCCATACCCTGTGCACGTTAAAGAACACGCTGGATGGCTTTGACGGGAGGCTACCACCTGTCTCCCAACAGCTGTTCAAGTGGGTCCCCTCCCCCAACCTTCTCTGAGCCTTCGGGGTCCTTGTGGCCTGGCCATTTAGCCGATGGTGTGCAAAAAAGTGCCGCTCAGAGGTAAAACAATCCAATCTGAGACAACTTCATTTCAAAACTGCAGTACCAGAGCAGAACCACCTGCTGGGATGGACAACTTTCCATGGAAAGGAAATAAATTTAAAAATGGAGTAAAACATTGAATGATTTAATTTTTATGCAAACTTAAATGTTTTTTTTTTTAAATGAAGAAAATTTATTTTTCGGTAACCTATTAAAACGGTTATTATTAATGCTTTCTAAAGAATATCTGCCAGTTAAATTTTAACGGGAAATTTTAAAAAATTTGAAGGAAAATTTTTGCTTTAACCAAAATTTAATTTTTAAATTTATATTGGTAACTTTTAAGAAAGTAGATGGTTTGAAAATTTGATAACTTATTGATGTGGTAAAAATATTACTATATATTATTTTTGAATAGAGGCTTTTAAATATAAATATATATATTAAATCTCTAAAAGTTTATTGTTGCAAAATTTCCCTCCTTTGAAGAGCTATTGAAAGGTGTATCTTGACTGGAAATAGCCTCACAAAACCATAGATATTAAATAGCTAGAACAACTTGCCAACTTGAATAGAATACCATTTTAGCACAAATGACGATGTCAGCGCCATACTGATCAGTATTTAAATTAATTTCGTTGGAATAAATATAAAATTATAGTTTTAAAAATTTACAGGTAGCTATTTATATAAACAGCAGTTAATTATAGATTATTATGTAATATACTTGGAAAATTTAATTCATTAATATTATATATTTAATATTATATTTTCAAAAAGTACAATAAAAAATTGTCATATACAGAACTGCAAATCAAAACGTCCACACATTTTGAAAGTTTGTAGCAAATGAGAAATACGGACAGCGCTAAAGCTGGCGCTGCAAATAATGGTACCAGTCGTTTGTGCACAAAACAGAGAAGCTTTATTCAGTTGTGAAAACATGAATAATCCTTGCTTTAAAAGGGGCGGGGTCGCTAGCGAGCCAGACTCGCAATTTGCAGTTGTCAATTTCAATCCCACAGCCAGGGTTGAGATTTATCTCCTCAAAATTCCTGCCACGTCCTCGGTCAGTAGGAGATATCGATGAGCTTGAAAAGGCCGCCGTCCATCCGATGGGATTTTACGCCGTTCCTGTGTGTGGGAGAGACACCCTGCGCACATTAAAGAACAAGCTAGATGGCCTTGACTGGAGGCTATCATCTTTCTCCTAATATCTGTCCAGTGGGTCCCCTTCCCCCAACCTTCTCTAAGCCATTGGGGTCAGTGTGACCTGGCCATTTGTTCGAAAAAGTGACGCTCAGAGGTAAAACAACCGAATTGTTCAGTGGGTTCCTTAGTCAGCTTTTAGTGATTGGGGTTCTTGTGACTTGTCCATTTAGCCCATTGTGTATACAAAATTGCTGCCCAGAGATAAAAGCCAAACTCCCAATAACAATAATAGCAGGTACTCAATGCTTGTTAGAAATATGCATAAGATATGCAGGAAACTAGCATGTTTCTATGTTTCTTAAGGTGCTTAACTCTGCTAACCTAAGAAGTGTCTTATTTTCTATTTAATATACTTCTACAAAAAAATGTCGAAAAACGTTTTTTCTAGATAGGTTCGTCGATTAGAACTGTGAAAAAATTGTACAGCAAATGGGTTTTTCCATTTTATTTTTTTCTCTCCTAGGTGGATACAATTCATTCTTCCCATTCCTGAATTCTCTTGTGCACGTGATTATGTATACTTATTACGGATTAGCAGCATTGGGTCCGAGATTTAAAAGATTCCTTGGATGGAAAAAGTACATGACGACAATTCAAATGGTAAAATTAAATTATTAAAGTTTTGATTAAATTACAAAGCTAATAATATATCGTAAACATTTGTTTTATATACGTAAATGTTCAAATACTAGCTCGCGCTGCATTTTGAAACAAAATACTACCAGTACAATTAATGCGCAGAATTTTATAACTGTCTTAGGAGTATCACGGCACTAACTAAAACATTTTTATGTTAATTCTTTTTCTTACATTATCACGTGAAATCACTTTCCTAATTAACACTACAATCCCATTTTCACGAAAAGAGAACTGTAGCGCTGGCAAAACTTATGCTCAGCGTACTTTGGAACAGGGATTCCATAACATGTTGATTTTTTACACCTCCCTCCAGTTTTTTTTTTCGGGAGAGGGGGGGAGGATTCCTAGGATACACGAGAATGTGAATTTTTTTGCGCATTTTCAAATTTCTGTAATGAATTAAAATTGTTTTTAAATGTAAGATTCGCTGAGGAAATTATAGGTGGGATGCGTTAGGGTTTCTCAAATTTCAAGATGGGATCGGGATTTTGAAAGGTTCTGGACCTCCGTTCATTGTAACCGTCCAGCTGACTTCCAGGAAAAAAATTACAAATTCTTTCTGTGAACCAATCTTGATTTTGAAACCTTCCTGGAAAGGACACTTTTTTCTATCAAGATACAAAAGGTACATGTAGTTAGATAAAACAATGAATATTTATATAGCAAAGACACACAGACGTTCTAGTTCATTACATAAGAAATAATCAATAGTAATGAATTTCGCGGGACATCTGAAAATTGGTGGATGAATGATGATTTCTTCTTCGGGACTAGGCTTAGGGAAGGCATCCTTTATAATTCGCAGTATGTGAACCTTCATCCAATTAGGGCATCCATTTTTTGGATCCCCATTGCACTGAGTCGTAAGATGATGATGACCAGTGCATTTTACACATCTTGGCTCATTGAAGCAGCAGGATGGCGTGTGCAAGTAACGCGTACATCTGTGGCACTGTGTCCGACCATTTTTGTAGGATTCAGCTATAACTATCAGACTGAACAAGAAAGAAATATTAAAGATTTCCTTCCCTTCTTTGCTCTTCTGAGTTTCAACAAAATAGATTGGTAGCAAGGTCTTCTTGTCTCGGGGCGGGGGTGGCTCAGTCGGTAGCGTGCCAGGCTCGAAATCTGTAGTTCCCAGGTTCGAGTCGCAGCTGGGTCAGCGTTGAGATTTATCTCCGCAAAATTCCCCGCCCTGCCCACGGTCAGTAGGGGACACCGATGGGCTTGGAAAGGCCGCCGTCTGTCGGATGGGACGTTAAGCCGTGGCCCGTGTGCGGGAGAGAAAATGTTACCCTGGGCACGTTAAAGAACACGCTGGATGGCCTTGACGGGAGGCTACCATCTGTCTCCCAACAGCTGTTCCAGTGGGTCCCCTCCCCCAACCTTCGCTGAGCCTTCGGAGTCCATGTGACCTGGCTATTTAGCCCATGGTGTGCAAAAAAGTGCCGCTCAGAGGTAAAACAACCCAACCTTCTTGTCTCCTTTGGTGAATTGAGCGATTTTTAGTACAAGGATATTTCTGCTGATTAGTTCCTGCTTAATATCCTGAACAGAAATATCACTGGGAAGTTTTTTAATAACTTTCAAGGTTTTCTCATCCCTTAACTTGTAGGTTTCATCCTACATTGTTTTCTTCAAGAATTTTGCTAAACTTTCGAAAATCTTCGATACTGGTGGTTTGAACTCTGATAGTCTCGCCAGATATTTTAGCATGGAATTTTTATACAGGTAAATATACTTATGAAACAAATCCCACTAGTTCCGCCTAAAGCACTACCAGTATCAGGAAATGCCATATTCACCATTAACTACGGTCAGGGGCAAGACAGTACCATATAGGTACAGCTCATCCCTGACTACCTTATGTCGAGCAGTACTGTATGAGTAAAGCTCATCCATCAGTCAAATGGGGCGGGGGTGGCTCAGTCGGTAGCGCGTCAGGCTCGTAATCTGTAGTTCCCAGGTTAGAGTCCCAGCTGGGTCAGCGTTGAGATTTATCTCCGCAAAATTCCCCGCCCTGCCCACGGTCAGTAGGGGACACCGATGGGCTTGGAAAGGCCGCCGTCCGTCGGATGGGATGTTAAGCCGTGGCTCCGTGTGCGGGAGAGCCATACCCTGTGCACGTTAAAGAACACGCTGGATGGCCTTGACGGGAGGCTACCATCTGTCTCCCAACAGCTGTTCCAGTGGGTCCCTTCCCCCAACCTTCTCTGAGCCTTCGGGGTCCATGTGAGCTGGCCATTTAGCCCATGGTGTGCAAAAAAAGTGCCGCTCAGAGGTAAAACAACCCAACCCATCAGTCAAAACCTAAATTTAATGTGCGCCCCGGTTAGCCACAAACAAGGATATATAGATCCAAGTTGCCTTGGCTCCCGTGGTGGGAACTCTTAATCGGGCCCGATTTTCGGGGCCCTGTCCGACCTAACGGACCAAATCGGTCGGCAAGGCCCCTTACGACTCCCCTGAAATGGAGGTCTTAGCCTGTCCAACCGGGGCCCAAACCGATCAGCAGAGCCTTCGACCTCAATGGGCCCTTAAGCCCCCCCCTCCCCCTCCCACCACGTCAAGGTGGTTCCCTGCCGGGGGGATTTTTCTACAGCGTTTTCAAGAAATGTTTTATTTTGCTTAATCCAGTTACTTTTGTTACGGATTATAAGCGGCGGAATTCTGACAGATATTATTAGCGTCTAATGGACGTATAGACTTCCCAGCATATTATTGGCTCGTGGCGGTATCTCAATGGGAAAGTTAAATTGAAGCTATTTCATGAGTTCCATGTCTGAAGAACATCCGTAATACTTTACTAAGGGATCAATCTACGACGAATTACCACCACAAGTGACTGTCTTTATTTTACAGTGATTTTTGCAAATAAGTATTTATTACACATCACCCATCAATTTAATTATCATTTCTTCCAAACTTTCTTGTGAAACTATACTTACAGCTTGTTTCACTTTCAGGGTCAGTTCGTTCTGGTGGTTTTGTACCTGATGCAATTGCGATGGCTATCGAACTGCGAGATCTCCAACATCTTCATCTATATGAACATCTTCCATGCCATGTTGTTTCTGCTCCTCTTCCTGAATTTCTTCAGGAAAGCATACAAACGCCATCACCCGTCTGCCAGATCCCCTGTCTCGACTAAGTCTCTGAAGTCTGAAACCCAAGAGGCGAATTCCTTTCAAAGAAAGAATGATGACTGGAGAGCGATCCACGGCAGAGAGAAGGAAGAACAAATAAAGAAAACCATTCGTCATTCTGGTGAAGAGGAAGATTTGGATCAGATGTCGCAAGAAGAGAGGAATGTGATTCTTGAAAACAACAATGTGATGAAGAACTTCTGTGCCCACCTATCGCCGGAATGCAAAAATTGTGGGAAGTGCTGTGACGCAGAGGCCCCGTTAAATGGAGACGTCTTCTTCCAGAGTTGTAATTCGTCGAACATTCTCAACAAGCGGAAATTAAAGATCAATAACGATAATACGGATTTTCAGGGCATTTCAGAGGGAAATTCTACCGCAAGGAAATGTCTCCCCAAAAATTAGGTACATATATTAGAGAGCCTAACCAAAGATTGAAATATTTTAAATAATATACGTTAAAGGTTTTAACAAACATGTTCAGATTTTGCAAATCTTGTGCATTTCTGAGCACATGAGGTTTCTATACCATAATGTGACATTAAAAGGCCAGAATTCTTTGATGTATAGGAAACATAGCACGTCTAAATGTTATTTAAATGTTCAAGAAACCAAAATTTATTGGGGAAAAGATTTGAACACTTTTTGAATTTCGATAAAAAACTTTCATATTTTCAAAGTTTTCTGTTTAACAGTGAATTTTTACGAAAGCAATTTTTAACCTTAATTTATTAGACGAATTGTTAAAAGTTACTCGCATGTTTACGAAAAGAATAATTTAGGATTTATAAGTTTTTTCTTGGTTTTAGAATATTAAATATATTCAAATTTTTAGTGAACTTACTGTTTTTAAATTTCGAGTTTTGATAGCAGAAAATGTTATTGCAAAACAATTTTATCGTGAATTGAAAATGTTAAATTATCTTAAAAATTACCTTTTCGATTATTTTTATTGTGTGCGATGTATAAACCGGTGTTGTTTATAATCGATTCCCATTATTTGAGTTCCTGATACAAATGCTTCGTTAAAAGCATTTTAACTTAGACTGTAAATGAAGAAAAAATATGTATAAAGTGGAGTGTGAAAAAAATGCTGTATCAAAAAACTACTACTTAGAGTTGGAATATTTTGCCAAATTTCTAACCTAGGCCATAAAAAATGAACTAGAAAGATCATTTTGTCGCGTGGCACGTCATCTCGTGTTAGCATGGTTCGAATAATACTTCAACTGGTAAAAGTGGTCAACTGGTAAAAGTAACAAAAAATAGGTAACAGAAAAAAAGTGGTTAAAGTAACAAACTGGATGAATATTACATTGTTTTGGAGTTGTTTTTATCTCTTTTATAAGTACTGAAGATATCGTGTACATGCTATTTTATGCAATGTTGAGAAAGAGCAACTACTACTAAGAAACCACTCATACCTATTCTCAGCTTATATCCGAGAATTTTTTAGAATCTGAAACTAAGTACTAGTTAAACAGCCCACTGAAACAATTCACAACTTAAATTAGATAAATTTTTCGGAAAAAAATTAAAAAAATGAATATTGGTAGAGACACTTAAACAATCCAAAGCTTATATTCGAGAGATTGTTTAAAAAATATAAAAATACTGCTAAACAACCGTTCAACTCAGTTTTAAATTTAGAATTTTTTAAAATTAGTCTATAAATCTGTTTAATGTTAGTATTATTAGTATTTAAATAGCTTTTAAAATCAGGCTGAACATTTACATAAAATCTCCTGACGATGCACGAATGAAATAGCTTTCAGTAACCAAATGTTCTTCAAATTAGGGGAAAGGCACCGAGAACTTAATGTGGGTGGAAATTGTCAATTGACGATGTTATGAAAGTAATCAGGAGAATCGATTGTTTAAGAATCAACGATCAGGATTCCTATCGTGGGATAATACTATTGAGAAAACATGGATGATGTGGAGTATTATATTTGTCGATTTACAAGTTGAGCATTTTATTTAATATATATCTTGTATTACACGAGTTTTCAAGCAAGATTTTAATGGTCCATTGCTTTAAACTGTAATCTAAGGTATTTGTGTTAATATTTTTCTGTGAGAAGAAAGTTTGTATGATAAAGTCAATGTTTTAATAAATTTTATTAATACAGCTTTAGTGTTATCCATTGCGAAGACAGTGGTACCTGTTTCACAAAACGAAGTATTAGACACACAAAACTACAAATGACTTGTGCATTCTTTGGTTGGGATGGGTTGCTTTATTTCTGAGCAGCACTTTTTTTTTGCACACAGTGGGCTAAATGGCCAGATCATAAGGACCCCGAGGGTTCAGAGATGGGGGAGGAAACCCCCTGGGACAGCTGTTGGGAGACAGATGGTAGCCACCCGTCTAGGCAATCCAGCTTGTTTAGTTGAACAGGATATGGCTCTGCCCCACACGAGGCACAGCTTAACGTCCCATCCGACGGACGGCGGCCTTTCCAAGTCCATCTGTCCTCTATTGACCGTGGGCAGGGCGGCGAGTTTTGTGGAGATAAATGCTGGAACTCGAACCTGGGAACTGCAGATTACGAGCCAGGTGCGCTACCGACTGAGCCACCCCCATCCCTTTTGGTTTTGCGAGTATTTTGGTCAAAGACTTCAACTGACAGTAACATTTTAGTCATTTACCATCAATACGTGGTGATAAGAGAAATGGTAGCAAAACAGTAATAAAACATTACTATATGCATTTTCCCAATCAGTTCTAATTTCCATCGTTAGAGGGTGCTAAAGTTGGTTTCTGATCTACGGGACCTGGGTTCGAGCCCCGGGTAAGGCATGGATGTTCGTGTTATTTTTCTGCTGAGGTCCTGCCATCCTCTAAGATCTTCTACTATGGCATATAAACTGACAGGCTCCTGTCAGACCTCTGTGGCAAGCAGCTGCTTGAGGGGGTATTTATTTTTTTAAAGTTGGGAATGACAAACTTCATTCTCTTTGAAAACGAACATTCCGTATCTTACAGAGACTACATATTAATCTGCTAGTTCTTTTGAAAGCTAAGAAGGATTTGAATAAAATACGAAAGTAACTTTAAGGTTGAACGAAATATTTCTTTTTAAACTTAGGATTTTTGAGTCTAGAGGGCAGAGATCAGAGGTCTACAGGGCATCGCGCCAGGCTCGTAATGTTCACAGGTTTGAGACCCATCTGAACCAGCTTAGAGATTTAAGCTGATTCCCGTTCTGCCATCGGTGATAAAGGTGGTGAGCTTGGAAGGGATAGTCTGCCGGATGGGACGTTAAAGTTGCAGGTGCGTGTGAAGGAGAGCCATGCCTTCCGCACGTTAAGGAAAGTCTTGGATAGCCTATATGGTAGGCTACCTTTTAACAGCTCTCCAGTTGGTTCTTTTCCTAATCAATGGAGTGCTTATGATTTGGCCATTGAGCCCATTGTTTGGACCTAAGGATATCGAATAACTCCTAAAAATGTAGGGGGCGGGGTGGCTCAGTTGGTAGAGTGCCACATTCGTGATCTGAAGTTCCCAAGTTCGAGTACCAGCTGGGTCAGCGTTGAGATTCATTGACGTAAAATTATAGTTTTATCTATCTATACAAGGGGTATGCCAGTTACATACACATTTCCAGGGGGTACGTGAAGCATAAAAGGTTGAGAACCACTGATATATATATATATATGTTTTATTCCCATTGTTATACTATAACTATAGTTTTATCTTTCTATACAAGGGGTACGCCAGTTACATACACATTTCCAGGGGGTACGTGAAGCATTGAAGGTTGAGAACCACTGGTCTAGAAGATTAGGTAATGTCCGTTATCGCTGAAAAAGCAAAAATTTCAGGAAAATGGATGCAGTTTTTAAAATCTGTGGGATTGTTTGATGAAAAGTTGAAATCCAGGATAAAAAAATTTTTGAAGATAAAGAAAAAGTATCATAAATCACATAAGGTGCATTCGTATGTAGTCCATGTGATCTGAAGTAATTGATGAATGAGGAACGACTTTTGTCTTTGGCATTGTAGAAGGAAATGTGAAATTCTTTCACGCTCTCCATATGTTGGACATTTATTGGAATTACTAAGCCGACATGTTAAACAGGTAATCTTGTACCGGTGCCACATTCAGTCTTAATCTAGTGATAAGTCTCCATAGCCCTGGAGGAAATATTCATGTCCAAAGACTTTGGGTTGGGTTGTTTTACCTCTGAGCGGCAATTTTTTTGCACACCATGGGCTAAATGGCCAGGTCACATGGACCCCAAAGGCTCAGAGAAGGTTGGGGGAGGGGACCCACTGGAACAGCTGTTGGGAGACGGATGGTAGCCTCCCGTCAAGGCCATCCAGCGTGTTCTTTAACGTGCACAGGTTATGGCTCTCGCGCACACAGGGCCACGGCTTAACGTCCCATCCGACGGACGGCGGCCTTTTCAAGCCCATCGGTGTCCCCTATTGACCGTGGTCAGGGCGGGGAAATTTTGCGGAGATAAATCTCAACGCTAACCCAGCTGGGACTCGAACCTGGGAACTACAGATTACGAGCCTGGCGCGCTACCGACTGAGCCACCCCCGCGCCACCAAAGACTTTGGAAATCCAGAGATGTGTGGATATATTTCACTTTGAGCTGAGGAATCCCATTCTTCTCTATGGCTGTCAATGTAAGACTGTTTGCATATCTATATAATAAAAAATGTCTGCGTGTCTGTCTGCCTGTGGCAGCCATAACTCATCGGAAAATCAACGTACACGCTCCAAATTTCCAGAGAATGTTTTTGGTTGTGGTCCGGATTGCAGTGCCAAATTTCAGGTCGAAAGTCTAAAAAGGCTAAAAGGCTTGCTAGAAGCAAAAATATTTACCATGCTATTCCTACGGGAAACGAGAAACGCAGTCAGATTTACTGTTGCCATTTATTGTTCCCTAACTGTGAAAGTAAATCATGGCTCACTATTTCCCTTTCCTGACTCTTTTCTCTTTTCATGATGGGGAAGGCATTTTCACATGACTGCATGTACCAGCAATTTCTGTCAGTCTCTGGACTGTTTGTCCATCTTCGCAGATGGCTCGAAGTCCGGCGCATCAGTGGAATTGGCCATGGTTTGCTCTGACACTATCATTGCACCAGATCCCATCTAGTGTTCCGTCTCCGTTGAAGAGTTGCATGCTATGAGACTGACTTTGGACCATATAGTGGCTAAGTATCATAATCGGTGGGTTCCCTACAATATTGGGGCGGGGGTGGCTCAGTCGGTAGCGCGCCAGGCTCGTAATCTGTTGTTCCCAGGTTCGAGTCCCAGTTTGGTCAGCGTTGAGATTTATCTCCGCAAAATTTCCCCGCTCTGCCCACGGTCAGTAGGGGACACCAATGGGCTTGGAATGGCCGCCGTCCGTCGGATGGGACGTTAAGCCGTGGCCCCGTATGCGGGAGAGCCATACCCTGTGCACGTTAAAGAACACGCTGGATGGCCTTGACGGGAGGCTACCATCTGTCTCCCAAAGCTATTCCAGTGGGTCCCCTCCCCCAACCTTCTCTGAGCCTTCGGGGTCCATGTGACCTGGCCATTTAGCCCATGGTGTGCAAAAAATTGCCGCTCAGAGATAAAACAACCCAAACAACCCAACAACACTACAACATTTCATTTAAGGCTACAGGCTTTGATCTTGATTAGGAATAGGCCTCACCCTGTTCTCTATAAGCTCTGTCAGCAGTTATATCATCTGGAATCCATGACAACCATTTTCGTACGTTTGATTCTGAGTAACGTCGGGTTCAATGCAATGACTTGGTATATGGTGGTGACAAGTTGGCAATGTTTCTCTCCGACTCTCCCCTGCGGGTTCCAATCGTGGACTCTCGGCAGCGTTTCTCCACAGAGCTCAGGACACAGTGGCACTGGCCTTAGTCAGAGCAAATTGGTAACAAACGTTTCGAGATCAATCCTATTGTCAAACCGTAACAATCATGTTTTCGCAGGAATAGCAAGGAGGAAGTTGTACCTACTCGGCTCCCCTTAAGTCATTCTTTTATCGCAAATTCTTTTCTTTTTCGGGAGGAAGACGACCTAAGTGCGAGTTTTATGACAACATTTTAAGCATCAAATATATTTCAATCGAATGCCTTTCTTTTACTTGTGAACATCATATTTATTTTAGTTCTTGTCCCTTCCCATCCCAGGACCTCAGTCGGTAGCGCGCCAGGCTCGTAATCTGTAGTTCCCAGGTTCGAGTCCCAGCTGGGTCAGCGTTGAGATTTATCTCCGCAAAATTCCCCGCCCTGCCCACGGTCAGTAGGGGACACCGATGGGCTTGGAAAGGTCGCCGTCCGTCGGATGGGACGTTAAGCCGTGGCCCCGTGTGCGGGAGAGCCATACCCTGTGCACGTTAAAGTACACGCTGGATGGCCTTGACGGGAGGCTACCATCTGTCAACTAACAGCTGTTCCAGTGGGTTACCTCCCCCAACCTTCTCTGAGCCTTCGGGGTCCATGTGACCTGGCAATTTATCCCATGGTGTGCAAAAAAGTGCCGCTCAGAGGTAAAACAACCCAACCCAACCTTCCCATCCCCCTTACATTCGGACATCTTTTATCTGATGACTCGTTTAGAGAGTTCTTACTTCCACTATTGGTTTTCATCTTATTTATGTCTTTAAATGTTTCCTATACATCTATAGATTCCCCGCCCTGCCCACGGTCAGTAGGGGACACCGATGGGCTTAGAAAAGTCGCCGTCCGTCGGATGGGACGTTAAGCCGTGGCCCCGTGTGCGGGAGAGCCATACCCTGTGCACGTTAAAGAACACGCTGGATGGCCTTGACGGGAGGCTACCATCTGTCTCCCAACAGCTGTTCCAGTGGGTCCCCTCCCCCAACCTTCTCTGAGCCTTCGGGGTCCACGTGACCTGGCCATTTAGCCCATAGTGTGCAAAAAAGTTCCGCTCAGAGATAAAACAACCCAACTTTAAAGAACACGCTGGATGGCCTTGACGGGAGGCTACCATCTGTCTCCCAACAGCTGTTCCAGTGGGTCCCCTCCCCCAACCTTCTCTGAGCCTTCGGGGTCCATGTGACCTGGCCGTTTAGCCCATAGTATGCAAAAAAGTGCCGCTCAGAGGTAAAACAACCCAACGTTAAAGAACACGCTGGATGACCTTGACGGGAGGCTACCATCTGTCTCCCAACAGCTGTTCCAGGGGTCCCCTCCCCCAACCTTCTCTGAGCCTTTGGGGTCCATGTGACCTGGCCATTTAGCCCATGGTGTGCAAAAAAGTGCCGCTCTTAGGTAAAACAACCCAACCCAACCTATACATCTATAGAGATTTTCCATTTTTATAGTTGTCGCTTACGTTTTAAACTCTTTCTTTATACAAAACTCTTTCGATCTACATTTTTCTTTCTTGCCTCTTCTTTTACATTTGTGCTCTTTTTTTCCTTTTGTGTATTGTTTTTAACTTCAGTTGTGTGTTTTGTGACTTTTATCGCTTTTTTTAACGTCGCTTGGCGCAACATAGCCATTGTTGTTCTGGCGCCATTTAACCCCAAACAACCAACCAATATTAATTCGTGTGAGAGTGATTTTATCAGTTCCCTTAATATTTGTGTTAATTTTTGCAGGTTTTAAATATTCTTCTTCAGAAAGAGTTAACTACTTAAATGTTTCAACTCTTCAAATGTTGCGACCATCTGCAATTCCTTTCAAAAATTTATTCTAAGAAAGCACAATAGTAGTATACAATTTGTTTTTTAATAAACGCAAAAATGAATACGAAATAAACGCCATGTAATATGTATTTTATTTACGTTACTTTCATAGTTTCGAATTCTTTAATTTCAAGAGTATTCGGAAGATTTATCTCTCCAAGAGCTCTAGCTTTTCTTTTCAATTTCCTTTGTTTGCCGCTGAAAGAAAGTTTTCCGGTAGTAATTATAAAATAAGAAGAAAAACATGATAGGGATAGTTACGTCGATTATGATGCTGAGCGTTGTGATTTGGCATCCCATAAGTGGTCCAACGATGCCTACGGTGATGAGCATTAGCACGAATTGTAACTGCAGAATGAAAAAAGGAAAATTATTAAACTGAACTTTGAAAGAAATTAAAATGAAAAAGATATAAACAGATCTAAATAGTGTAAATTATTATTACGGATCCTTTACATATTCTCTCTGATTCTGCAGACCACTTAAGAAGGGGGAAGGGGGTGGCTCAGTCAGTAGCGCGCCAGGCTCGTAATCTGTAGTTCCCAGGTTCGAGTCCCAGCTGGGTCAACGTTAAGATTTATCTCCGCAAAATTCCCCGCCCTGCCCACGGTCAGTAGGGGACACTGGCTTGGAAAGGCCGCCGTCCGTCGGATGGGACGTTAAGCCGTGGCGCCGTGTGCGGGAGGGCCATACCCTGTGCACGTTAAAGAACACGCTGGATGGCCTTGACGGCAGGCTACAATCTGTCTCCCAACAGCTGTTCCAGTGGGTCCCCTCCCCCAACCTTCTCTGAGCCTTCGGGGTCCATGTGACCTGGCCATTTAGCCCATGGTGTGCAAAAAAGTGCCGCTCAGAGGTAAAACAACCCAACCCAACTTAAGAAGGATTTCTGATTCTCAGATCTCGTCACAAAATCACGCTGATTCTGCCCCTCGGTGCGAGCTCCTGTACACGGTGAGGGAACCACCCTGTTAAGGTTCCGCTGGTTCGGTTACCTTCACAGGGTCCTGAACGCTCGCCCGCATGTTTGCTGTGCGCGGAGACTCGGGTCCCGGGAAAGGAGGATCCTGCTAGTTGCTTGGGGGTCCCTGTCTTCTCTCCTCAGCTCATGACTGGCGGGGTCCCCCTTGGCCATTTTGCCATTGGGGAGCCTGTCTGTCGCGGGGCCTCTGCTATACACTGCTTTGGCCTCTGCTTAACAGGAGCTCCTGGAGTGGCCCCCTCAGGAGCAATCGGGTTGGGTTGGGTTGTTTTACCTCTGAGCGGCACTTTTTTGCACACCATGGCTAAATGGCCAGGTCATAAGGATCCCGAAGGCTCAGAGAAGGTTGGGGGGAGGGGACCCACTGGAACAGCTGTTGGGAGACAGATGGTAGCCCCCCGTCAAGGCCATCCAGCATGTTCTTTTAACGTGCACAGGGTATGGCTCTCACGTACACGGGGCCACGCGGCTTAACGTCCCATCCGACGGACGGCGACCTTTCCAAGCCCATCGGTGTCCCCTACTGACCGTGGGCAGGGCGGGGAATTTTGCGGAGATAAATCTCAACGCTGACCCAGTTGGGACTCGAACCTGGGAACTACAGATTACGAGCCTGGCGCGCTACCGACTGAGCCACCCCCGCCTCCAGGAGCAATCGGCTGGTGGGCAGGTCCTGCTAGGGTCAACTATGCAGAGTGGTGAGTAACCTTGCCCACGGTCTGGGTACAGGTTCGCAAGTTTCCTCACAACTTAATTTACATTTGAAGTTATATATTTTTTGTGAGTTCAGTTTGGTCTTTCAAAATTTTCTTATTTTACGCTTTGTTCTTTTTGTGTAGGATGTTTTTTTTCTGCACATTTCTCTTTTTATTTTCCTTTTATTTATTTGTGAGGGTTTGGCTCACTGTCTGTGTGGGTATAGTGCCTGCGTAGCCCTAGCGCCCGACTGGGCGTCCCCTTGTTGGGCTCCGTGGAGGGTGGGGACAGCGGGCACTGAACCACACACACAAAAAGAATGACAGTTGAAGATGAAAATTATGCGATCAATGCTGCTAAGAGGGCTCGACACGAGCCCCCATCTTCCTCGTCTACATTACCTCTGCCATCGTCTTCTTTGTCTGTGTCTTCGTTCCCGAGATTCTTGATCATCCACTCCACAGCTGATGAGGTACTGGGGGACATGTCCCTATTTTTCGTGAATAAAGGTTTAAAAGGTCTCTCGTTGACGAGATGCGTGTGCAAGGTGTTGGAAAGAATGATAAATGCCGGACTAGTCTGGTATTTAGAACACCACAACCTTCTTTTTAACACCCAGTGTGGCTTTCGCAGGCAACAGTCAACTCTTGACCATCTGATGCGCCTCGAATCAGCCGATAAGAAGAAGGATGTTAGTAGAGATTGAGTAATCAGATACTCATTTTTACGAAGAGAGCACCTGGTGTCAATTTTTTTCGACATTGAGAAAGCGTACGACACGGCTTGGAGATTCGGCATTCTTCGTGACCTTCATAGCTTCAGCTTGAGAAGTCACATGCCGATCCTCATCTCCTACTTCTTTTCGACACGTTCTTTTCGTGTCTGTGTCGGTAACACTCTCCCGGCCACACACAATGCTGCGTGCTGAGTGTTATGCTTTTCGCTGTCAAGATTAATTCTTTTACTAGACAACTTCCTCCATCAGTAGGCAATGCCCACTATGTTGATGTTTTCAGTATCTTTTGCTGTTCATCCAGCATGAGGGTCATTGAAAGACAACTGCAAATTGCCCTGAACAATCTTTCGGTTTGGGTGATGGCAAAGGGGTTTCGGTTCTCCCGGCAGAAGACCGCTTTATGTGACTTTTGCCGCAAGTGTAATCTTCACCTGGATCCCGAGCTGCGGCTCGGGGGTAACATCATTCCAGTTGTGGCATAGACCAAGTTTCTCGGTCTCATACTCGATCGGAAATTGACTTTTACCACACATACGTTATCTCAGGTCGAAGTGCACGCAGGCATTGAACATCGTCAAGGTCCTCTCCTCTCTTTCTTAGGAGGCAGACCGATTTTCTTTGCTCCGTCTCTACCGTGCACTTGTCTGATCGAAATTGGACTACCAATCCCAGGTGTACGACTCCGCCCGGGATTCGGTGGTGAAGGTTCTGGACACCCTCCATCACTAGGCCCTCCGTGTTTGCACGGGAGAATTCCGCACCTCACCAGTCCAGAGTCTTTACATTGAGACCGACGAACCTTCTTTATCTCTTCGCTGTCAGTAGTTGTCACTACAATATGTATCTAAATTGCGTTCCCTGCCTGTCCATCCCACATGGGACTGCGTTTTCAGTCCAAAGTGGGAAATGCTTTACACTAATCGGCCGACTGCCTTTCGTCCTTTCGGTTTGCGAGTCCGAGGCTACCTCAGAGGCATCAACACCAGTCTTGATAGCGTCGCACAGTCGAGCCACTCCCACTGTGGCTCGCTGTATCCCCTTCCTGCGATTTTTCCCTGTGCAGGACGGGGAAGGTCTTTACACCAGACTGTATGACTGTTATGTACCAGCAACTCTTTGCCAGCCATCGTGCTGAGCACTCGGATTTCTTGCCTGTCTTTACAGATAGCGCGAAGTCCGGCACTTCAGTGGGATCGGCCATGGACTGCTGTGATGTAATCATTGCAGACCAGATCCCACTGCAGTGTTCCATCTTCACTGCAGAGTTGCACGCTATCAGCCTCGCCTTGGACCACGTGGTGGCTAAGCATCATCGTCGGTGTGTGCTTTATATCGATTCGACTCGCTTAGCTCGCTACAGGCTTTGATCTCGGTGAGGCATTGGCCTCACCCTGTTCTCTCCAAGATCCGCCAGCAGCACCATCGTCTGGTAGGCACCACCAATGTTATCTTCTGTTGGGTGCCTGGTCACGTCGGAATCAGGGGCAATGACTTGGCTGTCGCTTCCGCCAAGTCAGCCACGCACGCGTCTGACTCTACACTGCCGGTTCCATATCAGGATTTCCGGCAGCATTTTACCAAAGACCTCTGGGCACAGTAGCAGAGATCTTGGTCGGAACAACTTACGAATTTTGAACGAAAAATGACCTGTTTACGTCATATTCGCCATCTCAGGTCCAAGTGCACGCAGGCATTGACATTATCAAGGTCCTCTCCTCCCTCTCTTGAGGGGCGGACCGATGTTCTTTGTTCCGCCTCTACTGTGCACTTGTCCAGTCAAAACTGGAATACGGATCCCAGGTGTACGACTCTGCCTGGGATTCAGTGGTGAAGGTGCTGGACCACCTCCATCATCAGGCCCTCCGTGTTTGCATGGGGGCCTTCCGCACTTCACCAGTCCAAAGTCTCTATGTTGAGACCGATCAACCATCGTTATCTATTTGTCATCAGCAGCTGTCCCTACAGTATGCAGCAAAATTGCGATCCCTGCCTGGCCATCCCAGTTGGGACTGCGTTTTCAGTCCCCGGTGGGAAATGTTATACCAGAATCGGCCGACTACCATTCATCTTTTCGGTTTGCGTGTCCGAGGTTACCTGCGAGACATCAACACCAGTCTCGATAGTATCGCACAGTCGACAGCTGAGCCAATTCCACCGTGGCTCGTTGTTTCCCCTTAATGTGATTTCTCTCTTTGCAGGACGTGGAAGTCCTTTACACCCGACTGTGTGTACCAGCAACTCTTTGGCACCATCGTGCTGCGCACCCAGACTTCTTGCCTGTCTTCACAGATGGCTCGAAGTCTGGCACATCAGTGGGATCGGCCATGGTCTGCTGTGATGTAATCATTTCAGACCAGATCCCCCTGCAGTGTTCCATCTTCACTGCTGAGTTGCATGCTATCAGCATTGCCTTGGACCACGTGGCGACTAAGCATCATCGTCGGTGTGTGCTTTACACCGACTCGCTTAGCTCGCTACAGGCTTTGATCTCAGTGAGGCATCGATCTCACCCAGTTCTTACTAAGATCCGCCAGCAACTACATCGTCTGGCAGCCACCACCATCATCCATTTCTGTTGGGTGCCTGGTCACGTCGGGATTAGGGGCAATGACTTGGGAGACGCTGCTGCCAAGTCATCCACGCCCCTGTCCGACTCTCCGTTGCCGGTTCCCTATCTGGATTTCTGGCAGCATTTTACCATCGAGCTCCGGGCACAGTGGCAGAGATCTTGGTCAGAACAGCTTACGAACAAGCTCTTCGAGATCAAGCCCATTGTCAAACCGTAGCAGTCTTGTTTTCGCAGGAATCGTAAGGAGGAAGTTGTCCTTGTTCGGCTCCACTTAGGTCACTCGTTTTTAACACACTCTTTTCTTCTTAAGGCGGACGCTGAACCTAAGTGCGAGTTTTGTGACACCATTTTAACTGTTAAACATATTTTACTCAATTGTCCAGCTTTTAACCTTCACCGACGTTTATTTTTTACCTTTCAGGATTTTACGTCTGAGCCCCTTACACTCAGACATCTTTTATCTGATGACTCACTTTTATCTCCTGTTTTCGAATTTTTACGCTTTACCGGTTTTTTTACTCGTTTATGAATTTTCACTCTTTTCATGGATTTTTTACCTGTGTTTTACCTGTTGTTTTTTACATGGGTCATAATACACCCATTGTTATTGTTGATTTTACACTTGTTGATTTATTTTATTCTTTTTTATTCTTCTCGTTTTTGTGCCATGTTGTTTGTATCTATTTTAAATTTGGTTGTGGGTTCCAAGTCTTTTACCCTTCATATCGTTTGTTTGGCGCAATATAGCCTTAGTTGCTGTTGCGCCAAAAAACCCCAAACAACCAACCAACCATTTAAGAACTTTCTGGAGAATTATGTGCAGCATATATACAGATTCAATATAAAAATTACCAGTATTTTTAATTATTACATTTTATTAAATTATTAAGCAATATATGCACTTCATGTATGCATGATAAGTAATAAATATGTAATATATGTACAGAATCATTACAAAAGATTACTAGTAGTTTATAAATGTTTAATAATTAAGTAACGAAAACAATTGTGTGTCCAAGATATCAAGAAACTCTTAAAATTTTATTGTTATGATGGAGTGGAATTAGTATTACATGTAATGTCTCGAATGCGAAATTTCTAAATCGTTGGATTGGTAGGGATGAACCGACATTCTACCCCCCGAGAAGTCCCGGTTTGATACTTGTAAGGGGCTGAATGTATAAACGGACACGAAAAGAGAAACACACAAAGAGATAAAAGCAAACATACAAACTCTCTTCTTTTTATATCAGTGTCTCGCAAACTGTGTGCCGCGAGAGATTTTCAACTTGACACTAGATATTCGAATGATTTCATTTTGACTTGACTTGTGTTATCGACATGCTTTAATAAAAATCTTTTAGATTTTATCAACTGGGGTCTTGTAAGTATTTATCAAGCTTTTTCCAAAATTTGATATTAATTTTTGATTATTTCAAGTCATAGAATGGACAAATATTTAAAACGAACACCGGGTTATGAATTAAAGAACGAGAGCAAATCTTCAAGTAAAACCAGGCTGATGATTTCAACAAAGCGCAAATATAATGACGATTATATAGAGTTTGCTTTCATTCTTCTTTAGGTGTGCCGCGGAAAAAAAATTAGATTGAGTGTGCCGCGGAAAAAAAATTAGATTCAGTGTGCTGCAGAGTAAAAATGTTTGCGAGACACTGTTTTATATGTTAGATGTTTGTTTTAGAGATAAGAGGTTAATCTGGTAATACACCAAAATATTTGACAGTACTCCTCACTGGTATCACATGGGCGAAATATTCACAGTCAATATGATCAATGATGCGATTTCCATTGAACTATGCAGCTACTCAGAATTACTTTTTAACTCTAAAAAACTAAAGAAACTTTGATTATTTAAAGCAATCTGCCAAATGACTGGAGCTCCTTTCCTTTATTTCTTTAAAAAAAGTTATCTTTCACCACCCATGTGGTAAATATTTATTGCAAATATAAATATCTTGCCCATCACATTTTAACATCAAATTTTCATATTTTTACTATAAGTAGGTTACATTCAGGCCCGGATCTAAAAAAAAATAAAAATGGGCAAGTGTCGCAATCGAACCCGAAAAGAACTAAAGTGGATAGAGATTGCATATCCTTTGCAGTATATTATTTTCCCTCCGTTTTAGGGATATTTGAGACATTTTTCAATGAATGCGTCAAATATGCACAACTTTAATAAATTTTTGGCTCCTTAACCGTTACTAGTAGTCGGAAAGACATTCGACAAGACTTTCTCTCAAGGAAGAAGATATTCAGAATTTTTTTCAATTCTCAGGTAATGGTAGACGTGGACATCTTACCTGAAGAAATGACTACAAATGGCCAATACTAGACCAACATTGATTTGTGGAATATGATTAAGGATGAGAAAGAGCAGCGTCCAATAACAGGCTTATGAAGGGTTCTCCTTCTTCTTAATAATGCTAGTACTCGCAAAACCCTGGAGCAGGAAAATCTGGAGCAGGCAAAAAAATGAAACAAAACCATCCTGCATATTCACTTGACTTGCACTATGAGAATTTTGGTTGTATCCAAAAATGAAAAACGAACTTTCTAAGAAGACTTTTTCAAGGATACAAAACTTTGCAAAATGCTTTCTTTCAGAGTTGCAGGTATTCCCCAACAGGAGTTCCGCCAAGCATTCCAAAATTAGCATAAACGACTGCAAATTTGCGTAGATGGTGCAGGGGAATACTTTGAAGGACAGTAGAATTTTATTGAGGTAAGGACAATGGCAGATCCATGTCAGGAACTTAAGGAATGATCCTCCTGTTATGGTCACATTCTAAATGATGTTTAAATATTTGTATTCATTTCACCTAATAATACTCTCTGGAGTGAAAGTAATTGTAGTATCAATGCTGAATTTTAAAAAGCAACATAATCTTTAAACTAAAACTCTGTAGCACTTTTTGTTGAAGTAAATTAATACTTTTGTTGGAATCTTAACTTCTAAGAAAACAACTCACCATTTGAAGCTCTGTTAGATATTTCTTCCACCAAAGATACTTTTTAGCACTTGGACCTATAGCAGCCATGCCATAATAAAAATACATTATGATATGAACGACGGTGTTTATCATAAAAAGTATTCCCTGGAAGCCATCTAAATAAATTGGAAAATCATAAAGCATAAATGAGTTTCATTTGTTTTATAAATACCTACAACAGAAATCTTTTATGATAAGAGATAAAGGAATCTGGAAGGCATCTGAATACATTGGAAAACCAAACACTATAAATGATCTTATTTTTTTTGTAAAACCTTAAAACCGTAATCATCTTAGCATAAATAAATAATAAGCATATCCCAATGGTGGTTGGTGGGGGGGAGGAGGGGGCAAATGACTCAAAGGGTGACCATGGTGACTGATAGAGAAATATACCCATTTCTTCTTTTCCTTGGGCTGGGTTTGACTCGGTCAGTAGCGTGCCAATTTCTTAATCTGCAGTTTCAAGGGGTTGAGTTGTTTTACATCTGAGGGGCATCTTTTGCACACAATGGCTTATAAAGTACAATGGGGAAGATGTTGAGATCTGAAGTACTCAGAGGGTTTGGAGAGATTCGGTGAGAGGACCCACTAGACAGCTATTAGGAGAGAGGTGATAGCCTTCTGTTAAGGCCATTCAGCCTATTCTCTGATGTGAACAGAGTATTATTCTTCTGCTCACGAGGCAGTGCTTACGTCCCATCAGAGGGACGGGACATTTCTAAACATTTGGGTGTCCCGAACCTTACAGAGGACAGGGTAAGGTTTTTCAGGAGATAAATCTGAATGCTGGCCCAAGTGAGACTCTAACCTTAGTGCGGGTTGCTCAATCTGTAGCACGTCAGGCTCGTAATCTGCATTTCCCAGGTTCAAGTTTATTCTGGGTGACCTTTGATGTTTATCTCCGCGAAACTCTCCGCCCTGCCCTCATCAGTAGTGGACACTGATGGACTTGGAAAAGCGGCTGTCTGTTGAATGGGATGCTTAGCCATGGCGCCCTGTGTGGCGGAGTTATACCCTGTGCACGCTAAGGAACACACTGGATGATCTTGATGGGAGGTTTCCATCTGTCTTCTAACAGCTTACCATTGGATCCCTCTCCCCTAACTTTCTTTGATCCCTCGGAGTACTTTGACTTGTCCATTTAGCCCATTTTGTGCAAAAAAAGTGCTGATCATAGATGAAACAACACAACCAAACTCGAACCTGGGAACTGCACATTAGGAGCCGGGTGAGCAAGTTACTGAGTCACCCCTTGGTGCGAGCTCCTGTACGAGGTGAGGAGACCACCCTGTGAAGTTTCCGCTGGTTTGGGTGCCTTCACAGGGTCCTGAACGCCCACCCGAGTGTTTGCCGTGCACGGAGACCTGTGTCCCGGGAAAGGAGAATCCTGGTAGTTGCCCGGGGGTTTCCGTCTTCTCTCCTCAGCTCATGACTCGCGGAGTCCCCTTTGGCCGCCTTGCCATTGGGGAGCCTGTTATTGCAGGGCTGGGCAGTGGATTCCGTGGCCTCTGCTACACACTGATTTGGCCTCTGCTTCCGGTAAACGGGAGCTCCTGGGGTGGTCTGCCCAGGAGCAATCGGCTGCTGGGCAGGTCCTGCTAGGGTCAACAATGCAGAGCGGTGAGTAACTTTTCCCATGGTCCAAGTACAGGTTTGCAAGTTTACTCACAGATTATTTTCATTTTGCAGTTAAAATTTCTTTGTGAGGCCAGTTTGGCCATTTAAAATATTGACATTTTTCGCTTTGTTTCTTTTGTGTAAAACGTTTTTGCTCTGATTTCTCTTTTCATTTTCCTTTTGTTTATTTGTGAGGGCTTGGCTCACTGTTTGTGTGCTTATAGTGCCTGCCCTGGCACCCGACTGGGCGTCCCCTTGTTGCGCTCCCCTCGGTGTGAGCGCCTGTACGCGGTGAGGGGGACCACCCTGTGAAGGTTCCGCTGGCTCGGTTACCTTCACAGGGACCTAAACTCTCGCCCGCATGTTTGCCATGCACGGAGACCCGTATCCCGGGAAAGGAGGATCCTGGTAGTTGCTCGTGGGTCCCCGTCTTCTCTCCTCAGCTCATGACTGGCGTGGTCCCCGTTGGCCGTCTTGCCATTTGGAGCCAGTCTGTCGCGGGGCTGGGCAGTGGATTCCGGGGCCTCTGCTATACACTGCTTTGGCCTCTGCTTCCGGTAAACGGGAGCTCGTAGGGTGGCCTCCCCAGGAGCAATCGGATGGTGGGCAGGTCCTGCTAGGGTCAACCGTGCAGAACGGTGAGTAACCTTGCCCACGGTCCGGGTACAGGTTTGCAAGTTTCCTCACGGATTATTTCCCTTTTGTCGTTATCCTTTCTTTGTGAGGCCAGTTTGGCCATTCACAATTTTGATATTTTTCGCTTTGTTTCTTTTGTGTAGAACGTTTTTGTTCTGCACATTTCGCTTTTCATTTTTCTTATATTTATTTGTGAGGGCTTGGCTCACTGTTTGTGTGGGTATAGTGCCTGCGTAGCATTGGCGCCCGACTGGGCGTCCCCTTGTTGGGCTCTGTGGAGGGTGGGGACAGCGGGCACTGAACCACACCAAACAAAAAAATGGAAGATGATGATGAAATTAATACGATCAGTGCGAACGAGAGGGCTCGCCATGAGTCCCCATCATTCTTTGTCTCTGCTATCTCTGCCATCGTCTTCTGTGTCTGTGTCTTCATTCCCGAAATTCCTGATCGTCCACTCCACTGGCGATCAGGTACTTGTCCCCTTTCTTTGAAACATATCCCCTTTCTTTGTGAACAAAGGTTTGAAAGGTGTTGCGGGAGAGCCGAAATCCGTCAAGCGCTTACCATCTGGCGACTTGCAGGTTGAGACCTCTTGTTCTAAACACTCCGAACTACTCCTGAAAGTCAAAGAAATTGGTGGGGTGGCTGTCGAAGTCACACCCCGTAAAACTTTGAATTCCTCTCGGAGTGTGATCACCGAGTGGGGCCTCCTGAAAGTCACTGAGGAGAAAATCCTCTCAGATCTCACACCTCAAGGAGTAACAGCGGTCCACCGGGTTTTGACACGCCGTGATGGGAAATTAGCACCCACCCGGGTGCTGATTGTGACATTCAACACGCCACACCTGCCTTCTTCCATCACGGCAGGTTACTTACATTGTGAGGTACGGCCGTATATACCGAACCCTCTGCGCTGTTTTCAGTGTCAGATATACGGACATGCCCGCACAGCATGCCGGGGGAAACCCACCTGTGCTCGCTGTGGCAGTCAGGATCATCTCGATCCTGACTGCACAGCAGAAAATGCATGCTGTGTGAACTGTAGTGGCGAACATCCGGCGTTCTCCCGCGACTGTCCAAAGTGGAAGGAAGAAAAAGAGGTACAACGTCTCAAAGTCATTAATAACATCTCTTATGCTGAAGCGAGAAAGCTTGCTTCACGGCCCCCCCCACCTGGCAAGGTTTCCTATGCCAGTGCAGTCATTGGAAAGCCCATCGTTCCAATGACTTCGGTGGCAGTGCAGACTGATATCAATGTACCACCAACTGAATCTTTCTCGCCAGCAGCGAAGTACCTCCTCACGCAGGCGAAACCAAGTGTGGTGTCGATTTCGACATCAACCCCGGTTTCCATTCCTGCAACACAGCCTTCCACCTCCACCAGAAGGCCTCCTCCTCCCCGTCCTCAGACAGCAAGACCTTCCAAACCGAAGGGGCCCCCACCGGGGCCCAAGAAGATAATCACTGCACCACAAAAGGCAGTCACCGATCCATGTCCCTCAGACGATTCCGAGGACATGGATACTGACCGCCCCCTATTCACTAAACCGTCCTCTGCGGCAGTTAAGCTGAATAGGAATTCTTCGTCCGCCCACTCTTCCAAGTCCTGAGATGGCCACACTCCTACAATGGAATTGTCGTGGATTCCAGAGGAATCTTGACGACATCAAATCACTCCTTCAGGCACACCAGCCCATCTGTGTGTGCCTTCAGGAGACATACTTGCAGCCAGTCACAGATCCCATGATCTGGCACTTTTCACTAGTTCGCCGGGACCGGGATGGAGATGGTCGAGCTCGTGTAGGTGTCGCCATCCTCGTGAGCAACCATTCTCCATTCCAGGTCGTACCCCTCACCACCAACTTAGAGGCGGTTGCCATCCGCCTCTTTGTGAGGTTCTCGCTGACACTCTGCTCTGTATACCTTCCATCTGGGAGCATCGTCTTCCAGGAAGACCTGGATGATCTTGTCTAGCAGCTTCCGTCCCCCTTCCTCATTATGGGGGACCTCAACGGACACAGTCCACTTTGGGGCAGTGCTAACACCAACGGGAGGGGCGGGGTCCTGGAGCAGTGGTTCCTAGCTCCTTCTCTCTCCCTGTTGAACACCGGTGTCAGTACTTACTTTCACTCCCCAACCCGCTCTTTCACTGCCATTGACCTTACCATCTGCTCCTCCTCGATCCTTCCACTCTTTACATGGGAGGTCGAGGACAACCCTTACAGAAGCGATCACCTCCCCGTGGTGTGCACCATCTCCCTTGGGAGGCCTTGCAGCCCTTCACACGTCTCACGGTAGAGGCTCGATCGGGCTGACTGGGGTGGGTTCGAGATGCTCTCTGAGCTCGATCATCACTCTGTCAGCCAGGAGCCAATCAATGTAGCAGTAGCAGAGATAACGGACTGTATCGTAGATGCAGCTGCATCAACAATTCCTCAAACTTCTACACGGTTTCCTCGCTTTCCAAAACTGTGGTGTAATCCAGATTGCACCACAGCTCGTAAGGCTCAGAACAAGGCTTGGGGGTGACACATTCGGAGATATCCAATGACCCAAACCTCGAAACCTCCAACCACCGGGTTTCGATATGCCATGATGGGAAATTGGTACCATCCGAGGAACTGATCATAACATTCAACATGCCACATCTGCCTTCTTCTATCAAGGTAGGCTACTTGCATTGTGAGGTATGGCCGTATATATCAAACCCTCTGCGCTGTTTTCAGTGTCAGATATACGGTCATGCCCACACAGCATGCAGGGGGGCGGGGGTGGCTCAGTCGGTAGCGCGCCAGGCTCGTAATCTGTAGTTCCCAGGTTCGAGTCCCAGCTGGGTCAGCATTGAGATTTATCTCCGCAAAATTCCCCGCCCTGCCCACGGTCAGTAGGGGACACCGATGGGCTTGGAAAGGCCGCCGTCCGTCGGATGGGACGTTAAGCCGTGGCCCCGTGTGTGCACGTTAAAGAACACGCTGGATGGCCTTGACGGGAGGCTACGATCTGTCTCCCAACAGCTGTTCCAGTGGGTCCCCTCCCCCAACCTTCTCTGAGCCTTCGGGGTCCATGTGACCTGGCCATTTAGCCCATGGTGTGCAAAAAAGTGCCGCTCAGAGGTAAAACAACCCAACCCAGCAGCATGCAGGGGCAAGCCCACCTGTGCTCGTTATGGCAGTAAGGATCATCTTGATCCTCACTGCACAGCAGAAAAGGCATCTGTGTGGACTGTAGTGGCGAACATGTGGCATACTCCGGCGACTGTCCGAAGTGGAAGGAGGAAAAGGAGGTACAACGTTTGAAAGTAATTAATAATATGTCATACGCTGAGGCAAGAAAGCTTGCTGCACCACCCGCCCCACCTGGCAAGGTATCCTACGCCAGTGCAGTCATTGGAAAGCCCATCGTTTCAATGACTTTGGTGGCGGTGCAGACTGATATCAATGTACTACCAACTTAGTCTTTCTTACCTGCAGCAAAATACCTCCTTATGCAGGAGAAACCGAGAGTGGTGTTGACTTCGACATCAACCCCGGTTTCCATTCTTGCAATTCAGCATTCCACCTCCACTGGAAGTTCTCCACCTCCCCGTCCTCAGACAGCAAGACCTTCCAAACCTAAGGAGCCCCCACCGGGTCCAAAAAAGAAAATAACTGCACCACAAAGTGTGGTCACCGATCCATGCTCCTCGGATGATTTCGAGGACATAGATACTGACCGCCCCCTATTCACTAAACCATCCTCTGCAGTGGTTAAGTTGAATAGAAATTCGTCGTGTGCATGCACAGATGGGCTGGTGTGCCTGAAGGAGTGCCTTGATGTCGTCAGAATTCCTCTGGAATCCACGACAATTCAATGCTAGACATATAGACTCTGGACCAGTGAGGTGTGGAAGGTTCTCTGTGTTTGCACTGGAGCCTTGCACACCTCACCGGTCCAGAGTCTATATGTCGAGACTGACGAACCCTCTTTATCTCTTCGCCATCAGCAATTGTCCCTACATTATGCATCTAAATTGCGATCCTTTCGTAGTTATCCCACTTGGGACTGCGTTTTCAGTCCAAAGTGGGAAATGCTTTACACTAATCGACCAACTGCCATTCGTCCATTTGGTTTGCGAGTCCGAGGCTACCTCAGAAACATAAACACCAGTCTCGATAGCATCGCACAGTCGACAGCTGAGCCAATTCCACCGTGGCTCATTGTTTCCCCTTCTTCTGATTTCTCTCTTTGAAGGACGGGGAAGGCCTTTACACCCGACTGTGTATACTGGCAACTCTTCGACACCATCGTGCTACGCACGGACTTCTTGCCTGTCTTCACAGATGGCTCGAAGTACGGCACATCAGTGGGATCGGCCATGGTTTGCTATGATGTAATCATTGCAGACCAGATCCCACAGCAGTGTTCCAGCTTCACTGCAGAGTTGCACTCTATCAGTCTCGCCTTGGACCACGTGGCGGCTAAGCATCATCGTTGGTGTGTGCTTTTAACCGACTCGCTTAGCTCGCTACAGACTTTGATCTCGGTGAGTCATCGGCCTCATCCTGTTCTTTCTAAGATACGCCAGCAGCTCCATCATCTGGCAGCCACTACCACCATCCATTTCTGTTGGGTGCCTGGTCACGTCGGTATCAGTGGCAATGATTTGACAGATGCTGCTGCCAGGTCAGCCACGCCACTGTCCGACTCTTTGTTGCCGGTTATATATCTGGATTTCCGGCAGCGTTTTTACATCGAGCTCCAGGCACAGTGGCAGCGATCTTGGTCAGAACAGCTTATGAACAAGCTATTTGAGATCAAACCTATCATCAAACCATGGCAGTCTTGTTACCACAGGAATCGCAAGAAGGTAGTTGTACTTGCTCGGCTCCGCTTAGGTCATTCCTATCTTACCCATTCATTTCTTTTATGGGCGGACGACGAACCTAAGTGCGATTTTCGTGACAGCATTTTAACAATCAAACATATTTTAATCTCATGCCCGGCTTTTAACTTTGAACGACGTAGGATTTTTAACTTTCATAATTTTATGTTGGAGCCTCTTCCACTTGGACATCTTTTATCTGATCATTGCATTTTATCTCCAGTTTTTAACTTTTTGAAATATTGTGGATATTTTAACCGAATTTGATTTTACCTTAATTTATGCATTATTTACCCCAGGTCTCTTACACCTGGGATTATTTTATTTAGTATTTCTACAGTTGTTTTGCTCTGTTCTTACACACTCGTTGTTTGTTGTTTACCATTTTACAATGTAGAAAATGTATTTTAAATTTTGGTTGCAGGGTCTATGTCTTTTATCCTTTATATTGTCTATTGTTTGGCGCATTATGGTCTTGTCGCCGATGCGCCATTAAACCCCAAACAACAAACCAAATACTAAGCCACACCCACAACTTTCAGGTTCGAGTCCGATCCGATCTGTGTGAGCTGTGAAGTTCATATCTGCTAAACGTATATTGTTATGTTCCTCTAATTTATTTATTGTTGTGTTCTTTTGTACTTTTTTATTGTAAATATTTTTATGTATTAAGTGTACTTGGAAGTGCTATTATGGGGATGTGACTCATAGATGTTGTTTTCGGGTTTGAACTGGCTGCCTGCGTGTGATGACGGGTCCGAAAAGCCCTTTTATGGCCTTTACAACTAGACTGGGGCGCGAGTGTGATCGCGGGAGACGAGTCGAACATTGGGAAATAACAATCTTGAGCATAGTGGTCAGACGGGAAGAGCATTTGAACACGCTTCAAGGGACGCCGCTCTTAATGAAACGAAACCAGTTAGGAGAGGGTTCGATTCTCTGTGTGAGAATAAATGCCTGAGCGTTGCTGTCAAACTGGAAGGGCGTTTGATGTTCGTCAAGGATACTTTGCTCTTTCTCAACAAGAGAACCCTTAAGGAGAGGGTCCGATTCTAAGTGAGAATCAAGATCCTTGGTGAATCTTATACAGTTCTGTGGATTCTGTGTGAACCGCATTGTAGGCAAAGGTTAATTATCCTCTTGTCGATTTTGAGGTCGATAAAGCGAGAATGTGTGCGGTTCTCCACCTCATTGCGTAATTGCTTGCAGCAGCAAAGCAGCAAAGGCCTACGGAGTCGAGAGCATCCCCAACGCGTAATTCTATATAGTCTGAACAAACTGTGTTGTCCCTATATAACTCTCGAGCGTAATTGTTGGACATATTCCTGTACATCACTTAGCACAGCGTGTCTGAGGCATAAGACGGTACGGATATAACAACCTGTCATTTCACCGAAATAAGTGTGAAGGTAATTAAGGGACAAATTCATCGTCCTCCAATGACCACGACATTTGGCCCAGCCCATCACATCCAGAGTGAGTCCATCACATATACCATGCCCTCGGTCAGAAAGGAGACACCAATGGGATTCAAAATGCCGCAGTCCTTCGGATGGGACAAAAGTCCATGGCTTCGTGTGCAGGAGAGCCATACCCTCTGCTCGCTAAAGAACACGATGGATGGACTTGACGGGAGACTACCCTCTTTATACTAACAGTAATCTTGTGGATAACTGTTAGTAACTGTTAGATAACTTTCATTAAAGCTGTTTAGGAGATTCGGAAAATGCAAATCGTAATATTTGATCAATACGTATATTATAAAAAAATCTTTTTTTTATTATGTTTATAGAAACAAAGGCAGAGCGAAAATATTTTATCGCAATAAATAAATAAAGAAATAAAAAAGAGCTAAGAAAAGTCCTTACTTGTCTCTGCACGTGCGAAGCACCAAGAAATAATAGGAAGTGAACTATGATGAATCACGTGAAGATTGGTGATCAGGTGGTCTTTCTTCCTTAGTACAAAAAACACCTGTAAAACACAAAGACATTTAATTGAATGAAGAGATTATTACGCTTAGCACCAATATATTTCTGTCATGAAATATGAATTACTCGTATGAATGCCATTAAACAAGACATGTCCGAATCAAAACGAAAAAGAAAGGGGGATTGGAACAAATTATCTGAATGCAAAAGAGTGGGTTGCACAGAATTGAGGCGAAATAAACGAGTACACAGCTCCTGTATACAATTTGTCCTTCCGTTTTATGGAAGGACAAATTGTTCGTACTAACCAAAGTTCGTCCTAACAAATGCCTATCTGTCAAAGACTTTTTCCTCCCGCATTTGCACACCATTGGCGGAAGTTTTATCAGACCTTTCCCATTCTTCATCACTTGGGATATTGTGCCCCGTGATTTTCCACTGATTTCCATCATGTTCGTTTCGGATGTTTCTGCCCCTAGCACTCCAACGATGAGCCCGTTTCGAAGTCACTCATATCAGCCGTTTCATTCATGTCGCACTTGACTTTGGTTTCGACCTTTTGCTTTTCCATTTGGATGCTGGGACCTACAGCCAAGGTTCGCTCTTTGTCCCAATGTGAAGACATCGATATTTTTGACGTGTCGGTAAGTCAACAACTTCTATTTTACTGAGGGGAAATCACAGCATATAAGACAGAACTGATGCCCATGCCATACCATCGTCATTGGGGATCATTACCACCGAGCTCCGGACACAGTGGCAGAGATCTTGGTCAGAACAGCTTACGAACAAGCTCTTTGAGATCAAACCTTTCATCAAACCATGGCAGTCTTGTTACCGCAGGAATCACAAGGAGGAAGTTGTACTTGCTCGGCTCCGCTTAGGTCACTCGTATATTACTCATTCGTTTCTTCTACGGACGGACGACGTACCTAGGTGCGAGTTTTGTGACACCATTTTAACAATCAAACATATTTTAATTGAATGTCCATGTTTTAACCTAGAACGTTGTTTGTATTTTAATTTTCACAATTTTACGTCCGAGCCACTTACACTCGGACATCTTTTATCTGATAGTAACATTTTATCTCCAATTTTTGCATTTTTACAGTATACAGGATATTTTACCAGATTATAATTTTATTCATTTGTAATTTATTCACCGTCTGACCTAGGTCATTTACACCTGGGCTAGTTTTATCCTTTGTCTCTACTGTATTTATTTATCTACACATTTTTTGTTTTACACCTTTTATTTCTGTTATATATAATATATCTTGTTGGTTTTATTTTTTACCTTTTCCAGCATTTGTTTTTTAATTTTGGTTGAGGAGTATTTGTCTTTTAGCATATTTTTACCTCGTTTGGCGCATTATAGCCTTCGTAGCTGATGCGCCATAAAACTCCAAACAACCAACCAACCATGCCATTGGGGAGCCTGTTTGTCGCGGGGCTGGGCAGCGACTTCCGGGGCCGCTGCTATACACTGCTTTGGCCTCTGCTTCAGGTAAACGGGAGGTCCTGGGGTGGCCCCCTCAGGATCAATCGGCTGGTGGGCTGGTCCTGCTACGGTCAACTATGCAGATCGGTGAGTAACCTTGTCCACGTCTGGACAACGGTTTGCGAGTTTCCCCACACATTTACTAATTTTGTAGTTTTCTTTCTTTTGTGAGGCCAGCTCTTGCCTCACACTTTATTGCTTTGTTGCTTCTTTTCTTTTGTGGGAACTCCGACGAGTTACCCACCATTTCTCTTTTACTTTTCCTTTTTGCTTTTTGTGTGGGCTTGGCTCACTGCCTGAGTAAGTATGGTGCCCGGGCAGCCCTGGCGCCCAACTGGGCATCCCCTTATTGGACTCCATGGTGGGTAGGGACAACGGGCACTGAATTTTCAACACCAACCATGAGTTCTCCAACTCATAATTCTACGATCAATACCGCCAAGAGGGCTCGCTGTGAACCCCCAACTTCTTTGTCTTTGCTTTCATCTTCGTGTGTGTCTCCGTCTCCGAAGTTCCTGATCATCCACTCTACAGGTGACCAGCTTCTTGGAGACATGTCCCCCTTTTTTATAAATAAGGGTTTGCAAGGTCTTGCGGGAGAGCCGAAATCTGTCAAGCGCCTAAGATCTGGTGACTTGCAGGTGGAGACTGCGTGCTCCAAGCATTCGGAGCTTCTATTAAAGGTTACAGCTATTGGTGGAGTGGCAGTCGAAGTCACTCCACACCAGATGCTCAATTCCTCCCGGGGTTTGGTCTCGGAGTGGGGACTCCTCAAGGTTTTTGAGGAGGAAATCCTCTCCGAGCTTTCAGCCCAGGGGGTGATCGCAGTACACCGGGTTTCATCATGCCGTAATGGAAAGTTAGAGCCCAGCCGGGTCATCATTCTAACTTTCAATACACCACACCTGCCTACCTCCATCAAGGCAGGATACTTGAAGTGCCAGGTACGGCCATTTATCCCCAACCCTCTGCGTTGTTTTCAGTGCCAGAGGTTTGGCCATGCCCGCACCGCATGCTGGGGTAAGCCCACCTGTGCTCGTTGTGGCAGTCAGGATCATCTTGAAACTGACTGCACAGCAGAAAAGGCATGCTGTGTAAACTGCCGTGGTGAACATCCGGCGTACTCCCGTGACTGTCTGAAGTGGCTGGAGGAAAAAGAGGAACAGCGCCTCAAGACCCTTCATAACATCAGCTATCCATAGGCGAGACAGCTCGCCGCACCGCCTGCCCCATATGGCAAGGTCTCCTATGCCGGTGCGGTTGTCGGAAAGCCCATCATTAAGATGGCTTCCATGGCGGTGCAGACCGACATCAGCGTTCCACCAGCTGAATCTTTCTCGCCTGCTGCCAAGTACCTCTTGATGCAGGTGGAGCCGACTTCGGTGTCAACCCCCTCGGTGTGAGCGCCTGTACGCGGTGCGGGGGACCACCCTGTGAAGGTTCCGCTGGCTCGGTTACTTTCACAGGGTCCTGTTTGCCATGTGTGGAGACTCGTGTCCCGGGAAAGGAGGATCCTGATAGTTGCTCGGGGGTACCCGTCTTCTCTCATCAGCTCATGACTGGCGTGGTCCCCATTGGCCGTCTTGCCATTGGGGAGCCTGTCTGTCGCGGGGCTGGGCAGCGGATTCCGGGGCCTCTGCTATACACTGCTTTGGCCTCTGCTTCCGGTAAACAGGAGCTCCTGGGGTGGCCCCCCAGGAGCAATCGGCTGGTGGGCAGGTCCTGCTAGGGTCAACCGTGCAGAGCGGTGAGTAACCTTGCCCACGGTCCGGGTACAGGTTTACAAGTTTCCTCACAACTTATTTTCCTTTTGTAGTTATCCTTTCTTTGTGAGGCCAGTTTGGCCATTCACAATTTTTATTATTTTACGCTTTGTTTGATTTGTGTAGAATATTTTGTTCTGCACATTTCTCTTTTTATTTTCCTTCTATTTATTTGTGAGGGCTTGGCTCACAGTCTGTGTGGGTATAATGCCTGCGTAGCCCTGGCGCCCGACTGGGCGTCCCCTTGTTGGGCTCCGTGGAGGGTGGGGACAGCGGGCACTGAACCACACAAAAAAAAATCATGAGAGAGAATGATGAAAATAATGCGATCACCCCCAACAAGAGGGCTCGACATGAGCCCCCATCTTCCTCGTTGTCTCAGTTATCTCTGCCGTCATCTTCTGTGTCTGTGTCTTCATTCCCAAAGTTCCTGATCATCCACTCCACGAGTGATCAGGTACTTGGGGACATGTCCCCTTTTTTCGTTAATAAAGGTTTGAAAGGTCTTGTGGGAGAACCGAAATCCGTCAAGCGCCTACGATCTGGTGACTTACAAGTTGAGACCGCTTATTCCAAACACTCGGAACTGCTCCTGAAAGTGAAACAAATTGGTGGGATGGCTGTTGAAGTCACTCCCCATAAAACTTTGAATTCCTCTCGGGGTGTGATCACCGAGTGGGGCCTCCTCAAAGTCACTGAGGAGGAAATCCTCTCGGAGCTCACACCTCAAGCAGTAACAGCGGTCCACCGGGTTTCGACACGCCATGATGGGAAATTGACACCCACCCGGGTGTTGATTGTGACATTCAATAAGCCACGCCTGCCTTCTTCCATCAAGGCAGGTTACATACATTGTGAGGTACGGCCGTATATACCGAACCCTCTGCGCTGTTTTCAGTGTCAGATATACGGTCATGCCTGCACAGCATGCAGGGGCAAGCCCACCTGTGCTCGCTGTGGCAGTAAGGATCATCTCGATCCTGACTGCACAGCAGAGAAGGCATGCTGTGTGAACTGCAGTGGCGACCATCCGGCGTACTCCCGCGACTGTCCGAAGTGGAAGGAGGAAAAGGAGGTACAACGCCTCAAAGTAATGCACAACATCTCGTATGCTGAAGCGAGGAAGCTTGCTTCACCGCCCGCCCCACCTGGCAAGGTTTCCTATGCCAGTGCAGTCATTGGAAAGCCCATCGTTCCAATGACTTTGGTTGCGGTGCAGACTGACATCAGTGTACCACCTACTGAGTCTTTCTCGCCAGCTTGCGAAGTACCTCCTCACGCAGGCGAGACCGAGGGTGGTGTCGACTTCGACATCAACCCCGGTTTTCATTCCTGCAGCTCAGCCTTCCACCTCCACCGGAAGGCCTCCTCCTTCCTGTCCTCAGACAGCAAGACCTTCCAAACCGAAGGGGCCCCCACCGGGGCCTAAAAAGAAACTCATCACTCCTCCTCAAAGGGCGGTCACCGATCCATGCCCCTCGGACGATTCCGAGGACATGGATACCGACCGCCCCCTATTCACTAAACCGTCCTCTGCGGCTGTTAAGTTGAATAGGAATTCGTCGTCCGCCCACTCTTCTAAGTCCTGAGATGGCCACACTCCTGCAATGGAATTGTCGTGGATTCCAGAGGAATCTTGACGACATCAAGGCCCTCCTTCAGGCACACCAGCCCATCTGTGTGTGCCTGCAGGAGACATACTTGCAGCAAGTCACAGATCCCACGATCCGGCACTTTTCACTAGTTCGCCGGGACCGGGATGGAGATGGTCCAGCTCGCAGGGGTGTCGCCATCCTCGTGAGCAAACATTCTCCATTCCAGGTCGTACCCCTCACCACGAACTTAGAGGCGGTAGTCATCCGTCTCTTCGTGGGGTTCTCGCTGACTGTCTGCTCTGTATATCTTCCACCTGGGAGCATCGTCTTCCAGGAAGATCTTGATGATCTCGTCTCGCAGCTGCCGTCCCCCTTCCTCATTATGGGGGACCCCAACGGACACAGTCCACTTTGGGGCAGTGCTGACACCAACGGGAGGGGTGGGGTCCTAGAGCAGTGGCTCCTGCATCCTTCTCTCTCCCTGTTGAACACCGGTGTAACTACTTACTTTCACTCCCCAACCCACTTTTTCACTGCCATTGACCTTACCATCTGCTCCTCTTCGATCCTTCCACTCTTTACATGGGAGGTCGAGGAAAACCCTTATGGAAGCAATCACCTCCCCGTGGTGTGCACCATCTCCCGTGGGGGGCCTTGCAGCCCTTCACGCGTCTCGCGGTGGAGGCTCGATCGCGCTGACTGAGGTGGTTTCGAGCTGCTCTCTGAGCTTGAGGACCACTCTGTCAGCCAGGAGCCAATCAATGTGGCAGTAGCGGAGATAACGGACTGTATCTTAGATGCAGCTGCATCAACAATTCCTCAAACTTCTACACAGTTTCCTCGTGAACCGTGAATTTTGAAACCGTGGTGGAATCCAGATTGCACCGCAGCTCGCAAGGCTCAGAACAAGGCTTGGGGGTGTTTTGGAGATATCCGACAACCCACAACCTCGAAAATTTCAAACGCGCCAGGGCGAAAGCTCGTTTCGTGCGACGCCAGAGCCAGAAGGAATCTTGGATCAAGTATACATCTTCTATCACCCGCACGACTAGTTCTAAGGTCGTGTGGGATAAAGTCTGGAAGATGAGTGGGAACTATACGTCCCACTCGTTATCGATCCTGGAGCACAATGGACAGGCAATTGCTGATCCCAAAGCAATTGCCGACACTCTGGGGGAGTCTTTCTCTTCCGTGTCTTCGTTTTCCTCTTACTCCCCCGACTTTCTGGCCCAGAAGGGCAGGGCGGAGCATTCTCCGCTGTCTTTCCACACGAATGGCCTGAAGCCTTACAACAGGCCATTCACAGTGGAGGAGCTTCGCCTTGCTCTGCACTCCTCTCGTGCCTCTGCTGTAGGGCCGGACAATGTCGATTATGCCATGCTCCAACATCTCTCACCATCGAGTAAGGATCGGCTGCTCCATCTCTTCAATCGCATTTTTCTTGAGGAGCAGTTTCCGGACTCCTGGCGGGAGGCCATCGTCTTGGCCTTCCTCAAGCCAGGCAAAGATCAGAAGATTCGTGTGTAAAGACAGCGGAGCGCTCTCCGCTGTCTTACCACACAAATGGCCTGAAGCCTTACAACAGGCCATTCACAGCGGAGGAGCTTCGCTTTGCTCTGCACTCCTCTCGTGCCTCTGCTGTAGGGCCGGACAATGTCGATTATGCCATGCTCCAACATCTCTCACCATCGAGTAAGGATCGGCTGCTCCATCTCTTCAATCGCATTTTTCTTGAGGAGCAGTTTCCGGACTCCTGGCGGGAGGCCATCGTCTTGGCCTTCCCCAAGCCAGGCAAAGATCCCAAGATTCCTTCCAATTATCGTCCCATCGAATTGACGAGCTGCGTGTGCAAGGTGTTGGAAAGAATGGTAAATGCCAGACTCATCTGGTATTTAAAACATCACAACCTTCTTTCTAACACCCAGTGCGGCTTTCGCAGGCAACGGTCAACTTTTGACCATCTGATACGCCTCGAATCGGCTATCAGAAATTCATTTTTAAGAAGAGAGCACCTGGTGTCAATTTTCTTCGACATCGAAAAAGCGTACAACACGGCTTGGAGATTCGGCATTCTTCGTGACCTCCACAGCTTCGGCTTGAGAGGGTCACATGCCGATCTTCATCTCCAACTTCTTATCGACACGCTCTTTTTTTGTGTCCGTGTCGGTAACACTCTGTCGCGGCCGTACCCCCAAGAACAGGGGGGTGCCACAAGGCTGCGTTCTGAGTGTTACGCTTTTCGCTGTCAAGATTAATTCTATAACTAGACAACTTCCTCCATCAGTAGGCAATGCCCTCTATGTTGATGACTTTAGCATCTTTTGCTCATCGTCCATCATGAGGGTCATTGAAAGACAACTGCAAATTGCCCTGAACAATCTTTCGGTTTGGGCGACAGCAAATGGGTTTCGTTCCTCCCCACAGAAGACCGCTTGTGTGCACTTTTGCCACAAGCGTAATCTTCACCTGGATCCCGAGCTGCTGCTCGGGGGTAACATCATTCCAGTTGTGGTGGAGACCAAGTTTCTCGGTCTCATATTCGATCGGAAATTGACCTTTTTACCTCACATACGTCATCTCAGGTCCAAGTGCACGCGGGCATTGAACGTGGTCAAGGTGCCCTCCTCCCTTTCTTGGGGGGCGGACCGATGTTCTTTGCTCTGCCTGTACCGTGCACTTGTCCGATCGAAACTGGACTACGGATCCCAGGTGTACGACTCGGCCCGGGATTCGGTGGAGAAGGTGCTAGACCCCCTCCATCATCAGGCTCTCCGTGTTTGCACGGGAGCCTTCCGCACCTCACCGGTCCAGAGTCTTTAAGTTGAGACCGACAAACCTTCTTTATCTCTTCGCCGTCAGCAGTTGTCCCTACAATATGCGTCTAAATTGCGATCCCTGCCTGGCCATCCCACTTGGGACTGCGTTTTCAGTCCGAAGTGGGAAATGCTTTACACTAATCGGCCGACTGCCATTCGTTCATTTGGTTTGCGAGTCCGAGGCTACCTCAGAGACATCAACACCAGTCTCGATAGCGTTTTGCACAGTCGACAGCTGAGCCACTTCCACCATGGCTCGCTGTTTCCCCTTCCTGTGATTTTTCCCTGTGCAGGACGGGGAAGGCCTTTACACCTGACTGTGTGTACCGGCAACTCTTTGCCAGCCATCGTGCTGAGTACCCAGACTTCTTGCCTGTCTTCACAGATGGCTCGAAGTCCCGCACATCAGTGGGATTGGCCATGGTCTGCTGTGATGTAATCATTGCAGACCAGATCCCACTGCAGTGTTCCATCTTCACTGCAGAGTTGCACGCTATCAGCCGCGCCTTGGACCACGTGGCGACTAAGCATCATCGTCGGTGTGTGCTTTACACCGACTCGCTTAGCTCGCTACAGGCTTTGATGTCGGTGAGGCATCGGCCTCACCCTGTTCTTACTAAGATCCACCAGCAGCTACATCGTCTGGCAGCCATCACCACCATCCACTTCTGTTGGGTGCCTGGTCACTTCGGAATCAGGTGTAATGATTTGGCAGATTCTGCTGCCAGGTCAGCCACGCCCCTGTCCGACTCTGCATTGCTGGTTCCTTATCTGGATTTCCGGCAACGTTTTACCACCGAGCTCCGGGCACAGTGGCAGAGATCTTGGTCAGAACAGCTTACAAACAAGCTCTTTGAGATCAAACCTTTCATCAAACCATGGCAGTCTTGTTACCGCAAGAATCGCAAGGAGGAAGTTGTACTTGCTCGGCTCCGCTTAGGTCACTCGTTTATTACTCATTCGTTTCTTCTATGGGCGGACGACGTACGCAAGTGCGAGTTTTGTGACACCATTTTAACAATCAAACATATTTTAATTGAATGTCCATGTTTTAACCTAGAACGTCGTTTGTATTTTAATTTTCACAATTTTACGTCCGAGCCACTTAAACTCGGACATCTTTTATCTGATAGTACCATTTTGTCTCCAATTTTTGCCTTTTTACACTATACAGGATATTTTACCAGATTATAATTTTATTCATTTGTAATTTATTCACCGTCTGACCTAGGTCATTTACACCTGGGCTAGTTTTATCCTTTGTCTCTACTGTATTTATTTATCTACACATTTGTTGTTTTACACATTACTTTTTATTTCTGTTATATATATATAACTTGTTGGTTTTTTTTTTACCTTTTCCAGGTTTGTTTTTTAAGTTTGGTTGAGGAGTATTTATCTTTTAGCATATTTTTACCTTGTTTGGCGCATTATAACCTTAGTAGTTTGGCGCATTATAACCTTAGTAAAACTCCAAACAACCAACCAACCAACCAACCAACGTTGGTGTCAACCTCGACATCGACACCGGTTTCTATTCCTGTGTCTGTGCCTTCCACATCCATCTCCGGAAGCTTCCCTCCACCCCGCCCACAGACAGCAAGACCTACAAACACCAAGGGGCCCCCGCCGGGGCCCAAAAAGAAAATTTTACCTCCTCGTTTGGCAGTCTCTGATCCATGTTGCTCGGACGACTCCAAGGACATGGACACCGACCGCTCTAATTTTCCAAAACCGTCACTGGTGACGTTTAAAATAAATTGCAAGTCGTCCGCCAATTCTTCTAACACCTGAGATGGCCACACTCCTTCAATGGAACTGTCGTGGTTTCCAGAGGAATATTGACGACATCAAGGTCCTCCTGAGGGCACACCAACCCCTCTGCTTGTGCCTTCAGGAGGCATTCTTACAGACAGCCAACAATCCCACTATCCAACACTTTTCTCTCATTCACCGGGACTGGGATGGAGATGGTCCAGCTCACCGGGGTGTTGCCATCCTCGTGAGCAACCATTCTCCATTCCAGGTCATTCCCCTCACCACACACTTAGAGGCGGTTGCCATCCGCCTCTTTGTGGGATTTTCGTTGACTAACTGTTCTGTCTATCTCCCTCCCGGAGGTATCGTTTTCCGGGATGACCTTGATGACCTAGTCTCGCAGCTGCCGTCCCCCTTCCTCATCATGGGGGACTTCAATGGCCACAGTCCGCTCTGGGGCAGTGCTGACACCAACGGGAGGGCCCGGGTCTTGGAGCAGTGTCTCCTGGATCCATCGCTCTCCCTGTTGAACACCGGTGTCAGTACCTACTTTCACACCCCAACCTGCATATTCACTGTCATTGACCTCACCATCTGCTCCTCCTCGATCCTTCCACTCTTTACATGGGAGGTCGAGGACAATCCAAACGGAAGCGATCACCTCCTCGTGGTGTGTACCATCTCTCGTGGGGGGCCTTGCAGCCCTTCGCGTATCACCGGGTGGAGGCTTGATCAGGCTGATTGGAGTGGCTTCAAGCTCTTGTCTGAGCTCGATGAGCACTCGGTCAGCCAGGAGCCCATCAATGTTGCAATGGCGGAGATGACGGACTGCATCGTCCATGTAGCTGCCTCTACTATTCCTCAGACCTCGACTCGGTTTCCACGGTTCCCAAAACCGTGGTGGAATCCCGACTGCACCGCAGCTCGTAAGGCTCAGAACAAGGCTTGGGGGGTGTTTCGGAGATATCCGACGTCCCCCAACCTAGAAGCATTCAAACGCACCAGGGCAAAAGCCCGTTTAGTCCGGCGCCAGAGCCAGAAGGAATCTTGGATGAAATATACATCTTCTATCATCCGCACGACCAGTTCTAAGGTCGTGTGGGATAAGGTACGGAAGATGGGTGGGAAGTACACGTCCCACTCATTATCGATCCTGGAGCACAATGCACAGGCAATTGCTTATCCCAAAGCAATTGCCGACAATCTGGGGGAGTCATTCTCCTCCATCTCCTCATCAACCTCTTACTCCCCCGAGTTTCTGCCCCAGAATGGCATGGTAGTACGCTCTCCGCTGTCCTTCCATTTGAATGGCCTGTAGTCTTATAACAGGCCATTCACAGCGGAGGAGCTTCGCCTTGCTCTGCACACTTCTCGTGCATCTGCTGTGGGGCCAGACAATGTCCATTATGCCATGTTCCAACATCTCTCACCATTGAGTAAGGATCGACTGCTCTGACTATTCAATCGTATTTTCATCGAGGAGCAGTTTCCGGACTCCTCGCGGGGGGCTATCGTCTTGGCCTTCCCTAAGCCAGGCAAAGATACCAAGATTCCTTCCATTTATCGTCCAATAGCGTTGACGAGCTGCGTCTGCAAGGTGTTGAAAAGGATTGTAAATACCAGGCTTGCCTGGTATTTGGAACATCACGGCCTACTTTCCAACACCCAGTGTGGCTTTCGCAGGCACCGGTCTGCTTTAGACCACCTGATTCGCCTCGAATTGGCGATCAGGAATGCGTTTTTACGTCGAGAGCACCTGGTGTCAATTTTCTTCGACATCGAAAAAGCGTATGGAGATTCGGCATTCTTCGTGACCTTCACAGCTTCGGCGTGCGAGGTCACATGCCGATCTTCATCGCAAACTTTTATCATCTCGTATTTTTCGAGTTCGTGTCGGCAACACTCTGTCGCGGCCTTTCCCCCAAGATCAGGGGGTGCCTCAAGGCTGCGTCCTGAGTGTTACGCTTTTCGCTGTCAAGATAAATTCCATTACACGGCAACTTCCTCCGACTGTAGGAAATGCCCTCTATGTTGATGACTTTAGCATCTTTTGCTCATCGTCCAGCATGAGGGTCATTGAATGACAACTGCAAACTGCCCTGAACAATCTCTCGGTTTGGGCGACGGCCAATGGGTTCCGGTTCTCCCCACAGAAGACCGCTTGTGTGCACTTTTGCCACAAGCGTAATCTTCATCTGGACCCCGAGCTGCGGCTCGGGGGTAACATCATTCCAGTTGTGGCAGAGACCAAGTTTCTCGGTCTCATATTCGATCGGAAATTGACCTTTTCACCACACATACGTCATCTCAGGTCCAAGTGCACGTGGGCATTGAACATCATCAAGGTCTTCTCCTCCCTCTCTTGGGGGGCAGACCGATGTTCTTTGCTCCACCTGTTCTGTGCACTTGTCCGGTCAAAACTGGACTACGGATCCCAGGTATATGACTCCGCCTAGGATTCGGTGATGACGGTGCTGGACCCCCTCCATCATCAGGCTCTCCGTGTTTGCACGGGAGCCTTCCGCACCTCACCGGTCCAGAGTCTTTATGTTGAGACTGACAAACCTTCTTTATCTCTTCACCGTCAGCAGTTGTCCCTACAATATGAGTCTAAATTGCGATCCCTGCCTGGCCATCCCACTTGGGACTGCGTTTTCAGTCCCAGGTGGGAAACGTTATACCAGAATCGGCCGACTGCCATTCGTCCTTTCGGTTTGCGTGTCCGAGGTTACCTGCGAGACATCAACACCAGTCTTGATAGCATCGCACAGTCGACAGCTGAGCCACTTCCACCTTGGCTCGCTGTTTCCCCTTCCTGCGATTTTTCCCTGTGCAGGACGGGGAAGGCCTTTACACCCGACTCTGTGTACCGGCAACACTTTGCCAGCCATCGTGCTGAGCACCCGGACTTCTTGCCTGTCTTCACAGATGGCTCGAAGTCCGGCACTTCAGTGGGATCAGCCATGGTCTGCTGTGATGTAATCATTGCAGACCAGATCCCACAGCAGTGTTCCATCTTCACTGCTGATTTGCATGCTATCAGCATTGCCTTGGACCATATAGCAGCTAAGCATCATCATCGGTGTGTGCTTAACACCGACTCGCTTAGCTCGCTACAGGCTTTGATCTCGGTGAGGCATCGGCCTCACCCTGTTCTCTCCAAGATCCGCCAGCAGCTCCATCGTCTGGCAGCCACCACGATTTTCTTCTGCTGGGTGCCCGGTCATATCGGAATCAGGGGCAATGATTTGGCAGATTCTGCTGCCAGGTCAGCCACGCCCCTGTCCGACTCTCCGTTGTCGGTTCCATATGTGGATTTCCGGCAGCGTTTCACCATCGAGCTCCAGGCACAGTGGCAGAGATCTTGGTCTGAACAGGTTGCTAACAAGCTCTTCGAGATCAAGCCCATTGTCAAACCGTGGCAGTCTTGTTTTCGCAGGACTCGTAAGGAGGAAGTTGTCCTTGCTCGGCTCCACTTAGGTCACTCGTTTTTAACACACTCTTTTCTTCTTAAGGCTGACGCTGATCCTAAGTGCGAGTTTTGTGACACCATTTTAACTGTTAAACATATTTAATTCATTGTCCAGCTTTTAACCTTGACCGACGTTTGTTTTTTACCTTTCACAATTTTATGTCCGAGCCATCTTACACTTGGACATCTTTTATCTGATGATTCGCTGTTAACTACTGTTTTCGAATTTTTACCCTTCACCGGTTATTTTACTCGTTCATGAATTTTTTTCTTTTTACTGGATTTTTTTACCTGTGTTTTACCTGTTGTTTTTTTACATGGGTCCTATACACCCATTGTTATTGTTGATTTTACACTTGTTGCTTTCTTTTATTCTTTTTATACATCTCGTTTTTATGCTGTGTTGTTTGTGTCTCTTTTAAATTTGGTTGTGGGTTCCATGTCTTTTACCCTTTTTATCGTTTGTTTGGCGCAATATAGCCTTAGTTGCTATTGCGCCAAAAAACCCCAAACAACCAAACCAAACCCCAACCTTCTCTGAGCCTTCGGGGTCCATGTGACCTGTTCATTTAGCCCATGGTGTGCAAAAAAGTGCCGCTCAGAGGTAAAACAACCCAACGCTTACACCTGGGTTATTTTTTATATTTAACATATTTATAAATTTGTTTTTGTTGTACTCAAAATTTCATTTTATTGTTTTACATTGTTCTTGTTGAATTTTTTTTATTTTTAAACTTCTTTGAGGGGTGACATGATTTTTATCTTTTTACTTTTTGGACACTCGTTTGGCGCATTATAGACGTAGTTGCTAATGCGCCAATAAACCCCAAACAACGAACCAACCAACCAACCTTTGCGTGCCAAAAAAGTGCCGAACGGAGGTAAAACAATCCAACTTTCAGCTCTACCCGTCTACCTATTCACAGTACGGGGATTAGCATGCCGAGTTTACATATCAGTCCATTTACTGTTTTTACATAAGACAATTTCATAGTTCCGAAGTGCACATTGGATAATCGTAAACATGTAGACATATCAATATAAATATACTCACTGTATCGATGAATTCGACATATTTGAGGACGTATAAGATCCACCCAAGTGTTGCTAGCTGTATTAAGATAAAAAAGAAATGAATACAAAAAAAAATCACAAAATTTAAAACGAAATAAGAAACGAAAATCCAACAGAGGATAATAAACTACAACTTAAATACACTACAGGAAATGAAAAATGCAATACTTGCAAGAAATTATGCAAATGTGAAGAAATTTAGGGAGGTGGTAGTACATGGAAATGCAGGAAAATGATTAGGTTTGCAGAACGATCGAAACGATTGGACAGGGTAGGTACAGTCCCTCAAAAAAGTATCCGAACTTTATGGTTGATTACAGAATTCAGAAAAAACATCTGGCAACGATTTTTTTTTTATAAATTAGTGATCTGGCAACCTTCGTATTTCGTGTCGCATGACACGAAGGTTTCCAGATCACTAATTTCTAAAAAAATCGTTGCCAGAATTTTTTTCTGAATTCTGTAATCAACCATAGTGTTTGGATACTTTTTTCGAGCAACTGTAAAGTGATAATTTTCCATATTCTTTTTTTGATAATATAATCAATCACACATCTCAGTGTAAGCTAACAGCTGCCTGCGTTAATTCTTTCAGGTGTTGAAATTTTTTTTTCCTTTAATGAAATTTAGAAAAGGAGAATGACCGTTTTTAAGCAAGTTTTAATTGATACCAGTTTACAAAACAAACTGGTATCAATTTTTTCCAGTGGCATCTCGTGGCCAAGTGATTAGGGTGCTTGTCTTTCTGAACCGAGGACTGGGTTTGAGCCCTGTGTGACAATATAAGCATCCATGCCTTAGGCATGGATGCTTATATTGTCTCTTTTCTGAGGTCTCGCCTTCTTTACAAATTTCCTCTATGGCGTATTAAACTTATGGGATCTTGTCAGATCTCTGTGCTTGAGGAGGTATGCATTCGATATTTTAATGCATTCAGTGAATAGACGAGGATGAATCAGAAAGTAAGGTCAGAGTTGTCCACTTCCCGGATAGATGGCACCACTGTGCTAATCAAGTAAAAAAATTCGGAAAGTTTATAACGTCACACAAGCTGAGGAAAGGTTAGCCATTGGTGGTGTAGTGGTAGCATAACAGGCATGTTTCCTGGAGACCTGGGTTCGAATCCTACTCATGGCAAAAACAAATTTTTTTCAGCTCATTATTTCATGAGTTCCATGTCTACACCCCTCGATGCGAGAGCCTGTCCGTGGTGAGGGGACCACCCTGTGAAGGTTCCGCAGGCTCGGTTACCTTCACAGGGTCCTAAACGCTCGCCCGCGTGTTTGCCGTGCGCGGAGACCCGTGTCCCTGGAAAAGAGGATCCTGGCAGTTGCTCAGGGGTCCCCGTCTTCTCTCCCCAGCTCATGACTGGTGGGGTCCCCTTTGGCCGTTTTGCCATTGGGGAGCCTGTCTGTCGCGGGGCTGGGCAGCAACTTCCGGGGCCGCTGCTATACACTGCTTTGGCCTCTGCTTCAGGTAAACGGGAGGTCCTGGGGCGGCCCCCTCAGGATCAATCGGCTGGTGGGCTGGTCCTGCTAGGGTCAACTATGCTGATCAGTGAGTAACCTTGTCCACCGTCCGGGCAACGGTTTGCGAGTTTCCCCACACATTTACTAGTTTTGTCGTTTTCTTTCTTTTGTGAGGCCAGCTCTTGCCTCACACTTTATTGCTTTGTTGCTTCTTTTCTTTTGTGGGAACTCCGACGAGTTTCCCACCATTTCTCTTTTACTTTTCCTTTTTGTTTTGTAGTGAGGGCTTGGCTCACTGGCTGTGTGGGTATGGTGCCCGGGCAGCCCTGGCGCCCAACTGGGCGTCCCCTTGTTGGACTCCATGGTGGGTGGGGACAACGGGCACTGAATTTTTTAAACACAACCACGAGTACACCTACTCATATTCTTCGAACTATGAGGCGAAGAGGGCGCGCCATGAACCCCCAACTTCTCTGTCTTTGCCTTCGTCTTCGTGTGTGTCTCCGTCTCCGAAGTTCCTGATCATCCACTCTACGGGTGATCAGGTTCTTGGGGACATGTCCCCTTTTTTTATAAACAAGGGTATTCAAGGTCTTGCGGGAGAGCCGAAATCTGTCAAGCGCCTAAGATCTGGTGACTTGCAGGTGGAGACTGCATGCTCCAAGCACTCGGAGCTTTTATTAAAGGTTACAGCGATTGGTGGAGTGGCAGTCGAAGTCACTCCACACAAAACGCTCAATTCCAACTTCCACGTCCACCTCTGGAAGGCCCCCTCCACCCCGCCCACAGACAGCAAGACCTACGAAACCCAAGGGGCCCCCGCCGGGGCCCAAAAAGAAAATTTTACCTCCTCGTTCCGCGGTCTCTGATCCGTGTTGCTCGGACGACTCCGAGGACATGGACACCGACTGCCCCATTTTTCCAAAACCGTCGCTGGCGACGGTTAAAATAAATCGAAAGTCGTCCGCCAATTCTTCAAAGACCTGAGATGGCCACACTCCTTCAATGGAACTGTCGTGGATTCCAGAGGAATATTGACGACATCAAGGTCCTCCTGAGGGCACACGAACCCCTATGCGTGTGCCTTCAGGAGTCATTCTTACAGACAGCCAACAATCCCCACTATCCGGCACTTTTCTCTCGTTCGCCGGGACCGGGATGGAGATGGTCCAGCCCACGGAGGTGTTGCCATCCTCGTGAGCAACCATTCTCCATTCCAGGTCATTCCCCTTACTACGACCTTAGAGGCGGTAGCCATCCGCCTCTTTGTGGGATTTTCGTTGACTGTCTGTTCTGTCTACCTCCCACCCGGAAGCATCGTTTTCCGGGACGACCTTGATGACCTCGTCTCGCAGCTGCCGTCCCCCTTCCTCATCATGGGGGACTTCAACGGACACAGTCCACTTTGGGGCAGTGCTGACACCAACGGGAGGGGCCGGGTCCTGGAGCAGTGGCTCCTGGATCCTTCTCTCTCCCTGTTGAACACCGGTGTCAGTACTTACTTTCATTCCCCAACCCGCTCTTTCACTGCCATTGACCTCACCATCTGCTCCTCCTCGATCCTTCCACTCTTTACATGGGAGGTCGAGGACAATCCATATGGAAGCGATCACCTCCCCGTGGTGTGCACCATCTCTCGTGGGGGGCCCTGCAGCCCTTCGCGTGTCTCCCGGTGGAGGCTTGATCGGGCTGACTGGAGTGGCTTCGAGCTCTTGTCTGAGCTTGATGATCACTCTGTCAGCCAGGAGCCTATCAATGTCGCAGTGGCGGAGTTGACGGACTACATCGTCCATGCAGCTGCCTCTACTATTCCTCAGACCTCGACTCGGTTTCCACGGTTCCCAAAACCGTGGTGGAATCCCGACTGCACCGCAGCTCGTAAGGCTCAGAACAAGGCTTGGGGGGTGTTTCAGAGATATCCGACGTCCCCCAACCTCGAAGCATTCAAACGCGCCAGGGCGAAAGCCCGTTTCGTCCGGCGCCAGAGCCAGAAGGAATCTTGGATGAAATATACTTCTTCTATCACCCGCACGACCAGTTCTAAGGTCGTGTGGGATAAGGTCCGGAAGATGGGTGGGAAATACACGTCAAACTCATTATCGATCCTGGAGCACAATGGACAGGCAATTGCTGAGCCTCGAGCAATTGCCGACATTCTGGGGGAGTCATTCTCCACCATCTCTTCCCTGTCCTCCTACTCCCCCGAGTTTCTGGCCCAGAAGAGCAGGGCCAAACGCTCTCTGCTGTCCTTCCATTCGAATGGCCTGGAGTCTTACAACAGGCCATTCACAGTGGAGGAGCTTCGCCGTGCTCTGAACACTTCTCGTGCATCTGCTGTGGGGCCAGACAATGTCCATTATGCCATGCTCCAACATCTCTCACCATCGAGTAAGGATCGACTGCTCCGACTCTTCAACCGTATTTTCATCGAGGAGCAGTTTCCGGACTCCTGGCGGGAGGCCATCGTCTTGGCCTTCCCTAAGCCAGGAAAAGATCCGAAGATTCCTTCACATTATCGTCCAATTGCATTGACGAGCTGCGTCTGCAAGGTGTTGGAAAGAATGGTAAATACCAGGCTGGCCTGGTATTTGGAACATCACGGCCTTCTTTCCAACACCCAGTGTGGCTTTCGCAGGCACCGGTCTACTTTAGACCACCTGATCCGCCTCGAATCGGCGATCAGGAATTCTTTTTTACGACGAGAGCACCTGGTGTCAGTTTTCTTCGACATCGAAAAAGCGTACGACACGGCATGGAGATTTGGCATTCTTCGTGACCTTCAGAGCTTCGGCTTGCGAGGTCACATGACGATCTTCATTGCAAACTTTTGATCTTCTCGTGTTTTTCGAGTTCGTGTCGGCAACACTCTATCGCGGCCTTTCCCCCAAGAACAGGGGGTGCCACAAGGCTGCGTCCTGAGTGTTACGCTTTTCGCTGTCAAGATAAATTCCATTACACGGCAACTTCCTCCGACTGTAGGCAATGCCCTTTATGTTGATGACTTTAGCATCTTTTGCTCATCATCCAGCATGAGGGTCATTGAACGACAACTGCAAACTGCCCTGAACAATCTCTCGCTTTGGGCGACGGCCAATGGGTTCCGGTTCTCCCCACAGAAGACCGCTTGTGTGCACTTTTGCCGCAAGCGTAATCTTCATCTGGACCCCGAGCTGCGGCTCGGGGGTAACATCATTCCAGTTGTGGCAGAGACCAAGTTTCTCGGTCTCATCTTCGACCGGAAATTGACCTTTTTATCTCATATTCGACATCTCAGGTCCAAGTGCACGCGGGCATTGAACATCATCAAGGTCCTCTCCTCCCTCTCTTGGGGGGCGGACCGATGTTCTTTGCTCCGCCTTTACCGTGCACTTGTCCGGTCGAAACTGGACTACGGATCCCAGGTGTATGACTCCGCCCGGGATTCGGTGGTGAAAGTGCTGGACCCACTCCATCATCAGGCCCTCCGTGTGTGCACGGGGGCCTTCCGCACTTCACCGGTCCAGAGTCTCTACGTTGAGACCGATGAACCATCTTTATCTATTCGCCGTCAGCAGTTGTCCCTACAGTATGCATCAAAATTGCGATCCCTGCCAGGCCATCCCACTTGGGACTGCGTTTTCAGTCCCAGGTGGGAAATGTTATACCAGAATCGGCCGACTGCCATTCGTCCTTTCGGTTTGCGTGTCCGAGGTTACCTGCGAGACATCAACACCAGTCTCGATAGCATCGCACAGTCGACAGCTGAGCCACTTCCACCTTGGCTCGCTGTTTCCCCTTCCTGCGATTTTTCCCTGTGCAGGACGGGGAAGGCCTTTACACCCGACTCTGTGTACCGGCAACTCTTTGCCAGCCATCGTGCTGCCCACCCGGACTTCTTGCCTGTCTTCACAGATGGCTCGAAGTCCGGCACTTCTGTGGGATCAGCCATGGTCTGCTGTGATGTAATCATTGCAGACCAGATCCCACAGCAGTGTTCCATCTTCACTGCTGAGTTGCATGCTATCAGCATTGCCTTGGACCATATAGCAGCTAAACATCATCGTCGGTGTGTGCTTTACACCGACTCGCTTAGCTCGCTACAGGCTTTGATCTCGGTGAGGCATCGGCCTCACCCTGTTCTCTCCAAGATCCGCCAGCAGCTCCATCGTCTGGCAGCCACCACCACAATTCTCTTCTGTTGGGTGCCCGGTCATGTCGGAATCAGGGGCAATGATTTGGCAGATTCTCCTGCCAGGTCAGCCACGCCCCTGTCCGACTCTCCGTTGCCGGTTCCATATGTGGATTTCCGGCAGCGTTTCACCATCGAGCTCCGGGCACAGTGGCAGAGATCTTGGTCTGAACAGGTTGGTAACAAGCTCTTCGAGATCAAGCCCATTGTCAAACCGTGGCAGTCTTGTTTTCGCAGGAATCGTAAGGAGGAAGTTGTCCTTGCTCGGCTCCGCTTAGGTCACTCGTTTTTAACACACTCTTTTCTTCTTAAGGCGGACGCAGTACCTAAGTGCGAGTTTTGTGACACCGTTTTAACTGTGAAGCATATTTTAATTGACTGTGTTTGTTTTAACCTTGAAAGACGTATGTTTTTTAATTTTCACGATTTTACGTCCGAGCCCCTTACACTCGGACATCTTTTATCAGATCATTGCTATTTTAACACTGTTTTCGACTTTTTACGCTTTACCGGTTATTTTAATCGTTTATGAATTTTCTCTTTACTGGTTTTTTACCTGTGTTTTACCTGTTGTTTTTTACATGGGTCCTATACACCCATTGTTATTGTTGATTTTATACTTATTGATTTTACACTTGTTGCTCTCTTTTACTCTTTTCCTACATCTCGTTTTTATTATGTGTTATTTGTGTCTCTTTTAACTTTGGTTGTGGGTTTTCATGTCTTTTACCCTTTTTATCGTTTGTTTGGCGCAATATAGCCTTAGTTGCTATTGCGCCAAAAAACCCCAAACAACCAACATCCATGTCTACAGAACTTATCCCGTGTTTCATTGCTACTGATGCAATTAGTTTGTTTTCCGCCAAAACTGAGAAAAATCTCGGTCTATTGTTGTGCCCACATATCCCGAAATGAGAACAACGTATATATCGGGACTCGATCTCCCCCGCAATTTTGTTGTCTTCACCACTCGTGCCATGATCTTGTCTCATCCTTTGACCTTTTTCTCTTCTGCGCTCGTGCCTACGAAGACCAAGCCCCAGGCCTGTAGACTTTTAAAAGTTAGTACAAGATACCAATTCCTGTGGGAGAGGAAATAGGAAAAAGGAAACAAGAGACATCCCGGCCTGATGCCTATTGACACTCAGAGCTCCTCCTGAAGGTAACGGCGATTGGTGGGGTGATTTTCATAGTGATACCCCACCAATCGCCGAATACCTCACATGATGAAATATCCGAGTGAGATCTCTTAAATGTTTCTGAGGAGGAAATCCTCTTGGAGTTATCTGCCAAGGAGTGATAGCAGTCCACTGGGTTTCGGTTTACTCTTATAGGATTTAGTATCCACCAGGGTACTAATTCTAATGTTTAACTCGCTTCGCCTGTCTACTTGCATCAATGCAGGATATTTACATTGCAAAGCACGATCGTATATTCTGCACCTCTGTGCTACCTACAGTCTCACAGACTCCCTCGGTGTGAGCGCCTGTACGCAGTGAGGGGGACCACCCTGTGAAGGTTCTGCTGGCTCAGTTACCTTCACAGGGTCCTAAACGTTCGCGCGCATGTTTGCCGTGCGCGGAGACCCATATCCCGGGAAAGGAGGATCCTGGTAGTTGCTCGGGGGTCCCCGTCTTCTCTCCTCAGCTCATGAGTGGCAGAGTCCCCATTGACTGTCTTGCCATTGGGGAGCCTGTCTGTCACGGGGCTGGGCAGCGGATTCCGGGGCCTCTGCTATATACTGCTTTGGCCTCTGCTTCTGGTAAACGGTAGCTCCTGGGGTGGCCCCCCAGGAGGAATCGGCTGGTGGGCAGGTCCTGCTAGGGTCAACCGTGCAGAGTGGTGAGTAACCTTGCCCACTGTCCGGGTACAGGTTTCCATGTTTCCTTACAGATTATTTTCATTTTGCAGTTAAAATTTCTTTGTGAGGCCAGTTTGGCCATTTAAAATATTGACATTTTTCGCTTTGTTTCTTTTGTGTAAAACGTTTTTGCTCTGCACATTTCTCTTTTCATTTTCCTTTTGTTTTTTTGTGAGGGCTTGGCTCACTGTTTGTGTGCTTATAGTGCCTGCATAGCCCTGGCGCCCGACTGGGTGTCCCCTTGTTGGGCTCCGTGGAGGGTGGGGACAGCGGACACTGAATCACACAAAACAAACCATGAGAGAGAATGAAGAAATTAATGCGATCACTGCCAACAAGAGGGCTAGACATCAGCCCCCACCTTCCTCGTTGTCTACGATATCTCTGCCAGCGTCTTCTGTGTCTGTGTCTTCGTTCCCAAAGTTCTTGATCATCCACTCCATGGGTGATCAGGTACTTGGGAACATGTCCCCATTTTTCGTCAATAAAGGCAAAAAAGTTCTTGTGGGAGAGCAGAAATCCGTCAATCGCTTACGATCTGACGACTTGCAGGTTGAGACCGCTTGTTCCACACACTACCTGCTCCTGAAAGTTAAAGACATTGGTGGGGTGGCTGATGAAGTCACTCCCCATAAAACTTTGAATTCCTCTTGGGGTGTGATTACTGAGTGAGGCCTCCTCAATGTCACTGAGGAGGAAATCCTCTTAGAACTCACACCTCAAGGGGTAACCGCGGTCCATCGAGTTTCGACACGCTGCGATGGGAAATTGACACCCACCCGGGTGCTGATTCTCATCTTTAACTCGCTACGCCTGCCTTCTTCCATCAAGGCAGGCTACTTGCATTGTGAGGTACGGCCGTATATACTGAACCCTCTGCGCTGTTTTCAGTGTCAGATATACGGTCATGCTTGCACAGCATGCCGGCCCACTTGTGCTGCTGTGGCAGTAAGGATCATCTTGATCCTTATCTGAAACCCCGCACAGCATCCCGGCCAACTTGTGCTCGCTGTGGCAGTAAGGATCATCTTGATCCTGACTGCACAGCAGAAAAGGCATGCTGTGTGAACTGCAGTGGCGAACATCCGGCAAACTGTCGTGACTGTCCGAAGTGGAAGGAGGAAAAGGAGGTACAACGCTTGAAAGTCATAAACAATATCACATACGCTGAAGCGAGAATGCTTGGTGCACCGCCCGCCCCACCTGGCAAGGTTTCCTATGCCGGTGCAGTCATTGGAAAGCCTATCGTTTCAATGACTTCGGTGGCGGTGCAGACTGATATCAGTGTACCACCAACTGAATCTTTCTCGCCAGCAGCGAAGTACCTCCTCACGCAGGCAAAACCGAGGGTGGTGTCGACTTCGACATCAACCCCGGTTTCCATTCCTGCAGCTCAGCCTTCCACCTCCACCGGAAGGCCTCTTCCTCCCCGTCCTCAGACAGCAAGACCTTCAAATCCTAAGGGACACCCACCGGGGCCAAAAAAGAAAATAACTGCACCACAAAAGGCGGTCACCGATCCTGTCCCTCGGAGGATTCCGAGGACATAGATACCGACCGCCCCCTATTCACTAAACCGTCCTCTGCTGCGGTTAAGTTGAATAGGAATTCGTCGTCCGCCCACTCTTCTAAGTCCTGAGATGGCCACACTACTACAATGGAATTGTCGTGGATTCCAGAGGAATCTTGGCGACATCAAGGCACTCCTTCAGGCACACCAGCCCATCTGTGTGTGCCTGCAGGAGACATACATGCAACCAGTCACAGATCCCACGATCTGGCACTTTTAACTAGTTCGCTGGGACCGGGATGGAGATGGTCCAGCTCGCGGGGGTGTCGCCATCCTCGTGAGCAACCATTCGCCATTCCAGGTCGCACCCCTCACCACCAATTTAGAGATGGTAGCCATCCGTCTCTTCGTGGGGTTCTCGCTGACTGTCTGCTCTGTATATCTTCCACTGGGAGCATCATCTTCCAGGAAGACCTTGATGATCTCGTCTGGCAGCTGCCTTCCCCCTTCCTCATTATGGGGGACTTCAACGGACACAGTCCACTTTGGGGCAGTGCTGACACCAATGGGAGGGGCAGGGTCCTGGAGCAGTGGCTTCTGGATCCTTCTTTCTCCCTGTTGAACACCGGTGTCAGTACTTACTTTCACTCCCCAACCCACTCTTTCACTGCCATTGACCTTACCATCTGCTCCTCCTCGATCCTTTCACTCTTTACAAGGGAGGTCGAGGATAACCCTTACGGAAGCGATCACCTCCCCGTGGTTTGCACCATCTCCCGTGGGGGGCCTTGCATCCCTTCAAGCGTCTCGCATTGGAGGCTCGATCGGGCTTACTTGGGTGGTTTTGAGCCGCTATCTGAGCTCGATGACCACTCTGTCAGCCAAGAGCCAATCAATGTGGCAGTAGCGGAGATAACGGACTACATCGTAGATGCAGCTGCGTCAACAATTCCTCAAACTTCTACACGGTTTCCTCGCTTTCTGAAACCGTGGTGGAATCCAGATTGCACCGCAGCTCTTAAGGCTCAGAACAAGGCTTGGAGGGTGTTTCGGAGATATCCGACGTCCCCCAACCTCGAAAAGTTCAGACGCGCCAGGGCGAAAGCTCGTTTCGTCCGACGCCAGAGCCAGAAGGAATCTTGGATCAAGAATACCTCTTGTATCACCCGCACGACTAGTTCTAAGGTCGTGTGGGATAAAGTCCAAAAGATGGGTGGGAACTACACGTCCCACTCGTTATCGATCCTGGAGCACAATGGACAGGCTATTGCTGATCCCAAAGCAATTGCTGATACTCTGGGGGAGTCATTCTCCTCCATCTCTTCGTCTTCCTCTTACTCCCCCGGTGTTTCTGGCCCAGAAGGGCAGGGCGGAACGCTCTTCGCTGTCTTTCCACTCGAATGGCCTGGAGTCTTACAACAGGCCATTCACAGCGGAGGAGCTTCGCCTTGCTCTGCATTCTTCTCGTGCGTCTGCTGTAGGGCCGGACAATGTCCATTATGCCATGCTCCAACATCTTTCACCATCGAGTAAGGATCGGCTGCTCCATCTTTTCAATCGCATTTTTCTCGAGGAGCAGTTTCCGGACTCCTGGCGGGAAGCCATCGTCTTGGCCTTCCCCAAGCCAGGCAAAGATCCCAAGATTCCTTCCAATTATCGTCCCATCGCATTGATGAGCTGCGTGTGCAGGGTGTTGGAAAGAATGGTAAATGCCAGACTCATCTGGTATTTAGAACATCACAACCTTCTTTCCAACACCCAGTGTGGCTTTCGCAGGCAAAGGTCAACTCTTGACCATCTGATACGCCTCGAATCGGCTATCAGAAATTCTTTTTTACGTAGAGAGCACCTGGTGTCAATTTTCTTCAACATCGAAAAAGCGTACGACACGGCTTGGAGATTCGGCATTCTTCGTGACCTCCACAGCTTCGGCTTGAGAGGTCACATGCCGATCTTCATCTCCAACTTCTTATCGACATGCTCTTTTCGTGTCCGTGTTGGTAACACTCTGTCGCGGCCATACCCCCAAGAACAGTGGGTGCCACAAGGCTGCGTTCTGAGTGTTACGCTTTTCGCTGTCAAGATTAATTCTATAACTAGACAACTTCCTCCATCAGTAGGCAATGCCCTCTATGTTGATGACTTTAGCATCTTTTGCTGATCGTCCAGCATGAGGGTTATTGAAATACAACTGCAAATTGCCCTGAACAATCTTTCGGTTTGGGCGTCTGCAAACGGGTTTCGGTTCTCCCCACAGAAGACCGCTTGTGTGCACTTTTGCCACAAGCGTAATCTTCACCTGGATCCCGAGCTGCGGCTCGGGGGTAACATCATTCCAGTTGTGGCGGAGACCAAGTTTCTCGGTCTCATATTCGATCGGAAATTGACCTTTTTACCACACATACGTCATCTCAGGTCCAAGTGCACGTGGGCATTGAACATCGTCAAGGTCCTTTACTCCCTTTCTTGGGAGGCGGACCGATGTTCTTTGCTCCGCCTCTACTGTGCACTTGTTCGATCGAAAGTGGACTACGGATCCCAGGTGTACGACTCTGCCCGGGATTCAGTGGTGAAGGTCTGGACCCCCTCCATCACCAGGCTCTCCGTGTTTGCATGGGATCCTTCCACACCTCACTGGTCCAGAGTCTTTACGTTGAGACTGACGAACCTTCTTTATCTCTTCGCCGTCAGCAGTTGTCCCTACAATATGCATCTAAATTGCGATCCCTGCCTGGCCATCCGACTTGGGACTGCGATTTCAGTCCGAAGTGGGAAATGCTTTACACTAATCGGCCGACTGCCATTCGTCGATTTGGTTTGTGAGTCCGAGGCTACCTCAGAGACATCAACACCAGTCTCGATAGCGTTGCACAGTCGACAGCTGAGCAACTTCCACCACGGCTCGCTGTTTCCCCTTCCTGCGATTTTTCCCTGTGCAGGACGGGGAAGTCTTTTACACCTGACTGTGTGTACCGGCAACTCTTTGCCAGCCATCGTGCTGAGTACCCGGACTTCTTGCCTGTCTTTACAGATGGCTCGAAGTCCGGCACATCAGTGGGATCGGCCATGGTCTGCTGTGATGTAATCATTGCAGACCAGATCCCACTGCAGTGTTCCATCTTCACTGCAGAGTTGCAGGCTATCAGCCTCGTCTGGGACCACGTGGCGACTAAGCATCATCGTCGGTGTGTGCTCTACACCGACTTGCTTAGCTCGCTACAGGCTTTGATCTCGGTGAGGCATCGGCCTCACCCAGTTCTTACTAAGATCCGCCAGCAAGTACATCATCTGGCAGCCACCACCACCATCCATTTCTGTTGGGTGCCCGGTCACGTCGGGATTAGGGGCAATGACTTGGCAGACGCTGCTGCCACCTATCCGACTCTCCGTTGCTGGTTCCCTATCTGGATTTCCGGCAGCGTTTTACCATCGAGCTCCGGGTACATTGGCAGATATCTTGGTCAGAACAGCTTACGAACAAGCTCCTTGAGATCAAACCTATGATCAAACCATGGCAGTCTTGTTATCGCAGGAATCGCAAGGAGGAAGTTGTACTTGCTCGGCTCCGCTTAGGTCATTGGTTTCTTCTACGGGCGGACGACGTACCTAAGTGTGAGTTTTGTGACACCATTTTAACTATCAAACATATTTTAATTAATTGCCCATGTTTTAATCTAGAACGACGTTTGTTTTTTACATTTCGTTATTTTACGTCCGAGCCCCTTACACTCGGACATCTTTTAACTGATCATTGCTTTTTCCTCCAATTTTTGCTTTTTTGAAGTTTACAGGTTATTTTAACAGGTTATGATTTTACGGATTTCTTATTTATTCGCCATGTGACCTAGGTCATTTACACCTGGGCTAGTTTTATCCATTGTATATATTGTATATATATATATAAATATTTGTTCTTTTACACAAAATTTTTATCGTGGTTTTTTGTTATATATATTTTTGTTGGTTTTGTCTTTACTTGTTTTAGACTTGTTGCTCTTTTTGTATTGTATTTTATCACCTTTAGATGTTGCTTTTAACATTGGTTGTACGTTTACACGATTTTTATCTCTTATTTACTATTTGTCTTTGTCTGGCGCATTATGGCCTCAGTTGCCGATGCACCAATAAACCTCAAACAACCAACCAACAGTCTCACAGATCAAGGCCACCTCGATACCAGAGACCTGAACACCGCAGTAAGAGAAGACCTAATTTTAAAAAAATATAGCTGTTTCTATTATACGTACTTTTCTGAAAATTTAACTGGCAGAATTTATTTTTAAAAATATGGTAATTAATTTAATATTATTAAATATTTTAATAAAATCCTAATATATAAACATTTTATTTTAATTAGTTTTAAAATAAGTGCTTTTAACTTAAATTTTAAACCAATTAAATATTTATGCGTAATTAATTTCCCTCCTTTCTTACCTCCTTTTTTTCAAGGCTGTCTGGACCTGGTGTATCATGATGGCCTTGCACAGATACGGTGATACCAGAAGCCAATCCAGAGTTCCACAGCTTACCATGATAAGTCTGCCTGTACTTGTTGTGGCAGTTAGGATCACCTTGATTCGGACTACTTCCCTGAGACGGCAAGATGCCTAAATTGGAATGGTTCCGATCCAGCGTATTCCCGTGACTCTCCAAAGTAAAAAGTGGTGAAATAGGTGCAGCCAGTGAAGACGATACAAAACATCAGATATCACATTTTACATTTTCCAGAATTTTACAGCCGAGCCCCTTATGATCAGGCATCTTTTACCTGACGACTCTTTTTAATACCTATTTTCAACTTTTTACGTTTTATTGGATTTTTACATGTATATTATATTTTATTATATTTTACTTTTTTTCTATTTTGACTTGTTTGACGCAATACGGCCTGAGTTGCCCTTGCGCAAAAACCTCTATCAATCAACCAACCGATGGGCTTGGAAAGTCTAATGAACATCGGATGGGGCGTTAAGCCATTGTATCGTGTGCAGGAGAGACATACCAGTGCAAGTTGGATTTCCTAGGTGGTCGCTACCATCTGCATATGGGGGCGGGGGTGGCTCAGTCGGTAGCGCGCCAGGCTCGTAATCTGTAGTTCCCAGGTTCGAGTCCCAGCTGCGTCAGCGTTGAGATTTATCTCCGCAAAATTCCCCGCCCTGCCCACGGTCAGTAGGGGACACCGATGGGCTTGGAAAGGCCGCCGTCCGTCGGATGGGACGTTAAGCCGTGGCTCCGTGTGCGGGAGAGCCACACCCTGTGCACGTTAAAGAACACGCTGGATGGCCTTGACGGGAGGCTACCATCTGTCTCCCAACAGCTGTTCCAGTGGGTCCCCTCTCCCAACCTTCTCTCAGCCTTCGGGGTCCATGTGACCTGGCCATTTAGCCCATGGTGTGCAAAAAAGTGCCGCTCAGAGGTAAAACAATCCAACCCACCGCTACCATCTGCATCGTAGCAGCTGTCCGTTGGGTCGCTTCTCCCAACCTCCTTTGAATCCTTGGGGTTTTTATCACCTGACAATTTAGCCCAGTGTGTGCAAAAAAAGGCGTCGCTCAGAGATAAAACAAACCAACTGAAAAAAAATGTTGGAGTTTAATAAAGATACTTACCTTATAAGCACGGCTATCAGTGGCAACGTTCATCTCCTCGCACAAAAATCGAGATTTGTGTGGCAGGTTTACTAAGTAGATGCCCTTAGGAAGAAAACGATAGTATTATGATTAATTTTATTTGTGTGTATGAAGCACAGATTATTTGAATGTGCTACAACTTTTACCCGTCATAATTAATTAAAAATATCATATCATTGTCTAAACCAGTGTTCCCCAATGTTTTGGAGTGATGGACTCCCTGTGAATTCTTATTTTTTCAACGAACCCCGCTCTCTAGTGTAACTCTTCCTGCATACCTATTTCCTTATTACTTGATGTTTTTTAACTAAACATGTAGGCGACTTTCGCAAGGAAGATTCCCTAAAAATACTAAGAATCGATTTTATCTCTATACTCCGTTTCAGACGAAGAATGGGACGGCAAAATCTGAATTGAAACACGGCAACAACGTTTGAAAAGATGCCGCACCCACACATGTTCTCACAGAATCAGTTCGCAGATGTAATACTCCGCTACAGCAAAGAGTTCCACATCTTATGCAAGATACAAATCCTTTTTCTAGTGTACATTATTGCATATTATATACATAGTTTGTGGAAGTGAACAATTAAAAATGTCTTCAATTTCGGAATATTGCAAAGTACACAATGACGTATGATTTCTTTTATATCGGAATAATAATAATAAGAAGAAGAAGAAAAGAATGATGCAAATTTGGAAGGAAAAACATCCAAACAGTAATTTAACAGAACAAAGAACCTGACAATCATGAATTGACTGAGCAGCAGAGTCTTCTGAAAGAGAAAATTTTAAATCATATCAGCCAAGGTGTAGCTAGAGAAAGGCTGCCTGTAATCCGCCAAACACGAAGCAAACAAGTGAGTGATCTGTTGAAAATAGAAATGAAATAATTAAAACAATTCCAACCAATACACTAAAAGAAACAAATCAGCTCATATATGGTACAGCTATTATAATAACTGAAGAGCTTGATTACAAGATGCCAAAAAAGAAAACACCTGGTACAGTCGCTCAAAAAAGTATCCGAACACCATGGTTGATTACAAAATTCAGAACAAATATCTGACAATGATTTTTTTAGAAATTAGTGATCTGGCAACTTTCGTGTCACGTAACACGAAGGTTGCCAAATCACTAATTTCTAAAAAAATCATTGTCAGATATTTTTTCTGAATTTTGTATTCAACCATGGTGTTCGGATACTTTTTTGAGCGACTGTACCACAAAGTGGAAAATTCTACTCGAAAAGATAATTAAGAAACTCCGTGGAGACCTTAGTAACCTGAAATTCTTGAAGAATGGGAATTTGAAAAATGAAAAAGTCAAACATGGGTTATCTAGAAGATATGATTTGGAAAGGCAAACAATTGTTGAAATTATGGAAGAATTAAAACAACGGGTAACAGCAACTGCAAAGAAAATTGAAAGATTTAATGGACGCATAAAACAATTCAAAGAAAATTTGCAATTTCGAAGTAATCAAAAACTATTTTGTAAATCTTTGAATGAAAATGGAATTCAAAAGAACATTAGCCCATGTAAAGAAGATATTGTAAAATTTTGGAAAAAATTATGTGAAAATCCAATTGAACATAATAGGAAGGCCTCTTGGATCAAAGATATTTGCAACGAATTGAAAGGAAAAAAACATGGATGATTTAGTGATCACAACTGAAATGGTTTCAATGCATGCATAGATTATAAAAAAAACATTTGACTAATTGCTTCATAGCTGGATTAACAACTGTTTGGAAATTTTTGGAATCAGCAAAAATATTTGCCAATTCCTTAAAGAAAATATGCAAAAATGGAAAACATTACTGCTAGCATTTGGTGAAGAACTCGGAAAAGTTAGCATCCAAAGAGGTATTTTTCAAGGGGATTCTTTGTCGCCTTTACTGTTTAGCATCTTTTTAATCGCCTTGTCAATGATTTTGAATAAAACAAAAATGGGATACAATGTTTCAGATCAACATGGAAAAATAAATCACCTGCTATACATGCATGACTTGAAACTATTTGCAAAAAGCTACACTGAGCACGAATCATTATTGAATACAGTGCAGATATTTAGTGATGATATACAAATGAAATTTGGACTAGAAAAATATGCAATATTATCTATGCGCCAAGGAAAAATCCAGAACATGGATGGAATAGAACTAGAAAATGGTAATATTATGAAATCACTGTCAGAAAATAAAAATTACAAATATCTCAGAATTCTAAAATCAGAAAATGTCTTGCACACAAAAGTAAAAAATCTAACTCAGAAGGAATACATCAAAAGAGTACGAAAAGTACTAAAATCCAAATGGAATGGTGGGAATACAATCAAAGTCATAAATACATGGGCCATTGCAGTCATTAGATATCCAGCTGGAATAATTGACTGGACAAAAAATGAATTAAAAACATTGGATCGAAAAACTCGAAAGCTTTTGAACATGCATCATGCACTCCATCCGAGAAGTGATGTTGATAGATTATATCTACCACGAAAAATTGAAAGAAGAGGACTACTACAAGTACAACAGGTAGTAGAAGAAGGAAAAAAAAGCCTATGTGACTATATCAACAGAAGCAAGGAAAAGTTACTGCAGGCAGTTAAAACAGAAAGCATATTAAAAACAGCAGAAACCAAAGCTGAATTTAAGAAAAAAACAGTTCGAAAATAGACTAAATGACTGGAAGAACAAGCCACTTGATGGACAACATCTGAAGAATATTGGAGGGAAAAGTGATAACAACTTGACATGACTGAAACAGAGTACTTTGAAGAAAGAAACTGAAGGTCTGATTTTTGCTGATATAAGAACAGGCATGATAGAGTTGCGAAGCTCATCCACTGGTCTTTAGGCAAAAAATACAATTTGCCAGTACCAGAGAAATCGTGGGAATATCAGGTAGAGAAGGTGGTTGAAAATGACCAAGTTAAGATCCTGTGGGACTTTAGAATCCAAACTGATCGACATCTCGAACATAATACACCAGATATAACTGTAATTGAAAATAGAAAAGTGTGGATAGTAGACATTGCAATTCCAGGTGATGCCCGAATTGAGGACAAAGAACAAGAAAAAATGACTAAATATAGAGATTTAGCAATTGAAGTTACTAGACTGTGGGCTAAACACACTTCTGTTGTCCCCGTTGTCATCGAGGCCCTTGGCAACATCTCAAAAAATTTTATAAACCATCTCAAGAAGCTGCAGATTTCTGATATAACATCCTCAGAACTGCAAAAGACAGCACTATCTGGAACTACATACATCTTACGACGATACCTAGTTGATACTTAGGTCTCAGGCTGAAACTTGTATCAAATCAAACCGCCAGCCAATGATTTTTTTTGTTTCTTTTTTGTGTCATTGACTATGTTTCGAATATTTCGATTATTATTATTATTATTATTATTATTATTATTATTATTATTATTATTATTATTATTATTATTTCCATAATACATAATATATTTAATTGCATTTTTATAGTCCAGTGGACACTACTATTCCAAAGGAAATTTACAGAAATCCACAAGTGTTTAAAAACTCGACTGAGGAATTTATTAAAATCAATATCTGATTAACCGTTTTTGGCAACAAATAGTCTAAACGTATTAAGATATTTAAAGTAATCAAAGGACAAAATAATTTGAGGAAATAGAAAGAAAAAAGTTTGATGAATAATCAAAAAATGTGAAATTATAGTACAAAAAACAATAATTCAATATTATCAATATGTAGTAGCCATTTATGAAGATTAAAGTAAAGCTATGTATATTGTTTTTCGTTTTTATATTGTTTGGCAGAAAATTATCTTGACCTTGCGCCAAAATTATTTAATGTTTTTATTTAATATTTTTTATTTAATGTTTTTTAATTTGATTAATAGTTTTCCTAGGTAAGAATTTAACAAGATTAATAGAGTTACTGTATCTTGTGTTATGATTAGAAAATTTTATATTTTGGTCCGACCAATTTTTAAACAAATGTCTTAAAATTGAAATATATAATTTCCTAACTGTTAAAATATTAGCATCTTTATATAAGTTTTTAAAACCTTCATATTTTCTGCACTTTAATATACATTTTATAATTCTATTTTGAACTACAATTAATATGTTAATATTAGTATAATATGTGCCACCCCAAGAAATAATTCCATATTGCAAATACGATTTAACCCAAAAATTATATACCATCTTTAGAGTTGAAGTATCTACAAATTGTCTAATATAATATAACGGTGGTATTACAACAATTATCTTTTTAATAATATTTGCTATATGTTCCTTCCAATTTAATTTACAATCTATGTACGCACCTAAAAATTTTAAACAATCAACTCCGTTAATAAGCAAACAGTAACAATCAAACATATTTTAATTGAATGTCCGTGTTTTAACCTAGATCGTCGTTTGTATTTTACTTTTCACGATTTTACGTCCGAGCCCCTTACACTCGGACATCTTTTATCTGATACTGCCTTTTCATCTCCAATTTTTGCCTTTTTACAGTATACAGGTTATTTTACCAGATTATAATTTTATTCATTTGTAATTTATTCACTGTCTGACCTAGGTCATTTACACCTGAGCTAGTTTTATCCTTTGTCTCTACTGTATTTATTTATATACACTTTTGTTGTTTCACACCTTTATTTTTGTTTCTGTTATATACAGGGTGAATCTGAAAAAGTGGGCAAAACTTTACGGGGTGGTAGAACGCAGCTATACGAGCAATATTCGTCATAGAAAGTATGGGCGGAAAGCAAACGGCGAGCCGCTAGGTGGCCTTGGAAATGGTATAAAAGGGTCGGTCCTCGCACCCAACGGCATTTCTACCGTGGATTGCCAAGAGGATGGCTGGTTATACTAACCACGAAATGGCGGATATGCACTTTGTGTACGGTGCGGCGGACGGGAATGCAAGTGAGGCACAGAGATGTTACCGCGACCGGTTTCCGATGAGATGCACTCCAGATCGGAAAACCTTCGAGTGTTTGCATCGGCAGCTGTGTGAAACGGGATCCTTCGCCGCGGCCAAGCAAGACGCAGGGCGTGAAAGGAGTGTCAGGACGCAGCAACTTGCAGAGGACATTCTGCATAGGGTGCCCCCTCGGTGTGAGCGCCTGTACGCGGTGAGGGGGACACCCTGTGAAGGTTCCGCTGGCTCTGTTACCTTCGCAGGGTCCTAAATGCTCGCCCGTGTGTTTGCCGTGCGCGGAGACCCGTGTCCCTGGAAAGGAGGATCCTGGCAGTTGCTCAGGGGTAACCGTCTTCTCTCCCCAGCTCATGACTGGTGCGGTCCCCTTTGGCCGTTTTGCCATTGGGGAGCCTGTCTGTCGCGGGGCTGGGCAGCGACTTCCGGGGCCGCTGCTATACACTGCTTTGGCCTCTGCTTCAGGTAAACGGGAGGTCATGGGGCGGCCCCCTCAGGATCAATCGGCTGGTGGGCTGGTCCTGCTAGGGTCAACTATGCTGATCAGTGAGTAACCTTGTCCACCGTCCGGACAACGGTTTGCGAGTTTCCCCACACATTTACTAATTTTGTAGTTTTCTTTCTTTTGTGAGGCCAGCTCTTGCCTCACACTTTATTGCTTTGTTGCTTCTTTTCTTTTGTGGGAACTCCGACGAGTTTCCCACCATTTATCTTTTACTTTTACTTTTTGTTTTGTAGTGAGGGCTTGGCTCACTGCCTGTGTGGGTATGGTGCCCGGGCAGCCCTGGCGCCCAACTGGGCGTCCCCTTGTTGGACTCCATGGTGGGTGGGGACAACGGGCACTGAATTTTTTAAAAACAAACATGAGTTCTCCAACTCATAAAAATCCGATCAATGCCGCCAAGAGGGCTCGCCATGAACCCCCAACTTCTCTGTCTTTGCCTTCGTCTTCGTGTGTGTCTCCGTCTCCGAAGTTCCTGATCATCCACTCTACGGGTGATCAGGTTCTTGGGGAATGTCCCCGTTGTTTATACACAAGGGTATTCAAGGTCTTGCGGGAGAACCGAAATCTGTCAAGCGCCTAAGATCCGGTGACTTGCAGGTGGAGACTGCGTGCTCCAAGCATTCGGAGCTTCTATTAAAGGTTACAGCGATTGGTGGAGTGGCAGTCGAAGTCACTCCACAGAAGACGCTCAATTCTTCCCGGGGCGTGATCTCCGAGTGGGGCCTCCTCAAGGTTTCTGAGGAGGAAATCCTCTCGGAGCTTTCAGCCCAGGGAGTGATAGCAGTCCACCGGGTTTCTTCACGCCGTAATGGAAAGTTAGAGCCCACCAGGGTACTTATTCTAACTTTCAACACACCACACCTGCCTTCTTCCATCAAGGCAGGCTACTTACACTGCGAGGTGCGGCCATTTATCCCCAACCCTCTGCGTTGCGTTCAATGCCAGAGGTTTGGCCATGCCCGCACCCCATGCCGGGGCAAGCCCACCTGTGCTCGTTGTGGCAGTCAGGATCATCTTGAACCTGACTGCACAGCAGAAAAGGCATGCTGTGTAAACTGCCGTGGTGAACATCCGGCGTACTCCCGCGACTGTCCGAAGTGGCTGGAGGAGAAAGAGGTACAGCGCCTAAAGACCCTTCACAATATCAGCTATCCAGAGGCGAGAAAGCTCGCTGTACCACCTGCCCCACCTGGCAAGGTCTCCTATGCCGGTGCGGTTGTCGGAAAGCCCATCGTTAAGATGGCTTCCGTGGCGGTGCAGGCAGACATCAGCGTTCCACCTGCTGAATCTTTCTTGCCTGCTGCCAAGTACCTCTTGACGCAGGCGAAGCCGACGTTGGTGTCCATCTCGACATCGACACCGGTTTATATTCCTGTGTCTGTGCCTTCCACATCCACCTCCGGAAGGCCCCCTCCACCCCGCCCACAGACAGCAAGACCTACGAAACCCAAGGGGCCCCAGCCGGGGCCCAAAAAGAAAATTTTACCTCCTCGTTCGGCGGTCTGTGATCCATGTTGCTCGGACAACTCCGAGGACATGGACACTGACGGCCCAATTTTTCGAAAACCGTCGCTGGCGACGGTTAAAATAAATCGAAAGTCGTCCGCCAATTCTTCCAAGACCTGAGATGGCCACACTCCTTCGATGGAACTGTCGTGGATTCCAGTGGAATATTGACGACATCAAGGTCCTCCTGAGGGCACACGAACCCCTCTGCGTGTGCCTGCAGGAGACATTTTTGCAGACGGTCAACAGTCCCACAATCCGGCACTTTTCTCTCGTTCGCCAGGACTGGGATGGAGATGGTCCAGCTCACGGAGGTGTTGCCATCCTCGTGAGCAACCACTCCATATTCCAGGTCATTCCCCTCACCACCGACTTAGAGGCGGTTGCCATCCGCCTCTTTGTGGGATTTTCGTTGACTGTCTGTTCTGTCTATCTCCCGCCTGGAAGCGTCATTTTCCGGGATGACCTTGATGACCTCGTCTCGCAGCTGCCGTCGCCCTTCCTCATCATGGGGGACTTCAACGGCCACAGTCCGCTCTGGGGCAGTGCTGACACCAACGGGAGGGGCCGGGTCTTGGAGCAGTGTCTCCGGGATCCATCGCTCTCCCTGTTGAACACAGGTGTCAGTACCTACTTTCACACCCCAACCCGCACATTCATTGCCATTGACCTCACCATCTGCTCCTCCTCGATCCTTCCACTCTTTACATGGGAGGTAGAGGACAATACCTACGGAAGCGATCACCTCCCCGTGGTGTGTACCATCTCTCGTGGCGGCCTTGCAGCCCTTCGCGTGTCTCCCGGTGGAGGCTTGATCGGGCTGATTGGAGTGGCTTCGAGCTCTTGTCTGAGCTCGATGAGCACTCTGTCAGCCAGGAGCCCATCAATGTCGCAGTGGCGGAGTTGACGGACTACATCGTCCATGCAGCTGCCTCTACTATTCCTCAGACCTCGACTCGGTTTCCACGGTTCCCAAAACCGTGGTGGAATCCCGACTGCACCGCAGCTCGTAAGGCTCAGAACAAGGCTTGGGGGGTGTTTCGGAGATATCCGACGTCCCCCAACCTCGAAGCATTCAAACGCGCCAGGGCGAAAGCCCGTTTCATCCGGCGCCAGAGCCAGAAGGAATCTTGGATGAAATATACATCTTCTATCACCCGCACGACCAGTTCTAAGGTCGTGTGGGATAAGGTCTGGAAGATGGGTGGGAAGTACACATCCCACTCATTATCGATCCCGGAGCACAATGGACGGGCAATTGCTGATCCTCGAGCAATTGCCGACATTCTGGGGGAGTCATCTCCACCATCTCTTCTCTGTCCTCTTACTCCCCCGAGTTTCTGGCCCAGAAGAGCAGGGCCGAACGCTCTCTGCTGTCCTTCCATTCGAATGGCCTGGAGTCTTACAACAGGCCATTCACAGCGGAGGAGCTTCGCCTTGCTCTGCACACTTCTCGTGCATCTGCTGTGGGGCCAGACAATTTCCATTATGCCATGCTCCAACATCTCTCACCATCGAGTAAGGATCGACTGCTCCGACTCTTCAACCGTATTTTCATCGAGGAGCAGTTTCCGGACTCCTGGTGGGAGGCCATCGTCTTGGCCTTCCCCAAGCCAGGCAAAGATCCCAAGATTCCTTCCAATTATTGTCCAATTGCGTTGACGAGCTGCGTCTGCAAGGTGTTGGAAAGGATGGTAAATACCAGGCTGGCCTGGTATTTGGAACATCACGGCCTTCTTTCCAACACCCAGTGTGGCTTTCGCAGGCACCGGTCTACTTTAGACCACCTGATTCGCCTCGAATTGGCGATCAGGAATTCTTTTTTATGACGAGAGCACCTGGTGTCAGTTTTCTTCGACATCGAAAAAGCGTACGACACGGCATGGAGATTCGGCATTCTTCGTGACCTTCACAGCTTCGGCTTGCGAGGTCACATGCCGATCTTCATCACGAACTTTTTATCTTCTCGTGTTTTTCGAGTCCGTGTCGGCAACACTCTATCGCGGCCTTTCCCCCAAGAACAGGGGGTGCCTCAAGGGTGCGTCCTGAGTGTTACGCTTTTCGCTGGCAAGATAAATTCCATTACACGGCAACTTCCTCCGACTGTAGGCAATGCCCTCTATGTTGATAAATTTAGGATCTTTTGCTTATCGTCCAGCATGAGGGTCATTGAACAACAACTGCAAACTGCCCTGCACAATCTCTCGGTTTGGGCAACGGCCAATGGGTTCCGGTTCTCCCCACAGAAGACCGCTTGTGTGCACTTTTGCCGCAAGCGTAATCTTCATCTGGACCCCGAGCTGCGGCTCGGGGGTAACATCATTCCAGTTGTGGCGGAGACCAAGTTTCTCGGTCTCATCTTCGACCGGAAATTGACCTTTTTACCACATATTCGACATCTCAGGTCCAAGTGCACGTGGGCATTGAATAATCATCAAGGTCCTTTCCTCCCTCTCTTGGGGGGCGGACCGATGTTCTTTGCTCTGCCTTTACCGTGCACTTGTCCGGTCGAAACTGGACTACGGATCCCAGGTGTATGACTCCGCCCGGGATTCGGTGGTGAAGGTGCTGGACCCACTCCATCATCAGATCCTCCGTGTGTGCATGGGGGCCTTCCGCACTTCACCGGTCCAGAGTCTCTACGTTGAGACCGATGAAGCATCTTTATCTATTCGCCGTCAGCAGTTGTCCCTGCAGTATGCATCAAAATTGCGATCCCTGCCAGGCCATCCCACTTGGGACTGCGTTTTCAGTCCCAGGTGGGAAATGTTATACCAGAATCGGCCGACTGCCATTCGTCCTTTCGGTTTGCGTGTCCGAGGTTACCTGCGAGACATCAACACCAGTCTCGATAGCATCGCACAGTCGACAGCTGAGCCACTTCCACCTTGGCTCGCTGTTTCCCCTTCCTGCGATTTTTCCCTGTGCAGGACGGGGAAGGCCTTTACACCCGACTGTGTGTACCGGCAACTCTTTGCCAGCCATCGTGCTACACACCCGGACTTCTTGCCTGTCTTCTCAGATGGCTCGAATCCGGTACTTCAGTGGGATCAGCCATGGTCTGCTGTGATGTAATCATTGCAGACCAGATCCCACAGCAGTGTTCCATCTTCACTGCTGAGTTGCATGCTATCAGCATTGCCTTGGACCATATAGCAGCTAAGCATCATCGTCGGTGTGTGCTTTACACCGACTCGCTTAGCTCGCTACAGGCTTTGATCTCGGTGAGGCATCGGCCTCACCCTGTTCTCTCCAAGATCCGCCAGCAGCTCCATCGTCTGGCAGCCACCACCTCGATTCTCTTCTGTTGGGTGCCCGGTCATGTCGGGATCAGGGGCAATGACTTGGCAGATGCTGCTGCCAAGTCAGCCTCGCCCCTGTCCGACTCTCCATTGCCGGTTCCATGTGGATTTCCGGCAGCGTTTCACCATGGAGCTCCGGGCACAGTGGCAGAGATCTTGGTCTGAACAGGTTGCTAACAAGCTCTTCGAGATCAAGCCCATTGTGAAACCGTGGCAGTCTTGTTTTCGCAGGTATCGTAAGGAGGAAGTTGTCCTTGCTCGGCTCCGCTTAGGTCACTCGTTTTTAACACACTCTTTTCTACTTAAGGCGGACGCAGTACCTAAGTGCGAGTTTTGTGACACCATTTTAACTGTTAAACATATTTTAATTCATTGTCCCGCTTTTAATCTTGAACGCGAAATGTATTTTACCTTCCACAATTTTATGGCTGAGCCTCTTACACTCGGCCATCTTTTATCTGATGAATCGTTTTTAACTCCTGTTTTCGACTTTTTACGTTTTACTGGTTATTTTACACGTATTTGATTTTTACCCTGTTTCCTAGTTTTTACTCTTGTTTGTGGTTTTCAATAGGTTCTGTACAATCATTTTTATTGTTAACTTCTACACTTGTTGTTACTTTTTAGTCTTTTTACTTGTCGTTTTGTGCCGTTTTGTTTGTGTTCGTTTTAACTTTGGTTGTGGGTTATGAGACTTTTATCCCTTTTTATCGTTTGTTTGGCGCAATATAGCCTTAGTTGCTGTTGCGCCAATAAACCCCAAACAACCAAACCAAACCTGCGTAGGGTGGAAGAGCGACCGGGATGTAGCACGCGAGCGGTTTCCCGTGCAGTACACGTGTCCCAAATGTCGGTTTGCCGTGTGCTACAGGAGGAAGGAATGCACCCCTATCGTACGCAGAAGGTACAAGCGTTGTCACCGGCGGACTATCAGCCACGTGTCGATTTCGCACGTTGGTACCTCCAGCAGAATACAGCGCAGCCGGATTTTGGTGCACATGTTCTGTTTACAGACGAGTGCACTTTCACCCGTGAGGGCGTTTTGAATACCCACAATTCACACACGTGGGCATCTACGAACCCGCATGCCACACGTCCTCATTCGTTCCAGCAGCGGTTCTCCGTAAATGTTTGGGCAGGACCATTTGGTTGGCCCATACCTCCTGCCACACCGTCTGGACGGCAAATCGTAAAACACATTCCTACGAGAGGTGTTGCCGGAGCTGTTGCGTCCGATTCCAACCCCCAGCAGGTCGAGAATGTGGTTCCAGCACGACGGTGCGCCTGCACACTTCAGCTTAGATGTGCGGAACACTTTACATGCAACGTTCCCAGGGCGATGGATTGGTCGAGGTGGTCCCATAGCTTGGCCACCAAGATCGCCGGATCTCTCGTGTTTGGACTTTTTCCTGTGGGGCCATATGAAAAGCCTAATCTACGAGTGCCCCATTGAAACCGATATGGATCTAGTCGCCAGGATCGCCGTTGTTGCCTGCGATATTCGGGAAATGCCTGGTGTCTTCGCAAATGTGCGTCGGTCCCTATCCCGCAGGTGTGAAGCCTGCATTACAGCTGGCGGCAGCTCTTTTGTGCAATTTCTTTGAGCATGTACCTCAATTACATTCCTGTTAATAAAATGTTTTCTGAAATATCTCCTCTCCTTCTTGTGTTCATTCTTTAAATGTGACAGTGGAAAACTACCTTTTAACTTCTCACCGCTTGCGTTCCGACCATACATTCTATGACGAATATTGCTCGTATAGCTGCGTTCTACCACCCCGTAAAGTTTTGCCCACTTTTTCAGATTCACCCTGTATATATATCTCGTTGGTTTTATTTTTTACCTTTTCCAGCATTTGTTTTTTAATTTTGGTTGATGGGTATTTGTCTTTTAGCATATTTTTGCCTTGTTTGGCGCATTATAGCCTCAGCAGCTCATGCGCCATAAAACTCCAACCAACCAACCAAAAATCTTAGACCACTCCAGAAACTAAATTTTCATAACTCCCGAAACAAAATTCTCAGACCCCTACTGAAACAAAATTCTCAGACTCCTCTCGATACCGAATCCAGGATATATGCCTGTCTAGGGAGAGGGAGGCATAATATAGAATGGCGCGAGAATAATTAGTTCGGACATTGTGTATCTTAAATATAACATGATATTTTTTCTTACTTACCCGAATACAGACGAAAAGATATGTAAAGACGACAAGAAAATTATAGACAATCATAGCAGGACGAATATCAAAGGGTTTTCTATTCTTCATCAGCAAAGGACCAATCCTTTTCACTACCATAATATAAAGTATGCAGGAGATTAAGGGAATGTAGCCATTGCTGACAAGAAACCATGACCTGACTGTTGGATCTGTTGGAATGCGAAAAAACGAATGTTAACTGAGAGTAAATTTTTGTAATAAACTTATGAACTAATGTTATTATTTCATATCATAAAACTACAACAGTAAACAATTCATAGAAATTTCATAAAAATCAATTTTACGAATGATACATTGAAATGGATATAAGAATTAATTTTGAATGTGAATTAGAACAGTAGTTCTCAAGAAATATTTTCTCCTGGCCACATTGCCATTCAGGAGCAAATTTCTGTGGCTATATTACTGGCCAAGAGCAATTTGTTATGGACAAATCACTGTCCACAAGAAATTTGTAGTGGATAAATTACTGTCCACGAGAAATTTGCTGTGGAAAAATTACCGTCCACGAGAAATTTGTTGTGGACAAATTACTGTCCATGAGCAATTTGTTGTGGACAAAATATTGCCCATGAACAATTTGTTGTGGACAAATTACTGTCCACGAGCTATTTTGTTCTGGACAAATTATTGTCTATGAGCGATTTATCGTGGAAAAATTACTCTCCGCGAGAAATTTCTTGTGGACAAATTGCTGCCCAGGAGAAATTTGTTGTGCCCAAAGTACTGTCCCTGAGCAATTTGTTGTAGATAAATTACTGTCCTTGAGAAATCTGTTGTGGCCGCATTACGGACAACGAGTAATTTGTTGTGGACAGGCCCGGATGTAAAATAATTCGGGGGGAGGGGTGGCCAAGAAACACAGTCGAGTCGGAAATGTATGAAAGAAACTGGCTTTTCACTGCAGTATAATATTTCGTCCTCCCTTTTACAAGTCTTTAAAAAGTTTCTTGAAAAAATGCATGAAATATACATAACGTTAACTCTTTTTTGCCTCTGTTACTCATACGAGCATTGTCAAAGAGGGGCAGGGGCAAAGGGTCTTGTCCCTCCACTAGATCCTGTCTTGAAATATATTTAGATCTCGATTTTCAACAATATTCAATCAGCATTAAAGAGTTATGGAAGCTCGAGTATTTCACAACAAATGATATCGTTTTATAAAAATCATTCCGAATTGTCGCCACCTATTCATATACCGTATTTTAACGTGTATAAGGAACCCCTTTTTGCCAAAAATTGGGTCCCAAAAATACGGGGGTTTCTTATACATGGATAGTATTCTTACATAAATGATTATACCTTAAAATAAAAATATCTTTGATGAAAAATCTTGGGGTTCCTTATACACGAGGGTTTCTTATACATGTTAAAATACGGTATATCTAGTTGAGGAGAATTAAAATGATGGCAACACTAATATTAAAACAAGAGTTTTTATAAATTATTTATTGATATAATTCCTAGTTTAGAAAGCTTTGAATATTCTACTAGTTTAATATAAATGTTAGAAAAAAAATCTTACCACCACTTTCGAAGAGACTGGAACTTTGCATGACTTTCTGACCAGGATTTTTTCAAAGTTTTTTCTGTTATGATATTCTTTGAAGTTAAACTGTGCAAAATAATAATGTAGATACATTAAATATGAAAAAAATTCATATATTTTTATTTGATTTAGTTCAGCGCTGTTCAACTAGCGGCCCGCGAGACGCATATGGCCGCACAAGGATTTTTGTGGCCCGACAACTAAATCAAGTTTTTACTTGAAATTTTAAATAAATATATGTAATCCACCTTATAATTTTTTGTCAACTTATATGGGGTTTTCCAAACGGGACTTTAGGATGTTGTTTTGTAATAAAGAGGAAAACACATGGAATATATCTGATTTCTTTGTTGTAAATTAAAGTTTCATCGATTACAATTGAACTTGAAAGATGATGTCATTTAAATGTCAACCACTTCTACGTTTACAGGCATCGATACGAACATCATAATTTTGTAAGGTATTCTCAATCATTGAGACATTAATTTCTCTTATGACTGCTCGGATGTTATCTTTTAAGTCTGGTATGTTTTCTGGTTTGTTGACGTAAACTTTACTTTTCAAATAGCCCCAAAGAAGAAAAATCCAATGGTGTTAAGTCGCAAGATCTTAGCGGCCAATTCACATCTCCATTTCGTGAAATTACACGTCCAGGGAATTTCGTGCTTAATAACTCTATGTTCGCTCGAGTTGTATGACTCGTAGCACCATCTTGTTGAAAATAAACATCAGAAATGTCAATTCCATCAATTTGAAGCTACAAAAATTCTGTAATCATCGCATTATAACGCTCTGCATTCACCGTAACAGCATTGCCACGATCATTTTCAAAGAAAAATGGGCCAATGATACCTCCAGACCACAAACCACACCAAACCGTACATTTTTGTGCATGAAGTGATTGTTCGTGAATAATTCGAGGGTTTTCTTCCCCCCAGAGTCGACAATTTTGTTTATTGACACTTCCATTTAACGTGAAATTGTTCAGTAGGACGATTGAATGTGCCGAAAACAATCACGAATTATGCGATGTGTTTCTTTCACTGAACATCTATTTCCATAATACGTTTTAACGATTTCAATACGTTGTTCTTGTGAGAGTTACTTAAGTTTACTAGAAAAAAGGCTATGGGTTTTTGAAACAACCAAAATTTTATAATAATTACGGAAGAAATTCCAAAGAATATCAAATTCCCTACCTATTTAACATGCTTCCTAGAGAAATAATTAACTTAAAAAAATTTGTGATGTTAAAGATAAATTATTTCAGCGGTTGATGAAAAAGTGATGTTTTTATTTGGAAACTTTCATTATTTTGTCGGTTTTCTTTCTCATTTATTCCTTTTTTTCTCTCCTTCATTTTTTGTACTACTGAGGCGATCTAGATCATATCTGTAAAAACATATATGTACATTCCCGCTGATAAGCTTCGGCTTAGTGGGATTTTTTATGTAATATAATTATAGATTATACTTATTGAAATTAAATTTGAATTTGAATGACGCCATGACTGAAGTTAGGGTACATGAAATTCCACCCGAAAAAAAAAAAACATTTTAAGTTATCGGCATTCAAAATCCTAAAGCCCCTTTTGGAAAACCATTTATTAATTTACTTGATATGCAATCTTCAACTTACTCATTGCTAACCCTCAGATACTTAACATATTCGATACTCCACTCAACTGGCAGAAAACAGTTCAATACCTTGGTGATACTTTACATCACAAGCTCAGAAGGGACAAACACATTGACTATGTTTTGCAAAAGGCAAACATGGTTAGATGTCAGCTTGGTCCTTTGATGGGTAGGAAGTCTATCCTCTCCATTGATCATAAACTGCTGCTCTATCATACTGTTCTTAGACCAATCCTAACTTATGCAGCCCCATTTGGGCTAACACGACTAAGACAAATATGAAGAAGATTCAGACCTATCAAAATAAGATTCTTAGACAAGCTGTAAATGCTCCATGGTTTGTAACCAACAGAAAAATTCATGGGGATTTAGGTGTGCAGCATATTTACACTTATATAAAGCAGATTTCTAAGAAATTCTTCGAAACTGTAGACACCAATTCTCATGAATTTATTTCAAACATATTGAAATTTGATCACGATCCTATGAGTAGATTCAAGAGAGCTAGACCTTTGGTTTTCGAACTGGAAACCTTTTCTGTCTGACTTCCTGAATTATCATATTTATTACTGTTTTTACTGCCCTGCGGGGCTCATTTTTTTGGTGATTATTCTCTTGTCTTTTGGCTCATACCGTTTATTGGACACTTTCAGATGAAAAAGGTGATGGGATCTTAGATCCGGGGACTTTGAAAAATCCTAATTATGCTATATGCTACATACAACTTACTCATTCTACAAAGTAGGTATAAAGTAGTAAAATTAGGATCATTATACGGAATTAAAATGTGCAGTAGCGGAATATGGCAGGTTTGATAAGTGCACCGATATTGTAACTGACAGTTCCATAGCTATGACTGGCAAAAATATTGGTCTCTCAGGACTGTTACAAAAAGAAGGAATTAATTGTAGAATGTTGCACTGTATTGCGCACCAGGAGACATTGTGTGGCATTTGGCTGAGACAACACGATGTAATGGAAAAGGTTGTCAAAATTACCAATTTATTTCGTGGCGGAAATCGATCTCTTACACATAGAAAATTTAAAGCTTTTTTGGACGAACTGCATGCTGAGTATGGCGATCTGCTTTTACATAGTAATATTCGCTGATTAAGTGCCGGAAAATGAATCAAAAGAATTTTTACACTTCGAAAAGAAATTCGCCTCCTTCTCACGGAAGTGGGCACCGATGAAAATTTAATAGCAAGTTTCGTTGATGAAAATTTTCTATTTTCACTTGCTTTCCTAACAGATATTGCAGATTATTTAAATGTCTTGTATAAATCCTTACAAAGAAAAGATCAAAACGTGTGCTGTCTTTATAATCATGTTACTGGGTTTAGAAACAAACTACAATTGCTGAAGTCAAATGTGCAGGAAAAAAATTTAATTCATTTTCAAACTTGTAAATAGTTCTACGAAGAAATAAAGCAACTTAGTAAAATAGTTAATTTTTAAAAATTTGTTCCTAAATTAGATATCGTAATTGAACTTTTTAATAGAAAATTTTCTGAATTTGATGACCTAAAACAAAGTTTAAATATATTCAGTAATCCATTAAATATTGATATTAGCACCGTAGATCCCAAATATCAAATGGAATTATGCGACCATCAGGCCGACCCAATTATTGCGTCTATGAACAGTGTGCCTAAAGGCCTCAGAAAGAAGGGGAGACCTAGGATGCGGTGGGCAGACAATGTCAAACAGGACCTTGTTAGAATTGGTGGGCAGACAATGTCAAACAGGACCTTGTTAGAATTGGTGTGCAGTGGATATAGCAGTAGATATAGCTCAGGATAGACTTGTGAGGAGAACTAAATTGGACGGTCTGGTTGGACCTCCTTAGCCCATGGCTGCTTGAGAATGAGTTGGGTTGGGTTGTTTTACCTCTGAGCGGCACTTTTTTGCACACCATGGGCTAAATGGCCAGGTCACATGGACCCCGAAGGCTCAGAGAAGGTTGGGAGAGGGGACCCACTGGAACAGCTGTTGGGAGACAGATGGTAGCCTCCCGTCAAGGCCATCCAGCGTGTTCTTTATCGTGCACAGGGTATGGCTCTCCCGCACACGGGCCACGGCTTAACGTCCCATCCGACGGACGGCGGCCTTTCGAAGCCCATCGGTGTCCCCTACTGACCGTGGGCAGGGCGGGGAATTTTGCGGAGATAAATCTCAACGCTGACCTAGCTGGGACTCGAACCTGGGAACTACAGATTACGAGCCTGGCGCGCTACCGACTGAGCCACCCCCGCCCCGTTGAGAATGATGATGATGATGATGAGTAGAGAAACTGAAATAGAATTTTCAAACTTTTGCCTAAGGAAAAATATTCAAAAATGAAAGATTTTGGACAAATAATTCCTATGTTCGGAAGTGCATATGTCTGAGAGCGCGTATTTTCTGATATGAAGCATATATAATCAAGAAACAGAAACTGCTTGAAAGATTTTACACTTGATCATATACTTCGGCTCGCAACAACAAATATCGATATGGACGTAAAAGAAATTATTGCCCAATAACTACCGGCCACAATGCTCCAATTAAATTTATTAAATATTTGATAAGGTTCAGAATATTTACATTAGTTTATTATTACTTATTATTTTTCGTATAAATAAAATATTATTTGGGGGTGTTTGAGGTTTATTATTACTTATTATTTTTCGTATAAATAAAATATTATTTGGGGGTGTTTGAGGTTTATTATTACTTATTATTTTTCATATAAATGAAATAATTTTTTCAGGTGACATGAACTGACTTTTCATTTACTTATCCTATCCTATTCTTTTTTTTGGACCGCGGTCTTAGAGAAGTTGGACAGCACTGATTTAGTTTATTTTTTAGTTAATACCACGAGATAGAATTTAGCAAATTATTCCTAAATGATCAGTGAATAGAGCTGTGAAATGAAAATGCTATTGATATCAACATTCGCATTAAAATTTTTGTTCCTTCATATTACATTATTTATAGCCTTGCTAAATTTCACTCTGGACTGCCCGGGTCTCATTTTTAAGATAAGTTTTCTGAATTTCACTACACTGAAATTTTGTTTTGGGAGTCCCCCCCTGTGGTGGGGGAGGCTCAGTCGGTATCGCCCCAGGTTCGTAATCTGTAGTTCCCAGGTTCGAGTCCCAGCTGGGTCAGGTTGATATTTTCTCTGCAAAATTCCTCGCCCTGCCCACGGTCAGTAGGGGACACCGATGGGCTTGGAAAGACCGCCGTCCGTCGGATGGGACGTTAAGCCGTGGCCCGTGTGCGGGAGAGCCATACCCTGTGCACGTTAAAGAACACGCTGGATGGCCTTGACGGGAGGCTACCATCTGTCTCCCAACAGCTGTTCCAGTGGGTCCCCTTCCCCAAACTTCTCTGAGCCTTCGGGGTCCATGTGACCTGGCCATTTAGCCCATGGTGTGCAAAAAAAGTGCCGCTCAGAGGTAAAACAACCCAACTAACCCAAACCCCCCCCCCCTCCATTCCACAAACCTTGGCACATAAATTCAACACGAAGAATTGTCCAATCAGCGTTTCTCAGATAGTTGCTCAAGTCAGCGCACTCTCAGAGTCTCTAGCTTCGTTTCTACGCAAACTATCAAGAATACTCGGTCGAACGGTCCCAAATTTCATACGAGGTTTCCGCTAGCGTGGGTTAAAAAAATTTCTTCCTGCAATGGGACATATTAAAATAATAATGCTTTTTGAAATGTGAGACATATTGTAGCGGCAGCATAAATTTTGTTATTGACTTTTTGTTATGATTTATATTCAGAGTTAGATTTATTATTATTAAAAATTAGGATAAGGTTAATTACTAGATTAATATAATTTTAAAATAAAACCGGTAAATAATATCTTCGAAGGAAGAAGTGAGCAGTTAATGTTATATTATTATATAACTTTCTTTTATAATGATAATTAATAAATTTTTCATTATCGTACTTTTTGACACAGACAATAGTCTGATAAATATTGAAGAAATATATATTTGTATATCACAGCACTTTATAGCAAGAACTTTTTGAAGACTGTTATGCTGTGGCACCTCTTCCGTCCCCGAAATCCGATCGTCTTATAAGAAATCAAAAATTTCTCCACCTGCTTTGAAATCCAAAATAGTTGCATTTGTATAATTTTATTTTAGCACTATATTTTATGTCCGACACTAGAAACAGATTAGAAAAAAAATTATAAAATCTTTTTCCATATGAAATATTATTTTAACCGTTCCTATTCGAGGGAATATTTTAATAATCGGAAAATGGTACTCAAGTGTTATTTGCAGATCTCCCCTCCCCCTCGAAACTAAATTCTCCTACCCTCCCCGAAAACCCTCTATTTTGAGGACTGCTGATTGTATTGGGATCATATGAAAAGATATGTAAGATCATATGTAAAGATTCAATATTAGGGACCTATCAGAATTAAATGTATTTCTTTGAAATCAGTGGTCCATAATTATAGAAGTTAATTTTGCTTTTTTTCTATCCTTTTAAATCATAATCACTAACCTAAAAATACACCAACTGGAATCCTAAAAGCTAGGAGTAGCTTCTAGGATTCTTCTCTGTCCTAAATGTTACAAACGGAAAAAATAATATATATATGCTATTAATCAAAAAGCTTGAGAACGCAAAAATCATCAGAAAAATATATAGATTAACTCTTCTGCTACGATTAGCAGATTTAAACAAATTTGTTTTCACAATAAAAAGCTTGAAATCTATATTTTATGCAAAAAAAGTATTGAAACGGTTATATACAGATTGTTCAGTTGCAGCTGAAAATCTTCGCAATAAAGCTTTAAAATCCTAAATAATAATAAAAAAAATTATTCTTAACGAAACATACAATCGTCAATTATAATCGCATAATGCTCGAGTAAATTGCTCGTTATATCTTAGACGAAAATCAGGCGGGAATCAGTATGATACAGCGAAGGTTAACAAGCGAAGTGCTCTTCACGAGACGAACGTGGGTTACGTAGTGTGATGTCAGATTCTACAATGAAATATTCACGATAACCAAAATAGAGGATAATTGATAGGAAGCCGTTGGCTCAGCTGCCTGACGATCTACGACTACATGACCTAAAGCATAATTGTGTTCGAAAGGTTGTTGTTAAAACATTCATATATATTGAAACTTAATTTTTCTGTTAGTGCACTGTCCGTGCTTGGTGTGATGTAAATTCTCTGATATAGCCCAAAGTCTCTGAATTGGAAAATGAGAGATACCCAAATTTCCCTCAAATATCAGGAGCTTTACTTACTTTTAGGTTAGCAAATTATTAATAGGAGGAACATACTCACAACAATTGTCAGAAGCAGATACCGTAGAATAATGAAAGAATATTAAAGTCAGGTTTCAGACTGTTACCAAGGTGTGGACTGATTAGATTAAACCACCTAGGGTTGTCGATGATCATTCACGACAAAAAAGGAAAATAATTTCTTTTATATATGGTTGCTAAATTTCGGAATGAAACAGAACAAGGAAGGTCAAAAAAATGACTTTCGTCGTTAGAGATAAGGAATAACTGCATTTCTTATACTTTAATTGAAAATAAGCCTAATCAAAATGTAATTTTGCTGTTTTGTAACCTAGTGATTATTTCCTCTGATTTCTGTAATGTTTTATCTAATATTAATGAGATATCTTAATGACCAGTATCCATATTTGGCGACTTATACGATAGACGCATCCTACAAAAAAGGGAAAAAATGGATTTTCCCTTCAGAAAGGGAAATCCTGTTAGTCTAAAACGAATTTTTGCTACAATACAACGAATATGCGTACGATGTATTCCCTGATAACGATAATTTCCTGAATACTAACCGAACTGACATAGTTTTAATTTTATTCATTTATTTTGACTAGGTTACCTCTTTGGGTTGCATTACCTCTTAGTGGCACTTTTTTTGTATACAATGGGATAAATGGCCAGGCCACAAGTACCCCGAAGGCTCATAGAATGTTGAGGGGACCCAATGGACAGCTGTTGGGAGACAGATGGTAACCTCCCGTCAAGGCCATCCAATGTGTTCTTTAAAGTGCACAGAATACATGGCTCTCCCGCACACGGTGCTACGGCTCGCCCCATCCGACGGACGGCGGCCTTTCCAAGCACATCGGTGTTCCCTACTGACCGTGGGCAGGGCGGGTTGGACTTGACCAGTTGGGACTTGAACCTGGGAACTGCAGATTAAGAGCCTGGAGCGCTACCGACTGAGCCATCCCCGCATCACCGCTTTGGTTTTTGCATTTGTTTATGTAGGTTTCATACATGTAAGTCAGTGTTACATACAAAAGAAATTATAAAGGTAAACAAAAATCGTCTAATTGCAGTTTTATTTTAATATGATACGTATAAGGTGATTGCTGAATAACAAATATTGGAAAGAAGAAGGGCCGGATCGAAAGCTGGGGGGAAGGGGCATGCCCGCTTTTTTCAGAATGCTAGTAAAGGAAATAGACTCTAAAAGTTATTAAACTTATATAAAAATTCATGCACATTCAAGAAATATTTGTGCCCTGAAAAACAGAAGAGGAAATGTTATTGGAAATTCAGTTTCTTGCCCCCACCCTACATTTTTTTCCTCTATTGTGTGTTTCCCTCCCTCCTTACATATTTCTGCTCAATTGTGTGTCCTTCCCCTCCCCACCTTCGTCAATTTTTTTTGTTCCGTGTCTGGAGTTTAATAATATTTGATTTCAAACCTATCCGCTGTAAGCATAATAAGTTACGATCTTTAACCAATCACGGAGAACAAATTTGTCACCAATCAACGTCAAATAAATTTACATACATACACATTACTTTTTTTAGCTACTTAAACAAATCTTGATCGACGACTTCAAGCCATAAAATCTGTGCTAGCAGTATTACCAAACAGATGTTTAATTTTGTGATGTGATGTGATAAAATGTGATGGGAAGGTTAGAAACCCTTCAACAATGGGCTTCCTACTATCCCAAACAAAGAATCGGACGTGTAAATCACAATGTAGAAAATAAAAATAATAGTTTTTTCTGAATTTTTTAAAAGTTCCTACTTATACAGAGTAGACTTTCTGTAATCCAATACTCGTGGATCTTAATTTCTTTTCTGAGCCAAAAGAGATTTCAAAAACAAAATTAACACTTCAAACAAGGTATAAAAAATAACAGTCACAGTTCTTTCTTCAGTTCCAACACAAAAATAACCATGAGGTTATCACTTGAGATACTGGCCACTAGAGAAAGTTTGTAAGCAAAAACACATTTTTCTTGAACAGTCAATATTTCATATTTGTATATTATTAAATTCCTCTCCTTTTTATTTTCGAAAAACGAAAACCCAGCAAGGATGAATTCAGATTCTGTATAATAAAGAACTTTCCTCCAAGAAACTGAGAATCAGGGTCTGAATTTTAAATCTATTGCTTTTACTGTAGCTTCTGCAGAGAAGAGATTTCATTGACAATTCTTCATCAATAATCTTCTTCATCTTTTCCTTCAGAATTTGTCGTTGAAATTGATAGAGAGGACAATGTAAAAAGACATGAGAAATATTTTCTGGAGTTTCACAGATGGCACAAAGTGGAGAGGGTTTTTTGTTAATTTTGAAGAGCTTTTCATTTAAAGCACAGTGATCAAGGTTAATCCTGAAAAGAGCTGTTTCTTGTCTTCTGCTCAGATGAGATATTTGAAGTTGGGGTGGGGGGCTATTAAAAATGTTGCGATAGAAAGTTTAATTTTTATTGTTTGAAAGAGAAATATATAATATTATTTTAAAAGAATACAGGTAGATATTGTTTTCGAAAAAGCGATTAGTTAATGTTAAATTATTTTGTAATGTTCTTTTATATAATCTAAATAAATAAATTTTTTCATTTGCGTTTTTTTTGTACAACGCTAACGTTAGTTGGAAAATGATAATTACGGGTGATTGTCAAACGTGGCGTTACAAGCAATGGTATTTAGTCGTCAAATACCGGCCAAGACCGTGCGACAACAAAAGAATTAAAATTTAAAATCTAGCTGATTAAACTGAATATATTTTTTAAATTAGACTTGTAGTTTTTTTTTTAATTTCGCAACCAATTTTAAAATATTCATAAATATTTTACTGCAGACAAAATGAATAGATTATTTGTTTTATGCAATTTAAAAAAAGAAAAACGCAACTAAAAATTAAAACAAGCGAGAGTCGAACACCAACATCTTTGGTAAAGTAAGTGATCGTAGATCGCATAATCATATTCGATGTACAGGGTAATAATTTTACCCCTAACCATCTCCATCATAAAGATATGCCTATTTGGCATCAGTAAGAAAAAAATATATAAGTAAACCACCATTAGGTGGGCCCCTATGGGCAAACATAAAAAAAGTTAAAAATAGCAGTAAAATTGTATAAGAAACCTAAAACGGGTAGATCTCCTCAGAGAACGCTACCGTATTAGGCCTCTTGTACTTGTTCAAAACAGTACGATCGTAAAGAATCGGAGAAGAAATAATCTCATTGGGATTATTGCTTACAGCCTCAAAAAATCTTTTTGAGGTGAGTTTTATATATGTATATGTTACCGGCAATGTATGAATAGCCGGCATTCTATAGAATACCCGGCGTTTTTAGGCAATGTATGAAATATGAGAATTATTACATACTTTCCCTAGGCATTGTATAGAATACCTAGGCATTATATAGAATGACAAATACTATTTCGGCAAAGTATGAAAAAGGCTTTTATTGAAAAGATGCATGTGAAAATGTAATAAGTACAAAATATAAGATACGGGATTTTTCTACAAAAAGAGAAAAATACCATTGCTGAACTACCGCCAGAAATATTAACATCATAACCTGTAATGAATCTGTCGTCCGCATTATAAAAAACGCCCCAAATGAGGTAAAGCCAAGTGAGAACGAATCAGTAAAGTATTGAATATTCGAAGTTTGCAACTCGAGTTAGGATACTCGTATTTCACTTTACTACTTGTCAAATCTATTTCAGTGGAGTTCCGAGATGCTTGTGATATGTCGTTTTTTGATGACTTTTTTTAATCTGCTTTTTGACCTTAACTCTCTTTCTATGGAAGCTAGGGTTCTCAAACTTTGGGATCCCTATTGAGTCAACCCTCTTTTACACTCTTACAACGCTAGGGGGCGCTTTTCCGAATGGAAGGGTGTCTTTTTGGTGTCCAAAGTGAACAACTACGGCGCTCTTTTTTACCGAAACTAGGGACTGGCGGATCTGGCAATCAGGGTGAGCCTATAGGGGACCCAGGGGAACTTTTACTGGTCAATTCGAATTGGACTGAGTGCTCTGGCTCTCTGTTTGAGGCGAGCGTCGAGAGTCACGTGACTCGCATTGCGACATTAAACATCACTGCCGGGAGTATTTTATACTTTGCCGATTTGCCTTTTGGCATTCTATAGAATGCCTAGGAAATGTGTGAAATATGAATCGTTTCATACATTGCAGGCTAGTTTTAGGCATTATATACAAACTTTGCCGGTGACATATATATATGGTCGATGCCGAGATTTTTATGGAGTTGTCTGTTAGTGACAAACCAGAGGAATAAAATAAGTGATGTTACAAGAAAATATTTGAAGAGCCCGAAATAAAAAATATGTTGGAAGGTAAAAATTCGATATATGTTGAAATATTTTTCATTAACTTTCGGCAAAGTATAAAATTTAATGAAATAAATTAATAGATATGTTAAAAGCAATAGATACAATGAGAATTTGCATCCTGAGTATTGTTGTCTTAAATGTAAACAATATCTTACAAACGCAGACCAGGTATTTTGGACTAAAGACTACCAGTTTGCTATGTTCTGTCGCGGATCATCAATTTTCTACGAAATCTAATCTACAAGTGCTGCCATCTATGGCCAAGCCTGGCATCTACAAATACTGCCTCTTTCCTATGGATAATCTACACTCATTATTCCTCTAATTACATTGCCGAATTCAAACCCATAACCAGCTCAAAGCAGCAGGAGAGACTTTGTATTTATGGAGGACTGATTAAAGAACTTTTTAGAAAAAGAAGTGAAAATGCGAACCAGTGACAAAACGTGATCACTCGCAAATTTTTGCGTCGCCATCCCAAATATAAGAAAATCTTTGTATTGCAAAGTAGCAAAAGTGAAAGTTTGAGAAATTCAAACACATCAAAATGCTTGGTACAGGGGGTTCATGGGATTATTTCCTTCTGCTAGGGGGCGGGGATGGCTCAGTCAGTAGCTGGCCTGGTTCGTAATCTGCAGTTCCCAGGTACGAGTCCAAGATGGGCAAGGACTGAGATTTATCTCGGGAAAAACTCCTCGCCCTACTCTCGGTAAGTAGGGGACACCAATGGGCTTGGAAAGGCCACCGTACGTTGTATAGAACAGCGTTTCCCAAACTTTTTTTTCCATTGCCCGGTTATTTTTATACTTCTCCTTCGTGACCCACTAAAATTTTTATCGCCTATACTGGCCTATAGGTAAAATAAAACAGATATGAATGTCTATACAGTTTTCATATATTATAATAGAAATGCATTTACTCTTACAAAAATGTAAAGAAATCAAACTAAAACCAATAAATTATTAATGAGAAGTGTGATGCTACTTCTTGTTAACTAGAAACTTCAGTTTTGGAGAAAAAGTTAACTTTATTCTTATATCCGGTTCAATTCAAATATTAATAATTCAAATATTACATCCCTAGCCATTGGGGGATGTTGGTCTAAGAACCTTAAAACGTCTTCCTTCATTTCAATAAGTCTTTTACAATCGGTTTTTTATATTTATTTTTTAGGAAAACCAATGTTGAAAAGCCGATGTCGAATGTTGAAAAGCCTGATTCACACTTATAGGTCGTGACAAAAGGCATTGGAAATTCTAAAAACTGGGTACTCCTGACGACAAGACAGCCAAAAATCCATCAGTGGTATTCTGTCGAAGATGTCTTTGAGTGTCGTATCACACGACAGTTCAATTATAAGATCAATATCTGAATCCTGCAATTCTGTCTCGGATTCTACGTTCACTGTAAAAGGGTTCCTTATTCATGCTTTATTGTTGTCTATTGGGGGGAAATATTCCTTCAGACTTGTCTCCAGTCCTAGCAGATGTTCCTTGATAGCAGCTGAAATATCATCCGGCATGGAACTCAAACTCTTTTTGCAATTCTGTTAGCTTTGTAAAAGCTTTCTAATTCCCTGCTTCCACACGACGGGACTACAAATTGAGTTTTTTCGTTGCAGCTTCCACACGACGGGACTACAAATTGAGTTTTTTCGTTGCAGCTTCCACACGACGGGATTACAAATTGAGTTTTTTCGTTGCAGCTTCCACACGACGAAACTACAAATTGAGTTTTTTCGTTGCAGCTTCCACACGACGGGACTACAAATTGAGTTTTTTCGTTGCAGCTTCCACACGACGGGACTACAAATTGAGTTTTTTCGTTGCAGCTTCCACACGACGGGACTACAAATTGAGTTTTTTCGTTGCAGCTTCCACACGACGGGACTAAATATTGAGTTTTTTCGTTGCAGCTTCCACCTTCTCTTGCACTTTAAATACAATTACATTGCTACCTTGTAATGTCAGATTTAAATTATTCAAAAAATCAAAAATGACACAAAGGTTGGCTAACTTGATTAACCAATTGACATTATGAAAACTGTTCTTAGCCATTGGGGGATGTTGGTCTAAGAACATTAAAACTTCTTTTTTCATTTCAATAAGTCTTTTTAAAGCAGTCCCTCCTGTAGCCATCGCATCTCGCAGTGTAAAAGAAGATGTTCATGTTCACTCCCCATTTCTTTGCACAACGCAGAGAATATTCTTGAATTCAGTGGACGAGATTTTATAAAGTTTATAAATTTTACACACTCTTGCATTGTTGCAGTAAAAGCAATGGCATTTTTTTGTCGGCCAGTGCTTCTCTGTGAATGCTACAATGCACCCATACATAGTCCGGTGCTACGGCTTTGATCCTCGGAAAAAGTCCAGTACGAACGCCTGCCATTGTGCGTGCTCCGTCGCTCCTCAGTTGCACACATTTCTTCCATTCAATGCCATTTTGATTGATGTAATTATCAAACAAATTAAAAATTTCTTCACATGTTGTTCTTGTTGTCAGAGGTTTACAAAAGAGAAATTCTTCGTGAGTTGTATTGTCAAAATCGTATCTCACAAAGCACATCAGATTGGCATTGTCCGATATGTCTGTACTTTTATTGACTTGCAAGGAAAGAAACCTCACTCTTTTAAGTGACTTACGACTGCTTCTTCGATATCATCTGTCATCTCCACGATTCTACGTTTAATTGTGTTATTTGATAGCGCCAGCATATTTATTTGGTTCTCCTGTTTTTTCTTTAATTACATATTCGAGATGCTAACATTTTCATTGCTGGAACTATTAATTTCTCGGCAATTGTGTGAGGATAACCAGTTTCAGCAATTAATTTTGAGATTTCGTAAGAAGCCATTCAAGGTTTTGAGATTGAGTGCCCCGAGAAAAATTCAAAGACAGTCGTTTTAGTAGTTAATAATTATCTCTTTTTATTTATGAAGAAATCTATTGGCTTATTACTGTATTCCGGATGTTTCAATTCCAAGTGCCACTTCAACTTTGAAGGTTTTATGGACTCGTTTGAAAGTACCGCATAACAAATAACACATAATGGTTTGTCATAGCACCCTTGATGAACCCGAATTGTATATAAACCTCAGAATACTGTCCGGTCTAGGACTCCTTCTTCTTTTTGTAAAAGTAATTGGATTGGATTGTTTTACCTCTGAGCGGCACTTTTTTGCACACCATGTGCTAAATGGCCAGGTCACAAGGACCCCGAAGGCTCAGAGAAGGTTGGGGGAGGGGACCCACTGGAACAGCTGTTGGGAGACAGATGGTAGCCTCCCGTCAAGGCCATCCAGCGTGTTCTTTAACGTGCACAGGGTATGGCTCTCCCGCACACGGGGCCACGGCTTAACGTCCCATCCGACGGAAGGCGGGATGGCTCGAAGTCCGGCACTTCAGTGGGATCAGCCATGGTCTGCTGTGATGTAATCATTGCAGACCAGATCCCACTGCAGTGTTCCATCTTCACTGCAGAGTTGCACGCTATCAGCCTCGCCTTGGACCACGTGGCGACTAAGCATCATCGTCGGTGTGTGCTTTACACCGACTCGCTTAGCTCGCTACAGGCTTTGATCTCGGTGAGGCATCGTCCTCACCCAGTTCTTACTAAGATCCGCCAGCAGCTACATCGTCTGGCAGCCACCACCACCATCCATTTCTGTTGGGTGTCCGGTCACGTCGGAATCAGGGGCAATGATTTGGCAGATTCTGCTGCTAGGTCAGCCACGCCCCTGTCCGACTCTCCGTTGCCGGTTCCCTATCTGGATTTCCGGCAGCGTTTTACCATCGAGCTCCGGGCACAGTGACAGAGATCTTGGTCAGAACAGCTTACGAACAAGCTCTTTGAGATCAAACCTATCATCAAACCATGGCAGTCTTGTTACCGCAGGAATCGCAAGGAGGAAGTTGTACTTGCTCGGCTCCGCTTAGGTCACTCGTTTATTACTCATTCGTTTCTTTTACGGGCGGACGACGTACCTAAGTGCGAGTTTTGTGACACCATTTTAACTATTAAACATATTTTAATCGAATGTCCATGTTTTAATTTCGAACGTCAATGTTATTTTAGCTTTCATAATTTTATGTCCGAGCCTCTTACACTCAGACATCTTTTATCTGATCATTGCATTTTATCTCCAGTTTTTAACTTTTTGAAATATTGTGGATATTTTAAACGAATTTGATTTTACCGTAATTTATGCATTATTTACCCCAGGTCTCTTACACCTGGGATTATATTATTTAATATTTCTACACTTGTTTTACTCTGTTCCTATACACTTGTTTTCTGTTGTTTTACCACTTTACAATGTTGAAACTGTATTTTAACTTTTGGTTACGGGGTTCGATTTCTTTTATCTTTTATATTGTCTTTTGTTTGGCGCATTATGGCCTTGTTGCCGATGCGCCATTAAACCCCAAACAAACAAACAAACAGACGGAAGGCGGCCTTTTCAAGCCCATCGGTGTCCCCTACTGACCGTGGGCAAGGCGGGGAAATTTTGCCCGCCTGGCCCACGGTCACGAGTGGGCACGAGTTCTGAGAGTGGCACTAACAAACGGCCGCACGATGTGCAGTTTATTACTTTTACAATGGGGCGGGGGTGGCTCAGTCGGTAGCGCGCCAGGCTCGTAATCTGTAGTTCCCAGGTTCGAGTCCCAGCTGGGTCAGCGTTGAGATTTATCAAACACATTTATCAAAAATTCTTTTCTTTTTCGGGAGGACGACGACCTAAGTGCGAGTTTTATGACAACGTTTTAAGTATCAAATATATTTCGATCGAATGTCTTCCTTTTACTTATGAACATCATATTTATTTTAGTTCTTGTCCCTTCCCATCCCCAGCCTCTTACATTCGGACATCCTTCATCTGATGCTTCGTTTTTCAGCTCTGATTTTAACATTTTACAGTTTTCTGGTTATTTTTTCAGGTTTAGAGAGTTCTTATTTCAAGTATTGGTATTTCAACTTATTTATTATTATTTCAGTTCGCTTAATATTTGTATTAATTTTCTCAGGTTTTAAATGTTCTTCTTCAGAAGGAGCTAAGTACTTAAGTATTTCAACTCTTCAAATGTTGCGAACATCTGCAATTCCTTTTGAAAATTCATTCTAAGAAAGCACATGAGTAGTATAAATAAAAAAATAAATAAATACCCCCTCAAGCAGCTGCTTGCCACAGAGGTCTGACAGGAGCCTGTCAGTTTATATGCCACAGTAGGAGATCTGAGAGGATGGCAGGATCTCAGCAGAAAAACGACACACACATCCATGCCTAAATCCGGGGCTCGAACCCAGGTCCCTTAGATCAGTAGCCAAGCGTGCTAACCACTCGGCCACGGGACGGCCAAATGAGTAGTATATATTTTATTATTTAAAAAACGCAAAAATGAATACGAAATAAATAACATACAATATGTATTTTATTAACGTTACTTTCTCAGTTTCGAATTCTTTAATTTCAAGATTTTTCCAGGAGAGTTATCTTTCCATGAACTCTAGCTTTTCTTTTCAATTTCCATTGGTTGCCGCTGAAGATAAGTTTTCCAGTAAAAATTACAAAATAAGGCGAAAAACCCGACAGCGCCTAATGCGTCGATTATGATGCTCACTATTGTGATTTTGCATCCCAGAAGTGGTCCAATGATGCCTATGAGGATGAGGTCTATCACGAATTGTACCTGCAAAATCAAAAAGGAAGGTTACTAAACTGAAACTTGAAAGAAATTAAAGTCAAATCATATCAACAGGTCAAAATAGTGTAAATTGTTATTGCGAATCCTTTACGTATTCTCTCTGATTCTGTAGATCACTTACGAAGGATTTCTGATTCTCGAAACTCCTCAGAAAGTCACGCTCATTCTGAGGACCCCCTTACGAAATCTCTCTCATTACTAGGGTTCCTTACGAATTATATCATTTACGAAGACTCGCTCATTCTGGGGACACCTTACGAAATCTTTTTCATTTTCAGGACTCCTCAGGAATGAGGAGAAACACTGAATGAGTACAAGAAATAATTTTGCTTTGGAAAATGATCAGGACTATGTGATATTAAAGAGATTAGGTTTAGAAATTGAGTAAAGAAATTTACTAGCAACTGAAAAACTAGAAAAAGCTGGAGGGGCGGGACAAAAAATGGAGGGAACCGCAAAAAAAAAGCAATCTGCCAAATAACTGGAGCTCCTTTCCTGCATAAGTCGTTCCTTCAATTTCAGTGTCTTTTAAGAACTTTCTTGAGAATTATGGGCAACATATATACAGACTCAATATAAAAATTACCGGTAATTTTCATTATTACATTTTATTAAATAATTCAGTAATACATGCACTTTATGTATGCATGAAAAGTAATAAATATGTAATATATGTACAGAATCATTAAAAAAGATTACTAGTATTTTTTTAAATGTTTAATAATTAAGTAACGAAAACAATTGTGTGTCCAAGATGTCAAGAAACTCTTAAAATTTTATTGTTATGATGGCTTGGAATTAGTATTACATGTAATGTCTCGAATGCGAAATTTCTAAATCGTTGGATTGGTAGGGATGAACCGACATTCTACCCCCCGAGAAGTCCCGGTTTGATACTTGTAAGGGGCTGAATGTATAAACGGACACGAAAAGAGAAACACACAAAGAGATAAAAGCAAACATCCAAACTCTCTTCTTTTTATATGTTAGATGTTTGTTTTAGAGATAAGAGATAAATCTGCGAATACACCGAAATATTTGATAGTACTCCTCACTGGTATCACACGGGCGAAATATTCACAGTCAATATGATCAATGATGCGATTTCCATTAAGCTATGCAGCTACCTAGAATAAATTTTTAACTCTAAAAATCTAAAGAAACTTTGTTTATTTTTTTTAAAGTTACGATTTTTAACCCCCTGGGGTAAATCATTATTGCAAATATAAATATCTGGTCCGTCCTAGTTTAACGTCAAATTTTCATATTTTTACAATAAGTAAGCAATATTCTGACCTGGATCTAAAAAAATAAAAAGGGACAAGTGTCGCAATCGAACCCGAAAGAGAACTAAAGTGGGCAGAGACTGCATATCCTTTAGTATAGCATTTAACCTCCGTTTTAGGGGTATTTGTGACATTACGTAATGAATGCATTACTTTAGTAAATTGTTGGCTCCTTAACCGTTACTAGTAGTCGGAAAGACCTTCGACAAGACTTTCTCTCAAAGAAGAACATATTCACAATTTTTTTTTCAATTATCAGGTAATGGTAGACGTGGACATCTTACCTGAAGAAATGACTACAAATGACTCCTTAATCATATTCCACCAACATTGATTTGTGGAATATGATTAAGGAGGAGAAGGAGCAGCGTCCAATAACAGGCGTATCAAGTGTTCTCCTTCTTTGTAATAATGCTAGTGCTCACAAAACCAGTTAAAGTACGGTCTATTCGGAGCAGGTAAAAAAATTAGATACCATTCTGCATATTCTCTTGATCTTGCATTATGAGATTTTGGGTTGTTTCCAAAAATTGAAAAGGAACTTGCTAAGAAGACTTTTTCAAGGGTGCAAGGCTTTGCAAAATGCTGTCATTCAGAGTTGCAAGTATTCCCCAAAGGAGTTCCGCCAAGCGTTCCAGAATTAGTATAAACGACTGCAAATTTGGGTAGATGGTGCAGGGGAATACTTTGAAGGACAGTAGAATTTTATTGAGGTAAGGACAAAAGCAGATCCATGTCAAGAACTTAATGAATGATCCTCCTGTTATGGTCACATTCTAAATGATGTTTAAAATATTTGTATTCATTTCACCTAATAGTACTCTCTGGAGTGAAAGTAATTGTAGTATCAATGCTTAATTTTAAAAAGCAACATAATCTTTAAACTAAAACTCTGTAGCACGTTTTGTTGAAGTAAATTACTACTTTTGTTGCAATCTTAGTTTCTAAGAAAACAACTCACCATTTGAAGCGTTGTTAGATATTTCTTCCACCACAGATACTTTTTAGCACTTGGACCTATAGCAGCCATGCCATAATAAAAATACATTATGATATGAACGACGGTGTTTATCATAAGAGGTATAAACTGGAAGCCATCTAAATAAATTGGAAAATCATAAACCATAAATGAGTTTCATTTGTTTTATAAATACCTACAACAATAATCTTTTATGATAAGAGGTAATCTCTGGAAGGCATCTGAATACATTGGAAAACCAAACACTATAAATGATCTTATTTTTTTTGTAAAAACTTAAAACCGTAATCATCTTAACATAAATAAATAATAGGCATATCCCAATGGTGGTTGGTGGGGGGGAGGAGGGGGCAAATGACTCAAAGGGTGACCATGGTGACTGATAGAGGCCCCCTCGGTGTGAGCGCCTGTACGCGGTGAGGGGGACCACCCTGTGAAGGTTCCGCTGGCTCGGTTACCTTCGCAGGGTCCTAAACGCTCGCCCGCGTGTTTGCCGTGCGCGGAGACCCGTGTCCCGGGAATGGAGGATCCTGGTAGTTGCTCGGGGGTCCCCTTCTTCTCTCCTCAGCTCATGACTGGCGTGGTCCCCATTGGCCGTCTTGCCATTGGGGAGCCTGTCTGTCGCGGGGCTGGGCAGCGGATTCCGGGGCCTCTGCTATACACTGCTTTGGCCTCTGCTTCCGGTAAACGGGAGCTCCTGGGGTGGCCCCCCCCAGGAGCAATCGGCTGGTGGGCAGGTCCTGCTAGGGTCAACCGTGCAGAGCGGTGAGTAACCTTGCCCACGGTCCGGGTACAGGTTTACAAGTTTCCTCACAGATTATTTTCCTTTTGTAGTTATCCTTTCTTTGTGCGGCCAGTTTGGCCTGTCACAATTTTCTTATTTTACGCTTTGTTTCATTTGTGTAGAACGTTTTTGTTCTGCACATTTCTCTTTTTATTTTTCTTTTATTTATTTGTGAGGGCTTGGCTCACTGTCTGTGTGGGTATAGTGCCTGCATAGCCCTGGCGCCCGACTGGGCGTCCCCTTGTTGGGCTCCGTGGAGGGTGGGGACAGCGGGCACTGAACCACACAAAAATAAACATGAGAGAGAATGAGGAAAATTCGATCACTGCCAACAAGAGGGCTCGACATGAACCCCCGTCTTCTTCGTCTACGTTATCACTGCCGTCGTCTTCTGTATCTGTGTGTTCGTTCCCAAAGTTCCTGATCATCCACTCCACGGGTGATCAGGTGCTTGGGGACATGTCCCCATTTTTTGTAAATAAAGGTTTGAAAGGTCTCGCGGGAGAGCCGAAATCCGTAAAGCGCTTACGATCTGGCGACTTACAAGTTGAGACCGCTTGTTCCAAACACTCGGAACTACTCCTGAAAGTCAAGGAAATTGGTGGGGTGGCTGTCGAAGTCACTCCCCATAAAACTTTGAATTCCTCTCGGGGTGTGATTACCGAGTGGGGCCTCCTCAAAGTCACTGAGGAGGAGATCCTCTCGGAGCTCACACCTCAAGGAGTAACAGCGGTACACCGGGTTTCGACACGCCGTGATGGGAAATTGACACCCACCAGGGTGCTGATTGTCACCTTTAACTCGCCACGCCTGCCTTCTTCCATCAAGGCAGGTTACTTACATTGTGAGGTACGGCCGTATATACCGAACCCTCTGCGCTGTTTTCAGTGTCAGATATACGGTCATGCCCGCACAGCATGCAGGGGCAAGCCCACCTGTGCTCGCTGTGGCAGTAAGGATCATCTCGATCCTGACTGCACAGCAGAAAAGGCATGCTGTGTGAACTGCAGTGGCGAACATCCGGCATACTCCCGCGACTGTCCAAAGTGGAAGGAGGAAAAGGAGGTACAACGTCTCAAAGTCACGAACAACATCTCGTATGCTGAAGCGAGAAAGCTTGCTGCACTGCCCGCCCCACCTGGCAAGGTTTCCTATGCCAGTGCAGTCATTGGAAAGCCCATCGTTCCAATGACTTCGGTTGCGGTGCAGACTGACATCAGTGTACCCCCTACTGAGTCTTTCTCGCCAGCTGCAAAGTACCTCCTCACGCAGGCGAGACCGAGAGTGGTGTCGACTTCGACATCAACCCCGGTTTCCATTCCTGCAGCTCAGCCTTCCACCTCCACTGGAAGGCCTCCTCCTTCCTGTCCTCAGACAGCAAGACCTTCCAAACCAAAGGGACCCCCACCGGGGCCTAAAAAGAAACTCATCACTCCTCCTCAAAGGGCGGTCACCGATCCATGCCCCTCGGACGATTCCGAGGACATGGATACCGACCGCCCCCTATTCAGTAAACCGTCCTCCGCGGCGGTTAAGCTGAATAGAAACTTGTCCGCCCACTCTTCTAAGTCCTGAGATGGCCACACTCCTACAATGGAATTGTCGTGGATTCCAGAGGAATCTTGACGACATCAAGGTCCTCCTTCAGGCACACCAGCCCATCTGTGTGTGCCTGCAGGAGACATACTTGCAGCTAGTCACAGATCCCACGATCCGGCACTTTTCACTGGTTCGCCGGGACCAGGATGGAGATGGCCCAGCTCGCGGGGGTGTCGCCATCCTCGTGAGCAACCACTCTCCATTCCAGGTCGTACCCCTCACCACCAACTTGGAGGCGGTAGCCATCCGTCTCTTCGTGGGGTTCTCGCTGACTGTCTGCTCTGTATATCTTCCACCTGGGAGCATCGTCTTCCAGGAAGACCTTGATGATCTCGTCTCGCAGCTGCCGTCCCCCTTCCTCATTATGGGGAACCTCAACGGACACAGTCCACTTTGGGGCAGTGCTGACACCAACGGGAGGGGTGGGGTCCTGGAGCAGTGGCTCTTGGATCCTTCTCTCTCCCTGTTGAACACCGGTGTCAGTACTTACTTTCACTCCCCAACCCGCACTTTCACTGCCATTGACCTCACCATCTGCTCCTCCTCGATCCTTCCACTCTTTACATGGGAGGTCGAGGACAACCCGTACGGAAGCGATCACCTCCCCGTGGTGTGCACCATCTCCCGTGGGGGGCCTTGCAGCCCTTCACGCGTCTCACGGTGGAGGCTCGATCAGGCTGACTGGGGTGGTTTCGAGCTGCTCTCTGAGCTCGACGACCACTCTGTCAGCCAGGAGCTAATCAATGTGGCAGTAGCGGAGATAACGGACTGTATCGTAGATGCAGCTGCATCAACGATTCCTCAAACTTCTACACGGTTTCCTCGCTTTCCGAAACCGTGGTGGAATCCAGATTGCACCGCAGCTCGTAAGGCTCAGAACAAGGCTTGGGGGGTGTTTCGGAGATATCCGACAACCCCCAACCTCGAAAATTTCAAACGCGCCAGGGCGAAAGCTCGTTTCGTCCGACTCCAGAGCCAGAAGGAATCTTGGATCAAGTATACATCTTCAATTACCCACACGACTACTTCTAAGGTCATGTGGGATAAAGTCCGGAAGATGAATGGGAACTACACGTCCCACGTTATCGATCCTGGAGCACAATGGACAGGCAATTGCTGATCCCAAAGCAATTGCCGACACTCTGGGGGAGTCATTCTCTTCCATCTCTTCGTCTTCCTCTTACTCCCCCGAGTTTCTGGTCCAGAAGGGCAGGGCGGAGCGCTCTCCGCTGTCTTTCCACTCGAATGGCCTGGAGCCTTACAACAGGCCATTCACAGCGGAGGAGCTTCGCCTTGCTCTGCACTCTTCTCGTGCCTCTGCTGTCGGGCCGGAAAATGTCCATTATGCCATGCTCCAAAATCTTTCACCATCGAGTAAGGATCGGCTGCTCCATCTCTTCAATCGCATTTTTCTCGATATTTTTCGCATTTTTCAAGATTCCTTCCAATTATCGTCCCATCGCATTGACGAGCTGTGTGTGCAAGGTGTTGGAAAGAATGGTAAATGCCAGACTCATCTGGTATTTAGAACATCACAACCTTCTTTCCAACACCCAGTGTGGCTTTCGCAGGCAACGGTCAACTCTTGACCATCTGATACGCCTCGAATCGGCTATCAGAAATTCATTTTTAAGAAGAGAGCATCTGGTGTCAATTTTCTTCGAATTCGAAAAAGCGTACGACACGGCTTGGAGATTCGGCATTCTTCGGGACCTCCACAGCTTCGGCTTCATAGGTCATATGCCGATCTTCATCTCCAACTTCTTATCGACACGCTCTTTTCGTGTCCGTGTCGGTAACACTCTGTCGCGGCCGTACCCCCAAGAACAGGGGGTGCCACAAGGCTGCGTTCTGAGTGTTACGCTTTTCGCTGTCAAGATTAATTCTATAACTAGACAACTTCCTCCATCAGTAGGCAATGCCCTCTATGTTGATGACTTTAGCATCTTTTGCTCATCTTCCAGCATGAGGGTCATTGAAAGACAACTGCAAATTGCCCTGAACAATCTTTCGGTTTGGGCGACGGCAAACGGGTTTCGGTTCTCCCCACAGAAGACCGCTTGTGTGCACTTTTGCCACAAGTGTAATCTTCACCTAGATCCCAAGCTGCGGCTCGGGGGTAACATCATTCCAGTTGTGGCAGAGACCAAGTTTCTCGGTCTCATATTCGATCGGAAATTGACCTTTTTACCTCACATACGTCATCTCAGGTCCAAGTGCACGCGGGCATTGAACATCGTCAAGGTCCTCTGCTCCTTCTCTTGGGGGGTGGACCGATGTTCTTTGCTCCGCCTGTACTGTGCACTTGTCCGATCGAAACTGGACTACGGATCCCAGGTGTACAACTCGGCACGGGATTCAGTGGTGAAGGTGCTGGACCCCCTCCATCATCAGGCCCTCCGTGTTTGCACGGGAGCCTTCCGCACCTCACCGGTCCAGAGTCTTTATGTTGAGACCGACGAACCATCTTTATCTCTTCGCCGTCAGCAGTTGTCCCTACAATATGCTTCTAAATTGCGATCCCTGCCTGGCCATCCCACTTGGGACTGCGTTTTCAGTCCGAAGTGGGAACTACTTTACACTAATTGGCCGACTGCCATTCGTCCTTTCAGTTTGCGTGTCCGAGGTTACCTGCGAGACATCAACACCAGTCTCGATAGCATTGCACAGTCGACAGCTGAGCCACTACCACCTTGGCTCGCTGTTTCCCCTTCTTGCGATTTTTCCCTGTGCAGGACCGGGAAGGCTTTTACACCCGACTGTGTGTACCGGCAACTCTTTGCCAGCCATCGTGCTGAGCACCCGGACTTCTTGCCTGTCTTCACAGATGGCTCGAAGTCCGGCACTTCAGTGGGATCAGCCATGGTCTGCTGTGATGTAATCATTGCAGACCAGATCCCACTGCAGTGTTCCATCTTCACTGCAGAGTTGCACGCTATCAGCCTCGCCTTGGACTACGTGGCGACTAAGCATCATCGTCGGTGTGTGCTTTACACCGACTCGCTTAGCTCGCTACAGGCTTTGATCTCGGTGAGGCATCGCCCTCACCCAGTTCTTACTATGATCCGCCAGCAGCTACATCGTCTGGCAGCCACCACCACCATCCATTTCTGTTGGGTGCCCGGTCACGTCGGAATCAGGGGCAATGATTTGGCAGATTCTGCTGCTAGGTCAGCCACGCCCCTGTCGGACTCTCCGTTGCCGGTTCCCTATCTGGATTTCCGGCAGCGTTTTACCATCGAGCTCCGGGCACAGTGGCAGAGGTCTTGGTCAGAACAGCTTACGAACAAGCTCTTTGAGATCAAACCTATCATCAAACCATGGCAGTCTTGTTACCGCAGGAATCGCAAGGAGGAAGTTGTACTTGCTCGGCTCCGCTTAGGTCATTCGTTTATTACTCATTCGTTTCTCTTACGGGCGGACGACGTACCTAAGTGTGAGTTTTGTGACACCATTTTAACCATCAAACACATTTTAATATCGTGTCCATGTTTTAACTTTGAACGGCGTTTGTTTTTTAATTTTCATGATTTTACGTCCGAGCCCCTTACACTCGGACATTTGTTAGCTGATCATTGTTGTTTTAACGCTGTCTTTCAATTTTTACAATTTACAGGTTATTTTACTCGTCTATAATTTTACTCTACTGATTGTTTACATCTGGTTACTTTTATTTTTTCAAAATATTTCTACATTTGTTTATTGTTATTCACTGCTTGTTATTTTATTATTCTACATTTGTCTCGTTCAATTCCTAGTTTATTTTTAAAAATTGGTTGAGGGTTCCATGACTTTTATCTTTTTACATCTTGGACATTCGTTTGGCGCATTATAGCCGTAGTTGCTAATGCGCCATTAAACCCTAAACAACCAACCAACCAACTGATAGAGAAATATACCCATTTCTTCTTTTCCTTGGGCTGGGTTTGACTCGGTCAGTAGCGTGCCAATTTCTTAATCTGCAGTTTCAAGGGGTTGAGTTGTTTTACATCTGAGGGGCATCTTTTTGCACACAATGGCTTATAAAGTACAATGGGGAAGATGTTGAGATCCGAAGTACTCAGAGGGTTTGGAGAGATTCGGTGAGAGGACCCACTAGACAGCTATTAGGATAGAGATGATAGACTTCTGTGAAGTGGGGCAGGGGTGGCTCAGTCGGTAGCGCGCCAGGCTCGTAATCTGTAGTTCCCAGGTTCGAGTCCCATCTGGGTCAGCGTTGAGATTTATCTCCGCAAAAATTCCCCGCCCTGCCCACGGTCAGTAGGGGACACCGATGGATACCGTCGGATGGGACGTTAAGCCGTGGCCCCGTGTGCGGGAGAGACATACTTTGTGCACGTTAAAGAACACTCTGGATGGCCTTGATGGGGGCTACCATCCGTCTCCCAACAGCTGTTCCAGTGGGTCCCCTCCCCCAACCTTCTCTGAGCCTTCGGGTTCCATGTGACCTGGCCATTTAGCCCATGGTGTGCAAAAAAGTGCCGCTCAGAGGTAAAACAACCCAACTTCTGTGAAGTCCATCCAGCCTATTCTCTGATGTGAACAGAGGCCACATTGTCACGAGGCAATGTTTACGTCCCATCAGAAGGAAAGCGGTTTTCTAAGCATGTGGGTGTCCCGAACTCACAGGGACAGGTTGGGGTTTTTCAGGAGATAAATCTGAACGCTGGTCGAAATGAGACTCGTACCTGAATGAGGGTTGATCAGTCTGTAGTGCGCCAGGCTCGTAATCTGCAGTTCCAAAGTTCTAGTCTATCCTGGACTACCATTGATGTTTATCTCCGCGAAACTCTCCGCCTTGTCTTCGTCAGTAGGGGACACCAATGGACCTGAGAAAGCGGCTCTCCGTTGGATGGGATGTTAAGCCATGGCTCTCTGTGTAGAGGAGCTATACCCTGTGCACGCTAAAAAACACGCTGGATGGTCTTGACGCGAGTTTACCATCTGTCGTCTAACAGCTAACCATTGGTGTCCCCTCCCCCAACCATCTCTGAGCCTTCGGAGTACTTGTGACTTGTCCATATAGCCCATTTTGTGCAAAAAAGTGCTGCTCAGAGGTAAAACAACACAACCCAACTCGAACCTGGGAACTGCACATTAGGAGCCGGGTGAGCTAGTTACTGAGACACGCCCGCTCCTTCCAGGTTCGAGTCCGATCTGTGCGAGCTGTGAAGTTCATATCTGCTAAACGTATATTGTTATGTCCTTCTAATTTATTTATGGTTATTTATTATTGTATTCTATTGTACTTTTTTATTGTAAATATTTTTATGCATTAAGTTTTCTTGGAAGTGCTATTATGGGGATGTGACTCATAGATGTTGTTTTCGGGTTTGAGCTGGCTGCCTGCGTGAGATGACGGGTCCGGAAAGCCCTTTTATGACCTTTACGACTAGACTGGGGCACGAGTGTGATCGTGGGAGACGAGCCGGACATTGGGTTGGGTTGGGTTGTTTTACCTCTGAGCGGCACTTTTTTGCACACCATGGGCTAAATGGCCAGGTCACATGGACCCCGATGGCTCAGAGAAGGTTGGGGGAGGGGACCCACTGGAACAGCTGTTGGGAGACAGATGATAGTCTCCCGTCAAGGCCATCCAGCGTGTTCTTTAACGTGCACAGGGTATGGCTCTCCCACACACGGGGCCACGGCTTAACGTCCCATCCCACGGACGGCGGCCTTTCCAAGCCCATCGGTGTCCCCTACTGACCTTGGGTAGGGCGGGAAATTTTGCGGAGATAAATCTCAACGCTGACCCAGCTGGGACTCGAACCTGGGAACTACAGATTACGAGCCTGACGCACTACCGACTGAGCCATCCCCGCCCCACCGAACATTGGGAAACAACAGTCTCGAGCATAGCGGTCAGACGGGAAGAACATTTGAACACGCTTCAAGGGACGCCGCTCTTAATGAAACGAAACCAGTTAGGAGAGGGTTCGATTCTCTGTGTGAGAATCAAAGTCTGAGCAATGCTGTCAAACTGGAAGGACGTTTGATGTGCGTCAAGTGTACTTCGCTCTTTTTGTCGAAAAGAGAACCCTTAAGGAGAGGGTTCGATTCTAAGTGAGAATCAAGATTCTTGGTGAATCTTATACAGTTCTGTGGATTCTGTGTGAACCGCAAAAGGTTAATTAGTAAGGCATAGGTTAATATCCTTTTGTCGATTTTGAGGTCGATAAAGCGAGAATGTGTGCGGTTCTCCACCTCATTGCGTAATTGCTTGCAGCAGCAAAGCAGCAAAGGCCTACGGAGTCGAGAGCATCCCCAACGCGTAATTCTATATAGTCTGAACAAACTGTGTTGTCCCTATATAACTCTCGGGCGTTAATTGTTGGACATATTCCTGTACATCACTTGGCACAGCGAGTCTGAGGTATAAGACGGTAAGGATGTAACAACCTACGAACCTGTCATTTCACCGAAGTAAAGGTGAAGGTAATTAAGGGACAAATTCATCGTCCTCCAACGACCACGACATTTGGCCCAGCCCATCACATTCAGAGTGAGTCCATCACATATACCATGCCCTCGGTCAGAAAGGAGACACCAATAGGATTCAAAATGCCGCTGTCCTTCGGATGGGACAAAAGTCCATGGCTTCGTGTGCAGGAGAGCCATACCCTCTGCTCGCTAAAGAACACGATGGATGGACTTGACGGGAGACTACCATCTTTATACTAACAGTTATCTTGTGAATCCTCTTCTCCCAACATACTCTGAGTGCTTGTAATCTTTGTGATCTGGCCATTTATACCATTGTGGGCAATAAAAGAGCCGCTCAGAGGTAAGACAACGTAACCGTTGAATGATTTTTGAATAGCGATGTACCGTGTTTCTTGCACGACCATGGTGACGTCATTAGTTGGCTAAGGTTTTCAACTCCCTGTAATTCAGCAGATGCTTCCCCTAAGGTTCCCAGTTTTGTTGTGGTCGCTTCTAGTCGCCCTCTGCTGTTTCCATTCACTTAAAGATGGTTGGGGGAAAGGACCCAACTTATGGGGACCCAACTTTACAGATGTTAGGAGACAGATGGTAGATATCGGGGTTCTAGGTGCAGTTTGTTGAGACTGATCCCATTCCGAAATCTCTGGGGGACATTGCTGATGCCTATCTTTTGAATGGAGTAGTTGTCCTATACTGTTTCCATTCAGTTAAAGAGTGTTGGGGGAAGGGGACTCACTTACAGATGTTAGGAGACAGATAGAAGATATCGGGGTTCTAGGTGCTGTTTGTTGGGATTGATCCCATTCCGAAATCCTGGGGGGCATTGCTGAAGCCTATCTTTTGAATGGACTAGTACATTATCAATAGAGTATTGTAAATCTCTTAACCATCACATTCTAACAGCAAAATTTGGAATTTAAAGCCTATATTATTTCAAATATTTGTTAAAAATTGAAATTTTTCCGCTATTTTTCTGTTTGTAGAGGACCTCATTAAAGCTTTTTAGGAGATTCGGAAAATGCATATCGTAATATTTCATTAATACCTATATTATCAAGAAATCTTTTTTTATTATGTTTATAGAAACAAAGGCAAAGCGAAAATATTTGATCGCAATAAATAAATAAAGAAATAAAAAAGAACTAAGAAAAATCCTTACTTGTCTCTGCACATGCGATGCACCAAAAAATAATAGGAAGTGAACCGTGATGAATCACGTGAAGATTAGTAATCATGTGGTTTTTCTTCCTTAGTATAAAAAACATCTGTAAAACACAAGACATTTAATTGAATGAAAAGATCATTACGTTTGGCACAAAAATATTTCAGCCATGAAATATGAATTACTCATTTCAGTGCTATTAAGCAAGACATATCCGGATCTAAAGGAAAAAGAAAAGGGGATTGGAAGAAGTGATCTGAATGAAAAAGAGTGGGTTGTCCAAGATTGAGTCGAAATGAACGTGAACACCGTTCCGGTATACAATTTGTCCTTCCGTTTTAGTGGTCTTTAAAACATTTCTCCAAAAATAACGGTAATATATATATATTCAGGTCTATGGGAGGGGAGAGACAGGGAGTCATATGCCGTTTCAGAATAGTAATAATTGTAATAGGGGCAAAATACTATTCAACTTATTTACACTGGTTTCCATAAATTAAGTAAAATCCCGATGTTAAGTCAATGGGAAGCTAACGTCAAAGCTCTATAACTTTTCAAACAAGTTTTTTTTGTTCGGAAAAATGTGATTGCAGATAAAGATCTCAAACAAATAAATCAATATCTCGATTTTCAACAATATTCGTTCAGTATTTAATGAATTATGGAAGTTTGAATATTTAGTAGTAACAAGGCCAGTCACAAAAATTGACTTCAGGAGTTAATTAAAACTTAGTAATCAGTATTGTATCAAAGTGTTTAATAAAATAATTTTGTATTTTAGAACTTTGTGTAAAGAATTCTTTCACCATTCTTCAGTTTTGTGTTTCTTAAGACTGGCATTGCTATAGTTAAATATTCAAACTTCCATAACTCATAAAACACTGAACGAATATTGTTGAAAATCGAGATATTGATTTATTTGATTGAGATCTTTATCTGCAATCACATTTTTCAAAACAAAAAATCTTATTTTAAAAGTTATAGAGTTTTGACTTTAGCTTCCCATTGACTTAACATAGGGATTGGGGGCGGGGGTGGCTCAATCGGTAGCGCGCCAGGCTCGTAATCTGTAGTTCCCAGGTTCGAGTCCCAGATGGGTCAGCGTTGAGATTTATCTCCGCAAAATTCGCCGCCCTGCCCACGGTCAGTAGAGGACACCGATGGGCTTGGAAAGGCCGCCGTCCATCGGATGGGACGTTAAGCCGTGGCCCCGTGTGCGGGAGAGCCATACCCTGTGCACGTTAAAGAACACGCTGGATGGCCTTGACGGGAGGCTACCATCTGTCTCCCAACAGCTGTTCCAGTGGGTCCCCTCCCCCAACCTTTTCTGAGCCATCATGGTCCATGTGACCTTGCCATTTAGCCTATGGTCTGCAAAAAAGTGCCGCTCAGAGGTAAAACAACCCAACCCTAACATAGGGATTTCCCTTAATTTATGGAAACCAGTAGATATTTAATGTAGGCCTGGATCTAGAAAAGAATCGAGAGAAGCGGGGCAAGAGAATGATTTTTGATGGAGAAAGATTTTTCTAGAGGTGGAGAATCTCACGTATCTTTTAAAAAATAATTAAATACCCGTGAAACGGAAGGAAAATGTTATACTGCATTGGAAATCTAATCTCTTGTTCTAACCTCTTTACATTTTTCCAGCTCGATGGTGTTACTCGACAATAATTTCTCTTTTTTATTTTTGTACTCGACAAAATGGTTTCTTGTATCCAAAATCTACATCATTTATTTTTTGTGTAAAAATGATATGAATACTGCATTTCTTCGATTCTAAGACGCCATCGATTATCATCATCATCATCATCATCCTCAAGCAGCCATGGGCTACGGAGGTCCAACCAGACCGTGCAATTTAGTTCTCCAAGCAAGTCTATCCTGAGCTACATCTACTGCATCTGGCCACTGCACACCAATTCTAACAAGGTCCTGTTTGACATTGTCTGCCCACCGCATCCTAGGTCTCCCCTTCTTTCTGAGGCCTTTAGGCACACTGTTCATAACCCTATTCGCCAATCTATAATTATTCATACGAGCAACATGGCCAAACCAACGGAATCTCTCACTGCACAATATGCTGCTTAAAGAAGGTTGCAAACTCCTTTGCCTAATCTCATCATTAGTTACAAAGTTGAACCACCTAATGCCCAAGATACTGAGTAAGCATCTGGAATCAAAAGCATCTAGTTTCCTGTTATCTTGTTTACAAAGTGTCCAAGTTTCACTACCATAACTAACCCTAGAAAGAACCAAACTATTATACAGTCTAATTTTAGTCTTTAGGTGTATACGCCTATTTCTCCACACTCTCCATAGGTTCTTAAAAGTCCCAGTAGCAATCCCTATTCGTCTGTTAATCTCATGCCGCACATCACCATTATCTGTTACATAGCTCCCAAGTTAATTAAACTGTGACACCTGCTCAAGACTGCAACCATTCAGATTAACTGAATCACAGCCTGCCTGACCAATTTTCATCACTTTAATTTTCTCTCTGTTTATAACCAAACCTACTCTACTACCAGTCTCATCAACAGCTCGAATGAAAGAGTTCATCTCATCAACATCATTTGCCAAAAGGGCTAAATCATCAGCATAATCTAAATCAGAAATTTTCGTATCTCCAGCCCATTTAAGGCCAAAATCTTTCCCTTGAAGTGAATTTCGCATAACATAATCAATAACCAAGCTAAAGAGAAAAGGAGACAAAATGCACCCTTGTCGAACACCAGAAGTAATGCTAACCCAATTGCTACAAGCCTTACCAACTCTCACACACGACTCAGTGTTATTATAGAGAGCTTTCATAATGTTAACTAACTTGTCTGGTATACCATATGATCTCACAATCAACCACAAATTATGACGATCAACAGAGTCGAAAGCCTTTTTGAAATCAACAAAGCTAGCTACCAAAGGTTTCCGAAACTCTAAACATTTCTCAAGAATCTGCCTAAGTGAAAATATTTGATCCACACATCCCCTACCACTTCTGAATCCACATTGCTCATCACGCAATTGACTGTCAACCAGATTCTTAATTCTATTAAGCACAATCATGGAAAGAACTTTACCTGGAACAGAGAGAGTAGGCTGATACCCCTATAGTTATCACAAGAACTGCGATCACCTTTTTTGAAAATAGCGATAACAATAGCTCTGGTAAAATCCTTAGCAACCATGCCTTTATCATGAAAGAGATTCAGAATTTCAGTCATCCAAGTGGTAACCGAAACATTCCCAGCTCTAAGCATTTCCGTAGTAATTTCATCTACCCCTGGGGATTTATGAAGTTTAAGTTTAGAAACAGCCAAAATAACTTGAGATTGTGTTATAGGGCCAACATTAAAGCCACCAATGCATCTATCATCATTGCAAACAATGGGAGTAGAACTAACTACATTGTTTAGAACATCACTGAAATGCTCAGCCCACCTAGCCATGACAGAATCCTCCCCTTCTATAACCTTACCTTGTTTATCCTTCAATCCTTGTATGCCTGTCCGTTTTCTACCACACAAAACATTAACTATCTGGTACAGCTCTCTGCTGCTGCTGCTGTCTAACTGCCATCGATTATACGGCACCATTATTTTCAGTATCAGTAATGAAGAAAAAAAATTAAAATATCAGAATACAATTTATTGGCAATACCTAAGCAAAAGAAAGCATTTAGCCATCAGATATTACACTCCATAGATGAACATATTATAAACATATATATCCATATTACACTACACAATTTTCCTATACTGTCACTATCAGAGTGCAAAACTTGTTTATATTCATAGTCTGATTCTTCTGAATCACTCATAGTCTGATTCTTCTGAATCACTCATAGTCTGATTCTTCTGAATCACTCATAGTCGTTAATGTTCGCATTTCCCAACAATATCGACCTCTACGTCGTCTAATGTGTTGCTAATGCAGCATTTCTTAACTGAGAGTGCTCCATTCATGTTTTTGGTAATTCCTTCCAAGACGTATATCGATTTCAGAGACGTTGAAATGTGAAATAATTGCGTCTTAGAATCAAAGAAATGTGTATATGATATACGCAAACAATAAACATAACGTATTAACCAAAGTCTACTCATAGTAAAGAAAAAAAATAATTAAAACTCTGCTAATCAGGTTAGGATTCTGATACGTGCACCCCCTCCCCTTTTTTTTATTTAGTAGTGAACGGATGTATCATTTAAAACATGAATAAAAAATATAATAAATGAATAAATAATAAAAAAATAACTTCTTTTACATATTAGACAGTATTAAATTGCACTCCCTGCCTAATACTTGGTCGTATGTGATATGGGATAATCCCCAAATTTCAATTCTCTGCGTATTCTCGTTGAAATGGGTTTTGAAGTTTTGCTAGCGGTCATCTCTCTCAGCTGATCAACTAGATCAGCCCTGCTTTGCCTAACAAGTTCGTTCTAACAAATGCCTATCTGTCAGAGACTTTTTCCTCCCGCATTTGCACACCATTGGCGGATGTTTTATCAGATCTTTCCCATTCTTCATCACTTGGGATATTGTGCCCCGTGATTTTCCACTGATTTCCATCATGTTCGTTTCGCATGTTTCTCCCCTCGATGCGAGAGCCTGTCCGTGGTGAGGGGACCACCCTGTGAAGGTTCCGCTGGCTCGGTTACCTTCACAGGGTCCTAAACGCTCGCCCGCGTGTTTGCCGTGCGCGGAGACCCGTGTCCCTGGAAAAGAGGATCCTGGCAGTTGCTCAGGGGTCCCCGTCTTCTCTCCCCAGCTCATGACTGGTGGGGTCCCCTTTGGCCGTTTTGCCATTGGGGAGCCTGTCTGTCGCGGGGCTGGGCAGCGACTTCCGGGGCCGCTGCTATACACTGCTTTGGCCTCTGCTTCAGGTAAACGGGAGGTCCTGGGGCGGCCCCCTCAGGATCAATCAGCTGGTGGGCTGGTCCTGCCAGGGTCAACTATGCTGATCAGTGAGTAACCTTGTCCACCGTCCGGACAACGGTTTGCGAGTTTCCCCACACATTTACTAGTTTTGTAGTTTTCTTTCTTTTGTGAGGCCAGCTCTTGCCTCACACTTTATTGCTTTGTTGCTTCTTTTCTTTTGTGGGAACTCCGACGAGTTTCCCATCATTTCTCTTTTACTTTTCCTTTTTGTTTTGTAGTGAGGGCTTGGCTCACTGGCTGTGTGGGTATGGTGCCCGGGCAGCCCTGGCGCCCAACTGGGCGTCCCCTTGTTGGACTCCATGTTGGGTGGGGACAACGGGCACTGAATTTTTTAAACACAACCATGAGTACACCTACTCAGAATTCTTCGAACAATGCCGCGAAGAGGGCGCGCCATGAACCCCCAAATTCTCTGTCTTTGCCTTCGTCTTCGTGTGTGTCTCCGTCTCCGAAGTTCCTGATCATCCACTCTTCGGGTGATCAGGTTCTTGGGGACATGTCCCCTTTTTTTATAAACAAGGGTATTCAAGGTCTTGCGGGAGAGCCGAAATCTGTCAAGCGCCTAAGATCTGGTGACTTGCAGGTGGAGACTGCATGCTCCAAGCACTCGGAGCTTTTATTAAAGGTTACAGCGATTGGTGGAGTGGCAGTCGAAGTCACTCCACACAAAACGCTCAATTCCTCCCGGGGCGTGATCTCCGAGTGGGGCCTCCTCAAGGTTTCTGAGGAGGAAATCCTCTCGGAGCTTTCAGCCCAGGGGGTGATCGCAGTCCACCGGGTTTCGTCACGCCGTAATGGAAAGTTAGAGCCCACCAGGGTACTAATCCTAACTTTCAACACACCACGCCTGCCTACTTCCATCAAGGCAGGATACTTACACTGCGAGGTGCGGCCATTTATCCCCAACCCTCTGCGTTGCTTTCAATGCCAGAGGTTTGGCCATGCCCGCACCGCATGCCGGGGCAAGCCCACCTGTGCTCGTTGTGGCAGTCAGGATCATCTCGAACCTGACTGCACAGCAGAAAAGGCATGCTGTGTAAACTGCCGTGGTGAACATCCGGCGTACTCCCGCGACTGTCCGAAGTGGCTGGAGGAGAAAGAGGTACAGCGCCTCAAGACCCTTCATAACATCAGCTATCCAGAGGCGAGAAAGCTTGCTGCACCGCCTGCCCCACCTGGCAAGGTCTCCTATGCCGGTGCGGTTGTCGGAAAGCCCATCGTTAAGATGGCTTCTGTGGCGGTGCAGACCGACATCAGCGTTCCACCTGCTGAATCTTTCTCGCCTGCTGCCAAGTACCTCTTGACGCAGGCGAAGCCGACGTCGGTGTCCATCTCGACATCGACACCGGTTTCTATTCCTGTGTCTGTGCCTTCCACGTCCACCTCTGGAAGGCCCCCTCCACCCCGCCCACAGACAGCAAGACCTACGAAACCCAAGGGGCCCCCGCCGGGGCCCAAAAAGAAAATTTTACCTCCTCGTTCGGCGGTCTCTGATCCGTGTTGCTCGGACGACTCCGAGGACATGGACACCGACCGCCCCAATTTTCCAAAACCGTCGCTGGCGACAGTTAAAATAAATCGGAAGTCGTCCGCCAATTCTTCAAAGACCTGAGATGGCCACACTCCTTCAATGGAACTGTCGTGGATTCCAGAGGAATATTGACGACATCAAGGTCCTCCTGAGGGCACACGAACCCCTCTGCGTGTGCCTTCAGGAGACATTCTTACAGACAGCCAGCAATCCCACTATCCGGCACTTTTCTCTCGTTCGCCGGGACCGGGATGGAGATGGTCCAGCCCACGGCGGTGTTGCCATCCTCGTGGGCAACCATTCTCCATTCCAGGTCATTCCCCTCACCACACATTTAGAGGCGGTAGCCATCCGCCTCTTTGTGGGATTTTCGTTGACTGTCTGTTCTGTCTATCTCCCACCCGGAAGCATCGTTTTCCGGGATGACCTTGATGACCTCGTCTCGCAGCTGCCGTCCCCCTTCCTCATCATGGGGGACTTCAACGGCCACAGTCCGCTCTGGGGCAGTGCTGACACCAACGGGAGGGGCCGGGTCTTGGAGCAGAGTCTCCTGGATCCATCGCTCTCCCTGTTGAACACCGGTGTCAGTACCTACTTTCACACCCCAACCCGCACATTCACTGCCATTGACCTCACCATCTGCTCCTCCTCGATTCTTCCACTCTTTACATGGGAGGTAGAGGACAATCCATATGGAAGCGATCACCTCCCCATGGTGTGCACCATCTCTCGTGGGGGGCCTTGCAGCCCTTCGCGTGTCTCCCGGTGGAGGTTTGATCGGGCTGACTGGAGTGGCTTCGAGCTCTTGTCTGAGCTCGATGAACACTCTGTCAGCCAGGAGCCCAATGGAGCACAATGGACAGGCAATTGCTGAGCCTCGAGCAATTGCAGACATTCTGGGGGAGTCATTCTCCACCATCTCTTCTCTGTCCTCCTACTCCCCCGAGTTTCTGGCCCAGAAGAGCAGGGCCGAACGCTCTCCACTGTCCTTCCATTCGAATGGCCTGGAGTCTTACAACAGGCCATTCACAGCGGAGGAGCTTCGCCATGCTCTGCACACTTCTCGTGCATCTGCTGTGGGGCCAGACAATGTCCATTATGCCATGCTCCACCATCTCTCACCATCGAGTAAGGATCGACTGCTCCGACTCTTCAATCGTATTTTCATCGAGGAGCAGTTTCCAGACTCCTGGCGGGAGGCCATCGTCTTGGCCTTCCCTAAGCCAGGCAAAGATCCCAAGATTCCTTCCAATTATCGTCCAATTGCGTTGACGAGCTGCGTCTGCAAGGTGTTGGAAAGGATGGTAAATACCAGGCTGGCTTGGTATTTGGAACATCACGGCCTTCTTTCCAACACCCAGTGTGGCTTTCGCAGGCACCGGTCTACTTTAGACCACCTGATTCGCCTCGAATCGGCGATCAGGAATTCCTTTTTACGACGAGAGCACCTGGTGTCAGTTTTCTTCGACATCGAAAAAGCGTACGACACGGCATGGAGATTCGGCATTCTTCGTGACCTTCACAGCTTCGGCTTGCGAGGTCACATGCCGATCTTCATCGCGAACTTTTTATCTTCTCGTGTTTTTCGAGTCCGTGTCGGCAACACTCTATCACGGCCTTTCCCCCAAGAACAGGGGGTGCCACAAGGCTGCGTCCTGAGTGTTACGCTTTTTGCTGTCAAGATAAATTCCATTACACGGCAACTTCCTCCGACTGTAGGCAATGCCCTCTATGTTGACGACTTTAGCATCTTTTGCTCATCGTCCAGCATGAGGGTCATTGAACGACAACTGCAAACTGCCCTGAACAATCTCTCGGTTTGGGCGACAGCCAATGGGTTCCGGTTCTCCCCACAGAAGACCGCTTGTGTGCACTTTTGCCGCAAGCATAATCTTCATCTGGACCCCGAGCTGCGGCTCGGGGGTACCATCATTCCAGTTGTGGCGGAGACCAAGTTTCTCAGTCTCATCTTCGACCGGAAATTGACCTTTTTATCACATATCCGACATCTCAGGTCCAAGTGCACGCGGGCATTGAACATTATCAAGGTCCTCTCCTCCCTATCTTGGGGGGCGGACCGATGTTCTTTGCTCCGCCTTTACTGTGCACTTGTCCGGTCGAAACTGGACTACGGATCCCAGGTGTACGACTCCGCCCGGGATTCGGTGGTGAAGGTGCTGGACCCACTCCATCATCAGGCCCTCGGTGTGTGCACGGGGGCCTTCCGCACTTCGCTGGTCCAGAGTCTCTACGTTGAGACCGATGAACCATCTTTATCTATTCGCCGTCAGCAGTTGTCCCTGCAGTATGCATCAAAATTGCGATCCCTGCCAGGCCATCCCACTTGGGACTGCGTTTTCAGTACCAGGTGGGAAATGTTATACCAGAATCGGCCGACTGCCATTCGTCCTTTTGGTTTGCGTGTCCGAGGCTACCTCAGAGACCTTAACATCAGTCTCGATAGCATCGCACAGTCGACAGCTGAGCCACTTCCACCATGGCTTGCTGTTTCCCCTTCCTGCGATTTTTCCCTGTGCAGGACGGGGAAGGCCTTTACACCTGACTGTGTGTACCGGCAACTATTTGCCAGCCATCGTGCTGAGCACCCGGACTTCTTGCCTGTCTTCACAGATGGCTCGAAGTCCGGCACTTCGGTGGGATCAGCCATGGTCTGCTGTGATGTAATCATTGCAGACCAGATCCCACTGCAGTGTTCCATCTTCACTGCTGAGTTGCATGCTATCAGCATTGCCTTGGACCATATAGCAGCTAAGCATCATCGTCGGTGTGTGCTTTACACCGACTCGCTTAGCTCGCTACAGGCTTTGATCTCGGTGAGGCATCGGCCTCACCCTGTTCTCTCCAAGATCCGCCAGCAGCTCCATCGTCTGGCAGCCACCACCACGATTATCTTCTGTTGGGTGCTCGGTCATGTCGGAATCAGGGGCAATGATTTGGCAGATTCTGCTGCCAGGTCAGCCACGCCCCTGTCCGACTCTCCGTTGCCGGTTCCATATGTGGATTTCCGGCAGCGTTTCACCATCGAGCTCCGGGCACAGTGGCAGAGATCTTGGTCAGAACAGCTTACCAACAAGCTCTTTGAGATCAAACCTATCGTCAAACCGTGGCAGTCTTGTTACCGCAGGAATCGTAAGGAGGAAGTTGTCCTTGCTCGGCTCCGCTTAGGTCACTCGTTTTTAACCCACTCTTTTCTACTTAAGGCGGACGCAGTACCTAAGTGCGAGTTTTGTGACACCATTTTAACTGTTAAACATATTTTAATTCAGTGTCCAGCTTTTAACCTTGAACGCAAAATGTATTTTAGCTTCCACAATTTTATGGCTGAGCCTCTTACACTCAGCCATCTTTTATCTGATGAATCGTTTTTAACTCTTGTTTTCGACTTTTTACGTTTTACTGGTTATTTTACACGTATTTGATTTTTACCCTGTTTCCTAGTTTTTACTCTTGTTTTGTGGTTTTCAATAGGTCCTATACACGCATTTTTATTGTTAACTTCTACACTTGTTGTTACTATTTAGTCTTTTTACTTGTCATTTTGTGCCGTTTTGTTTGTGTTCATTTTAACTTTGGTTGTGGGTTACGAGACTTTTATCCCTTTTTATCGTTTGTTTGGCGCAATATAGCCTTAGTTGCTGTTGCGCCAATAAATCCCAAACAAACAACCAAACGCATGTTTCTGCCCATAGCACTCCAACGATGAGCCCGTTTCGAAGTCACTCATATCAGCCTTTTCATTCATGTCGCACTTGACTTTGGTTTCGACCTTTTGCTTTTCCATTTGGATGCTGGGACCTACAGCCAAGGTTCGCTCTTTGTCCCAATATGAAGACATCGATATTTTTGACGTGTCGGTAAGTCAACAACTTCTATTTTACTGAGGGGAAATCACAGCATATAAGACAGAACTGATGCCCATGCCATACCTGGTACTCCAACCCGGATACCGTCAGTCAGACGGCTTTTATAGGGTTGGGTTGGGTTGTTTTACCTCTGAGCGGCACTTTTTTGCACACCATGGGCTAAATGGCCAGGTCACAAGGACCCCGAAGGCTCAGAGAAGGTTGGGGGAGGGGACCCACTGGAACAGCTGTTGGGAGACAGATGGTAGCCTCCCGTCAAGGCCATCCAGTGTGTTCTTTAACGTTCACTATGGCTCTCCCGCACACGGGGCCACGGTTTAACGTCCCATACGACGGACGGCGGCCTTTCCAAGCCCCCCTCGGTGTGAGCGCCTGTACGTGGTGAGGGGGACCACCCTGTGAAGGTTCCCGCTGGCTCGGTTACCTTCGCAGGGTCCTAAACGCTCGCCCGCGTGTTTGCCGTGCGCGGAGACCCGTGTCCCGGGAAAGGAGGATCCTGGTAGTTGCTCGGAGGTCCCCGTCTTCTCTCCTCAGCTCATGACTGGCGTGGTCCCCATTGGCCGTCTTGCCATTGGGGAGCCTGTCCGTTGCGGGGCTGGGTAGCGGATTCCGGGGCCTCTGCTATACACTGCTTTGGCCTCTGCTTCCGGTAAACGGGAGCTCCTGGGGTGGCCCCCCCAGGAGCAATCGGCTGGTGGGCAGGTCCTGCTAGGGTCAACCGTGCAGAGCGGTGAGTAACCTTGCCCACGGTCCGGGTACAGGTTTGCAAGTTTCCTCACAGATTATTTTCCTTTTGTCATTATCCTTTCTTTGTGCAGCCAGTTTGGCAGTCACAATATTCTTATTTTTGCGCTTTGTTTCATTTGTGTAGAACGTTTTTGTTCTGCACATTTCTCTTTTTATTTACTTTCTATTTATTTGTGAGGGCTTGGCTCACTGTCTGTGTGGGTATAGTGCCTGCGTAGCCCTGGCGCCCGAATGGGCGTCCCCTTGTTGGGCTCCGTGGAGGGTGGGGACAGCGGGCACTGAACCACACAAAAATAAACATGAGAGAGAGTGAGGAAAATTCGATCACTGCCAACAAGAGGGCACGACATGAACCCCCGTCTTCTTCGTCTACGTTATCACTGCCGTCGTCTTCTGTGTCTGTGTGTTCCTTCCCAAAGTTCCTGATCATCCACTCCACAGGTGATCAGGTGCTTGGGGATATGTCCCCTTTTTTCGTCAACAAAGGTTTAAAAGGTCTTGCGGGAGAGCCGAAATCTGTCAAGCGCTTACGATCTGGCGACTTGCAGGTTGAGACCGCTTGTTCAAAACACTCTGAACTGCTCCTGAAAGTAAAAGATATTGGTGGGGTGGCTGTCGAAGTCACTCCCCATAAAACTTTGAATTCCTCTCGGGGTGTGATCACCGAGTGGGGCCTCCTCAAAGTCTCTGAGGAGGAAATCCTCTCAGAGCTCACACCTCAAGGAGTAACAGCGGTCCACCGGGTTTCGACACGCCGTGATGGGAAATTGACACCCACCCGGGTGCTGATTGTCACCTTTAATTCGCCACGCCTGCCTTCTTACATCAAGGCAGGATACTTACATTGTGAGGTTCGGCCGTATATCCCAAACCCTCTGCGCTGTTTTCAGTGTCAGATATACAGTCATGCCCGCACAGCATGCAGGGGCAAGCCCACCTGTGCTCGCTGTGGCAGTAAGGATCATCTCGATCCTGACTGCGCAGCAGAAAAGGCATGCTGTGTGAACTGCAGTGGCGAACATCCGGCGTACTCCCGCGACTGTCCGAAGTGGAAGGAGGAAAAGGAGGTGCAACGCTTGAAAGTAGTAAACAACATTTCTTATGCTGAGGCGAGAAAGCTTGCTGCACCGCCCGCCCCGCCTGGCAAGGTTTCCTATGCCAGTGCAGTCATTGGGAAGCCCATCGTTCCAATGACTTCAGTGGCGGTGCAGACTGACATCAGTGTACCGCCTACTGAGTCTTTCTCGCTCGCAGCCAAGTACCTCCTCACGCAGGCGAGACCGAGGGTGGTGTCGACTTCGACATCAACCCCAGTTTCTATTCCTGCAACACAGCCTTCCACCTCCACCGGAAGGCCTCCTCCTTCCCGTCCTCAGACAGCAAGACCTTCAAAACCGAAGGGGCCCCCACCGGTGCCAAAAAAGAAAGTAACAGCGCCACAAAGGGCGGTCACCGATCCATGCCCCTCGGACGATTCCGAGGACATGGATACCGACCGCCCCCTATTCACTAAACCGTCCTCTGCGGCGGTTAAGTTGAATAGGAATTCGTCATCCGCCCACTCTTCTAAGTCCTGAGATGGCCACACTCCTACAATGGAATTGTCGTGGATTCCAGAGGAATCTTGACGACATCAAGGCCCTCCTTCAGGCACACCAGCCCATCTGTGTGTGCCTGCAGGAGACATACTTGCAGCCAGTCACAGATCTCACGATCCGGCACTTTTCACTAGTTCGCCGGGACCGGGATGGAGATGGTCCAGCTCGCGGAGGTGTCGCCATCCTCGTGAGCAACCATTCTCCATTCCAGGTCGTACCACTCACCATCAACTTAGAGGCGGTAGCCATCCGTCTCTTCGTGGGGTTCTCGCTGACTGTCTGCTCTGTATATCTTCCACCTGGGAGCATCGTCTTCCAGGAAGACCTTGATGATCTCGTCTCGCAGCTGCCGTCCCCCTTCCTCATTATGGGGGACCTCAACGGACACAGTCCACTTTGGGGCAGTGCTGACACCAACGGGAGGGGCGGGGTCCTGGAGCAGTGGCTCCTGGATCCTTCTCTCTCCCTGTTGAACACCGGTGTCAGTACTTACTTTCACTCCCCAACCCGCACTTTCACTGCCATTGACCTCACCATCTGCTCCTCCTCGATCCTTCCACTCTTTACATGGGAGGTCGAGGACAACCCGTACGGAAGCGATCACCTCCCCGTGGTGTGCACCATCTCCCATGGGGGGCCTTGCAGCCCTTCACGCGTCTCACGGTGGAGTCTCGATTGGGCTGACTGGGGTGGTTTCGAGCTGCTCTCTGAGCTCGACGACCACTCTGTCAGCCAGGAGCCAATCAATGTGGCAGTAGCGGAGATAACGGACTGTATCGTAGATGCAGCTGCATCAACGATTCCTCAAACTTCTATACGGTTTCCTCGATTTCGGAAACCGTGGTGGAATCCAGAATGCACCGCAGCTCGTAAGGCTCAGAACAACGCTTGGGGGGTGTTTCGGAGATATCCGACGTCCCCCAACCTTGAAAATTTCAAACGCGCCAGGGCGAAAGCACGTTTCGTCCGACGCCAGAGCCAGAAGGAATCTTGGATCAAGTATACGTCATCCATCACCCGCACGACTAGTTCTAATGTCGTGTGGGATAAAGTCCGGAAGATGAGTGGGAACTACACGTCCCACTCGTTATCGATCCTGGAGCACAATGGACAGGCAATTGCTGATCCCAAAGCAATTGCCGACACTCTGGGGGAGTCCATCTCTGCCATCTCTTCGTCTTCCTCTTACTCCCCCGAGTTTCTGGCCCAGAAGGGCAGGGCGGAGCGCTCTCCGCTGTCTTTCCACTCGAATGGCCTGGAGCCTTACAACAGGCCATTCACAGCGGAGGAACTTCGCCTTGCTCTGCACTCTTCTCGTGCCTCTGCTGTAGGGCCGGACAATGTCCATTATGCCATGCTCCAACATCTTTCACCATCGAGTAAGGATCGGCTGCTCCATCTCTTCAATCGCATTTTTCTCGAGGAGCAGTTTCCGGACTCCTGGCGGGAGGCCATCGTCTTGGCCTTCCCCAAGCCAGGCAAAGATCCCAAGATTCCTTCCAATTATCGTCCCATCGCATTGACGAGCTGCGTGTGCAAGGTGTTGGAAAGAATGGTAAATGCCAGACTCATCTGGTATTTAGAACATCACAACCTTCTTTCCAACACCCAGTGTGGCTTTCGCAGGCAACGGTCAACTCTTGACCATCTGATACGCCTCGAATCGGCTATCAGAAATTCTTTTTTACGTAGAGAGCACCTGGTGTCAATTTTCTTCGACATCGAAAAAGCGCTGTGCCCGGAGCTCGGTGGAAAGCGCTTGCCCGGAGCTCGGTGGTAAAACGCTGCCTGGACCTTTTTACCCAGACAAAACGTTACACTTAGGTACGTCGCCGAGCTCCGGACGACGTACCTAAGTGTGAGTTTTGTGACACCATTTTAACCATCAAACACATTTTAATATCGTGTCCATGTTTTAACTTTGAACGGCGTTTGTTTTTTAATTTTCATGATTTTACGTCCGAGCCCCTTACACTCGGACATTTGTTAGCTGATCATTGTTGTTTTAACGCTGTCTTTAAATTTTCACAATTTACAGGTTATTTTACTCGTCTATAATTTTACTCTACTGATTGTTTACACCTGATTACTTTTATTTTTACAAAATATTTCTACATTTGTTTATTGTTATTCACTGCTTGTTATTTTATTATTCTACATTTGTCTCCTTCAATTCCTAGTTTATTTTTAATAATTGGTTGAGGGTTCCATGACTTTTATCTTTTTACATCTTGGACATTCGTTTGGCGCATTATAGCCGTAGCTGCTAATGCGCCATTAAACCCTAAACAACCAACCAACCAACCTTTCCAAGCCCATCAGTGTCCCCTACTGACCGTGGGCAGGGCGGGGAATTTTGCGGAGATAAATCTCAACGCTGACCCAGCTGGGACTCGAACCTGGGAATTACAGATTACGAGCCTGGCGCGCTACCGACTGAGCCACCCCCGCCCCAGGCTTTTATAGAATTTGGTAATTTCGTACTGACGTAGAATACTTTTGTCAGTAAGATATTTCCATAATAATTTGTCCAGGCAGTCTAGCAAATGTAAGTTAATATTTTTGGTATGCATACTGATACATTCACCACTTCCAGATCTGGGGCGAAGGTGGCTCAGTCGGTAACGCGCCTGGCTTGTAATCTGTAGTTGTCAGATTCGGGTGCCAGCTGGGTCAGCGTTGACATTTAACTCTGCAGATCTCAACACTGATTACGCACTGAGATTTAACTCTGCAGATCTCAACACGATTCAAAAAAGATCTCAACACTATTCCCGCACTGCCCACGGTTGGTAGGGGACACCGATGGGCTTGGAAAGGCCGCCGTCTGTGGGATGGGACGTTAAACCATGGCCCCGTGTACGGGAAAGCCATACTCTGTGCACGGTAAAGAACAAAGTGGATGGCATTGACGGTAGGCCACTGTCTTCCAACAGCTGTTCCAGTGGGCCCCCTCCCCCCCCTTCTCTAAGACTTCGGGGTTGGGTTGTTTTACCTCTGAGCGGCACTTTTTTGCACACCATGGGCAAAATGGCCAGGTCACATGGACCCCGAAGGCTCAGAGAAGGTTGGGGGAAGGGACCCACTGGAACAGCTGTTGGGAGACAGATGGTAGCCTCCCGTCAAGGCCATCCAGCATGTTCTTTAACGTGCACAGGTTATGGCTCTCGCGCACACGGGGCTACGGCTTAACGTCCCATCCGACGGACGGCGGCCTTTCCAAGCCCATCGGTGTCCCCTGCTGACCGTGGGCAGGGCGGGGAATTTGGCGGAGATAAATCTCAACGCTGACTCAGCTGGGACTCGAACCTGGGAACTACAGATTACGAGCCTGGCGCGCTACCGACTGAGCCACCCCCGCCCCAAAAAGACTTCGGGGTCCTTATGATCTGGTCATTTAGCCCATTGTGTGGAAAAAAAGTGACGATCGGAGGTAAAACAATGCAACTTCCAGATATACCCGTCTACCTATTCACAGTACGGGGATAAGTATGCCGAGCATGCACACCAGTCCATTTACTGTTTTTACATAAGACAATTTCATAGTTCCGAAATGCACATTGGATAATCGTAAACATGTAGATATATCAATATAAATATACTCACTGTGTCGGTGAGTTCGACATATTTGAGGACGTATGTGATCCACCCAAGTGTTGCTAGCTGTATTAAGATAAAAAAGAAATGAATTACGAAAAAGCGCAAAATTAGAAACGAAATAGGAAACGAAAATCCAACAGAGGGTAATAAATTACAAATTAAATACACTACAGGAAATAAAAAAATTCAACACTTGCAAGAAATTATGCAAATGTGACGAAATTTAGGGAGGTGGTAGTATATGGAAATGCAGGAAAATGATTAGGTTTGCAGAACAATCGGAACGAATGGACAGGGTAGGTAAATTGGTAATTTTCCATATGCTTTTTTTGATAATATAATCAATCGCACATCTCAGTGTATGCTAATAGCTGTTTGCGTTTCAATAAAATGGTATTAAATTTATTTTCCCTTAGTGTAGTTTCAAAAAGAGAAATTTTGCAGATTTTAAGCACGTGACAAACTGAAAACAAATTGATATCAATTTCTTCCAGTGGCGTCCCGTGGCCAAGTGTTTAGCGTGCTTGTCTTTCTAAACCAAGGACCGAGTTTGAGCCCCTTGTAAGGCATGGATGCTTATATTGTCTCTTTTCTGAGGTCTCGCCTTCTTTACAAATTTCCTCTATGGCGTATTAAACTTATGGGATCTTGTCAGACCTCTGTGCTTGAGGAGGTATGCATTCGATATTTTAATGCATTCAGTGAATAGACGAGGATGAATCAGAAAGTAAGGTCAGAGTTGTCCACTTCCCGGATAGATGGCACCACTGTGCGAATCAAGTAAAAAAATCCGGAAAGTTTATAACGCCACACAAGCTGAGGAAAGGTTAGCCATTGGTGGTGTAGTGGTAGCATAACAGGCATGTTTCCTGGAGATGTGGGTTCGAATCCTACTCATGGCAAAACAAATTTTTTTCAGCTCATTATTTCATGAGTTCCATGTCTACAGAACTTATCCTGTGTTTCATTGCTACTGATGTAAGGTTACTTAGTTTGTTTCCCGCCAAAACTGACAAAAATCTCGGTCTATTGTTGTGCCCGCATATCCCGAAATGCGGACTCGATTTTTTTTTGTCGGGACTCGATCTCCCCTGCAATTTTGTTGTCTTCATCACTCTGTGTCATGATCTTGTCTCATCTTCTGACCCTTTGCTCTTTTGCGCTCGTGCACACGAAGACCAATCCCCAGGGCTGAAGATTTTAAAAGTTAGTGCAAGATGCCAATTCCTGTGGGACAGGAAATAGGAAAAAGAAAACAAGAGACATCCCTGCCTCATGCCTACTGACACTCAGAGCTCCTCCTGAAGGTAACGGCGATTGGTGGGGTGATTTTCATAGTGATACCCCACCAATCGCCGAATACCTCACATGATGAAATATCCGAGTGAGATCTCTTAAATGTTTCTGAGGAGGAAATCCTCTTTAAGTTATCTGCCAAGGAGTGATAGCAGTCCACTGGGTTTCGGTTTACTCTTATAGGATTTAGTATCCACCAGGGAACTAATTCTAATGTTTAACTCGCTTCGCCTGTCTACTTGCATCAATGCAGGATATTTACATTGTAAAGCACGATCGTATATTCTGCACCTCTGTGCTACTTATAGTCTCACAGAAAAACGCCACCTCGATATAACAGATTTAAACACCGCGGTAAGATGAAAAAAACCTATTTTCAACTTTTTACCTTTTACTGGATTTTTACATGTATTTTACCTTTTTTGCTATTTAGACTTGTTTGGCGCAATACGGCCTGAGTTGCCCTTGCGCAACAAAACCTCAATCAATCAACCAACCGATGGGCTTGGAAAGTCTAATGAACATCGGATGGGAAGTTAAGCCATTGTATCGTGTGCAGGAGAGACATACCAGTGCAAGTTGGATTTCCTAGGTGGTTGCTACCATCTGCATATCGGGGCGGGGGTGGCTCAGTCGGTAGCGCGCCAGGCTCGTAATCTGTAGTTCCCAGGTTCGAGTCCCAGCTGGATCAGCGTTGAGATTTATCTCCGCAAAATTCACCGCCCTGCCCAGGGTCAGTAGGGGACATTGATGGGCTTGGAAAGGCCGCCGTCCGTCGGATGGGACGTTAAGCCGTGGCCCCTTGTGTGGGAGAGCCATACCCTGTGCACGTTAAAGAACACGCTGGATGGCCTTGACGGGAGGCTACCATCTGTCTCCCAACAGCTGTTCCAGTGGGTCCCCTCCTCCAACCTTCTCTGAGCCTTCGGGGTCCATGTGACCTGGCCATTTAGCCCATGGTGTGCAAAAAGCGCCGCTCAGAGGTAAAACAACCCAACTCAACCATCTGCATCGTAGCAGCTGTCCGTTGGGTCGCTTCCCCCAACCTCCTTCGAATTCTTAGGGTTTTTATCACCTGACAATTTATCCCAATATTTGCAAAAAAAAGTGTCGCTCAGAGATAAAACAATCCAACCAAAAAAACGTTGCAGTTTAATAATAAAGATACTTACCTTATAAGCATGGCTATCAGTGGCAATGTTCATCTCCTCGCAGAGAAATCGATATTTGTGTGGCAGCATTAATAAGTACATGGCCTTAGGAAGAAAACGAAAGTGTTATGATTAATTTTATTCATTTATATGAAACACAGATTATTTGCATGTATTATAAGTTTTAGCCGTCATAATTAATTAAAAATATCATAATATTGTCTAAATCAGTGTTCCCGAATGTTTTGGAGTGATGGACTCCCTGTGAATTCTTATTTTTTTCAGCGAACCCCGCTTTCTAGTGTAACTCTTCCTGCATACCTGTTTCCTTATTACTTGATGATTTTTAACTAAACATGTAGGCGACTTTCGCAAGGAAGATTCCCTAAAAATACTAAGAATCGATTTTATCTCTATAATCCGTTTCAGACGAAGAATGGGACGGCAAAATCTGAATATGAAACACGGCAACAACGTTTGAAAAGATGCCGCACCCACACATGTTCTCACAGAATCAGTTCGCAGATGTAATACTCCGCTACAGCAAAGAGTTCCACATCTTATGCAAGATACAAATCCTTTTTCTAGTGTACATTATTGCATATTATATACATAGTTTGTGGAAGTGAACAATTAAAAATGTCTTGAATTTCGGGTTGTTTTTGGATTGTTTTACCTCTGAGCGGTACTTTTTTGCATACCATGGGCTAAATGGCCAGGTCACATGGACCCCGAAGGCTCAGAGAAGGTTGGGGGAGGGGAAACACTGGAATAGCTGTTGGGAGACAGATGGTAGCCTCCCGTCAAGGCCATCAAGCGTGTTCTTTAACGTGCACAGGGTACGGCTCTCCCGCACACGGGGTCACGGCTTAACGTCCCATCCGACGGACGGCGGCCTTTCCAAGCCCATCAGTGTCCCCTACTGACCGTGGGCAGGGCGGGGAGTTATGCGGAGATAAATCTCAACGCTGACCCAGCTGGGACTCGAACATCTGAACTACAGATTACGAGCCTCACGCCCTACCGACTGAGCCACCCCCGCCCCCTTCAATTTCGGAATATTGCAAAGTACACAACGACGTATAATTTCTTTTATACCAGTATAATATAATAATAATATTTATTTCCTTAATGCATAAGACGTTTGATTACATTGCTCTAGTCCAGTGGATCTTCTCGTATTTTTAGAGTTCGTGTCGGCAACACTCTGTCGCGGCCTTTCCCCCAAAACAGGGGGTGCCTCAAGGTTGCGTCTTGAGTGTTACGCTGTTCGCTGTCAAGATAAATTCCATTTCACGGCAACTTCCTCCGACTGTAGGCAATGCCCTCTTTGTTGATGACTTTAGCATCTTTTGCTCATCGTCCAGCATGAGGGTCATTGAAAAATAACTGCAAACTGCCCTGAACAATCTATCGGTTTGGGCGACGGCCAATGGGTTCCGGTCTCCCCAGAGAAGACCGCTTGTGTGCACTTTTGCCGCAAGCGTAATCTTCATCTGGACCCCGAGCTGCGGCTCGGGGGTAACATCATTCCAGTTGTGGGGGAGACCAAGTTTCTCGGTCTCATCTTCGACCGGAAATTGACCTTTTTACCTCATATTCGTCATCTCAGGTCCAAGTGCACGCGGGCATTGAACATCATCAAGGTCCTCTCCTCCCTCTCTTGGGGGGCGGACCGATGTTCTTTGCTTCGCCTGTACCATGCACTTGTCCGGTCGAAACTGGACTACGGATCCCATGTGTACGACTCTGCCCGGGATTCGGTGGTGAAGGTGCTGGACCCACTCCATCATCAGGCCCTCCATGTGTGCCCGGGGGCCTTCCGCACTTCACCGGTCCAGAGTCTCTATGTTGAGACCGACAAAACGTCATTATCTATTCGCCGTCAGCAGTTGTCCCTGCAGTATGCAGCAAAATTGCGATCCCTGCCAGGCCATCCCACTTGGGACTGCGTTTTCAGTCCCAGGTGGGAAACGTTATACCAGAATCGGCCGACTGCCATTCGTCCTTTTGGTTTGCGTGTCCGAGGCTACCTCAGAGACCTTAACATCAGTCTCGATAGCATCGCACAGTCGACAGCTGAGCCACTTCCACCATGGCTTGCTGTTTCCCCTTCCTGCGATTTTTCCCTGTGCAGGACGGGGAAGGCCTTTACACCCGACTCTGTGTACCGGCAACACTTTGCCAGCCATCGTGCTGAGCACCCGGACTTCTTGCCTGTCACAGATGGCTCGAAGTCCGGCACTTCAGTGGGATCAGCCATGGTCTGCTGTGATGTAATCATTGCAGACCAGATCCCACAGCAGTGTTCCATCTTCACTTCTGATTTGCATGCTATCAGCATTGCCTTGGACCATATAGCAGCTAAGCATCATCATCGGTGTGTGCTTTACACCGACTCGCTTAGCTCGCTACAGGCTTTGATCTCGGTGAGGCATCGGCCTCACCCTGTTCTCTCCAAGATCCGCCAGCAGCTCCATCGTCTGGCAGCCACCACCACGATTTTCTTCTGTTGGGTGCCCGGCCATGTCGGAATCAGGGGCAATGATTTGGTAGATTCTGCTGCCAGGTCAGCAATGCCCCTGTCCGACTCTCCGTTGCTGGTTCCATATGTGGATTTCCGGCAGCGTTTCACCATCGAGCTCCGGGCACTGTGGCAGAGATCTTGGTCAGAACAGGTTGCTAACAAGCTCTTCGAGATCAAGCCCATTGTCAAACCATGGCAGTCTTGTTTTCGCAGGAATCATAAGGAGGAAGTTGTCCTTGCTCGGCTCCGCTTAGGTCACTCGTTTTTAACACACTCTTTTCTTCTTAAGGCGGACGCTGAACCTAAGTGCGAGTTTTGTGACACCATTTTAGCAGTTAAACATATTTTAATTCATTGTCTAGCTTTTAACCTTGACCGACATTTGTTTTTTACCTTTCACGATTTTACGTCCGAGCCCCTTACACTGACATCTTTTATCTGATGATTCACTTTTAACTACTGTTTTCGATTGTACCATTGTTATTGTTGATTTTATACTTGTTGATTTTACACTTGTTGCTCTCTTTTATTCTTTTTATACATCTCGTTTTTATGCTGTGTTGTTTGTGTCTCTTTTAAATTTGGTTGTGGGTTCCATGTCTTTTACCCTTTTTATCGTTTGTTTGGCGCAATATAGCGTTAGTTGCTATTGCGCCAAAAAACCCCAAACAACCAACCAACCAATCTAGTCCAGTGGACACTAATATTCCAAAGGAAATTTACGGAAATTCACAAGTGTTTAAAAACTCGACTGAGGAATTTATTAAAATCAATATCTGATTAACCATTTTTGGCAACAAATAGTCTAAACGTATTAAGAATTTTTAAAGTAATCAAACAACAAAATAATTTGATGAATAATCAAACAATGTGAAATTATAGTAGAAAAAGCAATAACTCAATATTATCAATAGGTAGTAGCCATTTATGAAGATTTGAAGTAAAGCTATGTAAAATATATTCCATTTTTTATGTTGTTTGGCAGAAAATCAAATAATTTTGGTGCAAGGTAAAGATAATGTTTTTTTTAACCACAGTTTTTCTATGTAAGAATTCAAAGAGAGTAACAGAGTTACTGTATCTTATGTTATGAAAACAAATTTTATATTTTTGTCCGACCAATTTTTAAACAAATGTCTTAAAATTGAAATATATAATTTCCTAATTGTTAAAATATCAACATCTATATATATAGGTTTTTAACACTTTCAAATTTTCTTCACTTTAATATATATTTTATAATTCTATTTTGAGCTACAATTAATCTGTTAATATTAGTATAATATGAGCAACCTCAAGATAAAATTCCATATTGCAAATACGATTTAAGACAAAAATTATATGTCATCTTTAGAGTTGATATATCTACAAATTGTCAAATATAATATAACGTGGTATTACAAGAGTTATATTTTTAATAACATTGCCTATATGTTCCTCTTCCAATTTAGTTTACAGTCTACATAAACACCTAAATATTTAAAACAATCAAATCCCTTAATAAGCAAACAGGAACAATTTTCTCCAATGCATTCCAAAGCACGATAAAATATTTTATGTAGAAAATCATATTGTCCTTTTAATCTGGAATGTATATATATTTTTTATTTACATTTTAAAGTAATTTATTTTTTGAATACTAAATCTAATTTTAATAATATTTAAATTTCTGTTAATTATTAAAGAATCTTCAGCAACATAAATTAAAGCTGTATCATCAGCAAAAGCAATTAAATTTCGTACTATATGAAGTTTGCATAAATCATTTATATATAGTAAAAATAAAACAGGTCCTAAAACTGAACCTTGAGGAACACCAAATTGCACAATTTCTTCCATACTAATAATATATCCATTTTAGCTATCTGGACCCTATCATTCAAATAACCTTTTAACCATTCATACATTTTTTCTCTCTAAATCTACATTTTTCAAGTTTAAATTGCGTTGTATCATGTGAAACAGAATTGAAAGCTTTATGTATATCAAGAAAAACAATAGCTACTTTAAGATTATCATTTATTCCTATATGAACTATTGAAGTTAATTTTAAAATAGCATCATCTGTATTCCTTCTTTCCCTAAATCCGAATTGATTTTCAGAAAAAAAAATTGTCTTTGTAAGAAACTGCCATTTTTATTTTCATAATTTTTTCAAAGATTTTTGATAAATTTAATAGGACAGAAATTGGTCTACAGTTCCCCAAAAGTTTTGGATCACCTCCTTCATAAACCGACAAAATCCAGGATAATGCCAAATATGGTAGCCTTTTTCAAACATTTTGGAAAACTTCCCTCTGATATAAAATAATTTATTAGATGACATAAGATCTTTGAAATATATGGGCATATATTTTTAAAAATAAGTGGGATAAATAATCATTTCCTGAAGCTTTTTCAATCTTTAATGAATTTATTGCTTCTATCATTCAGTTTCAGTTACATAATCAATAAAAATTGACTGCAGTGTGGATTCTAACTCTATCAAATCGCATGTTTCATTTATTGGGATCATTTTAATCAAATCCTTTATAATTCCATTAAAATATTTATCAAATATATCACAAAAAACCAAAGGATTTTCATGGAAACTGTGATTTAAATTTTTGCAAATTATTCCGTGTACAGTCTCATGCTACGCTTAATCTGACGAAATTACAGGTTCCTAACCCTTTACAGGAACAATTTTGGCGAATACAGACTTATTTTAGTATTATAGATGTAAAAGCCGTAATTAAAGATTTAAGATTAAAAGAAATTGCGGTAGAATCTCCCTAATATATTTAAGATTGATACATTTTTCAGGCATAGAAACTTGCTTTTCATTAGCGTATTAAGCGTAATAAGCCACGACTGGACAAAGAATTATTTTTCTCAGAGAGAGTACAGAAGAATTCCCAGGTGTTGCTCAGGTCGTTGCTGACGTCAGCTCGAGCTCTCATAGATCTTCGTTTGCTTCGATTGTATACAAATTATTAAAGTTTTATTTTCGTTCCAACAAATTTTGGTACCCTGTAATTCCCGAAATATTTGACTAAAATGTATAGTATAGTACATCCCAATAGTGTAGTACTGCATAGTTCATTATTTGCTGTTCTTTATTGGCTATTTTGAAATTTGAATTCAACAATTTGAGTAGATAAATTCTTCTCTGTCATCAACATCCACTTGCATCTTGTGACCTGCATATTACCAATGGTACTACCCTGAACTGACATAATTCCGGACAAAGCAGTATAAACTAATTCAGTCATGTAATCATTGTTTTGCCTTTGTTCGGGGTTCTGTTTGTGAGGAATCCAACGAGAACTAATTCTTGACATTTTCAAGTGCTCCGTCAATATTGGATGAACACTGCCATAAGAAATGCCCATCTTTGCTGCTAAGTGCACTCATTATTATTCTGCATTGGCACGTACACAGGGGAACAAAAGGATTTTCGAGGGTCATCGAGAATATCCTCGGCTCGTGCGATTTGTTGAGCATTGATGGAATGGCTTGGTTTCCCACATCTTGTGTGGGGCGGGGGTGGCTCAGTCGGTAACGCGCCAGGCTCGTAATCTGTAGTTCCCAGGTTCGAGTCCCAGCTGGGGCAGCGCTGAGATTTATCTCCGCAAAATTCCTCGCCCTGCCCACGGTCAGTAGGGGATACCGATGGGCTTGGAAAGGCCGCCGTCCGTCGGATGGGACGTCAAGCCGTGGCCCCGTGTGCGGGAGAGCCATACCCTGTGCACGTTAAAGAACACGCTGGATGGTCTTGACCAGAGGCTACCATCTGTCTCCCAACAGTTGTTCCAGTGGGTCCCCTCCTCCAACCTTCTCTGAGCCTTCGGGGTCCATGTGATCTGGCAATTTAGCCCATGGTGTGTAAAAAAGTGCCACTCAGAAGTAAAACAACACAACAACAACAACCGACATCTTGTCTCGTCTCACAGGGAATCCTGCCATATTGGGAGCATTTGCGCTAATTAAAAATCGCACTTCGTTTCAAGCACTGTTCTCCATACACTTGAGCAGGTCCGGATCTAGAAAATAACAAAGATGATTTTTGAATGACTTTCACATTTGTAATGACTTCAACTTGTTTTTTCGTAGGTTGATTGGAGGTTTTATGGCTCAAATGATTTCATTCATCTATAATCAGGAAAAAGAAATCAACTCTTCGTGTATTGAAATTGAAATTTTCCAAATCAACATTGAACAATTTTATTACTATAAATCCATAATCACTAAATCCAGGCAGGGAAGTTCCCAAAGTGGGGTGAGGGTCTGGAATCCCCCCCACTCTAAAAATATCCTGTCATTTAATATTAAATATCAAACTTGTGTACCTGATTTGAAATCTAAAACAGTTGTCTTTGTTTAATTTTATTTTAGTCCCATATTTTATGTCCGACACTAAAAACCGCCAAAAAAAAAACTATAAAATCTCATTCCATAAAGAATATCATTTTAACGTTTTCTGTTCGGTGGAGACACCTGCTCCAGACTGCAACCATTCAGATGAACTGAATCACATCCTGCCTGATCAATTTTCATCACTTTAGTTTTCTCTCTGTTTATAACCAAACCTACTCTACTACCAGTCTTATCAACAGCTCGAATGAAAGAGTTCATCTCATCAACATCATTTGTCAAAAGGGCTAAATCATCAGCATAATCTAAATCAGAAATTTTCGTATCTCCATCCCATTTAAGGCCAAAATCTTTCCCTTGAAGTGAATTTCGCATAACATAATCAGTAACCAAGCTAAAGAGAAAAGGAGACAAAATGCACCCTTGTCGAACACCAGAAGTAATGCTAAACCAATTGCTACAAGCCTTACCAACTCTCACACACCACAAAGTGTTATTATAGAGAGCTTTCATTATGTTAACTAACTTGTCAGGTATACCATATGATCTCACAATCAACCACAAATTATGACGATCGGCAGAATTAAAAGCCTTTTCGAAATCAACAAAGCTAGCAACCAAAGGTTTCTGAAACTCTAAACATTTCTCAAGAATCTGCCCAAGTGAAAATATCTGATCTACACATCCCCTGCCACTTCTGAATCCACATTGGTCATCACGCAATTGACTGTCAACCAGATTCTTAATTCTATTAAGCACAATCATGGAAAGAACTTTACCTGGAACAGAGAGTAGGCTGATACCCCTATAGTTATCACAAGAACTGCGATCCAGTCTAGGAGGTATAAATGGTCAGCTCCAGGACATTGTGAAGTTGACCACTCCTCAGCAGGGTTGAAAAAAAAAGAAAAACATGGCCATAGATGACCAGATCAGTAGGCCATACTGAACTGGCAGCTCTCCACTTCTGTTCCCTTCGAAAAGAGAATATCTCTTTTGAAAGGTACTAACGGCCTGCACTACGAGAAGGCGGGGTCGGACATTAGGTGCTAGACCTGGTCCGTTCTGTGCATCATCACTAGGGATTGGTACACAATTCTCCTTCCAGTTTATGCCTGGCTACCATTTACAGATATTGGTGATGTGCGGCATGAGATTAACAGACAAATAGGGATTGCTGCTGGGACTTTTAAGAATCTATGGAGATTGTGGAGAAATAGGCGTATACACCTAAAGACTAAAATTAGACTCTATAACAGTTTGGTTCTTTCTAGGGTTAGTTATGGTAGTGAAACTTGGATGCTGTGTAAACCAGATAACAGGAAACTAGATGTTATTGATTCTAGATGCTTACGTAGTATCTTGGGTATTAGGTGGTTTAACTTTGTAACTAATGATGAGGTTAGGCAAAGGAGTTTGCAACCTCCTTTAAGTAGCATATTGTGCAGAGAGAGACTCCGCTGGTTTGGCCATGTTGCCCGTATGGATAATTATAGATTGGCGAATAGGGTTATGAACAGTGTGCCTAGAGTCCTCAGAAGGAAGGGGATACCTAGGATGCGGTGGGCTGACAATGTCAAACAGGACCTTATTAGAATTGGTGTGCAGTGGCTGGATGCAGCAGATGTAGCTCAGGACAGATATGCTTGAAGAATTAAACTGCACGGTCTTGTTGGACCTCCGTAGCCCATGACTGCTTGAGGATGATGATGATGATGTTCGGTGGAATATTTTAGTAATTGTGAAACCCTAATCAAGTTTCATTCTCATAGTCAACAACCACTGCCACCTCTTGAAGCTAAGTTCTTGGAGTTCGCCGAAACTGAATTCTCAGAACTTCCAAAACAAAATTCTCAGACTACTCCCGATATCGAATCCAGGATTATACCTGTTTGGCGAGAGGCAGGCGTAATATAGAATTTTCATACGTCGCGCGAGAATAATTAGTTCCGACACTGTTATTTTAAACATAACATGATGTTTTTTCTTACTTACACACATACTGACGATAATGTATGTAGAGACGATAAGAAAATTGTAGACAATCATAGCAGGACGAATATCAAAGGGTTTTCTATTCTTCATCAGCAAAGGACCAATCCTTTTCACTACCATAATATAAAGTATGCAGGAGATTAAGGGAATGTAGCCATTGCTGACAAGAAACCATGACCTGACTGTTGGATCTGTTGAAATGCGAAAAAACGAATGTTAACTGAGAGTAAATTTTTGTAATAAAATTATGAACTAATGTTATTATTTCATATCATAAAACTACAACAGTAAACAATTCATAGAAATTTCATAAAAATCAATTTTACGAATGATACATTGAAATGGATATAAGAATTAATTTTGAATGTGAATTAGAACAGTAGTTCTGAAGAAATATTTTCTCCTGGCCACATTGCCATTCGGGAGCAATTTTCTGTGGCTATATTACTGTCCATGAGCAATTTGTTGTGGACAAATTACTATCCACAAGAAATTTTCGGTGGACAAATTACTATCCACAAGAAATTTTCGGTGGACAAATTACTGTCCATGAGCAATTTGTTGTGGACAAATTACTGTCCATGAGCGATTTGTTGTGGACAAATTACCGTCCACGAGCTATTTTGTTCTGGACAAATTACTGTCTATGAACAATTTATGGTGGACAAATTACTGTCTATGAACAATTTATGGTGGACAAATTACTGTCTATGAGCAATTTATGATGGACAAATTACTCTCCACGAGAAATTTCTTGTGGACAAATTGCTGCGCAGGAGAAATTTCTTGTGGACAAATTACTATCCATGAGCGATTTGTTGTGCACAAATTACTGTCCATGAGCGATTTGTTGTGGACAAATTACCGTCCACGAGCTATTTTGTTCTGGACAAATTACTGTCTATGAGCAATTTATGGTGGACAAATTACTGTCTATGAACAATTTATGATGGACAAATTACTCTCCACGAGAAATTTCTTGTAGACAAATTACTATCCATGAGCGATTTGTTGTGGACAAATTACCGTCCACGAGATATATTGTTCTGGACAAATTACTGTCTATGAGCAATTTATGGTGGACAAATTACTGTCTATGAGCAATTTATGGTGGACAAATTACTGTCTATGAACAATTTATGATGGACAAATTACTCTCCACGAGAAATTTCTTGTGGACAAATTACTATCCATGAGCGATTTGTTGTGGACAAATTACCGTCCACGAGCTATATTGTTCTGGACAAATTACTGTCTATGAGCAATTTATGGTGGACAAATTACTGTCTATGAGCAATTTATGGTGGACAAATTACTGTCTATGAACAATTTATGATGGACAAATTACTCTCCACGAGAAATTTCTTGTGGACAAATTACTATCCATGAGCGATTTGTTGTGGACAAATTACCGTCCACGAGCTATATTGTTCTGGACAAATTACTGTCTATGAGCAATTTATGGTGGACAAATTACTGTCTATGAGCAATTTATGGTGGACAAATTACTGTCTATGAGCAATTTATGATGGACAAATTACTCTCCACGAGAAATTTCTTGTGGACAAATTGGTGCCCAGGAGAAATTTGTTTTGCCCAAAGTACTCTCCCTGAGCAATTTGTTATAGATGAATTACTGTACTTGAGAAATTTGTTGTGGCCGCATTACGGACAACGAGTAATTTGTTGTGGACAGCCCGGATGTAAAATAATTCGAGGGGAGGGGTGGCCAAGAAACACAATCGAGCCGGAAAAATATGAAAGAAACTGGCTTTTCACTGCAGTATAATATTTCGTCCTCCCTTTTACGCCCCTCGATGCGAGAGCCTGTCCGTGGTGAGGGGACCACCCTGTGAAGGTTCCGCTGGCTCGGTTACCTTCACAGGGTCCTAAACGCTCGCCCGCATGTTTGCTGTGCGCGGAGACCCGTGTCCCTGGAAAAGAGGATCCTGGCAGTTGCTCAGGGGTCCCCGTCTTCTCTCCCCAGCTCATGACTGGTGGGGTCCCCTTTGGCCGTATTGCCATTGGGGAGCCTGTCTGTCGCGGGGCTCGGCAGCGAATTCCGGGGCCGCTGCTATACACTGCTTTGGCCTCTGCTTCAGGTAAACGGGAGGTCCTGGGGTGGCCCCCTCAGGATCAATCGGCTGGTGGGCTGGTCCTGCTAGGGTCAACTATGCAGATCGGTGAGTAACCTTGTCCACCGTCCGGACAACGGTTTGCGAGTTTCCCCACACATTTAATAATTTTGTAGTTTTCTTTCTTTTGTGTGGCCAGCTCTTGCCTCACACTTTATTGCTTTGTTGCTTCTTTTCTTTTGTGGGAACTCCGATGAGTTTCCCACCACTTCTCTTTTTCTTTTCTTATTGTTTTGTTGTGCGGGCTTGGCTCACTGCCTGTATGGGTATGGTGCCCGGGCAGCCCTGGCGCCCAACTGGGCGTCCCCTTGTTGGACTCCATGGTGGGTGGGGACAACGGGCACTGAATTTTCTACAACAAACATGAGTTCCACAACTCAAAATTCATCGGTCAATGCCGCCAAGAGGGCTCGCCATGAACCCCCAACTTCTTTGTCTTTGCCTTCGTCTTCGTGTGTGTCTCCGTCTCCGAAGTTCCTGATCATCCACTCTACGGGTGACCAGGTTCTTGGGGACATGTCCCCCTTTTTTATAAACAAGGGTTTGCAAGGTCTTGCGGGAGAGCCGAAATCTGTCAAGCGCCTAAGATCTGGTGACTTGCAGGTGGAGACTGCGTGCTCCAAGCATTCGGAGCTTCTATTAAAGGTTACAGCGATTGGTGGAGTGGCTGTCGAAGTCACTCCGCACAAGACGCTCAATTCCTCCCGGGGTGTGATCTCCGAGTGGGGCCTCCTCAAGGTTTCTGAGGAGGAAATCCTCTCGGAGCTTTCGGCCCAGGGAGTGATCGCAGTCCACCGGGTTTCGTCACGCCGTAATGGAAAGTTAGAACCAAGCCGGGTACTTATTCTAACTTTCAACACACCACGCCTGCCTACTTCCATCAAGGCAGGATACTTACACTGTGAGGTGCGGCCATTTATCCCCAATCCTCTGCGTTGCTTTCAATGCCAGAGGTTTGGCCATGCCCGCACCGCATGCCGGGGCAAGCCCAACTGTGCTCGTTGTGGCAGTCAGGATCACCTTGAACCTGACTGCACAGCAGAAAAGGCATGCTGTGTAAACTGCCATGGTGAACATCCGGCGTACTCCCGCGACTGTCCGAAGTGGCTGGAGGAGAAAGAGGTACAGCGCCTAAAGACCCTCCACAACATCAGCTATCCAGAGGTGAGAAAGCTCGCTGCACCGCCTGCCCCACCTGGCAAGGTCTCCTATGCCGGTGCGGTGGTCGGAAAGCCCATCGTTAAGATGGCTTCCGTGGCGGTGCAGACTAACATCAGCGTTCCACCAGCTGAATCTTTCTCGCCTGCTGCTAAGTACCTCTTGACGCAGGCGAAGCCGACGTCGGTGTCAATCTCGACATCGACACCGGTCTCTATTCCTGTGTCTGTGCCTTCCACCTCCGGAAGGCCCCCTCCACCCCGCCCACAGACAGCAAGACCTACAAAACCCAAGGGGCCCCCGCCGGGGCCCAAAAAGAAAATTTTACCTCCTCGTTCGGCGGTCTCTGATCCATGTTGCTCGGACGACTCCGAGGACATGGACACCGACCGCCCTAATTTTCCTAAACCGTCGCTGGCGACGGTTAAAATAAATCGAAAGACGTCCGCCAATTCTTCCAAGACCTGAGATGGCCACACTCCTTCAATGGAACTGTCGTGGATTCCAGAGGAATATTGACGACATCAAGGTCCTCCTGAGGGCACACGAACCCCTCTGCGTGTGCCTGCAGGAGACATTTTTGCAGACGGTCAACAGTCCCACAATCCGGCACTTTTCTCTCGTTCGCCGGGACCGGGATGGAGATGGTCCAGCTCAAGGAGGTGTTGCCATCCTCGTGAGCAACCACTCCCCATTCCAGGTCATTCCCCTCACCACCGACTTAGAGGCGGTTGCCATCCGCCTCTTTGTGGGATTTTCGTTGACTGTCTGTTCTGTCTATCTCCCGCCCGGAAGCGTCATTTTCCGGGATGACCTTGATGACTTCGTCTCGCAGCTGCCGTCCCCCTTCCTCATCATGGGGGACTTCAACGGCCACAGTCCGCTCTGGGGCAGTGCTGACACCAACGGGAGGGGCCGGGTCTTGGAGCAGTGTCTCCTGGATCCATCGCTCTCCCTGTTGAACACCGGTGTCAGTACCTACTTTCACACCCCAACCCGCACATTCACTGCCATTGACCTCACCATCTGCTCCTCCTCGATCCTTCCACTCTTTACATGGGAGGTCGAGGACAATCCCTACGGAAGCGATCACCTCCCCGTGGTGTGTACCATCTCTCGTGGGGGGCCTTGCAGCCCTTCACGTGTCTCCCGGTGGAGGCTTGATCGGGCTGATTGGAGTGGCTTCAAGCTCTTGTCTGAGCTCGATGAGCACTCTGTCAGCCAGGAGCCCATCAATGTTGCAGTGGCGGAGTTGACGGACTGCATCGTCCATGCAGCTGCCTCTACTATTCCTCAGACCTCGACTCGGTTTCCACGGTTCCCAAAACCGTGGTGGAATCCCGACTGCACCGCAGCTCGTAAGGCTCAGAATAAGGCTTGGGGGGTGTTTCGGAGATATCCGACATCCCCCAACCTCGAAGCTTTCAAACGCGCCAGGGCGAAAGCCCGTTTCGTCCGGCGCCAGAGCCAGAAGGAATCTTGGATGAAATATACATCTTCTATCACCCGCACGACCAGTTCTAAGGTCGTGTGGGATAAGGTCCGGAAGATGGGTGGGAAATACACGTCCCACTCATTATCGATCCTGGAGCACAATGGACAGGCAATTGCTGATCCTCGAGCAATTGCCGACATTCTGGGGGAGTCATTCTCCACCATCTCTTCTCTGACCTCCTACTCCCCCGAGTTTCTGGCCCAGAAGAGCAGGGCCGAACGCTCTCCGCTGTCCTTCCATTCGAATGGCCTGAAGTCTTACAACAGGCCATTCACAGCGGAGGAGCTTCGCCGTGCTCTGCACACTTCTCGTGCATCTGCTGTGGGGCCAGATAATGTCCATTATGCCATGCTCCAACATCTCTCACCATCGAGTAAGGATCGACTGCTCCGACTCTTCAACCGTATTTTCATCGAGGAGCAGTTTCCGGACTCCTGGCGGGAGGCCATCGTCTTGGCCTTCCCTAAGCCAGGCAAAGATCCCAAGATTCCTTCCAATTATCGTCCAATTGCGTTGACGAGCTGCGTCTGCAAGGTGTTGGAAAGGATGGTAAATACCAGGCTGGCCTGGTATTTGGAACATCACGGCCTTCTTTCCAACACCCAGTGTGGCTTTCGCAGGCACCGGTCTACTTTAGACCACCTGATCCGCCTCGAATCGGCGATCAGGAATTCCTTTTTACGACGAGAGCACCTGGTGTCAGTTTTCTTCGACATCGAAAAAGCATACGACGCGGCATGGAGATTCGGCATTCTTCGTGACCTTCACAGCTTCGGCTTGCGAGGTCACATGCCGATCTTCATCGCGAACTTTTTATCTTCTCGTGTTTTTCGAGTCCGTGTCGGCAACACTCTATTGCGGCCTTTCCCCCAAGAACAGGGGGTGCCTCAAGGCTGCGTCCTGAGTGTTACGCTTTTCGCTGTCAAGATAAATTCCATTACACGGCAACTTCCTCCGACTGTAGGCAATGCCCTCTATGTTGACGACTTTAGCATCTTTTGCTCATCGTCCAGCATGAGGGTCATTGAACAACAACTGCAAACTGCCCTGAACAATCTCTCGGTTTGGGCGACGGCCAATGGGTTCCGGTTCTCCCCACAGAAGACCGCTTGCGTGCACTTTTGCCGCAAGCGTAATCTTCATCTGGACCCCGAGCTGTGGCTCGGGGGGTAACATCATTCCAGTTGTGGCGGAGACCAAGTTTCTCGGTCTCATCTTCGACCGGAAATTGACCTTTTTATCACATATTCGACATCTCAGGTCCAAGTGCACGCAGGCATTGAACATCATCAAGGTCCTCTCCTCCCTCTCTTGGGGGACGGACCGATGTTCTTTGCTCCGCCTTTACCGTGCACTTGTCTGGTCGAAACTGGACTACGGATCCCAGGTGTATGACTCCGCCCGGGATTCGGTGGTGAAGGTGCTGGACCCACTCCATCATCAGGCCCTCCGTGTGTGCACGGGGGCCTTCCGCACTTCGCCGGTCCAGAGTCTCTACGTTGAGACCGATGAACCATCTTTATCTATTCGCCGTCAGCAGTTGTCCCTGCAGTATGCGTCAAAATTGCGATCCCTGCCAGGCCATCCCACTTGGGACTGCGTTTTCAGTCCCAGGTGGGAAATGTTATACCAGAATCGGCCGACTGCCATTCGTCCTTTCGGTTTGCGTGTCCGAGGCTACATCAGAGACATCAACACCAGTCTCGATAGCATCGCACAGTCGACAGCTGAGCCACTTCCATCTTGGCTCGCTGTTTCCTCTTCCTGCGATTTTTCCCTGTGCAGGACGGGGAAGGCCTTTACACCCGACTGTGTGTACCGGCAACTCTTTGCCAGCCATCGTGCTGCGCACCTGGACTTCTTGCCTGTCTTCACAGATGGCTCGAAGTCTGGCACTTCTGTGGGATCAGCCATGGTCTGCTGTGATGTAATCATTGCAGACCAGATCCCACAGCAGTGTTCCATCTTCACTGCTGAGTTGCATGCTATCAGCATTGCCTTGGACCATATAGCAGCTAAGCATCATCGTCGGTGTGTGCGTTACACCGACTCGCTTAGCTCGCTACAGGCTTTGATCTCAGTGAGGCATCGGCCTCTCCCTGTTCTCTCCAAGATCCGCCAGCAGCTCCATCGTCTGGCAGCCACCACCACGATTCTCTTCTGTTGGGTGCCCGGTCATGTCGGAATCAGGGGCAACGATTTGGCAGATTCTGCTGCCAGGTCAGCCACGCCCCTGTCCGACTCTCCGTTGCCGGTTCCATATGTGGATTTCCGGCAGCGTTTTTCCACCGAGCTCCGGGCACAGTGGCAGAGATCTTGGTCAGAACAGCTTACCAACAAGCTCTTTGAGATCAAACCTATCGTCAAACCGTGGCAGTCTTGTTACCGCAGGAATCGTAAGGAGGAAGTTGTCCTTGCTCGGCTCCACTTAGGTCAATCGTTTTTAACTCACTCTTTTCTACTTAAGGCGGACGCAGTACCTAAGTGCGAGTTTTGTGACACCGTTTTAACTGTGAAACATATTTTAATTCAGTGTCCAGCTTTTAACCTTGAACGTAAATTGTATTTTACTTTCCACAATTTTATGGCTGAGCCTCTTACACTCGGCCATCTTTTATCTGATGAATCATTTTTACCTCCTGTTTTTGACTTTTTACGTTTTACTGGTTATTTTACACGTCTCTGATTTTTACTATATTTTCTCGTTTTTACCCTTGTTTGCAATTTTACATAGGTCCTATACACCCATTTTTATTGTTAACTTCTACTCTTGTTGTTTCTTTTTAGTCTTTTTACTTGTCATTTTGTTGTGTTCGTTTTAACTTTGGTTGTGGGTTCTGAGACTTTTATCCCTTTTATCGTTTGTTTGGCGCAATATAGCCTCAGTTGCTGTTGCGCCAATAAACCCCAAACAACCAAACCAAACCTCCCTTTTACAAGTCTTTAAAAAGTTTCTTGAAAAAATGCATGAAATATACATAACGTTAACTCTTTTTTTGCCTCTGTTATTCTTATGAACATTGTCAAAGAGGGGACAGGGACAAATAATCTTGTCCCTCCACTAGATCCGGTCTTGAAATCTATTTAGAACTCGATTTTCAACAATATTCAATCAGCATTAAAGAGTTATGGAAGCTCGAGTATTTCACAACAAATGATATCGTTTTATAAAAATCATTCCGAATTGTCGTCACGTTTTCAGATATCTCTAGTTAAGGAGAATTAAAACGGTGGCAATACTAATATTAAATTAAGAATTTTTATAAATTATTGATTGATATAATTCTGAATTTAGAAAGCTTTGAATGTTCTACTAGTTTAATATAAATGTTAGATAAAAAATCTTACCACCACTTTCGAAGAATCTGGAACTTTGCATGACTTTCTGATCAGGATTTTTTCAAAGTTTTCTCTGTTATGATATTCTTTGAAGTTAAACTGTGCAAAATAATAATGTAGGTACATTAATTTAAAAAAAAATAAATTCGTATAATTTTATTTGATTTAGTTTAATTTTTAGTTAATACCAAGAGATAGAATTTAACAAATTATTCATAAATTATCAGTGAATAGAGCTGTGAAATGAAAATGCTATTGATATCAACATTCGCATAAAAATCTTTGTTCCTTCATCTTACATCATTTATAAAAAAATAAAAAATAAAAACCCCCTCAAGCAGCTGCTTGCCACAGAGGTCTGACAGGAGCCTGTCAGTTTATATGCCACAGTAGAAGATCTGTGAGGATGGCAGGATAGCCTTGCTAAATTTCACCCTGGACTGCCCGGGTCTCATTTTTAAGATAACGTTTCTGAATTTCACTACACTGAAAGTTTGTTTTTTGAGTACCCCCCCCCCCCCCCCTTCTCCATTCCACAAACCTTGGCACATAAATTCAACACGAAGAATTGTCCAATCAGCGTTTCTCAGATAATTGCTCAAGTCAGCTCACTCTCAGAGTCTATAGCTTCGTTTCTACGCAAACTATCAAGAATACTCGGTCGAACGGTCCCAAATTTCACTCGCGGTTTCCGTTTGCGTAACACCGTGTTGGATTAAAAAATCAAGTTCTACCTGCGATAGGACATATTGAAATAATAATGTTTTTTGAAATGTGAGAGATATTGCAACGACAACATAAATTTTGTTATTTTTTTATTTTGTTATTGACTTTAAATATTGTTACGAATTGTTATTATTATACACATATAATCGAAATATTCGAAACACAGTCAATTCGAAAACATTCGAAACACAGTCATTCGAAACACAGAAAAAAAGTGCTGAAAACGGTTATATACAGATTGTTCAGTTTCAGCTGAAAATTTTCGCCATAAAGCTTTAAAATCTAAATAATAATCCTTTCTATTTTGGGAACTGTTGACTATTAAAATTAGGATAAGATTAATCACTAGATTAATATAATTTTAAAATAAAACCGGTAAATAATATCTTCGAAGAAGTGAGATGTTAATGTTAGATTATTCCATAATTTTCTTTTAAAATGATGATTAATAAACCTTTCGATATCCTACATTTTGAATAGGACAACAGTCTGATAAACACTGAAGAATTATATATTTATATATCACAGCACTTCATAGTAACAACTTTTTGAACATTATTATGCTGTGGCACGGATGTAGCCAAGGGATTTACCCTTTTCCGTCCCCGAAATCCGGTCGTCTTATAAGAAAATTAATATTTGTCCACCTCCTTTGAAATCCGAAACAGTTGCATTTGTATAATTTTATTTTAGCACCATATTTTATGTCCGACGCTAGAAATAAATAAAAAAAACTATAAAATCTTGTTCCATATGAAATATCATTTTAACCTTTCCTGTTCGAGGATGTATTTTAATAATCAGGAGACGGTACTCAAATCTTATTCGCAGATCTCCCCCGGCCTCGAAACTAAATTCTCCAATCTCCCGCGAAACTGAATTCTCTACCCCCCAGGAATTTAATCCTGGCCGTGTTGTAGGATAGGGGTTCTCAACGTGGGGTACGCGGTAAAAGTTTTTGGGGTACGCCGTGAGAACCGAAAAGTCGCTAGATATATCTTATATAAGTTTTATTTTATTCTCATTGTTATACTATAACTATAGTTCTATCTATCTATACAAGGGGTACCCCAGTTACATACACATTTCCTGGGGGTACCTGAATAATGACCTAATTCTTATTGGTCATTTACAAATCTAAGACATGTCCATATCACTTATAAAATAAATATGTTAAAAATAAAGTACGTAATTGTGATAAAATGGTTAGCATTATGAGGTACTTGTAGAAGTTATACCATGGAACAATGGTACTGAATTGAGTATATATTAAAGGTTCTCAGTTTTCATCAATCAGTCTGTTTTTAGTTATATGTTTTTCTGCTATGGTGGAGCATATCTTTAAATCAGTGTTTGGGTTGTAAAATATTAAATTGCAGCCTTTCCCAGAGGTGATAATAGATATTATGGCATATATCAGAATTTAAAGTAGTTCTTTTAAATCAGTGGCCCATACTCTACCTGAAAGCTGTCTTAAAATTTTCAACACTGATGTTGCTGAAGGCTGTATTGCAGTAGCACAGCATAAAACACCCTATTTTGGGAACTGTTGATTGTATTGGGATCATATGTAAAGATATATAAGATCTTACGCAAAGTTTCAATATAAGGCGCATATCAGAATTAAATGTATTTCTTTGAAATCAGTGGTCTATAATTATAGAAATTAATTTTTCTTTTTTTCTAACCTTTTAAATCAAAATCACTGACCTAAAAGTACAACAACTGGAATCCTAAAAGCAAGGAGTAGCTTCTAGGATTCTTCTCTGTCCTAAATGTTGCAAACGAAAAAAATAATATTATATATATTTGCCATCAATTAAGAAGTTTGAGAACGCAAAAATCATCAGAAAAATATATAGATTAACTCTTCTGCTACGATTAGCAGATTTAAACAAATTAGTTTTCACAATAAAAGCTAAGAATCTATTTTTATGGAAAAAAAGTGCTGAAAACGGTTATATACAGATTGTTCAGTTGCAGCTGAAAATCTTCGCAATAAAGCTTTAAAATCCTAAATAATAATTATATAATTTAGATAATAATTGGATAATATATGGCGCATAATGCTCGAGTAAATTGCTCGTTATATCTTAAACGAAAATCAGGCGGGAATCAATATGATACAGCGAAGGTTAATAAGCGAAGTGCTGTTCACGAGACGAACGTGGGCTACGACTACATGACCTAAAGCATAACTGTGTTCAAAAGGTTGTTGTTAAAACATTCATATATATTGAAACTTAATTTTTCTGTTAGTGCACTGTCCGGGCTTGGTGTGATGTAAATTCTCTGATATAGCCCAAAGTTTCTGAATTGGAAAATGAGAGATACAAAATTTCCCTCAAATATCAGGAGCTTTACTTACTTTTAGGTTAGCAAATTATTAATAGGAGGAACATACTCACAACAATTGTCAGAAGCAGACACCGTAGAATAATGAAAGAATATTAAAGTCAGGTTTCAGACTGTTACCAAGGTGTGGACTGATTAGATTAAACCACCTAGGGTTGTCGACGATCATTCACGACAAAAAAGGAAATAATTTCTTTTATACATGGTTGCTAAATTTCGGAATGAAACAAAACAAGGAAGGTTAAAAAAATGACTTTCGTCGTTAGAGATAATTAATATATTTCTTATACTTTAATTGAAAATAAATTTAATCAAAATGTAATTTTACTGTTTTGCAATCTACTGATTATTTCCTCTGATTCCTGTAATGTTCTATCTAATATTAATGAGATATCTTAATGACAGTATCCATATTTGTCGACTAATACGATAGACGCATCCTACAAAAAAGCAAAAAAATGGATTTTCCCTTCAGAAAGGGAAATCCTGTTAGTCTAAAACAAATTTTTGCTACAATATAACGAATATACGTACGATGTATTCCCGTATAACGATGATTTCCTGAATACCTGACTGACATAGTTTTATTCATTTATTATGACTGGCTACCGCTTTGGGTTATCTCTGAGCGGCACTTTTTTTTGCATACAATGAGCTAAATGGCCAGGTCACAAGGACCCCGAACGCTCAGAGAAGGTTGGTGGAGGGAACCCACTGGAAAAGCTGTTAGGAGACAGATGGTAGCCTCCCGTCAAGACCATCCAGAGTGGTTTATAACGTGCACAGGGTATGGCTCTGCCGCCGGACACGGTGTCACGGCTCGTCCCATCCGACGAACGGCGGCCTTTCCAAGACCATCGGTGTCCCCTACTGACCGTGGGCAGGGCGGGAAATTTTGCGGAGAAAAATCTGAACGCTGGTCAAGCTGGGACTCGAGCCTGCGAACTTCAGATTACGAGCCTGGCTCGCTACCGATTGAGTCATTCTCGCATTACCGCTTTGAGTTTTGTATTTGTTTATGCACGTTTCATACATGGAAGTCAATGTTACAGACAAAAGAATTTATAAAGGTAAACAAAAATCGTCTAATTGCAGTTTTATTTTAATATGATACGTATAAGATGATTGCTGAATAACAAATATTGGAAAGAAGAAATTGATTGCTTTGACGATTATTGTCTAGTAATGATAATAAGCAGGATTTAAAGCGGGGGGGGGGGGGCATGTCCGCTTTTTTCAGAATGCTAGTAAAGGAAATAGACTCAAAAAGTTATTAAACTTATGTAAAATTCATGCACATTTTAAGAAATATCTATGCCCTGAAAAACAGAAGAGGAAATGTTATTGGAAATTCAGTTTCTTGCCCCCACCCTACATTTTTTTTCCTCTATTGTGTGTTTCCCTCCCTCCTTACATTTTTCTGCTCAATTATGTGTCCTTCCCCTCCCCACCTTCGTCGATTTTTTTTGTTCCGTGTTTGGAGTTTAATAATATCGGAGAATAAATTTGTCACCAATCAACGTCAAATAAATTTACATACATACACATTACGTTTTTTTAGCTACTTAAACAAATAAATGATAGACGACTCCAATCCATAAAATCTGTGCTAACAGTATTACCAAAGAGATGTTTAGTTGTCATTGTTTCAAAGATAAATATAGAATATTATTTTAAAAGAATACAGGTAGGTGTTGTTTTCGAAAAAAGTGATTAGTTAATGTTAAATTATTTTGTAATGTTCTTTTATATAATCTAAATAAATAAATTTTTTCATTTGCGTTTTTTTTGTACAACGCTAACGTTAGTTGGAAAATGATAATTACGGGTGATTTTTAAACGTGGCGTTAGAAGCAATGGTATTTAGTCGTCTAATACCGGCCAAGACCGTGCGACAACAAAAGAATAAAAATTTAAAATCTAGCTGATTAAACTGAATATATTTTCTTAAATTAGACTTGTAATTTTTATTAATTTGTTGTAGTTTGATTGTAGTAATTTTTTCTTAATTTGGCAACCAATTTTAAAATATTCATAAATCTTTTACTACAGACAAAATGAATAGATTATTTTGTTTTATGCAATTTGAAAAAAGAAAAACACAACTAAAAATTAAAACAAGCGAGAGTCAAACACCAACATCTTTGGTAAAGTAAGTGATCGTAGATCGTATAATCATATTCGATGTACCGGGTAATAATTTTACCCCTAACCATCTCCATCTTAAAGATATGCCTATTTGGCATCAGTAAGAAAAAAATATATAAGTAAACCACCCTTAGGTGGGCCCCTAAGGGCAAACATAAGAAAAGCTAAAAATAGCAGTAAAATTGTATAAGAAACCTAAAACGGGTAGGTTTCCTCAGAGAACGCTACCGTTTTAGGCCTCTTGTACTTGTTCAAAACAGTATGATCGTAAAGAATCGGAGAAGAAATAATCTCATTGGGATTATTGCTTACAGCCTCACAAAATCTTTTTGAAATGCGTTTTATATGTGTATATATAAATGGTCGATTCCCAGGTCTTTATGGGGTTGTCTGTTAGTGACAAACCAGGGGACATCGACCGCAGTTCTCAAAATCTTGTTCTGAAAGACCTGAATCTTACGAATATTGGTGGGCGTAGTATTCGTCCATATGGATGAAGCATAGAGAATCAGCGGTCTGATGATCATATCATAGAGTAAAAGTTTATGATCAATCATTCAAATGGAATTTCTCCTAAGGAGTGGGCCTAGCTGGCCCCTCAATGAATTGACTTTGGAGATTATATTATTTATGTGATAGTCCCACTTTAACCTCTTATGCATAACAATCCCAAGATATTTGACTGAATCACTCCAATCAATGGGAATATCTTGTAAATGGAGGCAAGTGGGATTCATAATACGCTTTCCAGTAAAAAAGATGGCAGAACTATTGTCAGAGTTAATCTTTATCATCCATTTTTCGTACCATGTGCCCAGCTCGGTCAAGCTATGCTGCAGCCTCTTCACAGCGATAGCAGGACCGAGGGAGGGAGATAGTAAGGAAAGATCATCTGCGTAAATTGCAAGATGAATACGATCAAAAGAAGGTAGATCGTGAGTAATTAATTCTTAAACATACAGCTCTCGTAATTAAATATTTCTTTTTTAATACTCGACAGGTAGATGTTAATTTTTTAAACAATGGTAAAATTCTTAAAAATTATCATATATTTCATTATAAAAAATAAGTAAATTTCTCCTCAAGCAGCTGCTTGCCACAGAAGCCTGACAGGGGCATACCAGTTCAATACGTAGCCAAGATGAATAAATTATTTTATGTGACTCATGAAATAATAAGTGAAAAAAATTGGTTTCACCGTGAGTGGGATGCAAATTCACGTTTCCCGGAAACATGTCAGTTATACATACCACCATCAGTTAACGTGTTTTCTTCAGCTGGTGTAACATAAACTTCCCGCATTTTATTTGTTTCGCATAGTAGCGCCATCTGTCGGGAAATGGACAACTATGTTTTCGCACAGATATAGAATTTTATATTTGTCACTCACGCCATTAGTGTGGGTGACAAATATTAAATTCCAACTCTATGTGATAATTTATATTTATTTAAATTTTTATAATTTATATTTATTATATTCATTTAGTTAAATTTTATAATTTATATTTATTAATTCCATCTGTATGGAATAATATTTGTCACTCACGCTCATGGCGTTTTAATGCCATGAGTGTGAGTTTATAAATTTTATATATTAAATTCCATCTCTTTGTGACAACATAGTTATTCATTTCCCGACAGATGGCGTCACTGTGCGAAACAAATAAATTTTTGGGAAAGTTTATGTCACACCAGCTAAAGAAAAAATTGTTAGCACGTGATGGTGTAGTGGTTAACATAACTGGCATGTTTTCAGGAGATGTGGGTTCGAATCCTAATGGAAACACTAATTCCATGTCTACAGGACACATCCTGTGATTCTTTGCTAATGAATTATTTTATGTGGTTTAGAAATAGATTTTAATTGCATTTTACGCACATTTAATTTCTCTCCTCTCTTCTTTCTGATTTTGGGTTGGGTTGTTTTACCTCTGAGCGGCACTTTTTTGCACACCATGGGCTAAATGGCCAGGTCACATGGACCCCGAAGGCCCAGAGAAGGTTGGGGGAGGGGACCCACTAGAACAGCTGTTGGGAGACAGATGGTAGCCTCCCGTCAAGGCCATCCAGCGTGTTCTTTAACGTGCACAGGGTATGGCTCTCCCGCACACGGGGCCACGGCTTAACGTCCCATCCGACGGACGGCGGCCTTTCCAAGCCCATCGGTGTCCCCTACTGACCGTGGGCAGGGCGGGAAATTTTGCGGAGATAAATCTCAACGCTGAAACAGCTGGGACTCGAACCTGTGAACACAGATTACGAGCCTGGCGCACTACCAACAGAGCCACCCCCACCCTTCTCTTCTTTCTGATCACGTGCTATCGAGACTATTACCAAGGGCCCTACGAAGTCTCGATCATTCTGCGAGCCCCCCACAAATTTCATTTTTTACGATAAACAGCCCTACCCCACCCTCCTCAAAAAGCTGACCCTCTTTTCGTCATGCCCTGACACGTTTTAACCAAAATAAAGATCTTGGAAAGGGAACTCCTTAAAAGTTCGGAGAATAGATTATATCTGTAGTTTACTGCTATTACTCTTCTTTTATTGGCTATTTTGTCATTTGAATCTAAACATTTGAGTGGAAACTTCAAATGGCGAAGAAATTTTTACGTCACCAACAGCCAATTGTATCTTGCGATCTTCATGAGATAGTGTTGCCATACTGAATTGGCGAAATTCTAGCGAAAAATAACCAAACTTAGGGGGCGGGGGTGGCTCAGTCGGTAGCGCGCCAGGCTCGTAATCTGTAGTTCTCAGGTTCGAGTCCCAGCTGGGTCAGCTTTGAGATTTATCTCCACAAAAATTCCCTGCCCACGGTCAGTAGGGGACACCGATGGGCTTGGAAAGGCCGCCTTCCGTCGGATGGGACGTTAAGCCGTGGCCCCGTGTACGGGAGAGCCATACCCTGTGCACGTTAAAGAACACGCTGGATGGCCTTGACGGGAGGATACCATCTGTCTCCCAACAGCTGTTCCAGTGGGTCTCCTCCCCCAACCTTCTCTGAGCCTTTGGGGTTCATGTGACCTGGCCATTTAGCCCATGGTGTGCAAAAAAGTGCCGCTCAGAGGTAAAACAACCCAACCAAACTTAACGCGGTTGTGTAAATTGTTGCGATGTATCGATACTATTTCCCCTCGATGCGAGAGCCTGTCCGTGGTGAGGGGACCACCCTGTGAAGGTTTCGCTGGCTCGGTTACCTTCACAGGGTCCTAAACGCTCGCCCACGTGTTTGCCGTGCGCGGAGACCCGTGTCCCGGGAAAGGAGGATCCTGGTAGTTGCTCGGGGGTCCCCGTCTTCTCTCCTCAGCTCATGACTGGCGTGGTCCCCATTGGCCGTCTTGCCATTGGGGAGCCTGTCTGTCGCGGGGCTGGGCAGCGGATTCCGGGGCCTCCGCTATACACTGCTTTGGCCTCTGCTTCCGGTAAACGGGAGCTCCTGGGGTGGCCCCCCCAGGAGCAATCGGCTAGTGGGCAGGTCCTGCTAGGGAGCAGAGCGGTGAGTAACAGAGCGGTGAGTAACTGCAGAGCGGTGAGTAACCTTGCCCACGGTCCGGGTACAGGTTTATAAGTTTCCTCGCAACTTATTTTCCTTTTGTAGTTATCCTTTCTTTGTGAGGTCAGTTTGGCCATTCACAATTTTTCTTATTTTACGCTTTGTTTGATTTGTGTAGAATGTTTTGTTCTGCACATTTCTCTTTTTATTTTCCTTATATTTATTTGTGAGGGCTTGGCTCACTGTCTGTGTGGGTATAGTGCCTGCGTAGCCCTGGCGCCCGACTGGGCGTCCCCTTGTTGGGCTCCATGGAGGGTGGGGACAGCGGGCACTGAACCACACAAAAATAAACATGAGAGTGAATGAGGAAAATTCGATCACTGCCAACAAGAGGGCTCGACATGAACCCCCGTCTTCTTCGTCTACGTTATCACTGCCGTCTTCTTCTGTGTCTGTGTCTTCGTTCCCAAAGTTCCTGATCATCCACTCCACGGGTGATCAGGTACTTGGGGACATGTCCCCATTTTTTGTGAATAAAGGTTTGAAAGGTCTTGCGGGAGAGCCGAAATCCGTTAAGCGCTTACGATCTGGCGACTTACAGGTTGAGACCGCTTGTTCGAAACACTCTGAACTACTCCTGAAAGTCAAAGAAATTGGTGGGGTGGCTGTCGAAGTCACGTCCCATAAAACTTTGAATTCCTCTCGGGGTGTGATCACCGAGTGGGGCCTCCTCAAAGTCACTGAGGAGGAAATCCTCTCGGAGCTCACACCTCAAGGAGTAACAGCGGTCCACCGGGTTTCGACACGCCGTGATGGAAAATTAACACCCGCCCAGGTGTTGATTGTGACATTCAATACGCCACGCCTGCCTTCTTACATCAAGGCAGGTTATTTACATTGTGAGGTTCGGCCGTATATCCCAAATCCTCTGCGCTGTTTTCAGTGTCAGATATACGGTCATGCCCGCACAGCATGCAGGGGCAAGCCCACCTGTGCTCGCTGTGGCAGTAAGGATCATCTCGATCCTGACTGCACAGCTGAAACGGCATGCTGTGTGAACTGCAGTGGCGAACATCCGGCGTACTCCCGCGACTTTCCGAAGTGGAAAGAGGAAAAGGAGGTACAACGCCTCAAAATCGTGAATAACATCTCGTATGCTGAGGCGAGAAAGCTTGCTGCACCGCCCGCCCCACCTGGCAAGGTTTCCTATGCCAGTGCAGTCATTGGAAAGCCCATCGTTCCAATGACTTCGGTTGCGGTGCAGACTGACATCAGTGTACCACCTACTGAGTCTTTCTCGCCAGCTGCGAAGTACCTCCTCACGCAGGCGAGACCGAGGGTGGTGTCGATTTCGACATCAACCCTGGTTTCCATTCCTGCAGCTCAGATTTCCACCTCCACCGGAAGGCCTCCTCCTTCCCGTCCTCAGACAGCAAGACCTTCCAAATCTAAAGGGCCCCCGCCGGGTCCTAAAAAGAAAATCACCGCACCTCAAAGGGCGGTCACCGATCCATGTCCCTCGGACGATTCCGAGGACATGGATACCGACCGCCCCCTATTCACTAAACCGTCCTCTGCGGCGGTAAAGTTGAATAGGAATTCGTCGTCCGCCCACTCTTCTAAGTCCTGAGATGGCCACACTCCTACAATGGAATTGTCGTGGATTCCAGAGGAATCTTGACGACATCAAGGCCCTCCTTCAGGCACACCAGCCCATCTGTGTGTGCCTGCAGGAGAGATACTTGCAGCCAGTCACAGATCCCACGATCCGGCACTTTTCACTAGTTCGCCGGGACCGGGATGGAGATGGTCCGGCTCGCGGGGGTGTCGCCATCCTCGTGAGCAACCATTCTCCATTCCAGGTCGTACCACTCACCATCAACTTAGAGGCGGTAGCCATCTGTCTCTTCGTGGGGTTCTCGCTGACTGTCTGCTCTGTATATCTTCCACCTGGGAGCATCGTCTCCCAGGAAGACCTTGATGATCTCGTCTCGCAGCTGCCGTCCCCCTTCCTCATTGTGGGGGACCTCAACGGACACAGTCCACTTTGGGGCAGTGCTGACACCAACGGGAGGGGTGGGGTCTTGGAGCAGTGGCTCCTGGATCCTTCTCTCTCCCTGTTGAACACCAGTGTCAGTACTTACTTTCACTCCCCAACCCGCACTTTCACTGCCATTGACCTCACCATCTGCTCCTCCTCGATCCTTCCACTCTTTACATGGGAGGTCGAGGACAATCCGTACGGAAGCGATCACCTCCCCGTAGTGTGCACCATCTCCCGTGGGGGGCCTTGCAGCCCTTCACGTGTCTCACGGTGGAGGCTGGATCGGGCTGACTGGGGTGGTTTCGAGCTGCTCTCTGAGCTCGATGACCATTCTGTCAGCCAGGAGCCAATCAATGTGGCAGTAGCGGAGATAACGGACTGTATCGTAGATGCAGCTGCATCAACTATTCCTCAAACGTCTACACGGTTTCCTCGCTTTCCGAAACCGTGGTGGAATCCAGATTGCACCGCAGCTCGTAAGGCTCAGAACAAGGCTTGGGGGGTGTTTCGGAGATATCCGACGTCCCCCAACCTTGAAAATTTCAAACGCGCCAGGGCGAAAGCACGTTTCACAGAGCCAGAAGGAATCTTGGATCAAGTATACATCTTCTATCACCCGCACGACTAGTTCTAAGGTCGTGTGGGATAAAGTCCGGAAGATGAGTGGGAACTACACGTCCCACTCGTTATCGATCCTGGAGCACAATGGACAGGCAATTGCTGATCCCAAAGCAATTGCCGACACTCTGGGAGAGTCATTCTCTTCCATCTCTTCGTCTTCCTCTTACTCCCCCGAGTTTCTGGCCGAGAAGGGCAGGGCGGAGCGCTCTCCGCTGTCTTTCCACTCGAATGGCCTGGAGCCTTACAACAGGCCATTCACAGCGGAGGAGCTTCGCCTTGCTCTGCACTCATCTCGTGCCTCTGCTGTAGGGCTGGACAATGTCCATTATGCCATGCTCCAACATCTTTCACCATCCAGTAAGGATCGGCTGCTCCATCTCTTCAATCGTATTTTTCTCGAGGAGCAGTTTCCGGACTCCTGGCGGGAGGCCATTGTTTTGGCCTTCCCGAAGCCAGGCAAAGATCCCAAGATTCCTTCTAATTATCGTCCCATCGCATTGACGAGCTGCGTGTGTAAGGTGTTGGAAAGAATGATAAATGCCAGACTCATCTGGTATTTAGAACATCACAACCTTCTTTCCAACACCCAGTGTGGCTTTCGCAGGCAACGGTCAACTCTTGACCATCTGATACGCCTCGAATCGGCTATCACAAATTCTTTTTTACGTAGAGAGCACCTGGTGTCAATTTTCTTCGACATCGAAAAAGCGTACGACACGGCTTGGAGATTCGGCATTCTTCGTGACCTCCACAGCTTCGGCTTGAGAGGTCACATGCCGATCTTCATCTCCAACTTCTTATCGACACGTTCTTTTCGTGTCCGTGTCGGTAACACTCTGTCGCGGCCGTACCCCCAAGAACAGGGGGTGCCACAAGGCTGCGTTCTGAGTGTTACGCTTTTCGCTGTCAAGATTAATTCTATAACTAGACAACTTCCTCCATCAGTAGGCAATGCCCTCTATGTTGATGACTTTAGCACCTTTTGCTCATCGTCCAGCATGAGGGTCATTGAAAGACAACTGCAAATTGCCCTGAACAATCTTTCGGTTTGGGCGACGGCAAACGGGTTTCGGTTCTCCCCACAGAAGACCGCTTGTGTGCACTTTTGCCACAAGCGTAATCTTCACCTGGATCCCGAGCTGCGGCTCGGGGGTAACATCATTCCAGTTGTGGCGGAGACCAAGTTTCTCGGTCTCATATTCGATCGGAAATTGACCTTTTTACCTCACATACGTCATCTCAGGTCCAAGTGCACGTGGGCATTGAACATCGTCAAGGTCCTCTCCTCCCTCTCTTGGGGGGGCGGACCGATGTTCTTTGCTCCGCCTGTACCGTGCACTTGTCCGATCGAAACTGGACTACGGATCCCAGGTGTACGACTCGGCACGGGATTCGGTGGTGAAGGTGCTGGACCCCCTCCATCATCAGGCCCTCCGTGTTTGCACGGGAGCCTTCCGCACCTCACCGGTCTAGAGTCTTTACGTTGAGACCGACGAACCATCTTTATCTCTTCGCCGTCAGCAGTTTTCCCTACAATATGCTTCTAAATTGCGATCCCTGCCTGGCCATACCACTTGGGACTGCGTTTTCAGTCCGAAGTGGGAAATGCTTTACAATAATCGGCCGACTGCCATTCGTCCTTTTGGTTTGCGAGTCCGAGGCTACCTCAGAGACATCAACACCAGTCTCGATAGCGTTGCACAGTCGACAGCTGAGCCACTTCCACCATGGTTCGCTGTTTCCCCTACCTGCGATTTTTCCCTGTGCAGGACGGGGAAGGCCTTTACACCCGACTGTGTATACCGGCAACTCTTTGCCAGCCATCGAGCTGAGCACCCGGACTTCTTGCCTGTCTTTACAGATGGCTCGAAGTCCGGCACTTCAGTGGGATCGGCCATGGTCTGCTGTGATGTAATCATTGCAGACCAGATCCCACTGCAGTGTTCCATCTTCACTGCAGAGTTGCACGCTATCAGCCTCGCCTTGGACCATATAGCAGCTAAGCATCATCATCGGTGTGTGGTTTACACCGACTCGCTTAGCTCGCTACAGGCTTTGATCTCGGTGAGGCATCAGCCTCACCCAGTTCTTACTAAGATCCGCCAGCAACTATATCGTCTGGCAGCCACCACCACCATCCATTTCTGTTGGGTGCCCGGTCACGTCGGGATTAGGGGCAATGACTTGGCAGATGCTGCTGCCAAGTCAGCCACGCCCCTGTCCGACTCTCCGTTGCCGGTTCCCTATCTGGATTTCCGGCAGCGTTTTACCACCGAGTTCCGGGCACAGTGGCAGAGATCTTGGTCGGAACAGCTTACGAACAAGCTCTTTGAGATCAAGCCTATCATCAAACCATGGCAGTCTTGTTACCGCAGGAATCGCAAGGAGGAAGTTGTACTTGCTCGGCTCCACTTAGGTCACTCGTATATTACTCATTCGTTTCTTCTACGGGCGGACGACGTACCTAAGTGCGAGTTTTGTGACACCATTTTAACAATCAAACATATTTTAATTGAATGTCCATGTTTTAACCTTGACCGTCGTTTGTATTTTACTTTCACAAATTTACGTCCGAGCCACTTACACTCGGACATCTTTTAACTGATCATTGCTTTTTACCTCCAATTTTTGCCTTTTTGAAGTTTACAGGTTATTTTAACAGGTTATGATTTTACGGATTTGTTATTTATTCCTCATCTGACCTAGGTCATTTACACCTGGGTTAGTTTTATCCATTGTATATACTGTATATATATATAAATATTTGTTCTTTTACAGTAATTTTTATCACGTTTTTTGTTATATATTTTTGTTGGTTTTGTCTTTACTTGTTTTACACTTGTTGTTGTTTTTGTATTGTATTTTATCACCTTTAGATGTTGCTTTTAACATTTGTTGTAGGTTTACACGATTTTTAATATCTTATTTACTACTTGTCTTTGTCTGGCGCATTATGGCCTTAGTTGCCGATGCGCCAATAAACCTCAAACAACCAACCAACCAATCGATACTATTTCAATCGGAGTTTTCTGAAATATTGAGAACTAGCTGATCTCTACCAGAGTCACCTCGAGGTATTTGTGCTGTGTATTCTGATTTTCACTGCATTAAACGGGACAAGGGGGGGGGGAGGCGCTCAGTCGATAGTGCTCAGTCTCATAATCTACAGCTCTCAGCTTCGAGTCTCGCATGTGCCATTGGAAAATCAAGCAGAAAAACAACACAAACATCCATGCCTTATCCGGGGCTCGAACTCAGGTCCCGTAGATCAATAGCCAAGTACGCTAACCATTCGGCACGAGACGGATTATTTTATCTCTGAGCGAACTTTTTTGCGCACCATGGGCTAAATGGCCGGGTCACATGAACCCCGAAGGCTCAGAGAAGGTTGGGGAGGAGACCCACTGGAAGAGCTGTTGAGAGACAGATGGTAGCCTCCCGTCAAGGCCATTCAATGTGTACTTTAACGTGCACAGGATATGGCTCTCCCGCACACGGTGTCACGTCTTAATGTCCCATCCGACGGACGGTGGCCTTGTCCGAGCCCATCAGTGTCCCGTACTAGCCGTGTGTAGTTTTACGAAAAATAAATCTCGACGCTGGCCCAGATGGGATTCGAACCTGGGAACTGCAGATTACGAGCCTGGCGCGCTACTGACTGAGCCACCCCCCCTCGGTGTGAGCGCCTGTACGTGGTGAGGGGGACCACCCTGTGAAGGTTCCGCTGGCTCGGTTACCTTCGCAGGGTCCTAAATGCTCGCCCGCGTGTTTGCCGTGTGCGGAGACCCGTGTCCCGGGAAAGGAGGATCCTGGTAGTTGCTCGGGGGTCCCCGTCTTCTCTCCTCAGCTGATGACTGGTGGGGTCCCCTTTGGCCGTTTTGCCATTGGGGAGCCTATCCGTCGCGGGGCTGGGCAGCGGATTCCGGGGCCTCTGCTATACACTGCTTTGGCCTCTGCTTCCGGTAAACGGGAGCTCCTGGGGTGGCCCCCCCAGGAGCAATCGGCTGGTGGGCAGGTCCTACTAGGGTCAACCGTGCAGAGCGGTGAGTAACCTTGCCCACGGTCCGGGTACAGGTTTACAAGTTTCCTCACAAATTGTTTTCCTTTTGTAGTTATCCTTTCTTTGTGAGGCCAGTTTGGCCATTCATAATTTTATTCTTTTACGCTTTGTTTGATTTGTGTAGAATGTTTTGTTCTGCACGTTTCTCTTTTTATTTTCCTTATATTTCTTTGTGAGGGCTTGGCTCACTCTCTGTGTGGGTATAGTGCCTGCGTAGCCCTGGCGCCCGACTGGGCGTCCCCTTGTTGGGCTCCGTGGAGGGTGGGGACAGCGGGCACTGAACCACACAAAACAAACCATGAGAGAGAGTGAAGTAAATAATGCGATCGTCGCCAACAAGAGGGCTCGACATGAGCCCCCATCTTCCTCGTTGTCTGCGTTATCTCTGTCGTCGTCTTCTGTGTCTGTGTCTTCGTTCCCAAAGTTTCTGATCATCCACTCCACGGGTGATCAGGTGCTTGGGGACATGTCCCCTTTTTTCGTCAACAAAGGTTTAAAAGGTCTTGCGGGAGAGCCGAAATCTGTCAAGCGCTTACGATCTGGCGACTTGCAGGTTGAGACCGCTTGTTCCAAACACTCGGAACTACTCCTGAAAGTCAAGGAAATTGGTGGGGTGGCTGTCGAAGTCACTCCCCATAAAACTTTGAATTCCTCTCGGGGTGTGATCACCGAGTGGGGCCTCCTCAAAGTCCCTGAGGAGGAGATCCTCTCGGAGCTCACACCTCAAGGAGTAACAGCGGTCCACCGGGTTTCGACACGCCGTGATGGGAAATTGACACCCACCCGGGTGTTGATTGTTACATTCAACACGCCACGCCTGCCTTCTTCCATCAAGGCAGGTTATTTACATTGTGAGGTAAGGCCGTATATACCGAACCCTCTGCGCTGTTTTCAGTGTCAGGTATACGGTCATGCCCGCACAGCATGCAGGGGCAAGCCCACCTGTGCTCGCTGTGGCAGTAAGGATCATCTCGATCCTGACTGCACAGCAGAAAAGGCATGCTGTGTGAACTGCAGTGGCGAACATCCGGCGTACTCCCGCGACTGTCCGAAGTGGAAGGAGGAAAAGGAGGTAGAACGCCTCAAAGTCATCAACAACATCTCGTATCCTGAAGCGAGAAAGCTTGCTGCACTGCCCGCCCCACCTGGCAAGGTTTCCTATGCCAGTGCAGTCATTGGAAAGCCCATCGTTCAAATGAAAAAAAATTGAAAATTTCAAACGCGCCAGGGCGAAAGCTCGTTTCGTCCGACGCCAGAGCCAGAAGGAATCTTGGATCAAGTATACGTCTTCCATCACCCGCACGACTAGTTCTAAGGTCGTGTGGGATAAAGTCCGGAAGATGAGTGGGAACTACACCTCCCACTCGTTATCGATCCTGGAGCAAAATGGACAGACAATTGCTGATCCCAAAGCAATTGCCGACACTCTGGGGGAGTCATTCTCTTCCATCTCTTCGTCTTCCTCTTACTCCCCCGAGTTTCTGGCCCAGAAGGGCAGGGTGGAGCACTCTCCGCTGTCTTTCCACTCGAATGGCCTGGAGCCTTACAACAGGCCATTCACAGCGGAGGAGCTTCGCCTTGCTCTGCACTCTTCTCGTGCCTCTGCTGTTGGGCCGGACAATGTCCATTATGCCATGCTCCAACATCTTTCACCATCGAGTAAGGATCGGCTGCTCCATCTCTTCAATCGCATTTTTCTCGAGGAGCAGTTTCCGGACTCCTGGCGGGAGGCCATCGTCTTGGCCTTCCCCAAGCCAGGCAAAGATCCCAAGATTTCTTCTAATTATCGTCCCATCGCATTGACGAGCTGCGTGTGCAAGGTGTTGGAAAGAATGGTAAATGCCAGACTCATCTGGTATTTAGAACATCACAACCTTCTTTCCAACACCCAGTGTGGCTTTCGCAGGCAACGGTCAACTCTTGACCATCTGATACGCCTCGAATCGGCTATCAGAAATTCATTTTTAAGAAGAGAGCACCTGGTGTCAATTTTCTTCGACATCGAAAAAGCGTACGACACGGCTTGGAGATTCGGCATTCTTCGTGAGCTCCACAGCTTCGGCTTGAGAGGTCACATGCCGATCTTCATCTCCAACTTTTTATCGACACGCTCTTTTCGTGTCCGTGTCGGTAACACTCTGTCGCGGCGGTACCCCCAAGAACAGGGGGTGCCACAAGGCTGCGTTCTGAGTGTTACGCTTTTCGCTGTCAAGATTAATTCTATAACTAGACAACTTCCTCCATCAGTAGGCAATGCCCTCTATGTTGATGACTTTAGCATCTTTTGCTCTTCGTCCAGCATGAGGGTCATTGAAAGACAACTGCAAATTGCCCTGAACAATCTTTCTGTTTGGGCGACGGCAAACGGGTTTCGGTTCTCCCCACAGAAGACCGCTTGTGTGCACTTTTGCCGCAAGCGTAATCTTCACCTGGATCCCGAGCTGCGGCTCGGGGGTAACATCATTCCAGTTGTGGCGGAGACCAAGTTTCTCGGTCTCATATTCGATCGGAAATTGACCTTTTTTCCTCACATACGTCATCTCAGGTCCAAGTGCACGCGGGCATTGAACATCATCAAGGTCCTCTCCTCCCTCTCTTGGGGGGCGGACCGATGTTCTTTGCTCCGCCTGTACCGTGCACTTGTCCGATCGAAACTGGACTACGAATCCCAGGTGTACGACTCGGCCCGGGATTCGGTGGTGAAGGTGCTGGATCCCCTCCATCATCAGGCTCTCCGTGTTTGCACGGGAGCCTTCCGCACCTCACCGGTCCAGAGTCTTTACGTTGAGACCGACGAACCTTCCTTATCTCTTTGCCGTCAGCAGTTGTCCCTACAATATGCGTCTAAATTTCGATCCCTGCCTGGCCATCCCACTTGGGACTGCGTTTTCAGTCCGAAGTGGGAAATGCTTTACACTAATCGGCCGACTGCCATTCGTCCTTTTGGTTTGCGTGTCCGAGGCTACCTCAGAGACATCAACACCAGTCTCGATAGCGTTGCACAGTCGACAGCTGAGCCACTTCCACCTTGGCTCGCTGTTTCCCCTTCCTGCGATTTTTCCCTGTGCAGGACCGGGAAGGCCTTTACACCCGACTGTGTGTACCGGCAACTCTTTGCCAGCCATCGTGCTGAGCACCCGGACGTCTTGCCTGTCTTTACAGATGGCTCGAAGTCCGGCACTTCGGTGGGATCAGCCATGGTCTGCTGTGATGTAATCATTGTAGACCAGATCCCACTGCAGTGTTCCATCTTCACTGCAGAGTTGCACGCTATCAGTCTCGCCTTGGACCATGTAGCGACTAAGCATCATCGTCGGTGTGTGCTTTACACCGACTCGCTTAGTTCGCTACAGGCTTTGATCTCGGTGAGGCATCGGCCTCACCCTGTTCTTACTAAGATCCGCCAGCAACTACATCGTCTGGCAGCCACCACCACCATCCACTTCTGTTGGGTGCCCGGTCACGTCGGGATTAGGGGCAACGACTTGGCAGATGCTGCTGCCAAGTCAGCCACGCCCCTGTCCGACTCTCCGTTGCCGGTTCCCTATCTGGATTTCCGGCAGCGTTTTAACACCGAGCTCCGGGCACAGTGGCAGAGATCTTGGTCAGAACAGCTTACAAACAAGCTCTTTGAGATCAAACCTATCATCAAACCATGGCAGTCTTGTTACCGCAGGAATCGCAAGGAGGAAGTTGTACTTGCTCGGCTCCGCTTGGGTCACTCGTATATTACTCATTCGTTTCTTCTTCGGGCGGACGACGTACCTAAGTGTGAGTTTTGTGACACCATTTTAACTATCAAACATATTTTAATTCTTTGCCCATGTTTTAATCTCGAACGACGTTTGTTTTTTAGATTTCATGATTTTACGTCCGAGCCCCTTACACTCGGACATCTTTTAACTGATCATTGCTTTTTACCTCCACTTTTTGCATTTTTGAAATTTACAGGTTATTTTAACAGGTTATGATTTTACGGCTTTGTTATTTATTCAGCATCTGACCTAGGTCATTTACACCTAGGTTAATTTTATCCATTGTATATACTGTATATATATATAAATATTTGTTCTTTTACACAAATTTTTATCGTGGTTTTTTTGTTATATATATTTGTTGTTTTTTTTTTCTTTACTTGTTTTACACTTGTTGCAATTTTTGTAGTGTATTTTATCATCTTTATATATTGCTTTTAACATTGGTTGTAGGTTTCCACGATTTTTATCTCTTATTTTTCTATTTGTCTTTGTCTGGCGCATTATGGCCTTAGTTGCCGATGCGCCAATAAACCTCAAACAACAACAACAACGACTGAGCCACCCCCGCTCCGGACACGGACGAACTATTATATAATATGATCATATTTTTCGATTGTTTATGCACGCATGCTTGTCGACTTTTCTTCTATTCATGTCATCCAACTGCAAATTAGTTTTATCGTTCAGACCAAATTTATGTTAGAACCGTTTTCTGCAGAAAAAAAATACGTTCACGGGAGTGAGCACGCAAGTTCAAAGAGCCAGATGAGGGCGCCATTAAGGGTGTAACGAAAAATCTTGGAATGGCATTGGTTTGGCCACTGCTCGACAGCAGTACATTCTTCTATGCTACAATGGACATACATAAAAGTCGTTTATCTCTGTAGCTTCTTAATCTGGTCTTCAATTGCTTTTGCGTCACAAAACCCCAACCAATCGACCAATCCCATAGGTTTATTGCCTCGTGGTAATTTCGCTGTAATTTTCAGGAACGTTCCCTCCCGGATCAGTAAGTCATGATTTCTACACATAACCACGACTGAAAATAAAGTCTTGGTCTGCAATAAAATGATATAAAATATACTTAATAAATCTAATAATATCAAGAGTTATATCTTAATGAACTTTGGGCTCTCTTACCATGAAGGACACCAAATTTATTTTGTTACTAGTCAAACTTACGCTGAAAATTTGAGGGGCGGGGGTGGCTCAGTCGGTAGCGCGCCAGGCTCGCGATCTGTAGTTTACAGGTTCAAGTCCCAGCTGGGTGAGTGTTGAGATTTATCTCCACAAAATTCCCCGCCCTGCCTACGGTCAGCAGGGGACACTGATGGGCATAGAAAGGCCGCCAACCGTGGTTCCGTGTGCGGGAGAGCCATACCCTGTGCACGTTAAAGAACACGCTGGATGGCCTTGACGGAGGCTACCATCTGTCTCCCAACAGCTATTCCAGTGGGTCTCCTCCTCCAATCATCTCTGAGCCTTCGGGGTCCTTGTGACCTGGCCATTTAGCCCATGGTGTGCAAAAAAAGTGCCAATCAGAGGTAAAAGAACCCAACGCTAAAGAACACACTGGATGGCCTTGACGGGAGGCTACCACCTGTCTCCCAACAGCTATTCCAGTGGGTCTCCTCCCCCAACCATCTCTGAGCCTTCGGGGTCCATGTGACCTGGCCATTTAGCCCATGGTGTGCAAAAAACTGCCGCTCAGATGTAAAATAACCCAACCCAACGCTGAAAATTTGACGCTAAATATATAAAAAAAAAAATAAATACCTTCTCAAGCAGCTGCTTGCCACAGAGGTCTGATAGGAGCCTGTCAGTTGATATGCCATAGTAGAAGGTCTGAGAGGATGGCAGGACCTCAGTAGAAAAACGATACATACATCCATGCCTTACCCGGGGCTCGAACCCAGGTCCCTTAGATCAGTATTCCCATTCATAACTCTTCCCATCGATAAGTTCATTCGCAACTTTTCACCATTAACGTACTACTCCAGTCACAAATCCTACCGAAATCTGGCGCTAACGTATGTCATTGCTAACTTCATTCGTAGCTACCGCACGTACTACTCCATTCACAAGATAGGCGACGGCAGCGCCCCAAATATTTGCGACAGTTTTCGAAGGATCACTACTGACCCTCGGCGGCTAGGAATCCGATCTGTTACTCCAAGAGGTTTAGAATTAAGTGTAACCACCCAAGGCCACCTTGATTCACCAGGCCTGGACAGCCTTGAACAGAAGGAGGGAAGAAAGGAGAGAAATTAATTATGCATAAACACATAATTGATTTAAAATTTAAGTTAAAGCCATTTGTTTTAAAACCAGAAAAAATAAAATAATATTTGAGAACATTATGAAATTAATTGCTAAATTTTAGAAATAAATAACTTCCAGTTATATAATTCAAACTGCTTTATTTTTAAAAATTAGATCAGCTGTTACTGCAGTATCCAGGCCTGTTTTATCGAGGTGGCCTTGGACCAATCCACTAAATTTGGGACCGATCGCTCGCTCCAAGCCATGAAACCACAGGAAAACAGACAATTTTTTACACCGATGACTCACATGTGTATTCATGTTATATAATAACTGTAATTCCGGACGAACGGGCTATAGCCCGTTCGTCCGGAATTACAATTATTATATAATATGAATTTTGGTGTATAATATGAGGACATATTTTTCCTTATTCGTACTAAATAACAAACAGACATATAAGAACAGACGACAATGTGGGTACCCATACGCCGATATACGTGTGTTTCTTGTACAGTCGCTCAAAAAAGTATCCGAACACTATGGTTGATCACAGAATTCGGAAAAAAATATCTGGCAACGATTTTTTTAGAAATTAATGATCTGGCAACTTCGTGTCACGTGACACGAAGTTGCGACAGATGGCGTCACTGTGCGAAACAAATAAATTTTTGGGAAAGTTTATGTCACACCAGCTAAAGAAAAAATTGTTAGCACGTGATGGTGTAGTGGTTAACATAACTGGCATGTTTTCAGGAGATGTGGGTTCGAATCCCACACATAGAAAAACTAATTCTTTTCAGTTTATTATTTCTTGAGTCCATGTTTACAGGACACATCCTGTGATTCTTTGCTAATGAATTATTTTATGTGGTTTAGAAATAGATTTTAATTGCATTTTACGCACATTTAATTTCTCTCCTCTCTTCTTTCTGATTTTGGGTTGGGTTGTTTTACCTCTGAGCGGCACTTTTTTGCACACCATGGGCTAAATGGCCAGGTCACATGGACCCCGAAGGCTCAGAGAAGGTTGTGGGAGGGGACCCACTGGAACAGCTGTTGGGAGACAGATGGTAGCCTCCCGTCAAGGCCATCCAGCGTGTTCTTTAACGTGCACAGGGTATGGCTCTCCCGCACACGGGGCCACGGTTTAACGTCCCATCCGACGGACGGCGGCCTTTCCAAGCCCATCGGTGTCCCCTACTGACCGTGGGCAGGGCAGAGAATTTTGCGGAGATAAATCTCAACGCTGACCCAGCTGCGACTCGAACCCGGGAACTATAGATTACGATTGAATAGTTGCTCAGTTGGCGCTGCCAACTGAGCCACCCCCGCCTCTACATTTCATGCATTTTTCAAGATATTTTTAAACGACTTCTAAAACGGAGGGGGAAATGTTGTACTGCAATTGAAATCCACTCTTAACTCCTCTCCCTACCCCCTCAGACACATTTTCTCCCACTTTGTCCTTTTCCTAGATCCAGGACTTATATATGACATAATGCTTTTACGGCAGAAATTAAAAATATTAAAAATAGTTAAATTCTTAATTAAATATATTTATTTATTTAATTATTATCGCGTTATTTATTGTCATTAATTATTGTTTTATCCATTTAATTTGCAGAACCTAAAGCAATCTGCAGTAATATTTTCTAGTATGGCGGTCTTTCCAAGCCCATCGGTGTCCCCTACTGACAGTGGGCAGGGCGGGGAATTTTGCGGAGATAAATCTCAACGCTGACCCAGCTGGGACTCGAACCTGAGAACTACAGATTACGAGCCTGGCGCTCTACCGACTGAGCCGCCACCCCCGCCCACATATCGTTTGTAATCTTTGTAGTAAATCGTCATTGATTTTAACATTACTATCATTTAGTTTCTTTGACAACCATGCGGCTTTTGGGTTCCCTGATATTTTTCTATATTGTAAATCGCATTTGATTATGAAATAAAAATTAATTGATTTGTGAGACATATCTAAAAGTAACTTGCAGTGATATTTTTATTTATATTTATAAATAGGAATCCTTTTGGACGTGACGGCTCCGAGATCGGTGTCAAGGTTTTGAGTTTCCAGTAAAATCGATTTAGCCTTCGTCTATTCTCAATCCTTAATTCAGATGCATATCACGACTGAATAAATTTAGTAGGTCAAGTTTGCTGTGGAACTGGAATCGTTTATTTTTAATATTCGCGAACGATTAAAATGCTGTTTGTGCTAAATACGTGATTGGAAATTGAAGAAAAAAATGGATAAATTTTGTTTTTCGAAATTCCAGGATATTCCTCTGAGTTTCAGAATGCAGAATTTTCTCGGAAGTCCGAAGATTGTTCGCTAGACTGTAGTCAGGATTTGGGTTGGGTTGTTTTACCTCTGAGCGGCACTTTTTTGCACACCATGGGCTAAATGGCCAGGTCACATGGACCCCGAAGGCTCAGAGAAGGTGGGGGAGGGGACCGACTGGAACAGCTGTTGGGAGACAGATGGTAGCCTCCCGTCAAGGCCGTCCAGCGTGTTCTTTAACATGCACAGGGTATGGCTCTCCCGCACACGGAGCCATGGCTTAACGTCCCATCCGACGGACGGCGGCCTTTCCAAGCCCATCGGTGTCCCCTACTGACCGTGGGCAGGGCGGGGAATTTTGCGGAGATAAATCTCAACGCTGACCAAGCTGCGACTCGAACCTGGGAACTACAGATTACGAGCCTGGCGCGCTACCGACTGAGCCACCTCCGCCCCGCTGTAGTCAGGAAGTACTATACTAAATTATCAAATATGTTTGGACACCTTCATGTTACCTAAATGGGTTGGGTTTTTTTCCCTCTGAGCGACACTTTTTTGCATACAATGGGCTAAATAGCCAGGCCACAAGGACCCCGAAGGCTCAGAGAAGGTTGGGGGAGGTGACCGACTGGAACAGCTGTTGGGAGACAGATGGTAGCCTCCCGTCAAGGCTATCCAGGGTGTTCTTTAACGTGCACAGGGTATGGCTCTACCGAACATGGGACAACGGCGTAACGTCGCATCCTACGGACGGCGGCCTTTCCAAGCTCATCCGTTTCCCCTACTGACCGTGGGCAGGACGGGGAGTTTTGCGGAGATAAATAGTTGTTCAACATAATCGCCGGAGATGATTTTTTTTTTTTGTTTTTTCTTTTAGCAGATTTATAATTCTTATTCACAGGCCTTTTAGTGGGTTGTTTTGTTTTACCTCTGAGCAGCACTTTTTTGCACACCATGGGCTAAATGGCCAGGTCACATGGACCACGAAGGCTCAGAGAAGGTTGGGGGAGGGGATCCACTGGAACAGCTGTTGGGAGACAGATGGTAGCCTCCCGTCAAGGCCATCCAGCGTGTTCTTTACCGTGCACAGGGTATGGCTCATCCGCACACGGGCCACGGCTTAACGTCCCATCCGACGGGCGGCGGCCTTTCCAAGCCCATCGGTGTCCCCTACTGACCGTGGGCAGGGCGGGGAATGTTGCGGAGATAAATCTCAACGCTGACCCAGCTGGGACTCGAACCTGGGAACTAGAGATTACGAGCCTGGCGCGCTACTGACTGAGCCACCCCGGCCCTTAGGCCTTCCGTTACTACAGTGTCCAGGCCAGATGTATCGAGGTGACCTTGGTGGTCCCACTTAGTCCTAGCGTTGTTGAGGTAACAGATTGAATTCTTAGCTGACGTGGGTCGGGAGTGATCCCTCGGAAGGTGTCCGAAATTTCTGTGGTCGCTGCAGTCGCCTACCTTGTCAATGGACTAGTATATTATCGACAAAAGTTCTGACTTGACTGCGTTAACGGTGGAATGTTTTGAATGAGCTTATTGATAGGAAGAGTTATCAGTGGACTTTGGTGTGGTTGTGTGACAAACTTTTGGCGCGTGTTTAACAACTATGAATATAATATTAAATAGAGCCGGATCTAGGTGGGAAGGAGATCATGGAAATTCCCCTTTTTCAAAATGCTAGTAAGGGTAATAGAGGCAAAAAATTGCTAAACTTATTTATATTTCATGCGTTGGGTTGTTTTACCTCTGAGCGGTACTTTTTTTGCACACCATGGGCTAAATGGCCAGGTCACATGGATCCCGAAGGCTCAGAGAAGACTGGAGAGGGGACGCATTGGAACAGCTGTTGGGAGACAGATGGTAGCTTCCCGTCAAGGCCATCCAGCGTGTTCTTTAACGTGCACAGGGTATGGCTCTCCCGCACACGGGGCCACGGTTTAACGTCCCATCCGACGGACGGCGGCCTTTCCAAGCCCATCGGTGTCCCCTACTGACCGTGGGCAGGGCAGGGAATTTTGCGGAGATAAATCTCAACGCTGACCCAGCTGCGACTCGAACCCGGGAACTACAGATTACGATTGAATAGTTGCTCAGTTGGCGCTGCCAACTGAGCCACCCCCGCCTCTACATTTCATGAATTTTTCAAGATATTTTTAAACGACTTCTAAAACGGAGGGGGAAATGTTGTACTGCAATTGAAATCCACTCTTAACTCCTCTCCCTACCCCCTCAGACACATTTTCTCCCACTTTGTCCTTTTTCTAGATCCAGGACTTATATATGACATAATGCTTTTACGGCAGAAATTAAAAATAATTAAATTCTTAATTAAATATATTTATTTATTTAATTATTATCGCGTTATTTATTGTCATTAATTATTGTTTTATCCATTTAATTTGCATAACCTAAAGCAACCTGCAGTAATATTATTTTAAAACTTATTTAAGAAGATCCCTCTAGTATTGGAATTAGATTGATAGACGAAAGGTCATGATGTCGCTGTTGTTTCTTTTCTTATCAAAGCAGCAATGGCTCAGTGGAGATTCGAGTCCCAGCTGGGTCAGCGTTGAGATTTATCTCCGCAAAATTCCCCGCCCTGCCCACGGTCAGTAGGGGACACCGATGGGCTTGGAAAGGTCGCTGTCCGTCGGATGGGACGTTAAACCGTGGTTCCGTGTGCGGGAGAGCCATACCCTGTGCACGTTAAAGAACACGCTGGATGGCCTTGACGGGAGGCTACTATCTGTCTCCCAACTGCTGTTTTAGTGGGTCCCCTCCCCCAACCTTCTCTGAGCCATCGGGGTCCATGTGACCTGGCCATTTAGCCCATGGTGTGCAAAAAATTGCCGCTCAGAGGTAAAACAACCCAACCCAACCCTCAGTGGAGAACTACACGATTTTGTTCTGATGTGGTGCAAGACAGTTGAGCGTGACGGTGATCATAAAGGAAAATAGGATTATGTTCCTAGATTGTGCACATACTTGATAAGGCATATTACTTATTGACATATAGTATGATTATTGAACATTGTTTCTATGAAAGATTCACGACATAAACATATATACATAAACACGCATATATTGAAGCAGCTTCATATCCTTACACGTAATTAGTACGAGGAATGGCTTATACGAGCGGCTTCCATCTGTCTCCTAACAAATGCTCAGAGATTTCCTTTCCGCAGCTTCTTTGAGTGTTTCAATTTATCAACTCTCAAATTATCCAGATGTTATCTACGTCGCTCTTTCTGAACTAAAAAGTTCAGCGAGTTGAACACGTTACGTAGAACATAAAGTTTTGTTTTTAATAATCATCTTAGTTTTATTGCAGTGTCTCGCAAACGTTTTTACTCTGCGGCACACTGAATCTAATTTTTTTTCCGCAGCATACTTAAAAAAGAATAAAAGCAAACTCTATATAATCGTCATTATATTTGCGCTTTGTTGAAGTCATCAGCCTGGTTTTACTTGAAGATTTGCTCTCGTTCTTTAATTCATAACTCGGTGTTTGTTTTAAATATTTGTCCATTCTATGGCTTGAAATAATCAAAAATTAATACCAAATTTTGGAAAAAGCTTGATAAATACAAGATCCCAGTTGATAAAATCTGAAAGATTTTTATTAAAGCACGTCGACATTAAAGCACGTCGATATTAAACCACGTCGATATTAAAGCACGTCGATAACACAAGTCAAGTCAAAATGAAATCTTTGGAATATCTAGTGTCAATTTGAAAATCTCTCGCGGCACACTACTGTGCCGCGGCATACAGTTTGCGAGACACTGGTTTATTGTCATTACTATCAGAAAAATTGTTCTTTTTGTAATAATTTTTTGCATTGACTTAATAAATTATTTCATTTTTAAATATTTTATAAAATTTATTTTCAAGCTTTCTAACATTCCTTTTTTTACCACATTGGAGTAAAAAACAGTTCTCTGTGTTTACATTATTATTTTATATTCTATTTAATGAAAATGTACAATTTTTGGGAAGGATTTTTACAGTGGGGCTAGACTTCGTAGCGAGTCGGCAGCACCAAGAAAAGCACTGATATACACAATTGTATCAGAATAATATGACCACCTACCATAGTACATGCATGGTAGGTGGTCATATTATTCTGATACGACTGTGTATGTGGGGGTGGAGGATGTCTCGTCTGTGTCCGTAGCATGCAGGCTCGTAATCTGTAATTCCCAGGTTTGAATCTCAACTGTGCTAGTGTTAAGAAATTTCTTCTCTCGGTGAGAAAGGGAGCATCGTTAGGCTTGGAAAGACACGCCGTCCGTCGGATGGAGCGTTAAGCTTGGACCTGTGTTGGTTTATTAAGACTGGGTTGGTTTATCTCTGAGCGACACGTTTTTGCCTACAATTGGCTAAATGGCCAAGTCACAACGATCCCGAGGGCTCAGAGTAGGTTAGGGGGGGGGAGTGATTCACTGGAACAGCAGTTGGGGAGACAGATCAAGGGTTTGGAGACGTCAAAACTATCCAGCGTGTTATTTAACGTTAACAGGTATGACTATCCCGCACAGGGAACCACCGCTTTACGTCCCATACGATGGATGGCGGCCTTTCCAAGCCCATCGGTGTAACTTGTTGACCGAAGGCAGGATGGAAGGTTAGCAGCGATAAATTTCAACGTTAGCCTAGCTGGGATTCGAACCTCCTGTGTACTGGGGGGGGGGGGAGCCATAGTCCTGCTGTTTTCTATCTTGCTATCTATCTATCTTGCTATCTTTCTATCTATCTACCTTGCCTGGAGCCTTCCACCTGTCTCTTAACAGTTGTATAGTGGACTTTCTTCCCTGAACTTTTGGAGTCCTTGTGACCTGGTTATTTAATGTGTTGTGTGCAAAAAGTGTGCCAGAGAGAAACTCAAGGTGCGCCAGATGCGCATCTAGAGAATTTACATGAGGGAGGTTGCAAAAAATAAATTAAAATTGCCATAAATTGAATTATTTTTATACTTTTTATAATAGCATCTTAAATATTTAATTGAGCACGTCTCAACAGGAAGGCTATGGCAAAAAGCTACACCAGTACCGGATAGTGCACTAACAGAAGAATGAATCAATAAGCAGCATAAAAGAAAATTTGGGCCTATTATGGCCCCTATTCCCTTTTTAGGGTAAAAAAAAACAGGGTCAATGTCATGCACATAAGCCAATCATCGAAAATTGATATAGAGAATATTTTGTGACTTAAAGCATGCACCACGCAACGTAGACGTAAGCTCTCAAGCACAAATGCAGAGAGCGGTCTTAGGGAGGACAGAAGAATAAAGAGACAAAATTGACGCAATCAATCGAGAACAGATTTTTTATTTTTATGTTTCACAATTCTTTTGGTAGTACTTAAATTTAAATATTTGGCAATTTATTCTAAAGTAATAACATTTAATAAAGTCTTAGTAAGTTAATTATCTTATTTTACCATAACTTTCCATAGTTCCATAATTATTTAAACACTGAGATCATCTACATTTCTTTTCAATAAGTCATTCTAAGGGAATCCATGAGTAGTATATATTTTGTTTTGTTATTTAATAAACGCAAAAATAAATACGAAATAAATCCCATACAATACGTATTTTAATTTCGTTTCTTTCACAGTTTCGAATTGTTTAATTTCGTTTCTTTCACAGTTTCGAATTGTTTAATTTCAATTTTTCCAGAAGAATTATCTTTCAATGAACTCTAGCTTTTCTTTTCAATTTTCATTGGCTTCCGCTGAAGAAAAGTTTTCTTGTAGTAATTAAAAAATAAGAAGAAAAACAGGATAGCGAATAATACATCGATTATGATGCTGAAAATTGTGATTTTGCATCCGAGAAGTGGTCCAACGATACTTATGGTGATGAGGATTAGCACGAATTGTAACTGCAAAATGGAAAAGGAAGGTTATTAAATTCAAACTTTGAAAGCAATTAAAGTGAAATGATATCAACAGATCTAAACAACGCAAAATATTATTAGCGATTCATCACAAATTCTCCCTCGTTTTGTTGACCACTTACGAAGGTTTTCTCATTCTGGGGATACCTTATGAAGGTTCGCTCATTCCGGGAACTCCTTACGAAGCCTCGCTCTTTCTGAAAACGTTACGAAATTTTGCTCATTCTGGGGACTCTTTGCGAAATCGTGCTCATTCTGATATTCCTTAGGAAGTTTTCCTCATCCTGGGGAATGCGTTTGAAGTCTTGCTCATTCTGGGCATTCTTCATTCCAGAGACAACTTACGAAGCCTGACTCATTTCGGAAACCACTTATGTCTCACTCATACGAAGTCTCGCTCATTTGGTGTACAATTTACGAAATCTTGCACCTTTTGGGACACTTGACGAACTCTTGCCCCTTCTAGGGACACCTTATAAAGTCTTGCTCATTCTGTGGACTTCGTATGAAGTCTTACTCAGTCTGAAGACAATTTACAAAGCCTCGCACATTTTTGAAACCACTTACGAAGTCTCTCTCATTCTGGGAATTCCTTACGTAATCTCGCTCATTCTAGAGACAATTTACGAAGTTTTGCTTATTCTGTAGACTTCTTGCGAAGTCGAACTTATTATGGGAGCTCCTTAAGAATTATTGCTCATTCTGGAAACCACTTACGAAGTCTTGCTCAAGGGATTCCTTAAGAAGTCTCTTCATTCTGGAAACCGCTAACGAAGTCTCGCTAATTTTGGGACTCCTTACGTAGTCTTGCTCATTCTAGCGACAACGTACGAAGCCTTGTTCATACCGGAAACCACTTACAAAGACTCGCTCATTTTGTGGACTCCTTACGAAAACTTTCTCATTTTCAGGACTCCCCAGGAATGAAGAGAAAACACTGAATGAGTATAGGAAATATTTTGCTTTGGAAAGTGATAAGGACTATGTGATATTAAAGAGATTAGGTTTAGGAATCGAGTAAAGAAATGAACTAGAAAACTGAAACACTAGAAAAAGCTGGAGGGGCGGGAAAAAAATGGAGGGAACCGCAAAAAAATAAGCAATCTGCCAAATGACTGGAGCTCCTTTCCTGCATAAGTCGTTCCTTCAGTTTCAATGTCGTTTAACCCTTTCAGGACCATAAGGTTTCTAAGAGTAAATATTAGTATGCAACTGTTTATTTTAGTTTGTTTAGACGTAAAATAAATAAAAATCATAAGAAAAATACATAACAATGTGTAGTTTTTTTGGAATTTTATGGGAAATATTTTTCCCAGTGGACTATAAAGGTAACACAAATTATAGTTAGGCTTATTATGCAATGTCTTTTATTTATTGGTTTATTAGAATAAAATGTTAACTAAAATAATACAAAATTCTGAAATAAAATTACTGTACAAAATGATGTGCTAATTATGATATTCTGCAAAGCAATTTCTTTTGGTAGTGAGGCAAAGATGGACATTGCACATAGTACATATATTATGCGTCCTGACAGTTCCGTTTTTGTTTTCTAAACGTTCCCGTTTACGTAATTGCGTTCGGCATACGTTCTATTTTGACATTCTGTATAAAAAATGCAGATAAGGTTATAATTAAATACGACAATCACCAATTTTAAAATGGAAAAAATGTTTCCCTTAGTCGTGAAAGGGTTAAGAACTTTTCGGAAAATTATGTGCAGCCTATAGAGCCAAAATAAAAATTACCAGTATTTTTAATTGTTACATTTTATTAAATAATTAAGTGAATATGCAGTTTATGTATGCATGATAAGTAATAAATATGTAATAAATGTACTAGTCACTACAAAAGATTACTAGTATTTGTTAAATGTTTAATAATTATGAAACAAAAACAATTGTGCGTCCAAGATGTCAAAAAACTCTCAAAGTTTACTTGATATCACAGGATGGAATTAGTATTACATGTAATGTCATGAATGCGAAATTTCCAAATTGCTGGAATAGTAGAGGTGGACCGTCATTGTACAGTCGCTCAAAAAAGTATCCGAACGCTATGGTTGCATACAAAATTCAGAAAAAATCTGGCAACGATTTTTTTTAGAAATCAATGATCTGGCAACCTTCGTGTACCGTACACGAAGGTTGCCAGATCATTAATTTCTAAAAAAATCGTTGCCAGTTGTTTTTTCTGAACTTTGTATGCAACCATAGCGTTCGGATACTTTTTTGAGCGACTGTACCCCCGATAAGACCCGATTTGATACCTTTAGGTATCTGAGTGTATAAACGGACAGAAAAAGAGAAATACACAAAGGGAAAAAAACAAATACCAAAACTCTCTTCTTTATATATGTTAGATGTAAGTTTTAGAGATAAGAGGTTAATCTAGTAATGCACCGAAATCTTTGATAGCAACTCTTCGCTGGTATCACCTGTGCGAAATCTTCACAGTTATTATTGTCAATGATACGATTTCCATTAGACTAAAGAGTAATCTAGGATTTTTTTATCGCTAAAAATTTTTATCTCTCTTCATTTATTTCTTTAAAAAAGTTACCTTTCCCATCTCCTGGGGAAATCATTATTGCGAATGTAAATATATTGTCCATCACACTTTAACATCAAATTTTCGTATTTTTATTATAAGTAGGCTATATACAGGCCCTGATCAAGAAAAAAATAGGGGGGCTAGTGGCGCAACAGAGCCGGAAAAAGTAGGGGGGGGGAAGATACACATATCCTTTGCTTTTCAAGGATGTAAGCTCTTGCAAAATGCGCTCATTCAGAGTTGCAGAGTATTCCCCAACAGGGTTGGGTTGTTTTACCTCTGAGCGGCACTTTTTTGCACATCATGGGCTAAATGGCCAGGTCACATGGACCCCGAAGGCTCAGAGAAGGTTGGGGGAGGAGACCCACTGGAACAACTGTTGGGAGACAGATGGTAGTCTCGTGTCAAGACCATCCAGCTTGTTCTTTAGCGTACACAGGGTATGGCTCTCCCGCACACGGGGCCACGGCTTAACGTCCCATTCTACGGACGGCGGTCTTTCCAAGCTAATCGGTGTCACCTACTGACCGTGGTCAGGGCGGGGGATTTTGCGGAGTTAAATCTCAACTCTTTCCCAGCTGGGACTCGAACCTGAGAACTACAGATTACGAGCCTGGCGCGCTACCGACTGAGTCACCCCGCCCCTCCCCAACAGGAGTACCACCAAGCATTCCAGAATTGACATAGACGACTGCAGCTTTGCGTAGGTGCAGGAGGGGAGTACTTTGAAGGACAGTAGAAGTTTTAATGAGGTAAGTGCAATGGTTTTCTCCTGCAGATGCATTTCATTTTGAACGCTCCTCGTATTACGGTCACATTCTAAATAATGCTTAAAATATTTGTATTCATTCCACCTACTAGTACTCTCTGCAATGAAAGTAATTGTGGTATTAATGTTTAGTTTTTAAAAACAGCATAATTCTTTAAACTGAAACTTTATAGCATTTCTTGTTGAAGTAAATTACTGCTATTGATATTATAATCTTAATTTTTAAAGAAACAACTCACCATTTGAAGCATTGTCAGATATTCTTTCCACCAAAGATACTTTCTGACACTTGGACCCACAGCAGCCATGCCATAATAAGTATACATAATAACATGAACGAAGCTGTTTATTATAAGAGGTATTCCCTGGAAGGCATCTAAATAAATTGGAAAATCATAAACTCTAAATGATGTTCTTTTGTTTAATTAATACCTAAAACAATAATTTTTTATGATAAGAGGTACTGCGTGGCAGGTATTCAAATGAATTGGAAAATCAAAAACTGTAAATGATTTTTATTTGGTTTGTAAATATTTATAAGAGTAATCATCATAACATAAATAAATAATAAGCTGACCATGTGAACTCTGATAGAGAAATGCATGTATTTATTTTTCGTACTCTATTGGGACTGGATTTGGCTCAAAAAGTAGCGAGCCAATTTTGCAATCTGCGGAATATTTCCGACAGCTACGTTCAAGTGTTGGGTTGTTTTCTAAGCGGTAGTTTTTTGCACGCAATGAGCTAAATGATCAGGTTACAAGGACCCGGAGGACAGAGAGAAGGTTGGGGGAGGAGACCCACTAGGCAGCTGTTAGGAGACAAATGATAGTCTTCTGTCAAGGCCATCCAGCCTTCCTTAATGTGTACAGGGCACTGCTCTTCCGCCCAAGAGGCAATGCTTTCGTCCCTTCAGACGGACGGCGACTTTTCCAAGCACATATGTGTCCCAATTCAAAGGGGACAGGGTGGAATTTTTGAGGAGATAAATCTCAACGCTGTCCCAAGTGAGACTCGAACCTGGGTAGTGGGTGTTACTCAGTTGGTAGTGCTCAGGCTCGTAATCTGTAGCTCCCATGTTCGAGTCCATCCTGGGCCACTTTTGAAGTGTATCTCCGCGAAACTCTCCGTTCTGCCTTCATCAGTAGGGAACACCGAAGGGCTTGGAAGGTTCGCTGTCCTTCGGAGGGACGTTAGGCAGTGGCCCCTTGGCGGGAGAGCCAGTCACCTTGCATGTTATAAACAAGTTGAATGGCCTTGACAGGAGTCTACTATCTGTCTCCTAAGGCCAGTTCAGTGGGTCCCATTTCCCCAACATTCTCTGAGTCCTTGTAATTTTCGTGACCTGGACATTTAGCATGTTGTGTGCAATAAAAGAGCAGTTTAGAGGTAAAACAACCCAGCCGTTGGTTGACGCTCGTATACCGATATACTGTGCTTCTTGCACGTCCGTTGTGACGTCATTAGTTGGCTAAATTTTTCATCTCTCTGTCTCGTAATCTGCAGTTTATAGGTTCGAGTCCCACCTGAGTGGGCATTGAGATTTATCTCCGCAAAACTCCCCGCCCTGCCCACGGTCAGTATTGGACACCGATGGGCTTGGGAAGACCGCCGTCCGTCGGATGGTACGTTAGACGTGGCCCCGTGTAAGACGGCCCCGTCCGTCGGATGGAACGTCAAGACGTGGCCCGTCATAACCTATATACGTTAAAGAACACGTTAGATGTTCTTTAATGGGAGTACCACGTGATACGGGAGGCTACCATCTGTCTCCCAACAGCTGTTCCAGTGGGCCCACTCCTCAACTTTCTCTGAGACTTCGGGGCCTTGTGACCTGGCCATTTCGCCCATGGTATGCAAAAAAGTGCCGTTCAGAGGTAAAACAACCGAACCCGTCTCTCTGTAATTCAGCAGATACTTGACCTATGGATCCCAAATTTCATATCGTGGTTCCTTTTTTGTGTCGCCCTATGGTGTTCCCATTCAATTAAAGGAGGTTGGGGGAAGGGGACCCACTTACAGATGTTAGGAGACAGATGGAAAATATCGGGTTTCTAGGTGCCGTTTGTTGGGATTCATCCCATTTCGAATTCTCTGGGGGGCATTGCTGATGCCTATCTTATGAATGGAGTAGTACATTACTAATAGAGTATTGTAAATCCCTTAATCATCACATTCTAACAATTTCGAACATAAAGCCTATATCATTTTGAGTATTTGTTAAAATTTTGACAATTTTTTCATTATTTTTCTTTTTGTAGAGGATCTTATTAAAGCTTTTTAGGAGATTCGGAAAATGCAAATCGTAACATTTCATCATTTCCTATATTATTAAAAAAAAAATGTTTTTTAATATGTTTATAGAAGCAAAGGGAAAGCGAAAATATTAGATCGCAATAAATAAATAAAGAAATAAAAAAAAGCTAAAAAATCCTTACTTTTCTCTGTACGTACGATGAACCAAAAAACAATAGGAAGTGAACCGTGATGAATCACGTGAAGATTGGTGATCAGGTGGTCTTTCTTCCTTAGTACAAAAAACACCTGTAAAACACAAAGACATTTAATTGAATGAAAAGATCATTACGTTTGGCACAAAAATATTTCAGCCATGAAATATGAATTACTCATTTCAGTGCTATTAAGCAAGACATGTCCGGATCTAAAGGAAAAAGAAAAAGGGATTGGAACAAGTGATCTGAATGAAAAAGGGGGCGGAGTTTGCTCAGTCGGTAGCGCGCCAGGCTCGTAATCTGTAGTTCCCAGGTTCGAGTCCTAGCTGGGTCAGCGTTGAGATTTATCTCCGCAAAATTCCCACCCTGCCCACGGTCAGTAGGGGACACTGATGGGCTTGGAAAGACCGCCGTCCGTCGGATGGGACGTTAAGCAGTGGCCCCGTGTGCGGGAGAGCCATACCCTGTGCACGTTAAAGAACACGCTGGATGGCCTTGACGGGAGGCTACCATCTGTCTCCCAACAGCTGTTCCAGTGGGTCCCCTCCCCCAACCTTCTCTGAGCCTTCGGGGTCCATGTGACCTGGCCATTTAGCCCATGGTGTGCAAAAAAGTGCCGCTCAGAGGTAAAACAACCCAAAACAACAACTGAATGAAAAAGAGTGGTTGAAGATTGAGTCGAAATGAACGTGAACACCGTTCCGGTATACATTTTGTCCTTCCATTTTAGTGGTCTTTAAAAAATTTCTCCAAAAATAAGAGTAATATGCACCAAGAGCTTAACATTATGACATGAATCTTTACGCAAATCGAAGCAACTGCAGGTAAATGACGGCGCGTGCGAAGTTCATGAAACGGTATAAACAACACCTGATGCTGAGCTCTGTTAATCAGTGTTATTCTTGTTCTTCAGATGGTAAAAACAGCGGGCTTAAATGAATTTGACAAAGGCCAAATTGTAATGGTCAGACGACTCGGTCAGATCATTTCCGAGACAGCAATGCTTGTTGTGTACTCACGGTCAACCGTGGTTAGTACCTTCAAAAAGTGGTCGAGGAGGGAAAACCACGAACCGCCAGCAAGGTGTGGGCCGACCACAGGTCACCGACGTTAGAGGTAAGCGAAGGATATCTCATATGGTACGAGCCAACAAAAGGGATACTGTGACGCAACTCGCCCGCAATTTGAATGCTGGTGACGGGAGTAATGTATCACAAAACACAGTACATCGAACCCTGCTAAAAATGGGGCTGCGTAGCCGCAGGCCGCTGCGAGTGCCCATGATAGCCTCGGTTCACCATCGAAAGTGCCTACAATGGGTATGCGAGCATCAAAACTCGAACTTGAATAATTGGAAGAAGGTCGTCTGGTCCAAAGGATCTCGTTTCCTGTTGCACCATGTGTACAGCTGGGTACGTGTGAGTCGTTTACCTGGGGAAGTGTTGGCACCAGAATGCACCGTGGGACGAATACAAGCCGTTGGATGAAGTGTAATGCTATTGGGCAATGTTCTGCTGGGAAACCTTGGGTCCAGTCATTCATGTGTAGGAAACTATGACGTCTACCACCATCATTGCAGACCAGGTACATCCTTTCATGGCAACGGTATTCCTCTCTAGTAATGCCTTCTTTGAGCAGGATAATGCGCCATGCCACACTGCTCGGATTCTTCGAGAATGGATCACGGAACATGAGGAAGACTTACTCGCCTCCAAATTCCCCAGACATCAATCCAGTTGAGCATCTGTGGTTTGTATTAGAACCATAGATGCTCGATCGAACCACAGCGGCCCAACCACGTAACTTACAAGGGTTAAAAGATCTGCTGGTACCAGCTGTTTTGGTGACACATGGAGAACCAACATCATGTTAGAAAGGTGGTCATAATGTTTTGGCTCTTCGGTGTATATGTAAGGGACATGGACATGCTCCGCATACTATTTCATAATTAAAAGGGTTCCTAGGCAAAAAAGTTTGAGAAGCACTGCTAAACTAAATATTTGAATAGAAATATACTTACTGTGTCCAAGAATTCAAAATACTTCAGAGCATAAATGATCCATACCACGTATAGCAACTGTAATAAATATAAAAATAAGAACATATATATTTAGAACAGATCGACACCATACTTTTAAATAAATAAAAATTTTATTTAAATTTAATTAACTCTCCAAAATGTTCAAATTGCAATTTAACTGAAAACTCCTCTCATATTCTTTTGAATTGCGACAAATATTCTTTTGAAAGAAATCAATTTTTTTAAAACTTAGAAAGTATAGGAATTTTGGATTATAATATAAAATCTATTCTTGATTTCCCTGTCTTCTCCACAAAATTAAAAATTTTTCGATTTTTACTGGACTTCCTTAAAAAAACTGATACATGGAATAAATTATAAAAAAAATTAGCCAAAAAAAAGCTTAAAATATAACCTGAAAAAAAAATCTTTAAAACAAAAATTATAAAAAAATGAGAGAAAGCTTAAAATAAAACCTGAAAAAAAAAACCTGAAAGAAAAAATATATCAATATTCAAGTTATTTTTCCACTTAATATTATACGGGTAAGCCTGAAAAAGGACCACCCAATTCTCCTGAAGTGAATGAATGAATGAATTTAGAACAGACCATATGCAACAGAAATTCAACACAGAAAAGTTGCGTTGTTTTACCTCTGATCGGCACTTTTTTGCACACCATGGGCTAAATGGCCAGGCCACATGGACCCCGAAGGCTCAGAGAAGGTTGGGGGAGGGGACCCACTGGAACAGCTGTTGGGAGACAGATGGTAGCCTCCCGTCAAGGCCATCCAGCGTGTTCTTTAACGTGCACAGGGTATGGCTCTCCCGCACACGGCGCCACTGCTTAACGTCCCATCCGACGGACGGCGGCCTTTCCAAGCCCATCGGTGTTCCCTACTGACCGTGGGCAGGGCGGGGAATTTTGCGGAAATAAATCTCAACGCTGACCCAGCTGGGACTCGAACCTGGGAACTACAGATTACGAGCCTGGCGCGCTACCGACTGAGCCACCCCCGCCCCATTAGGTACTTTGATCTGTATATTAGTTACCGCTAACGTAACATGCAAGTGTCATAATAAATTAGTTAAACCCACGGCAAAGGTTTGGGACGAACGTATGGATAACAATCCCCATTGATAAGTTCCTTCACACTTTTCACCATTTCAATTGAATCCTGCCAAAAGTATGTCCATTAATAAATTTATTCACGTCTTTCCACACGTGCTACTCTATTCAAAAGGTAGATGACGACAGTGCGCCCAGAAATTTCTGACGCTTTTCGAAAGATCTCTCCCGACCCATGGAAGTTAGAAACCCGATCTGTTACCCCAAGAGGTTAGAACTATGTGCGACCACCCACGACCGTCTCAAATAGAGGCCTGCTCCAAGCTGCATATCACGTGACTTGACGTCAATACCATGGGCTTACTCAATTGCTATAGTAGCGCCATATTTGAAAGTGTAGTGTGTTTCACCGTCGATATGGATATTGTTTGTTATATTAGTTAAGAATCGTTTTGTAATATTTGCATTTAAGTGCTCAAGATATATTCTCAATTATTTCAATGAAATCCTAATGAACAGATTGTTTTATTTTAACTGGCTTTAAAATAAATGGTTTTAACTTAAATTTTAAACCAATTGCATGTTTATGCAAAAATAACTTCCTCCCTTTCTTCTCTCCTTTTGTTCAAGTCTGTCCAGGCCGGGGGTATTAAGGTGGCCTAGGGTGGTTCCACTTAGTCCTAACCATCTTGGGGGCGGGGGTGGCTCAGTCGGTAGCGCGCCAGGCTCGTAATCTGTAGTTCCCAGGTTCGAGTCCCAGCTGGGTCAGCGTTGAGATTTATCTCCGCAAAATTCCCCGCCCTGCCCACGGTCAGTAGGGGACACCGATGGGCTTGGAAAGGCCGCCGTCCGTCGGATGGGACGTTAAGCCGTGGCCCCGTGTGTGGGAGAGCCCTACTCTGTGCACGTTAAAGAACACGCTGGATGGCCTTGACGGGAGGCTACCATCTGTCTCCCAACAGCTGTTCCAGTGGGTCCCCTCCCCCAACCTTCTCTGAGCCTTCGGGGTCCATGTGACCTGGCCATTTAGCCCATGGTGTGCAAAAAAGTGTCGCTCAGAGGTAAAACAACCCAACCGAACCCTGGAATCGTTTTTGACAAAGACAACAGGAAAACGACAAATGACGAGCGAAAAGCAAAAGTTAAGAAACGAAATCCTTTGTTAAAGTTAGGTACTAAGTTAATTAATTGAAAAGCAGGGAAAAATTTATTTGGCGATGAAGAAGAGGAATTTTTTTTTGCATTTGTGATTGTTAATATAGAAACTCACCGTGTACATTTGTGGATCTTCAGAAACGCTGAAATTCTTGCAGAGTAATGTGGAGTATTCTGGCTGCAGTAGTATAGATACAGCCTACAAAAAAAGTCAACAGTTTATTTTCATTTTAATCATTACGTGCAATCAAATCAAAACAAACATTAGCTTTCTGTAGTAAAGCATAGCACAATTTAAAATATTTACAATTTAATAATTTATTAATTTTTAGGGCAGTCTCTCCTCCCCCCCCAAGGAAATATTGTTAGAAGAAACTAATTTAAAGTACTAAGGGTTGGGTTGTTTTACCTCTGAGCGGCACTTTTTTGCACACCATGGCTAAATGGCCAGGTCACATGGCCCATGAAGGCTCAGAGAAGGTTGGGGGAGGGGACCTACTGGAACAGCTGTTGGGAGATAGATGGTAGCCTCCCGTCAAGGCCATCCAGCGTGTTCTTTAACGTGCACAGGGTATGGCTCTCCCGCACACGGGGCCACGGCTTAACGTCCCATCCGACGGACGGTGACCTTTCCAAGCCCATCGGTATCCCCTACTGACCGTGGGCAGGGCGGGGAATTTTGCGGAGATAAATCTCTACGCTGACCTAGCTGGTACTCAAACCTGGGAACTACAAATAACGAGCCTAGCGCGCTACCGACTGAGCCACCCCCGCCCCTTAAAGTACTAAGCGTGGCCTACTGATCTGAATTAGTATGGTCACTTTGTTTATTTTTCTACCCTGCTGAGGAGTAGTCAATCACACAGTGTTCTAGTGCTGACCATATACACCAACCAGAATGGAATAATGGTTTTGAACTTGATTATGGATCCTGAATTTGCCGCTTTGTTGAGGGAAAATCTTCCGCTGTGTTTTATGTTTGTTTGTGGGTTGACGGTCTTAAGTGAATAGATTCACATGATTTATTCACACGTTTTATCAGCTGGTGGATAATCCTGATCTGAGGTCATTGCATGTACCTTTTGTTCTACGGGGGGCAGGGGGGTGGCTCAGTCGGTAGCGCGCCAGGCTCGTAATCTGCAGTTCCCAGGTTCGAGTCCCAGCTGGGTCAGCGTTGAGATTTATCTCCGCAAAATTCCCTGCCCTGCCCACGCTCAGTAGGGGACACCGATGGCCTTGGAAAGGCCGCCGTCCGTCGGTTGGGACGTTAAGCCGTGGCCCCGTGTACGGGAGAGCCATACCCTGGGCACGTTAAAGAACACGCTGGAGGCTTTGACAGGAGGCTACCATCTGTTTCCCAACAGCTGTTCCAGTGGGTACCCTCCCCCAACCTTCTCTGAGCTTTTAGCCCATGGTGGGCAAAAAATTTAGCCCATTGTGTGCCTCTCAGAGGTAAAACAACCCAACTTGTTCTACGGCCATCGTCAAACCTACATTGGAGGAAGTCTTTCATTGTTGATGGCTTCAGATTTTAGTAGTGGAGGAATGGGTTTGATATTGACGGTACTTCCTCTCTCAAAAAACATAGTTTCTTTAAATATCGCACTAATAATTTTCTCTCCTTAAGTAGTTGGAATGTGAGGACTCTGCACAGAGCTATATCTCTTGATGTCCTCACACAAGAATTCCACCGTTATAATTTAGATATTCTCGATTTGGAAGAATCCGATGGACAGATAAAGGTCAGATTCTTAAAAATAATATTAAATTTCTCTTTTCAGGGAGGGTAGATAAAATGCACCCTCAAGGCGTAGGTTTGTTTTTCAGCAGACAGGTTAGTGATGCTCCTCTAGAATATGAGTGCATTAATGAAATGTTTCTTACAACTAAACTTCAGACAAATATTAAAGACTTAAATGTTTTCTGTTGTTATTCCCCCACTGAGGATAGGTTTTACGGACAATTTCAGGATATTTTGAATCAAGAAAACGATATTACTTTTATTATAAGCGACTTCAATGGTAAAAATGGTTGGTATTGACTCTGACCTTCAGGGAGGGGTGATAGGTCCCTTTGGCATTGGTAGTTGCAATGGCAATGGGCAACGTCTCCTACAGGTAAGTAAACTTAATGGTTTGAGAATAACTAATACTTATTACAAACACCACGACATATATAAGTACACATGGGTTTCACCAGATGGGCTGCATAAGAATATAATAGATTATATGCTTATTAACAGCAAATGAGCAGGTTCCGTTAGGTATACCAAATCAAATAGGGGAGCTGAAATTGGATTTGATCATTATCTTTTCTAAAGTATAATGTAAAGTATAATTCTAAGAATAGTAATGTAAATGTAAAGTATAATTCTAAAGAAATAGGCTTATACACTTAAAGACTAAACATAGACTGTATAATAGTTTGGTTCTCTCTAGAGTTAAGTATGGTAGTGAAACCTGAACGCTTTGTAAACAGGATAACAGGAAACTTGATACTTTTGATTCTAGATGCTTATGCAGTATCTTGGGCATTAGGTGGTACAACTTTGTAAGTAATGATGAGGTTAAGCAAAGGAGTCGGCAACCTCCTTTGAGCAGCATATTGTGCAGAGAGAGACTCCGTTGGTTTGGCATGTTGCCCGTATGGATAATTATAGATTAGCGAACAGGATTATGAACAGTGTGTCTGAAGGCCTCAGAAAGAGGGGGAGACCTAGAATGAGGTGGGCAGACAATATCAAACACGACCTTGTTAGAATTGGTATACAGTGGCCAGATGCAGCAGATGTAGCTCAGGAGAGATGTGTTTGGAGAATTAAATTGCATAATCTGGCTGGACTTCCGTGTACCATGGCTGTTTGAGGATAATAATGAATATTAGATGTACCAAAAAAAATTCTTCTTTCTTATGAAAACATAATTGTTTTCTTTTTAGAATTTTCTTTTATTTTCAGAAACATAAAATTTATTTTTATTTATTATAAATGAAACAATAGTATCAAATATATTTTTTAATCATACGTTTCCCGTTTTATTTTTTAATCATATGTTTAAGTATAACGTTCCATTTCGTTTTTTGGGCATTCCTAGTTGTATTATGTATGATGCATGGATGATTGCTGTATTCACAAATGCACTTGCTAACAAACGGTTCGACAAAAATATTTCGATTTAAAATATTGATTTTTTGGCTGTTTGCTCCCCCAATTGCTAAATAAACTTCTTAAGAAACATTCTCCCCTATTATAAAATTTGTCTTCCCCAGAAACATTTTTGTTTTGCTATAAAAATTGTCCTCCCCAGAAACATTTTTCTTCTGCTATAAAAATAGTCTTCCCCAGAAACATTTTTCTTTTGCTTTAAAAATTGCCCTCCCCAGAAACATTTTTCTTCTGCTATAAAAATTGTCCTCCCCAGAAACATTTTTCTTCTGCTATAAAAATTGTCTTCCCAGAAATATTTTTCTTCTGCTATAAAAATTGCCCTCCCCAGAAACATTATTCCTCTGCTATAAAAATTGCCCTCCCCAGAAACATTTTTCTTCTGCTATAAAAATTTCTCTCCCCAGATACATTTTTCTTCTGCTATAAAAATTGTCCTCCCCAGTAACATTATTCCTCTGCTATAAAAATTGTCTTCCCCAGAAACATTTTTCTCCCTGCTATAAAAAATGTCTTCCCCAGAAACGTTTTCCCCCTGGTATAAATATTGTCCTCCCCAAAACATTTTGCCCCTCCACAAATTGCTCTCCAGAACCAATTTTTGCCCTTCCCCCGTTCTCTCCTACTAAAAATTTGCCCTCGCCAGAAGCGATAATTTTCTCCCCGCTACCCCCTCGGTGTGAGCGCCTGTACGCGGTGAGGGGGCCCACCCTGTGAAGGTTCCGCTGGCTCGGTTACCTTCGCAGAGTCCTAAACGCTCGCCCGCGTGTTTGCCGTGCGCGGAGACCGGTGTCCCGGGAAAGGAGGATCCTGGTAGTTGCTCGGGGGTCCCGTCTCCTCTCCTCAGCTCATGACTGGAGTGGTCCCCATTGGCCGTCTTGCCATTGGGGAGCCTGTCCGTCGCGGGGCTGGGCAGCGGATTCCGGGGCCTCTGCTATACACTGCTTTGGCCTCTGCTTCCGGTAAACGGGAGCTCCTGGGGTGGCCCCCCAGGAGCAATCGGCTGGTGGGCAGGTCCTGCTAGGGTCAACCGTGCAGAGCGGTGAGTAACCTTGCCCACGGTCCGGGTACAGGTTTACAAGTTTCCTCACAACTTATTTTCCTTTTGTAGTTATCCTTTCTTTGTGAGGCCAGTTTGGCCATTCACAATATTTATTATTTTACGCCTTGTTTGATTTGTGTAGAATGTTTTGTTCTGCACATTTCTCTTTTTATTTTCCTTCTATTTATTTGTGAGGGCTTGGCTCACTGTCTGTGTGGGTATAGTGCGTGCGTAGCCCTGGCGCCCGACTGGGCGTCCGCTTGTTGGGCTCCGTGGAGGGTGGGGACAGCGGGCACTGAACCACACAGAAAAAAACATGAGAGAGAATGAAGAAAATAATGCGATCGTCGCCAACAAGAGGGCTCGACATGAGCCCCCATCTTCCTCGTTGTCAAAGTTATCTCTGCAGTCGTCTTCTGTGTCTGTGTCTTCGTTCCCAAAGTTCCTGATCATCCACTCCACGGGTGATCAGGTACTTGGGGACATGTCCCCTTTTTTCGTTAATAAAGGTTTGAAAGGTCTTGCGGGAGAGCCGAAATCCGTCAAGCGCTTACGATCTGGCGACTTGCAGGTTGAGACCACTTGTTTGAAACATTCTCCTGAAAGTCAAAGAAATTGGTGGGGTGGCTGCCGAAGTCACTCCCATAAAACTTTGAATTCCTCTCGGGGTGTGATCTCTGAGTGGGGCCTCCTCAAAGTCACTGAGGAGCGGTCAGACAATGTCCATTATGCCATGCTCCAACATCTCTCACCATCGAGTAAGGATCGACTGCTCCGACTCTTCAACCGTATTTTCATCGAGGAGCAGTTTCCGGACTCCTGGCGGGAGGCCATTGTCTTGGCCTTCCCTAAGCCAGGAAAACATCCCAAGATTCCTTCGAATTATCGTCCGATTGCGTTGACGAGCTGCGTCTGCAAGGTGTAGGAACGGATGGTAAATACCAGGCTGGCCTGGTATTTGGAACATCACGGCCTTCTTTCCAACACCCAGTGTGGCTTTCGCAGGCACCGGTCTACTGTAGACCACCTGATCCGCCTCGAATCGGCGATCAGAAATTCTTTTTTACGTCGAGAGCACCTGGTGTCCATTTTCTTCGACATCGAAAAGGCGTACGACACGGCATGGAGATTCGGCATTCTTCGTGACCTTCACAGCTTCGGCTTGCGAGGTCACATGCCGATCTTCATTGCAAATTTTTATCTTCTCGTATTTTTCGAGTTCGTGTCGGCAACACTCTGTCGCGGCCTTTCCCCCAAGAACAGGGGGTGCCACAAGGCTGCGTCCTGAGTGTTACGCTTTTCGCTGTCAAGATAAATTCCATTACCCGGCAACTTCCTCCGACTGTAGGCAATGCCCTCTATGTTGATGACTTTAGCATCTTTTGCTCATCGTCCAGCATGAGGGTCATTGAACGACAACTGCAAACTGCCCTGAACAATCTCTAGGTTTGGGCGACGGCCAATGGGTTCTGGTTCTCCCCACAGAAGACCGCTTGTGTGCACTTTTGCCGCAAGCGTAATCTTCATCTGGACCCCGAGCTGCGGCTCGGGGGTAACATCATTCCAGTTGTGGCGGAGACCAAGTTTCTCGGTCTCATCTTCGACCGGAAATTGACCTTTTTACCTCATATTCGACATCTCAGGTCCAAGTGCACGCGGGCATTGAACATCATCAAGGTCCTCTCCTCCCTCTCTTGGGGGGCGGACCGATGTTCTTTGCTCCGCCTGTACCGTGCACTTGTCCGGTCGAAACTGGACTACGGATCCCAAGTGTATGACTCCGCCCGGGATTCGGTGGTGAAGGTGCTGGACCCACTCCATCATCAGGCCCTCCGTGTGTGCACTGGGGGGCTTCCGCACTTCACCGGTCCAGAGTCTCTACGTTGAGACCGATGAACCATCTTTATCTATTCGCCGTCAGCAGTTGTCCCTACAGTATGCATCAAAATTGCGATCCCTGCCAGGCCGTCCCACTTGGGACTGCGTTTTCAGTCCCAGGTGGGAAATGTTATACCAGAATCGGCCGACTGCCATTCGTTCTTTCGGTTTGCGTGTCCGAGGTTACCTGCGAGACATCAACACCAGTCTCGATAGCATCGCACAGTCGACAGCTGAGCCACTTCCACCTTGGCTCGCTGTTTCCCCTTCCTGCGATTTTTCCCTGTGCAGGACGGGGAAGGCCTTTACACCCGACTGTGTGTACCGGCAACTCTTTGCCAGCCATCGTGCTGCGCACCCGGACTTCTTGCCTGTCTTCACAGATGGCTCGAAGTCCGGCACTTCTGTGGGATCAGCCATGGTCTGCTGTGATGTAATCGTTGCAGACCAGATCCCACAGCAGTGTTCCATCTTCACTGCTGAGTTGCATGCTATCAGCATTGCCTTGGACCATATAGCAGCTAAGCATCATCGTCGGTGTGTGCTTTACACCGACTCGCTTAGCTCGCTACAGGCTTTGATCTCAGTGAGGCATCGGCCTCACCCTGTTCTCTCCAAGATCCGCCAGCAGCTCCATCGTCTGGCAGCCACCACAACGATTCTCTTCTGTTGGGTGCCCGGTCATGTTGGAATCAGGGGCAATGATTTGGCAGATTCTGCTGCCAGGTCAGCCATGCCCCTGTCCGACTCTCCTTTGCCGGTTCCATATGTGGATTTCCAGCAGCGTTTCACCATCGAGCTCCAGGCACTGTGGCAGAGATCTTGGTCTGAACAGGTTGCTAACAAGCTCTTCGAGATCAAGCCCATTGTCAAACCGTGGCAGTCTTGTTTTCGCAGGAATCGTAAGGAGGAAGTTGTCCTTGCTCGGCTCCGCTTAGGTCACTCGTTTTTAACACACTCTTTTCTTCTTAAGGTGGATGCAGTACCTAAGTGCGAGTTTTGTGACACCGTTTTAACTGTGAAGCATATTTTAATTGACTGTGATTGTTTTAACCTTGAAAGGCGTACGTTTTTTAACTTTCACGATTTTACATCCGAGCCCCTTACACTAGGACATCTTTTATCAGATCATTGCTATTTTAACACTGTTTTCGACTTTTTACGCTTTACCGGTTATTTTACTCGTTTATGAATTTTCTCTTTTTTACTGGTTTTTTACCTGTGTTTTACCTGTTGTTTTTTACATGGGTCCTATACACCCATTGTTATTGTTGATTTTATACTTGTTGATTTTACACTTGTTGCTTTCTTTAATTCTTTTTCTACATCTCGTTTTTATTATGTGTTATTTGTGTCTCTTTTAAATTTGGTTGTGGGTTTCATGTCTTTTACCCTTTTTATCGTTTGTTTGGCGCAATGTAGCCTTAGTTGCTATTGCGCCAAAAAAACCCAAACAACCAAACCAAACCACTGAGGAGGAAATCCTCTCGGAGCTCACACCTCTAGGAGTAACAGCGGTCCACCAGTTTTCGACACGCCGTGATGGGAAATTGACATCCACCCGGGTGTTAATTGTTACATTCAACACGCCACACCTACCTTCTTACATCAAGGCAGGTTATTTACATTGCGAGGTACGGCCGTATATACCGAACCCTCTGCGCTGTTTTCAGTGTCAGATATACGGTCATGCCCGCACAGCATGCAGGGGCAAGCCCACCTGTGCTCGCTGTGGCAGTAAGGATCATCTCGATCCTGACTGCACAGCAGAAAAGGCATGCTGTGTGAACTGCAGTGGCGAACATCCAGCGTACTCCTGCGACTGTCCAAAGAGGAAAGAGGAAAAGGAGGTACAACGCCTCAAAGTAATGAACAACATCTCGTATGCTGAAGCGAGAAAGCTTGCTGCACCGCCCGCCCCACCTGGCAAGGTTTCCTATGCCAGTGCAGTCATTGGAAAGCCCATCGTTCCAATGACTTCGGTTGCGCTGCAGACTGACATCAGTGTACCACCTACTGAGTCTTTCTCGCCAGCTGCGAAGTACCTCCTCACGCAGGCGAGACCGAGGGTGGTGTCGATTTCGACATCAACTCTGGTTTCCATTCCTGCAGCTCAGCCTTCCACCTCCACCGGAAGGCCTCCTCCTTCCCGTCCTCAGACAGCAAGACCTTCCAAACCTAAAGGGCCCCCGCCGGGTCCAAAAAATAAAGTCACCGCACCTCAAAGGGCGGTTACCGATCCATGCCCCTCGGATGATTCCGAGGACATGAATACCGACGCCCCCTATTCAGTAAACCGTCCTCCGCGGCGCTTAAGCTGAATAGAAATTTGTCGTCCGCCCACTCTTCTAAGTCCTGAGATGGCCACACTCCTATAATGGAATTGTCGTGGATTCCAGAGGAATCTTGAAGACATCAAGGCCCTCCTACAGGTACACCAGCCCATCTGTGTGTGCCTGCAGGAGACATACTTGCAGCCAGTCACAGATCCCACGATCCGGCACTTTTCACTAGTTCGCCGGGACCGGGATGGAGATGGGCCAGCTCGCGGAGGTGTCGCCATCCTCGTGAGCAACCATTCTCCATTCCAGGTCATACCCCTCACCACCAACTTGGAGGCGGTAGCCATCCGTTTCTTCGTGGGGTTCTCGCTGACAGTCTGCTCTGTATATCTTCCACCTGGGAGCATCGTCTTCCAGGAAGACCTTGATGATCTCGTCTCGCAGCTGCCGTCCCCGTTCCTCATTTTGGGGGACCTCAACGGACACAGTCCACTTTGGGGCAGTGCTGACACCAACGGGAGGGGCGGGGTCCTGGAGCAGTGGCTCCTGGATCCTTCTCTCTCCCTGTTGAACACCGGTGTCGGTACTTACTTTCACACCCCAACCCGCACTTTCACTGCCATTGACCTTACCATCTACTCCTCCTCGATCCTTCCACTCTTTACATGGGAGGTCGAGGACAACCCGTACGGAAGCGATCACCTCCCCGTGGTGTGCACCATCTCCCGTGGGGGGCCTTGCAGCCCTTCACGCTTCTCACGGTAGAGGCTGGATCGGGCTGACTTGGATGGTTTCGAGCTGCTCTCTGAGCTCGATGACCACTCTGTCAGCCAGGAGCCAATCAATGTGGCAGTAGCGGAGATAACGGACTGTATCCTAGATGCAGCTGCATCAACAATTCCTCAAACTTCTACACGGTTTCCTCGCTTTCCGAAACCGTGGTGGAATCCAGATTGCACCGCAGCTTGTAAGGCTCAGAACAAGGCTTGGGGGGTGTTTCAGAGATATCCGACGACCCCCAACCTCGAAAATTTCAAACGAGCCAGGGCGAAAGTACGTTTCGTCCGACGCCAGAGCCAGAAGGAATCTTGGATCAAGTATACGTCTTCTATCACCCACACGACTAGTTCTAAGGTCGTGTGGGATAAAGTCCGGAAGATGAGTGGGAACTACACGTCCCACTCGTTATCGATCCTGGAGCACAATGGACAGGCAATTGCTGATCCCAAAGCAATTGCCGACACTCTGGGGGAGTCATTCTCTTCCATCTCTTTGTCTTCCTCTTACTCCCTCGAGTTTCTGTCCCAGAAGGGCAGGGCGGAGCGCTCTCCGCTGTCTTTCCACTCGAATGGCCTGGAGCCTTACAACAGGCCATTCACAGTGGAGGAGCTTCGCCTTGCTCTGCACTCTTCTCGTGCCTCTGCTGTAGGGCTGGACAATGTCCATTATGCCGTGCTCAAACATCTTTCACCATCGAGTAAGGATCGGCTGCTCCATCTCTTCAATCGCATTTTTCTTGAGGAGCAGTTTCCGGACTACTGGCGGGAGGCCATCGTCTTGGCCTTTCCCAAGCCAGGCAAAGATCCCAAGATTCCTTCCAATTATCGTCCCATTGCGTTGACGAGCTGCGTGTGCAAGGTGTTGGAAAGAATGGTAAATACCAGACTTATCTGGTATTTAGAACATCACAACCTTCTTTCCAACACCCAGTGTGGCTTTCGCAGGCAACGGTCAACTCTTGACCATCTGATACGCCTCGAATCGACTATCAGAAACTCATTTTTACGTAGAGAGCACCTGGTGTCAATTTTCTTCGACATCGAAAAAGCGTGCGACACGGCTTGGAGATTCGGCATTCTTCGTGACCTCCACAGTTTCGGCTTCAGAGGTCACATGCCGATCTTCATCTCCAACTTCTTATCGAAATGCTCTTTTCGTGTCCGTGTCGGTAACACTCTTTCGCGGCAGTACCCCCAAGAACAGCGGGTGCCACAAGGCTGCGTTCTGAGTGTTACGCTTTTCGCTGTCAAGATTAATTCAATTACTAGACAACTTCCTCCATCAGTAGGCAATGCCCTCTATGTTGATGACTTTAGCATCTTTTGCTCTTCGTCAAGCATGAGGGTCATTGAAAGACAACTGCAAATTGCCCTGAACAATCTATCGGTTTGGGCGACGGCAAACGGGTTTCGGTTCTCCCCACAGAAGACCGCTTGTGTGCACTTTTGCCACAAGCGTAATCTTCATCTGGATCCCGAGCTGCGGCTCGGGGGTAACATCATTCCAGTTGTGGCGGAGACCAAGTTTCTCGGTCTCATATTCGATCGGAAATTGACCTTTTTACCACACATACATCATCTCAGGTCCAAGTGCACACGGGCATTGAACATCGTGAAGGTCCTCTCCTCCCTTTCTTGGGGGGCGGACCGATGTTCTTTGCTCCGCCTGTACCATGCACTTGTCCGATCGAAACTAGACTACGGATCCCAGGTGTACGACTCGGCCAGGGATTCTTTGGTGAAGGTGCTGGACCCCCTCCATCATCAGGCCCTCCGTGTTTGCACGGGAGCCTTCCGCACTTCACCGGTCCAGAGTCTTTACGTTGAGACCGAGGAACCTTCTTTATCTCTTCGCCATCAGCAGTTGTCCCTACAATATGCGTCTAAATTGCGATCCCTGCCTGGCCATCCCACTTGGGACTGCGTTTTCAGTCCGAAGTGGGAAATGCTTTACAATAATCGGCCGACTGCCATTCGTCCTTTTGGTTTGCGAGTCCGAGGCTACCTCAGAGACATCAACACCAGTCTCGATAGCATTGCACAGTCGACAGCTGAGCCACTTCCACCATGGCTCGCTGTTTCCCCTTCCTGTGATTTTTCCTTGTGCAGGACGGGGAAGGCCTTTACACCTGACTGTGTGTACCGGCAACTCTTTGCCAGCCATCGTGCTGAGCACCCGGACTTCTTGCCTGTCTTTACAGATGGCTCGAAGTCCGGCACTTCAGTGGGATCGGCCATGGTCTGCTGTGATGTAATCATTGCAGACCAGATCCCACTGCAGTGTTCCATCTTCACTGCAGAGTTGCACGCTATCAGCCTCGCCTTGGACCACGTGGCGACTAAGCATCATCGTCGGTGTGTGCTTTACACCGACTCGCTTAGCTCGCTACAGGCTTTGATTTTGGTGAGGCATCGGCCTCACCCTGTTCTTACTAAGATCCGCCAGCAGCTACATCGTCTGGCAGCCACCACCACCATCCATTTCTGTTGGGTGCCCGGTCACGTCGGAATCAGGGGCAATGATTTGGCAGATTCTGCTGCTAGGTCAGCCACGCCCCTGTCCGACTCTCCGTTGCCGGTTCCCTATCTGGATTTCCGGCAGCGTTTTTCCACCGAGCTCCGGGCACAGTGGCAGAGATCTTGGTCAGAACAGCTTACCAACAAGCTCTTTGAGATCAAACCTATCATCAAACCATGGCAGTCTTGTTACCGCAGGAATCGCAAGGAGGAAGTTGTACTTGCTCGGCTCCGCTTGGGTCATTCGTTTATTACTTATTCGTTTCTTTTACGGGCGGACGACGAACCCAAGTGTGAGTTTTGTGACACCTTTTTAACGATCAAACATATTTTATTTGAATGTCGTTGTTTTAACTTTGAAAGATGTATGTTTTTTAACTCTCACGATTTTACATCCGAGCCCCTTACACTCGGACATCTTTTATCCGACCATTGTACTTTTACCTCTCTCTTTCTATTTTTACGATTTACTGGATATTTTACTCGCATATAGTTTTTACTCTTCAGCTTTTTATATAAATAATTTTATCACCTTATACATAGTTTCTATATCCCAGGTCACTTACACCTGGTATTCTATTGTTTTACTTTGTATTTTTACACTTGTTCTTTGTTGTTTTACCTTTTTACAATTTTGCTAATATCTTTTAAATGCGGTTGCGGGTTACACGTCTTTTATCTTTTATATTGTCTTTTGTTTGGCGCATTATGGCCTAGTCGCCCATGCGCCATAAAACCCAAAACAACCAACCAACCAATCTCCCCGCTACAAAATTTTCCTTTCCTGAAGCAATTTCTGTTCCCTCCCTGCTAAAAAGAAAAAGACTGACCTCATCAAAGCAACTTTTTTTCCCTCCCTAAAAAATTCCCCTCCCGTAAAACATTTTTTGCCGCATCCCAATGAAAAAATTCCATATTTCATACACTATGAAAATGACTGCATTGAATAACTTAATGTTAAGCTTTACTTACAGCAAATAATAGAATGCTATATGTAAGAACGATTGCGAAATTGTAAATAACCATCAGAAGACGTAGATCAAAAGGCTTCCTATCCTTCATGATGAAAGGACCAACATATTTCACTCCCACAACATAAAATGTGCATAAAGTTAGTGGGAGATAGCCATTGTCGAATAGAACCCATGAACGAATTACTGGAACTGAAAAATAAAAAAAACACACACATATATATATTCCATTACCAATATATTGAGAATTTCCATTTAAAATCAATGGAAACCCAATATCGAAGCTCTATAACTTCTAAAATATGAATTTAATAAAAAAAAATGTGACCGAAGATAAAGATCATAATCAAATCTATTTAATTCCTGATATTTAATAATATTTCTTCAGTATTAAAAGAGCTATGGAAGCTGAAATATTTGACAACAGTAATACGTCATAAAAATTTACCTCAGATATTGATTGAAACTTAAAATGAGTATTGTTTCAAACCATTTAATAAAATGGATATACATTTCAGGAGTTTGCGTAATGATTATTGCAATATTATACAAATATGAATGACTTTTATATAAAAAAAGATAATTTATTAAATACTTTAGCTACCACAACGGTTTTAAATACATAAAGAAAAAATGTGATTTTTTCACAATGTTTGCGAAAAAATAAAGAGTCACGGACAATCAGTTCTGACTAAAGAAAGAACCATCATAACGCGTTGCATTTAAATCGTATTTAAATGGAGACATCATAGAGTGCACATTTTAAAAAAACACGCTAGATATCGATAAAGTGAGATCTACTATCAGCTGTTGGGTGCATTTTCTTTCCCACAACCTTCTCTGAGCACTTTTGATTTTACTGTTTAGTCCATTTTGTGCAAAAAACAGACAAAAATCAGTAAACTCTCCTTCTTTCGATCAGGCTAGTCTTCCTTCCCAGAACTGTAGGTTCCAGGCATTCTCTTTCACTTCATGTTGTTCATCATGCTTGAATTCCTGAAGAACTCTGGCAGTTATGGTTCAACCTGATGTTTAAACTTCGCAATGTTACACAATATATTTATAACCTATCTACTGAGACATCTGTGTACAGTTTATATACAACGAAGTTCAAATTCAAACTATGAAATGCTATTAATCTTACTTCAGAGAATTAGCGATATCTATTATTTGAATTTAAATGCGAGTAGTTTTAAATTCATACTATGAATTTTTATTAGTCTTATTTTGAGCAATTTGCCTCATCTATTTCTTTCACTTAAAAAAGGACTTATCAACGTGGGGTACACGATAAAATTTTCAGGGGTACGCCGTGAGAGCTCAAAAGTGGCTACATCTAGTAACAAAGTAAAAACAACCATTGTTATACTTTGACTATAGTTTTATCTATCTACACAAGGGGTAGGCCAGTTACATACACATTTCCAGGGGGTACATGAAGCATAAAAGGTTGAGATCCACTGATATACATGTTTTATTTTATTCCCATTGTTATACTATAACTATAGTTTTATCTATCCATACAACGGGTACGTCAGTTACATACACATTTCCAGGGGGTACGTGAAGAATAAAAGGTTGAGATCCACTGATATATATGTTTCATTTTATTCCCATTGTTATATTATAACAATAGTTTTATCTATCTATACAATAGGTACGCCAGTTACATACACATTTCCAGGGGGTACGTGAAGCATAAATAGTTGAGAACCACTGATATATATGTTTTATTTTATTCCCATTGTTATACTATAACTATAGTTTTATCTATCTATACAAGGGGTAGGCCAGTTACATATACATTTCCAGGGGGTACGTGAAGCATAAAAGGTTGAAATCCACTGATATATATGTTTATTTTATTACCATTTTTATACCATAACTATAGTTTTATCTATCTATACAAGGGGTAGGCCAGTTACATACACATTTCCAGGGGTACGTGAAGCATAAAAGGTTGAGATCCACTGATATATATGTTTCATTTTATTCCCATTGTTATACTATAACTATAGTTTTATCTATCTATACAAGGGGTAGGCCAGTTACATACACATTTCCAGGGGGTACGTGACGCATAAAAGTTTGAGAACCACTGATATATATGTTTTATTCCCATTGTTATACTATAACTATAATTGTATATATCTATACAAGGAGTAGGCCAGTTACATACATATTTCCAGGGGGTACGTGAAGCATAAAAGGTTGAGATCCACTGATATATATGTTTTATTTTATTACCATTTTTATACTATAACTATAGTTTTATCTATCTATACAAGGGGTAGGCCAGTTACATACACATATCTAGGGGGTACGTGAAGCATAAAAGGTTGAGTTCCACTGATATATATGCTTTATTTTATTCCCATTGTTATACTATAACTATAGTTTTATCTATCTATACAAGGGGTAGGCCAGTTACATACACATTTCCAGGGGGTACGTGACGCATAAAAGGATGAGAACCACTGACTTAAATGTTGAAAGTTTCGAACTCATACTATGATGTGTTTTTATTCTTACTTTTGAGAATTAGAAAAAAATACTCTATATTTATATTCGAGAAAATGAAATCTATTCTTACCTCCACCATCGAAAATATTTGAATTTTCCATGACTCCTAACTTTTAAGAATTTCTTCTTTGATGCCTGGATTTTTTTTATTCCTGAAATTATTTATAAGTCCTAGATATTTCCTGAGAAATAAAAATATTGCATGTATAAGGTTTTTTGAATAATATAGATATGAGGGAATCAACTGTTTCTTCTTAATGTCAAGTCATGACTATAATAAAAATAAATAAATACCCCCTCAAGCAGCTGCTTGCCACAGAGGTCTGACAGGATCCTGTCAGTTTGTATGCCATAGTAGAAGGTCTGAGAGGATGGCAGGCCCTCAGCAGAAAAACGACACAAACAGCCATGCCTTACCCGGGGATATAATTTTAAATTAAAACCCTATAAAACCGCATTTTAAAATATTACATTATAATACTGCTTTATCATATTGTAAATATCGTGCTTTATATCTTATAATAATGTAGTTTATATTAGCACTCCATATAAATGATCTGTATATAATATTGCTGAATATTATATATTCCACCATTGCCGTTTTCTTGAATGTCTCAGAGTCTCTCTCTCTATAGGTTTTGGATCAAAGGAATCATCTGCAAGCTTATCAAATTCAAGTTCTCTACCGAACTCATCTAATCCAGATATATCTCACAAATAAAAAATTTAAGGTTCGAGTTAGCAATGACTACTCCAAATCCTATCCCATTTTTGCAGGGGTACCACAAGGCTCTGTTCAAGGTCCAACCCTCTTCAATATATATGTTGCTGACATTCCAAAAATTCCTACTGTTAAAACTGCCATGTACGCAGATGACAATTCGTTTCTGGCTTCCTCTATTTCTCATGATTTTGCTTTACGTAGAGTGCAAACTATGCTTAAAGACTTTGAGACGTGGTGTAACAGCTGGAGAACAAAGATAAATGCTGATAAAAGTGTTGTCATGATCTTTATACACAAAAGGTTACACCATGTTCCAAATTTTGAACTGTTTTGATAAACAAATCGTCTGGATGGACGCACTGCTACTTATCTTGGAGTCACATTGCACAGAAAGCTTTGACTGGACGCAGCATATAAGAACAAGTATCTGCAAGGCAAAACTAGTGAACAATAGGTAGATATCCCTTTTGCCAAGCATTCAACGCTTTCATTGGCACACAAGGTACTTACGTACAAGATGGTTATTCGCCCTATTCTCCAATAGACATTTCTAACTTGGAGCTACTGCGAAAGAAATAAAATGCAAAAAATTCAAACTTTCCAAAATAGATCATGCGACAGATTGTCGGCGCATCCTGGTTCGTGCATAATTCCATCCTCCAAAGGGATCTTTGTATCTCTTTTGTTCGGGACTGCACTAGAGATGCTGAATTTCATTTTTTGAAAATACTATTGAACATTATAATCTTCTCATTTCAGGAACTGTTAATTACGATCACCTCTGCCAGGAAACGTTTAAGATGCCAAGATCCATCCTGGTATCAGATCAATTCTAGTGATTTTTTTTCTCTCTCTAGTTCAGGCGTGTCGAACCCGCGGCCATGGACAGCTAGTAATGCGGCCCAAAAAATCGTAAACTTTACGTGTCTACGACATAAGCTTTCAACATGATTATGTGATTTTCAGCGAGTTTTTGATATCCCACTAGTATTATGTTGCTTTTTTTTAAATTTTATAATAAAAACATAAGAATAAAAGTTTTATTATTCATATACATTAACTATATTATATAATTTATGTGCGGCCCAAAACAATTCATCTTCACTCAATGTGGCCCAGGGAAGTCAAAAGGTTGGACACGCTTGCTCTAGTTGATCTTGAAAATCAAGAAACAACCTCAGGGCTCCGATTCTTTTCAGTTTATACTTCTTTACATTTTAACTTCAATGCCACAGGCACACTTCAGATGGAGGAGATAAGGACGTGCAAAAAGCCCGGTGTTCCCTTTTCATCTGTTTATAATCTCTGTATATTACATCCGTTTTTCAAGTTTTTTTTCTTAAATTACTAGAATGGAAGAAATCATCTTTTACAAAAACCGCGATCCAGTGATTCGTCCGTTCCCTCCTATATTTTCCCAGCTGTATCCAGGGATTTACTCCTTCCCCAGCTTTATTTACCTAGATCTCTCTTTGCAGATATCTTTCTAAACATCAAAATATAACAACATTCAAATTGAAGTATACATCTAAAGAACTTAATCAAATATACATACTTAAGAAGACACCGCAGGGTAATGTCATAATATCTGAAATATTTTCTAATTCTACAAACATTTGGACTGAGTAGTACTAAAGTTTCCCAGCTTCTGATCTTCGTTTGAAGTTGATCTAATATTTCTGCAGTTAATTTGTTTCTTATGCCCTTTTAATATATGAGGAAAGTCAATGTCAAGGAAAGGCGAACTCTCCCGATGCGAAAAATAAATGATCCAAAGATCACTAAAATGATATCAAAATACAATTTCCTTGTATTTGTATTGTAATTTTCGTAATCCTTCCTAAATATGCATTTCCTAATGGTATATTGATGTGATACCTTAATGGGTGTTGTTGAATTTTCATGATACTTGGTTAGGAATACATTAATTGCAAGGAGTATTACTGCTTGAAATCCAGAGGTTTGACTACAAGTATTTCAAAACTGATGTCGTATTATTGGATTTCTATTTTACTTCTATTTCTTATTATATGGAGAACAGGAATTTGTCTGTTTTTGGTTGCGAAAATACCAAATTATATTTTAATTTCTTTTAGTTACCTGTTCTGAAATTTCTCCAAATTAACTCTCAATAGGAAACGTTTTTTGTTACCATATTATTATCAAAAATTGCATATTAGCTTATTGAAAAATTCTTACGAACTACCGTAAATTACATGTTATAATTTATTTTTTCCACTCTGCTTAGCAGTGGTCAACCTCGTCCATGTCCGTGAGTGTTGCATAATGATAAATACATCGAAGTTTTAAATATATACAGTCGTATCAGAATAATGACCACCTACCATAGTATATGTATGGTAGGTTGTCACATTATTCTGATACGACTGTGTATGTTATGAATTGTTATTAGTCTTACGTTAGGAAATTAAACGTAAGTATTTGAATACCTAAAAATGATCCTCCTCCACCTTCAAAGAAATCTTACCTCCACCTTCAAAGAAATGAAAGTATGAGAAATTGAAACTTTGCATGACTCCACAGTCTTGATATTTTCTCCTCAAATCCTGATTCTTTATTCCTCAGTTTGTTTACAAATCCCAGCAGATATTTTCTGAACAATAAAAATAATACAAGTGTAAAATTTTATGAATCTTGTATTATGGGAACTGAAATTATTCGTATGAATATCTATGAGAGTTTTAAAGACCACAAAACACTTTATTACGATTTCGCTTAATTTATCTTTGTACCTCTATAAATGTTGCTGACTCGTTGAATGTTTTAAATAATGGAAGAATTTGGTCATTATAGGCACAAATATTCATGCCGCGCCCTAAAGCTTTATTCTAAATAGTAGCTACCGCTAGATATTTATAAAAGTAGTGGTAGTGTTCAAGACTCCATTTTTTTAAAACTTTTTTCTCATGAGTTTTATTAACATACTTTAAAACAGATATGTAAATGGTAACTAAGCAAAAACTGGAAGGAGAGCTATGTATAGTGATGTCCCCAGTGATGATGCACAGAACTAGCCAGGTCTAACACCTAATGTCCGACCCCCACTTCTCGTGGTGCAGGCCGTCAGTACCTTACAAAAGAGATATTCTCCTTCGGAAGGGAATGGAAGAGAGGGCTGCCAGTTCAGTGTGGCCTACTGATCTGGTCATTTATGGACATTTTTTCTTTTTTTTTCTACCCTGCTGAAGAGTAATCAACTTCACTGGGTCCTGGTGCTGGCCGTTTATACTCACTAGAATGGACTGGTTTATGGATCTGAGGTTGATTATGGATCCTGGACTTGCTGTACTGGTAGGCGCCTGTTGAAGGAGAATATGCCGCTGTGTTTTCTGTTTGTTGTGGGTTGTTAGCCATAAGCGAACAGAAGCACGGGATACCTTACATCAGCTGGTGGATAATCCTGATCAGAGACCATCGCAGATACCTGAACCCTCACTTAGCTAGTTGTGCATCGTCAATGCTAAACTGAAATAAAGTATATATTGATCAAGTGTATAGTTTAATTATCTTGGGAGCTATGTAGCAGATACTGGTGATGTGTGGCATGAGATAAATAGAAGAATAGGGATTGCTACTGGGACGTTTAAGAATCTATGGAGAGTGTGAAAAAATAGGCGTATACATCTAAAGACTAAAATTAGACTGTATAATAGTTTGATTCTTTCTAAGGTTATTTATGGTAGCGAAACATGGACCCTTTGAAAGCAGGATAACAAGAAACTAGATGCTTACGCAGTATCTTGGGCATTAAATGGTTTGACTTTGTAAGTAATGATGAGGTTAGAAGAAAGATTCATCAGCCTCCTTTAAGCATCATTTTGTACACAGAGAGACTCCGTTGGTTTGGTCATATTGCCTCTGTGCATAGCTGCAGATTAGCAAACAGGATTTGAACAGTGTGCCTAAGGGTTTCAGAAAAAGGGGGAGAAGTTGGAAGCGATGGGCTGACAATGTCAAACAGGATCTTGCTAGAATTGGACTAGAGTGGCCAAATGCAGCAGCAGTAGCTCAGAACAGACACGTCTGGAGAGGATTTGGGTTGGGTGGTTTTACCTCTGAGCGGCACTTTTTTGCACACCATCTGCTAAATGGCCAGGTCAGATGGACCCCGAAGGCTCAGAGAAGGTTTGGGGAGGGGACACACCGAAAAAGCTGTTGGGAGACAGATGGTAGCCTCCCGTCAAGGCCATCCAGCGTGTTCTTTAACGTGCCCAGGGTATGGCTCTCCCGCACATGGGGCCACGGCTTAACGTCCCATCCGACGGACGGCAGCCTTTCCAAGCCCATCGGTGACCCAGCTGGGTCACCGATGGGCCTACAACGCTGACACAGCTGGGACTCGAACCTGGGAACTACAGATTACGAGCCTGGCGAGCTACCGACTGAGCCACCCCCGCCCCCGTATAAACTGACAGTCTCCTGTCAGACCTCTGTGGCAAGCAGATGCTTTAGGGGTATTTTTTTTTTATGTAATATATAGATCAAAAGTGGGCAAACTGTGACTCCCGAGATAATATTAAGTTTCATTGCCAATTTTCGTAAAATTTTATATTAACCCTTTAAGATCCGGGAGAGGAAACAGTAGATTTCCCGTTGACTCGAGAGGTATAAAATTCAGAAGTATACCATTGAAATTGGGGGCGGGGGTGGCTCGGTCGGTAGCGCGCCAGGCTCGTAATCTGCAGTTCCCAGGTTCGAGTCCCAGCTGGGTCAGCGTTGAGATTTATCTCCGCAAAATTCGCTGCCCTGCCCACGGTCAGTAGGGGACACCGATGGCCTTGGAAAGGCCGCCGTCCGTTGGATGGGACGTTAAGGCGTGGCCCCGTGTGCGGGAGAGCCATATCCTGTACACGTTAAAGAACAAGCTGGATAGCCTTGACGGGAGGCTACCATCTGTCTTCCAACAGCTGTTCCAGTGGGTCCCCTCCCCCAACCTTCTCTGAGCTTTCGGGGTCCATGTGACCTGGCCATTTAGCCCATGGTGTGCAAAAAAGTGCCGCTCAGAGGTAAAACAACCCAACGTTGAAGAACACAATTGATGGCCTTGACGGGAGGCTACCATCTGTCTCCCAACAGCTGTTCCAGTGGGTCCCCTCCCCCAACCTTCTCTGAGCCTTCGGGGTCCATGTGACCTGGCCATTTAGCCCATGGTGTGCAAAAAAGTGCCGCTCAGAGGTAAAACAACCCAACGTTAAAGAACACGCTGGATGGCCTTGACGGGAGGCTACCATCTGTCTCCCAACAGCTGTTCCAGTGGGTCCCCTCCCCCAACCTTCTCTGAGCCTTCTGGGTCCATGTGACCTGGCCATTTAGCCCATGGTGTGCAAAAAAGTGCCGCTCAGAGGTAAAACAACCCAACCCAACCATTGAAATCGCCGTTTTCAATCGATTACGAAGAAAACGAAAACATAACCAAAACTTGTTTTAAACAAGTACGGATGATGCAACTGGACTCTGTGTCATCACTCTTCATGCAGTACCACACAAGTTACGCGCTTGCCGCGGTAGCGAAACATAATTAATAACTGACTTTTGGAAAGAAATCCCAGAAGCAAAGTGTCCCAATCTTCAGAAAACTGGCTTCCGACTACTCTCTGTTTTTGGGATAACTTACTGCTGTGAATCTCTCTTCTCTGTACTGAAATTTGTTCTGTAATGAAATTTCTTGTAATGAAATTTGTCAAGTGAAAACATCGTGTTATCCTTCACTAACAGCCACCTCACTGAGCTTCTTAGAACAGCTTTGACATCCTACCAACCAGATTTTAAACTATTAACTGCAAAAATGAAGACTCAATCAAAGTCTTCAACGAGCAGAGATTAAACATATTCTGCTTTGGTGAGTAGGACTACTATATAGTTGTATTTTTTATTATTTATAAATACAATTTTAAAGTAATATTTTCTGTGGCTCTTGAACTTTCAAAAATGTATGAAAAATATTTTATGTGGCTCTTCTTATCGAAGAACTTGCCCATGCCTGATGCAGATCATTTAGCAAATATTACCGACGTGTTAACGTAGAAGTGGGGTTGTTTTACCTCTGAGCGGCACTTTTTTGCACACCATGGATTAAATGGCCAGGCCACATGGACCCCGAAGGCTCAGAGAAGGTTGGGGGAGGGGACCCACTGGAACAGTTGTTGGGAGACAGATGGTAGCCTCCCGTCAAGGCCATCCAGCGTGTTCTTTATCGTGCACAGGGTATGGCTCTCCTGCACACGGGGCCACGGCTTAACGTCCCATCCGACGGACGGCGGCCTTTCCAAGCCCATCGGTGTCCCCTACTGACCGTGGGCAGGGCGGGGAATTTTTGCGGAGATAAGTCTCAACGCTGACCCAGCTGGGACTCGAACCTGGGAACTACAGATTACGAGCCTGGCGCGCTACCGACTGAGCCACCCCCGCCCAATAACGTAGAAGTACTTGCATACATTCATAATGGCATCCACCTCTCCACGCTTGCATTTACGCACTGGCGTGCATGCTAGAGTAGAGAGTTTCATCACGGGACTTCTTGGATCGTGATATTCGTACCGCGACAAAAGAGTACTTCTTACTTGCAATCTCGTGAACAATAGTAAAATAAAGATTAAATCTTACCGGTAACTTTCGCTGTCTTTTGCTAAACAAAGGACAAACTATAAATTAATTCCTTTGTAATATATAAACGCCCCGTGTTTAGAAAACTGCTGATGTGGAAATCACACGAAATGATTCAGATAAATGCGAGCGATTTTGACAAGGTAGCAATAGACCGTCTAATCAAGTGGGAGTTACGGTTCTTGAAGTGTTATAATTATCATAACTTGTAGTACAAGTTATTACGAGAAAGTTGAGATTATATTTATTGCAATGTCAACAGAAAGCGGATGAAGAAGGGTTTATTCAAGTGCACTGATGTATCTGATCTTGATATCTGAGAGAGGAGGGGCAGGGGTGGCTCAGTCGGTAGAGCGTCAGGCTCGTAATCTGTAGTTCCCAGGTTCGAGTTCCAGTTGGGTCAGCGCTGAGATTTATCTCCGCAAAATTTCCCGCCCTGCCCACGGTCAGTAGGGGACACCGATGGGCTTGGAAAGGCCGCCGTCCGTCGGATGGGACGTTAAGCCGTGGTCCCGTGTGCGGGAGAGACATACCCTGTGCACGTTAAAAAACACGCTGGATGGCCTTGACGGCAGGCTACCTCTGTTTCCCAACAGCTGCTCCAGTGGGTCTCCTCCCCCAACCTTCTCTGAGCCTTCGGGGTCCATGTGATCTGGCCATTTAGCCCATTGTGTGCAAAAAAGTGCCGCTCAGAGGTAAAACAACCCAACCCAATCTTAGAGAGGAAGTTTTACTACGAATCTGAAAGAAAGGTGTAGGAGTGGTTTTCGATTGGTATTATTTATCTCTGAGCGGCACATTTCTTTTGAATATAATATGCTAAATGGCCAGGTCACAACGATCCTAAAGACTCGGAGAAGGTTGGGAACCCGGCCGGTTCTAGAAATATTCAAAGGGGGTAGGGGAAGAGGGGAAACTATGCAGTAGAGTCCAAAAAAAGACAAAGTGTGTGTGTGTGTGGGGGGGGGGAGCTATGAGCCGAGTCGAGGAAAGGTAAAGAGTGCGGGGTAAATAATAGACTTTCACTGCCGTGCAAGATTTTTCTTTTTTTTTCATTCAGAGATTTTTTAAAAATTCTTGAAAAATTCGCGGAACATGTACATTACAAGTTTAATATTTTTTGTTCTTTATTACCGTTAGTAGCATTCTCAAGGGGGAAGGACGTGAAATAGGACCCTTTACCCTATCCCCCTAGATCTGGCCCTGCACAGATCTAGGGGATCTACTTGGAACATAATGTCGAATGAAAAATCCCAACCGACCCGCGGCGAAGCTCATCGGTGTCCCCTTTCTCACCGAGGGCAAGGTGGGTGTTAGTGGAGATAAAGCTCAACGCTGCCCACTGGTGGAACATATTATGGAGATAGAGCTCAACGCTGCACACTGGTGGAACATATTATGGAGATAGAGCTCAACGCTGCACACAGGTGGAACATATTATGGAGATAGAGCTCAACGCTGCACACTGGTGGAACATATTATGGAGATAGAGCTCAACGCTGCACACTGGTGGAACATATTATGGAGATAGAGCTCAACGCTGCACACTGGTGGAACATATTATGGAGATAGAGCTCAACGCTGCACACTGGTGGAACATATTATGGAGATAGAGCTCAACGCTGCACACTGGTGGAACATATTATGGAGATAGAGCTCAACGCTGCACACTGGTGGAACATATTATGGAGATAGAGCTCAACGCTGCACACTGGTGGAACATATTATGGAGATAGAGCTCAACGCTGCACACTGGTGGAACATATTCTGAAGATAGAGCTCAACGCTGCACACTGGTGGAACATATTCTGAAGATAGAGCTCAACGCTGCACACTGGTGGAACATATTATGAAGTAGAGCTCAACGCTGCACATTGGTGGAACAAATACACTGGCTGAAACTGAAGAAAGAACACCATTAACAATTGAAGCATAATCTATGAGATTTATTTAGTAGAAACAACTTGTTGAGAAAGGAGAGTGATCACACGTGTGAAGTGATTCAATGTTTATTTTACCTTTTAATGATTTTTGCAGTTTATAGAAGGCACATTTTAATAGGGTGTGCAGCTTCCTCGAGCAGCAAATACAAGCTTCCAATTTGGCATACAATCGGTCGTACAAATGCCTAATATCACGCTGGGGGACACCATTCCATGCGCTTTCAACTTGGACGCGTAATTCAGCGATGGTCGTTGGCTGCCGTGGTCCGGGTAAGAGTCTCTGTCCGATCTAGTCCCAGACATGCTCGATTGGGTTGGGTTGTTTTACCTCTGAGCGGCACTTTTTGCACACCATGGGCTAAATGGCCAAGTCACATGGACCTCGAAAGTTCAGAGAAGATTGGGGGACGGGACCCACTGGAACAGCTGTTGGGAGACAGATGGTAGCCTCCCGTCAGGGCCATCCAACGTGTTCTTTAACGTGCACAGGGTATGGCTCTCTCCCGCACACGGGGCCACGGCTTAACATCCCATCCGACGGACGGCAGCCTTTCCAAGCCCTTCGGCATGCTCGATTGGAAACAAGTCTGGAGAGCGTGCTGGCAAAGAGAGTTGATGCACCGTGTGAAGAAAATGTTGAGTTGCTGGAGCGGAGTGTGGGTGGGCGTTATCCTTCTGTAATATCGGATTTGGGATTACACTCAAATATGGCAGAATGACCGGCTGTACACTGTCGCTGACGTACGTATTGCTATTCAGTGTACCGTGCACAGACACCAGACACGTACGAAAGTGATAGCTAATCGCTCCCCATAGCATGATGTGGGGCGGGGGTTGCTCAGTCGGTAGCGCGCCAGGCTCGTAATCTTCGAGTCCCAGCTGGGTCAGCGTTGAGATTTATCTCCGCAAAATTCCCGCACTGCCCAGGATCAGCATGGGACACCAATGGGCTTGGAAAGGCCGCCGTCCGTCGGATGGGACGTTAAGCCGTGGTCCCGTGTGCGGGAGAGACATACCCTGTGCACGTTAAAGAACACGCTGGATGGCCTTGACGGGAGGCTACCTCTGTTTCCCAACAGCTGCTCCAGTGGGTCTCCTCCCCCAACCTTCTCTGAGCCTTCGGGGACCATGTGATCTGGCCATTTAGCCCATTGTGTGCAAAAAAGTGCCGCTCAGAGGTAAAACAACCCAACCCAATCTTAGAGAGGAAGTTTTACTACGAATCTGAAAGAAAGGTGTAGGAGTGGTTTTCGATTGGGATTATTTATCCCTGAGCGGCACATTTCTTTTGAATATAATATGCTAAATGGCCAGGTCACAACGATCCTAAAGACTCGGAGAAGGTTGGGAACCCGGCCGGATCTAGAAATATTCAAAGGGGGTAGGGGAAGAGGGGAAACTATGCAGTAGAGTCCAAAGAAAGACAAAGTGTGGGGGGGAGCTATGAGCCGAGTCGAGGAAAGGTAAAGAGTGCGGGGTAAATAATAGACTTTCACTGCCGTGCAAGATTTTTCTTTTTTTTTCATTCAGAGATTTTTAAAAATTCTTGAAAAATTCGCGGAACATGTACATTACAAGTTTAATATTTTTTGTTCTTTATTACCGTTAGTAGCATTCTCAAGGGGGAAGGACGTGAAATAGGACCCTTTACCCTATCCCCCTAGATCTGGCCCTGCACAGATCTAGGGGATCTACTTGGAACATAATGTCGAATGAAAAATCCCATCCGACCCGCGGCGAAGCTCATCGGTGTCCCCTTTCTCACCGAGGGCAAGGTGGGTGTTAGTGGAGATAAAGCTCAACGCTGCACACTGGTGGAACATATTATGGAGATAGAGCTCAACGCTGCACACTGGTGGAACATATTATGGAGATAGAGCTCAACGCTGCACACTGGTGGAACATATTATGGAGATAGAGCTCAACGCTGCACACTGGTGGAACATATTATGGAGATAGAGCTCAACGCTGCACACTGGTGGAACATATTATGGAGATAGAGCTCAACGCTGCACACTGGTGGAACATATTATGGAGATAGAGCTCAACGCTGCACACTGGTGGAACATATTCTGAAGATAGAGCTCAACGCTGCACACTGGTGGAACATATTCTGAAGATAGAGCTCAACGCTGCACACTGGTGGAACATATTATGAAGTAGAGCTCAACGCTGCACATTGGTGGAACAAATACACTGGCGGAAACTGAAGAAAGAACACCATTAACAATTGACGCATAATCTATGAGATTTATTTAGTAGAAACGACTTGTTGAGAAAGGAGAGTGATCACACGTGTGAAGTGATTCAATGTTTATTTTACCTTTTAATGATTTTTGCAGTTTACAGAAGGCACATTTTAATAGGGTGTTCAGCTTCCTCGAGCAGCAATATAAGCTTTCAATTTGGCATACAATCGGTCGTACAAATGCCTTATATCACGCTGGGGGACACCATTCCATGCGCTTTCAACTTGGACGCGTAATTCAGCGATGGTCGTTGGCTGCCGTGGTCCGCGTAAGAGTCTCTGTCCGATCTAGTCCCAGACATGCTCGATTGGGTTGGGTTGTTTTACCTCTGAGCGGCACTTTTTGCACACCATGGGCTAAATTGCCAAGTCACATGGACCCCGAAAGTTCAGAGAAGATTGGGGGACGGGACCCACTGGAACAGCTGTTGGGAGACAGATGGTAGCCTCCCGTCAGGGCCATCCAACGTGTTCTTTAACGTGCACAGGGTATGGCTCTCTCCCGCACACGGGGCCACGGCTTAACATCCCATCCGACGGACGGCAGCCTTTCCAAGCCCTTCGGCATGCTCGATTGGAAACAAGTCTGGAGAGCGTGCTGGCAAAGAGAGTTGATGCACCGTGTGAAGAAAATGTTGAGTTGCTGGAGCGGAGTGTGGGTGGGCGTTATCCTTCTGTAATATCGGATTTGGGATTACACTCAAATATGGCAGAATGACCGGCTGTACACTGTCGCTGACGTACGTATTGCTATTCAGTGTACCGTGCACAGACACCAGACACGTACGAAAGTGATAGCTAATCGCTCCCCATAGCATGATGTGGGGCGGGGGTTGCTCAGTCGGTAGCGCGCCAGGCTCGTAATCTTCGAGTCCCAGCTGGGTCAGCGTTGAGATTTATCTCCGCAAAATTCCCGCACTGCCCAGGATCAGCATGGGACACCAATGGGCTTGGAAAGGCCGCCGTCCGTCGGATGGGACGTTAAGCCGTGGTCCCGTCTGTGGGAGAGCCATACCCTGTGCACGTTAAAGAACACTCTGGATGGCCTTGACGGGAGGCTACGATCTGTCTCCCAACAGTTGTTCCAGTGGGTCCCCTCCCCCAACCTTCTCTGAGCCTTCGGGGTTCATGTGACCTGGCCATTTAGCCCATGGTGTGCAAAAAAGTGCCGATCAGAGGTAAAACAACCCAACCCAACCCACAGCATGATGTCAGGTGTGGGCCCCGTGTATCGCTGGCGGATGCACGATGGAAGAAGCCGTTCACCTTGTTGCCTTCAGACGTGTAAACGACCATCAGACACTCCTAAGCAGAATCGGCTTTCATCACCGAAGACCACAGACTGCCATTCTTCCCTCCATGTGCTCGTTCTTGACACTACTGCAAACGTGAAAACAGTGACGAGGTGACAGTTATAACCATGCCAGCGGCACGCGTACCCCTAGTCCTGCTTCCAAAAGACGACTGCGTATCGTTCTTCTAGACACCCTTGGTACGACAGAGGGTCGAAATAGTTTTAGCGGAGTTTAATAGCGATATAAAAATAGAGGATAGAATTCGAGGTAGCGGAGTTTGAGCGAGGGAAACCTCTGATCCGTCAAGTACCTGCGGATTATGAAGATCCGAAAACTTCCACTTCCAGTGACGTCACCCCAGACGTAAACGAGTGTCAGCGAACACGTTCCGAATGCACCTTTGGTACTCTGTCATTTTATTAAATGCTGAGCAACACTGGGAAATTTTGCTAGTGGAACATCTAACAGAAAATACACAATGCTTCGGTTGGATTGCTTTACCTCTCAACGGCATTTTTTTTTGCACACCATGGGCTAAATGGCCAGGTCACAAAGATCCCGTAGGCTCAGAGAAGGTTGGTGGAAGAGGACCCACTGACCAATTATTATGAGTCAGATGGTAGCCGCCTGTTAAGGCCATCCAGTGTTGGGTTGTTTTACCTCTGAGCGGCACTTTTTTGCACACCATGGCCTAAATGGCCAGGTCACATGGACCCCGAAGGCTCAGAGAAGGTTGGGGGAGGGGACCCACTGGAACAGCTGTTGGGAGACAGATGGTAGCCTCCCGTCAAGGCCATCCAGCGTGTTCTTTAACGTGCACAGGGTATGGCTCTCCCGCACACGGGGCCACGGCTTAACGTTCCATCCGACGGACGGCGGCCTTTCCAAGCCCCATCGGTGTCCCCTACTGACCGTGGGGAGGGCGGGGAAGCCATCCAGTGTGTTCTTTAATGTGCACAGTGTATGGACTACCCACACATGGGGCAACAGCTTAACGTCCCATTCAACGGATAGACCACTCCAATCCCTTCGGTGTGCCCTATTGACTGAGGGCGCGATATGGAGTTTTGCGGAGAAAAATCCCAATTCTGGCCCTAGTTGGGCTCGATAATATGGAACCTGCTGGCGTGCTACCGACTGAGCCACTCCCACCCCAACAAACAACGCATTTTTTTAAAATAAGCACTAATTATATGGTTTGCTTATATGCTACTGAACGGCACCAGCCGCAACTCGGGTCTCAATTTTAATCTGTATATTTGCTTTTTACTGCTCTAAAGGTTCGTGTTTTGAGTTGAGCCCCCTCCCCCCTGTCACTTAAGCATAGACGCAACGCGAACAAATGATTAGTTGGGTTTTTTTTGTGGGGAGGGGCGCACAGATTCAACGCGAAAATTTACCGACCTTGATCAGGTCGTTGCTGACGTCAGCACGCACTCTCATAATACATGCACATTTCCAGGGGGTACGTGAAGCATAAAAGATTGAGAACCACTGATATATATGTTTTATTTTATTCCCATTTTTATACTATAACTATAGTTTTATCTATCTATACAAGGGGTAGGCCAGTTACATACACATTTCCAGGGAGTACGTGAAGCATAAAAGGTTGAGAACCATTGATATATATGTTTTATTTTATTCCCATTGCTATAATATAACTATAGTTTTATCTATCTATACAAGGGGTACGCCAGTTACATACACATTTCCTGGGGGTACGTGAAGCATAAAAGGTTTAGGGAAAAAGGAGCAGAGGAGACAGAATTATTTAAGTGATAAGGCACTTGAGCTTATTTCAGAAAGAAGGAACTGCAGGAATGTCCTTAATCAGTACCCTACTACTCCTAATAGAAAGCATTACAAAGAACTTAATAAACGTGTAAAGGATCGGTTAGCTACTGATAAGAATATTTGCCTTGATGGCCTGGCTGACAAAGCCGAGGAAGCAGTTAGACAGCACAACAGCAGAGAGCTGTACCAGATAGTTAATGTTTTGTGTGGTAGAAAACGAACAGGTATACAGGGATTGAAGGATAAACAAGGCAAGGTTATAGAAGGTGAGAATTCTGTCATGGCTAGGTGGGCTGAGCATTTCAGTGATGTTCTAAACAATGTGGTTAATTCTACTCCCATTGTTTGCAATGATGATAGATGCATTGTTGGCTTTAATGTTGGCCCTATAACACAATCTGAAGTTAGTTTGGCTATTTCTAAACTTAAGCTTCATAAATCCCCAGGGGTGGATGAAATTACTACGGAAATGCTTAGAGCTGGGAATGTTTCAGTTACCATTAGGATTACTGAAATTTTGAATAACTTTTATGATAAAGGCATGGTTCCTAAAGATTTTACCAGAGCTATTAATATCCCTATTTTCAAAAAAGGTGATCGCAGTTCTTGTGATATCTATAGGGGTATCAGCCTACTCTCTGTTCCAGGTAAAGTTCTTTCCATGATTGTGCTTAATAGAATTAAGAATCTGGTTGACAGGCAATTGCGTGATGAGTAATGTGATTCAGAAGTGGTAGGTAATGTGTAGATCAGATATTTTCACAGGTAGATTGTTGAGAAATGTTTAGAGTTTCAGAAACCTTTGGTTGCTAGCTTTGTTGATTTCAAAAAGGCTTTCGACTCTGTTGATCGTCATAATTTGTGGTTGATTGTGAGATCATATGGTATACCAGACAAATTAGTTAACATAATGAAAGCTTTCTATAATAACACTGAGTCATGTGTGAGAGTTGGTAAGTCTTGTAGCAATTGGTTTAGCATTACTTCCGGTGTTCGACAAGGGTGCATTTTGTCTCCTTTTCTCTTTAGTTTGGTTGTTGATTATGTTATGCGAAATTCACTTCAAGGGAAAGCTTTTGGCCTTAAATGGGCTGGAGATAGGAAAATTTCTGATTTAGATTATGCTGATGATTTAGCCCTTTTGGCAAATGATGTTGATGAGTTGAACTCTTTCATTCGAGCTGTTGATGAGACTGGTAGTACAGTAGGTTTGGTTATAAACAGAGAGAAAACTAAAGTGATGAAAATTGGTCAGGCAGGCTGTGATTCAGTTAATCTGAATGGTTGCAGTCTTGAGCAGGTGTCACAGTTTAATTACCTTGGGAGCTACGTAACTGATACTGGTGATGTGCGGCATGAGATTAACAGACGAATAGGGATTGCTGCCGGGACTTTTAAGAATCTATGGAGATTGTGGAGAAATAGGCGTATACACTTAAAGACTAAAATTAGACTGTATAATAGTTTGGTTCTTTCTAGGGTTAGTTATGGTAGTGAAACTTGGACGCTGTGTAAACAAGATAACAGGAAACTAGATGCTTTTGATTCTAGATGCTTACGCAGTATCTTGGGTATTAGGTGGTTTAACTTTATAGCTAATGATGAGGTTAGGCAAAGGAGTCTGCAACCTCCTTTAACCAGCATATTGTGCAGAGAGAGACTCCGCTGGTTTGGCCATGTTGCCCGTATGGATAATTATAGATTGGCGAATAGGGTTATGAACAATGTACCTAGAGGCCTCAGAAGGAGGGGGATACCTAGGATGCGGTGGGCAGACAATGTCAAACAGGACCTTGTTAGAATTGGTGTACAGTGGCCTGGTGCAACAGATGTAGCTCAGGACAGATATGCTTGGAGAATTAAACTGCGCGGTCTGGTTGGACCTCCGTAGCCCATGGCTGCTTGAGGATGATGATGATGATCTATACAAGGGGTAGGCCAGTTATATATACATTTCCAGGGAGTACGTGAAGCATAAAAGGTTGAGAACCATTGATATATATGTTTTATTTTATTCCCATTGCTATAATATAACTATAGTTTTATCTATCTATACAAGGGGTAGGCCAGTTACATACACATTTCCAGGGAGTACGTGAAGCATAAAAGGTTGAGAACCATTGATATATATGTTTTATTTTATTCCCATTGCTATAATATAACTATAGTTTTATCTATCTGTACAAGGTGTAGGCCAGTTACATACACATTTCCAGGGAGTACATGAAGCATAAAAGGTTGGGTACCAGTAATCTAGATGACTGTGCCCTGGGCAGAATTTCCCCATTAGGCACACTAGGCACTAGCCTAGGGGCGTCATCATTTAAATGCTACAATTTAATTATTGAAATAAAAACAAATTGAAGTCTTTTTTAAATTTTAAATAATTGCAAGTATCCATGGAGAGCGATTACTTTTTTCAAAATATTCTCTTTTTCCGTCAATCATAAATGAACTTTTAAAAGAATATGGATTATGAATCACTCTTTTGCTAAATGGAAATTTGAATATAAACTATTTTACAGGAAAATATTGTAGCAAATAAATTTTAATTCTAAAATTTATTCAGTTTTGAATTTAGAAAATATGCCATTTGTATTTAAAGAGTTATTGGAACTAAAATATTTGGCAGAAGATTCCATTGTTTTGATTGTCCTAGAACAGGGTTAGCGAATCTATGGCTAGGAAAAAAATTTTCTAGACACGCGGCATGCCACTTATTGATTCTTTGAACTTCACCCATAATAAGTTGGGCCGGGGTGGATCGATATCGAGTCCCAACTGGGTCAGCGTTGAGATTTATCTCCGCAAAACTCCTCGCCCTGCCCACGGTCAATAGGGACACTGCTGGGCTTTAAAAGACCTCCGTCCGTCTGGGACGTTACCGAGATCCGTGTTTGGATTAATACAGGGACGGAACTAGCGAGGCAAGAAGACCATGCCCCCCATTTCAAAATGCTAGGAAGGAAAATTGAGGTAAAAAATTATGAAATTTATGTTTAATGCATTTTTTAAGAATATTTTTATAGAGCTGTAAAACGGAGGGAAAATGTTATAATGCATTAAAAATCCAGTCTCTTGCCCCCCCCCCCCTTTTTATAATTTAACGACTCAATTTGTTTCTTGATCCCCCCCCCCCCTTCCCTAGATCCTTAAAATTCCTATATATATCTCGACTACATTATTTCGTTTTTCAATCGTTGGGAAGGTAAATATTAATAATTTAATATGCAAATAAGAACGCACTACCGCTTTGTGTGTCTAGGGACGAGTGAGGTGTAAATCCGGTTCTTGGCTATGCCCTGGAGACAACTTCTAAATGGTATTTATCTCCCCTATTCGACTGAAAAATTGCACTGCTTGAAGTAAAATTATCAATTGAAGAGAATGGAAAAAAAATGTACAGGATAAAATAGACTTCAGTCCGTGCCCTCGACTGGAGCAATGGCTCTGCCTTCAATGCTGCCCCAGTATGCATTAACTGCTAAACATATCCACACAAAAGAAACTGGAAAACATTTACAACAAAAACTAGATTGATTAATGAAGAAGAGGCTTTTAAGCATCATCAGAGTCACACAAACCGGTTTACAACGGAACGGTTGCTATCCTTGAATTCATTTTGGCAAATCCAGAAATAGCACAAGGAATCATTGCACCAATATGGTTTTAATTATCTTTCTAGGAAATTACGTAAGGCTGTCTGCAGGACTGTATTAGGAGTCTGTGACGATTTTGCATATCGAAATTTCTTCTTGTGCTCTGAGTGACTTATGTCACCCCTTTATTTTTTCGTCGGACTACACGAGGAATGTCACGCAACGTAACCTCAAAAACCGTTAGCGTAGGAGGACTTGTATCCACATTAAAGGGAGTACAGATTTGGAAGTTTCCGAATCATGACAAAGACTTGCCTTGACCGCCCCCCCCCCCCTCTATATTCGGCATTGATGCAGATAGCAGTTCCGGTTTAGTGAGCCCGTTCACCGCTCTGGAGAGAGTTCATTTTAGCAAGCACTAAAGGTAGGTTGTGCGTGAGATCACCCAAACGATAGGGTTAACTTTTTTAACATCAGGGTAAAAAACATTTGCATTCGTGACACACTGGTGTTTGTTGACTTATACTGAGGAATAGTTTTCTTTTCTGTGTTAGTGCGATGACTGGAGGCGCTTGATGTAATCAGATCTTATTTGCATTTATTAAGCAACAGAGCAGCGAACTGGAATTTGCAACCAATGATAATTCTCGATCAAGGTGAAACCAACGGCAGAATTTATATAAAGACACAATGCCACTTTACATCAAAGTACAGGAAATGTGCTAGTGAAGTTGTGAACAACCCTGTTAAGGTTAACTTGTAGACAGGTAATTGTGTCTTGTTTTTCTTGCTATAGACATGAAAAATAATTGAGTTTGGTTAGAATCAAGTTGTTGTGTGTGTTCTGTGATGTTAAGTAACCGCGGATATAGAAAGTAAAAGTAATGGAGGTGACTAAATTGAATCAGAAAATTTTGAAAGAAAAAAAAGCGGAAGGTGAGAGAGTGATAAATTTCAGTATAATATTATTGCAGGTTGCTTCAGAACATATTTAACAAGTGAATGATATTATTTTAGTATAACATTCGTCTCTCTGTTTTAGTGTTTTTTAAAAAGTTCCTGAAAAATGCTTTTATTTTTTCGTGTCTCCATTCTGGTTACTATTATTCTCAAATGGGGTAAGGCGTGAATACTTGCCTCCCTTCCTAGATTCGGGATTCATAATATTCTCCTAATCTTTGTGTGGCCTCAATCATTCCACTTATACAAGTAAGTAATAATAATAAAATTTATATACAAATAACAGTTTTACTATTTTTAATTTTCTGCCCTTTTTGTAAAAATAATATATTTAATATTTTATGCACTGCAGCACAGTTTAGTTTTTATTTTCTTCGATATGTTTATTATTTTCCCTTATTATTTCTGAAATTAATGAACAGTTGGAGTTAGAAATTGTATTAAATTTAACAAATAAAATAAAAATTTGAAAATATTGTGGTAGCTTTTAAGAGATAGTTTACTGATAGGAATAATCTATCCGCTTTTCTGAGAGGGGTGTGGAAAATGCCACTGTTTATATTTAAGAATTAAAAGAGGAATACTTCTTTTGTTGTATAATTACTAATGAAATACTATTTGCATTTTTTCCATCATCCGCTTGCTCAAATGAAAACTTTTAAGGAATGATATAGTAGGTAAAGGAAAAACTTCTTTCTCTTTGAAAACGAAATTCTCATATGCGCCAGAGGCGATATGCGTTCTTCTAGTTTGAATTAATAACGACAAGCCTGACGTTATATATTTCTTCTTCTTCTCACTGAATGTAGACATTTAAAATTATTATAAACCAAAAAATAAAGTTATTTATTTAAGAAATATACAAAAATCATGTGTAAATGACTAAACGTGAATCGATGTCAAATGAGCACAGATCTCCTCTGGAGAATATAGGAATCTCGTTTTCAAAAAAATGAAGCTTTTCGTTTTACGAATTTCTGCACTCTTTAAAGGTTTCAAATTGAACAAATAATGAGGAAAATGCAAATAATAATTTCATTAGCATTTAGAAAATGCAAATAATAATTCTATTATTACAAATATTATTATGCGAGTATTATTGTAAATATATTATTATATTGTATTGTAATAATAGAATATATTATTTGTAATAATAGAAGGATATGTCTCCTTGCCGGGGACGGGGGTGGCTCAGTCGGTAGCGCGCCAGGCTCGTAATCTGTAGTTCCCAGGTTCGAGTCCCAGCTGGGTCAGCGTTGAGATTTATCTCCGCAAAATTCCCCGCCCTGCCCACGGTCAGTAGGGGACACCGATGGGCTTGGAAAGGCCGCCGTCCGTCGGATGGGACGTTAAACCGTGGCCCCGTGTGCGGGAGAACCATACCCTGTGCACGTTAAAGAACACGCTGGATAGCCTTGACGGGAGTATACCATCTGTCTCCCAACAGCTGTTCCAGTGAGTCCCCTTACCCAACCTTCTCTGAGACTTCGGAGTCCATGTGACCTGGCCATTTAGCCCATGATGTGCAAAAAAGTGTTGCTAAGGAGTAAAACAACCAAACACGCTGGATGACCTTGACGGGAGGCTACCATTTGTCTCCCAACAGCTGTTCCAGTGGGTACCTTCCCCCAACTTTCTCTGATCCTTCGGGGTCCTTGTGACCTGGCCATTTAGCCCATGGTGTGAAAAAAGTGCAGCTCAGAGGTAAGACAACCCAACCCAAAATCACCTTGCCTGTTTATTTTTGATTGTGGAATCGAATTTGATCTGTCGATTTTTGTTTATGAAGTCTAGTTTGGTGCAGAGAGGAATGCAAATTGGGATCCAAAAGCATTGGATCGCAGAAAGTTTTACTCTGCTAAAGTTGGAACTTTTAAAATTCAGGAAAACTAGGTACTAGTAAATATTTACTATTTGTATTTCTCCAACTATCCTTCCTAGAATTTTCACTGTTTTTTTTCACGCTAAAGGGAGATAAAACAAAAACTCAATAGCGCCCTCTAATGTGAAAGTTGTAAAATGCAAAAAGTTAAACGAATATTGAAAACGATCTGTTCACGTTACAAATTCGAGATTTTGGTGTTAGTAAGTGGGGCTGAAGAGGTTTATATCTGACAACGATTGTCCTCCTTACCACTGGGATGGGGGCTTTAAGAAATGAATGAAAAATTGTTTTTGTGTTATTATAGGGTTTCATTTGAATATAATTCATTAGCTCTGTAATAGCTTATGCAAACACCCCTTTTTTCCTGGGAGGTTAAGGGTGCAACCCTCACATTGTTAAGAGCCACTTTGAAAGGAAACTGTATTTCAAATTCGGTGATCAAAGCTCTTACCGTTTAGAAAACATTCCCCCATATTTTCGGGAGTGTGTTCAGGGTTGGGGAGGTAGTGGAACAGGTGCCTCTACATGAATGAGCCTCAGGAAGCCACAAATGAATTAAGAATATAGGCAATTTTTACTTTTTTAATAAAATTGCCTATATTGCCTATAGATGGGAGGTCAAATCCATATGTTTCTTTAATTTACTATGAGAGGAAGTTGTGTACCGAATTCGGTGATCATAGCTCTTGTCCTTTAAGAGAAACAGTCCCCGTTTTTCTAAAGAAAAAAAAAAATCAGAAGAGCTTCCACGGAGCCATTTTTTGAGGGGGAGGGAAGGAAATATTGAGGGCCAAACTCTTTCACTATTATAAGTTGTGTTTTGAGAAAACTGTATGCTGAATTTGGTGGTTCAAACTCTTACCATTTAGAAGCAGTTCTTAACAATTTTAATAGAGTGCCAAATTTTTAAGGGGTGCATGATCCCTTAGATTTTGAAGGGGAGGGGGTAAAAATTTAAGGGTCTGTAGGAACTTGCTAGGGTGGAAGGGGAGATATTCAGGATCGATATTTTGTCAGCAGGATCCTTTTCGCCCAGCAACATAGTACCAGCAGCAGATCCAGTTTGGGGGCAGAGTGATGAAAACTTGTGTTTGGTTAAAGCCCCGGTACCCCCAGATGTGGGAACAAGAAATCTGGCGTAGCACAAGGAATTGTGTCCTCATCCCATTGGCCGAGATACCCTAACATCCCGGAAGAAACATGCTGTAACCACTTCTGGAGACTATTTCAAACTCAAGGACATTTTTGAATTGAAAGTCAGTTGCGTGCTGACAACGAGACCTTTCGCATGCCAGGCAGATTGTCTGAAGATTGATGCAACCATTTGCAGTAGGACCACCGAGGCTCTTGCACCCTGCTTGTTAACAAAGCGAATGAGTGTACTGGGTGAGCGGTCATTGATTGTTATAAATTATATCCTGTAAATATTCTCGTAAATACATAAAGTGTGTACATATATAAAATATTGTGTTTATCGGCCACCTAGCTAGTGATATCCTGACAAGGTAGAGACGAGTACACAAGGCGGCTGGAAAAAGATCTAGCCCCCAGAACTAGTTAGTACTAATAGATGAGTTCCATAAAACACCATTGTAGGATAAAATCGATGGTTGTACTCCTATTGGACATCTGCTTGAATAGGTTTGAGCAAATATTAATATTAAATAATCGTTTTAAAATTCCACAGGAAGCTATTTTTTTAATAATAGAGCTCTTAATTTTAGATTATTCTATAATATTCTTAGAGAAATTTTTTGTTAAGGTTATACTATATTGAATATTTTTTAAATAAAAATAGAAAAAGCAAACAATAGTCAGCTATCAACCTGAAAAAACGAGATGTCTACACACTACGAAAGTTTATTGGAAAATGAAAACTACAGATTTTGTCAACGGAGGCACTGCAGGCAGTGGTATTGAACAATGTCTTCTATACCCTTCCATATAGACAATTTTTATATATATTTTTTTAATATTACTACTGGTGGACTCTTGTGTTAATCTTTATACTAATGTTTATCTTTAAATATATTTTATTTAGAAAGATAATTATTCGTATTTATTATCAACTATCATAATGCTAATTAAGACAAATAATTTTTCTCCTAAATAAATATATTTATGGATAAATATTAGTATAAAAATTAGCACAGAGTCCACCAGTAATAATATTAGAATCAGAAATATAAGAAATGTCTATATTGGTAAGACTAATTAAGCTGATGTCATAAATTTAATCCTTTGGCTTTCTGTAATAGGAGATGTTGTATTAAGTCGCCTAATTATGCTAGATAGTTTTTCTGTGGGCAGGACGACCTGTCTACGAGGTCCTAATCTTAGCGTTATCTAAGTTATGATTAGAGGAAACTAGATGCTAAATTTGGCGGTTCTAACTTTTAACGTTTAGAAGCAATTCCTACCAGCATTTAAAAGGATTTTTTTTTTCGAGAGGGGGGAGCAAACTCTTACGAAGGTCTAAGTTACGATTAGAGGAAGCAGTATGCTGAGTTTGGCTGTTCTAGCTCTTGTAATTTAGAAGCAATTCCTACCGCTTTTGAGGAGACGGGAATGGCTCAGTTCGCAGCGTGCCAGGCTCGTAACACAAGCACAATAACATCCAGTACAACAGACTTGTGATTTGCAATGTTTGAATAAAATGGGGGTTCAATTGGTGCATCAATCATAAGCCTCTTGATGGCTGACTGCCATCGAGTACTGCAAAAGCACTCTCCCATTTCTGTTAGTTGGGTTGTTGGGTTGTTTTACCTCTGAGTGGCACTTATTTTGCACACCATGGGCTAAATGGCCAGATTACATGGACTCCGAAGGCTCAGAGAAAGTTGGGGGAGGGAACCCACCGGAACAGCTGTTGGGAGACAGATGGTAGCTTCCCGTCAAGGCCATCCAGCGTGTTCTTTAACGTGCATAGGGTATGGCTCTCCCGCACAAGGTGCCCAGGCTTAACGTCCCATCCGACGGACGGCGGCCTCTCCAAGCCCACCGGTGTCCCCTACTGACCGTGGGCAGGGCGGGGAATTTTGCGGAGATAAATCTCAACGCTGACCCAGCTAGGACTCGAACCTGGGAACACAGATTAGTGCCTGACGCGCTACAGACTGAGCCACCCCCGCCCCCATTTCTGTTAGTTGCCCTAGAGTACCAGTCGGACGTTTGGAGTTCAAATCCGCAAGTATCAAAAGAGTCTGTTGTCAAATAGTATTTTTCTGAGATTGTTTTTATTCATGAGTTTGTTCAGCGGGTTATATGCTGCAGTTTCCGAAAGGAAACAGTTTCCAACACTACCCCTGTTGCCTCAATGTTTTGTAGGTCTGAAATAACTGACTCAACGAATAGATAGTTTCTTCGGGAACAGCCGTTCCCCTCCGTTATTGTGTTCTGTCTGTCCTGTAGCAATCGAAGTTAGCAACATTTAGGTTGTCTTAACCCTTATATGCATCTCATTAATTAAGGTCACATCAATGTCTTGATAAAATATCAAGTTTTAAAATTCGTAAAAGTCATTATTTAATCCTTTAGAGTTCCAGAACAGAATCTGAAGATTGCTTTATTTTGAAAGGTAACTTTGTTCATTTTCTATCAAAGATTTCAACAATTAATCTAGTCTTTTCAATCCAATATCAATTTTGCCCATTTGAATTTTTAACTTCTTAAAATCCAATAACAAGTCCTTAATTTTAACCATATAGTTCTTTTAAATTAAGGCTCTTAAAAGAATTAATAAATTATCTAATATCAGAAAGTATTCTTATGTATTTCCCCTTGTTTTTGTGCAGAGCATTATAGTCGCTGAGTTAAGACTTTTACCTCCATTTCAAATCTCTGATTTTGGGGAACAACTTTCTTTATATTGGAAGCAGCCGTTTGATCATAAGATTTCCTTTTATTCAGATCATTAACAATCTTCTTACTAGAATCCGCTGTGTCATCAGAACCATTATCAATTTTGTTGACAAATCCAGATTTGTATTTGGGCAATTTTTCGCATTCCTTATAGTAATTTGCAGTACGCCGTTTTCCGCAATTTGCATATAGAGGGGCCGTCATCTATTTTCGTAGAGCAGGCTGATGTTAGGTACTCCTCTCCATACTTGACGCATCGTGGATTGTTAAAGCAACTTGATTAGAAATGCCCAAAACGTTGACATTTATGGCACTGGACTGGGCCAGGTCTTTTCTGTAAGGTTCAATGTGGACCTTGAAAGGAAATAGGTCCTTGACTTGAAATATCTTCTTTCCTTGTAAGTTATACCATGAAAATAGGGATCGGACCTTTTTTTAGAGCTTTTCCTTAGTTCTTGGATGTTCAACAATGGAAAACCAAGGTCCAAAGTTCTTTTCGGATTTTTTCGAAATCAACATCAGCTGGCAGGTTACGAACAACCACCTTCAAAATATTTGTCCTGCTTTAGCTGATAGGAGCCGTCCCATGGCTGAGTGGTTAGCGCGCTTGGCTACTGATCTAAGGAACCTGGGTTCGAGCCCCGGGTAAGGCATGGCTGTTTGTGTCGTTTTTCTGCTGAGGTCCTGCCATCCTCTCAGACCTTCTACTCTGGCATATAAACTGACAGGCTCCTGTCAGACCTCTGTGGCAAGCAGCTGCTTGAGGGTTTTTTTATTTATTTTTTATTACAGCTGATAGGTGTGGAAGGATAGTCTGTCTTCTTCAAGTTTCTTAATAAAGTTTATGTAAACTTGCAGCCAGATCATAATACACCAAACTAACAGCATTCGATTTTTCTCTGCGTAGTTTAATGAAAGCTGAAGTTTGTCATGCCCCATTACCACAATCGTCAACGAACCGAAGGGCAAACATTTATACGCTCTGTAGAGCATATCATAAGTACATGGGTGAGATCCGACACATCATTTCCGGCGATTATGTTGAACACCTATAATCGTTGTTATGTCATTTGTTTTCTTCTTAGGGGCTGGGGTGGCTCATTCGGTAACGCGCCAGGCTCGTAATCTGAAGGTTCCCAGGTTCGAGTCCCAGCTGGGTCAGCGTTGAGATTTATCTCCGCAAAGCTCTCCGCCCTGCCCACGGTCAGTAGGGGACACCGATGGGCTTGGAAAGGCCGCCGTCCGTCGGATGGGACGTTAAGCCGTGGCCCCGTCTGCGGGAGAGCCATACCCCGTGCACGTTAAAGAACACGCTGGATGGCCTTGACGGGAAGTCTACCATTTGTCTCCTAACAGCTGTTCCAGTGGGTCTCCTCCCCCAACCTTCTCTGAGCCTTCGGGGTCCTTGTAACCTGGCCATTTAGCCCATTGTGTGCAAAAAAAGTGCCGCTCAGAGGTAAAACAACCCAACACAACCCAACCTGTTTTCTTCTCATGCGATAAAATATTTCAAATGTTCGAAGTTCCATAACTACTGTGTGTATTACTTCTATAACAAAAAAAAGTAAGAAATGCAATAATCCACTGTTAAGTTCCTTGTATTGAAATAAATATATAATAGTGTAATGACTAGAAGTTCCCAGCTGGAACAAATAACTGCGCATGCGCGAACCACTGAAATCTCAGCGTAACTTGGCTGAAGTTATTACTCGTCATGCTGTGTGCTTTGTAGGATCTAAAATGCCAAACTGTAATTCATATTTAATCCGTAACAGCAAATTTTAATATATTTTTGCCTAATATATGGGACATTTCAGGACAAAACAGGGACACTTTCAGACATTTGAGCACAAAACTGAAAAAGATACTGTATTTCAACATGAGTCACACAATATAGGATATAGAGAATAAATAAATATTTTGTACTGGAAATTTATTTACAGTTACGCTGTTTATTCAGAGTACATAATTACAAATTATCTATACAACTTCCAATATTTATATCTCCAGAGGACTTCTAGATAAATGGATGTACATTGTTTCAAAACGTCTTTTGTTTCATATAAAAATCATAAATATCCCGTCGAACAGTTGCTGGCCACAGACGTCTGACAAGAGCCTCAGTATATAGGCCACAGTAGATCTATGAGGAAGGGGAGGTCTTTAGCAGAAAAACAACTACTTCCCCAAGGCTCGATCCCAGGTCCCTTCAAGCACTAGCCAAACACACTACTAACCACTCGGCCACTGGCAAGCCACCTTACCACAATAGCCTTGGCACTGCAGTAACAGAAGACCTAATTTTGAAAAAAGAAATATAGCACATTTATTGAACTGAAATTTCTTAAAACTTAACAGGTAGTTATTGATTTTAGAAATCAGGTAATTAATTTTCAAAAATTCTCAAAAATTCTAATAAAATCATTATGAATAATAATTATTGATTTAAATTAAATTCAAATTGATTAAATAAAAATATAATTAAAAATCTTATGAATAAATAGCTTTTTTACTGATTTAAAAATAAATAGTTTTAACTTAAATTTTGAACAAATGACATCACTTGAATTTTTATGTATTTTCTTCCCTCTGTTTACTCAAGGCTGTCCAGGCCTGGTGTATCAAGGTGGCCTTGTCACTCTCTTTATTTTAAAATACATACGTACATACATACATGCATGCATACAAAATCCTCATGCAGCCCTGGGCTACAGAGGTTCTACCAGATTGCGTAATTTTCCACTCCAAACGTGTCTGTTCTGAGCTACAGCTGCTGCATTTGGCCACTGTAGGCCAATTCTAACAATTGTAAGCAGGATAGCAAGGTCCTGTTTGACATTGTCTGCCCATCGCAACCTACTTCTCAATCTTTTGCTGATACCCTTAGGCACACTGTTCATAATCCTCTTTGCCAATCTACAGTTATGCATACGAGAAACATGGCCAAACCAATGCAGTCTCTTTATGCACAATATGCTGCTCAAAGGAGGTTGATGACTCTTTCTTCTAACCGCATCATTACTTACAAAGTCGAACCACCTAATGCCTAAGATACTGGGTAAACGTCTAGAATCAAAGGCATCAAGTTTCTTGTTATCCTGCTTTCAAAGGGTCCATGTTTCACCACCATAACTAACCTTAGAAAGAACTAAACTATTATACGGTCGAATTGTAGTCTTTAGGTGTGCACGCCTATTTTTCCACACTCTCCATAGATTCTTAAAAGTCCCAACGGCAAACCTTATTTTTCTATTAATCTCATGCTGTACATCACCAGTATCTGTTACATAACTCCCAAGATAAGTAAACTGAGACACTTGCTCAAACGTGCAGCCATTCAAAGCAACTGAAGCATTATCTGCCTGACCAATTTTCATCACTTTAGTTTTTTCTCTGTTTATCACCAAACCTACTCTATTACCATTCTCATGAACAGCCCTAATGAAAGAATTCATTACCCAACAGGACCAAATCATTTGCATAATCAAAATTAGACATTTTGAAATCTGTATACTATTTAAAGCCAAAATATTTCCCTTGCGAAGAATTTCGCATAGCATAATCAATAACGAAACAGAAAAGGAGACAAAATGCATTTTTGTCTAAACTTCACTAATAATGTTAAACCAATCGGTGAAAAACTTACCAGTTCTCACACACGACTCAGTGCTATTATAGGAAGCTTTCATTACACTAATTTATCAGGTATTCCATATGATCTAACAATCAACCACAAATAAGTCGATCTACAGAGTCAAAAGCCTTTTGAAATCTATAAAGGTAGCAACCACAGGTTAAGTGCCTCTGCCAATAAATATATTTGATCAATACATCCCATACCACTTGTGAATACGCACTGTTCATCACGCAGTTTTCCATCAACCAAAATCTTAATTCTATTAAATGAAATCATGCAAAGAATTTTACATGGAACAGAAAGTAAACTATTTCCCCTATTATCACAAAAACTGCGATCACCTTTTTTAAAAAATGGGACACTAATAGCTCTAGTAAAATCCTTAGGAACAACACCTTTATCATAAAAAATATTCAAATTTTCAGTCAGCCATGTGACAACACAAATGTTACCAGCTGTAAGCATTTCAGTGGTAATTTCGTCCACCCCTGGTGATTTATGCAGTTTTAATTCAGAGATAGCCATAGGTACTCCGGAATGTGATAGAGGACCATCATTAAAGCACAGTAATACTTCTATCCTTATTACAATAAATGGGAGTAGAAATAATCACATTATTTAGAACTTCTCTAAAATGCTCAGCTAGCTATTACAGAATCCTCACCTTCAACCACTTGCCATGTCTATCCCTTAATCTTTGTGTACCTATCTGTTTCTTCACGCAAAAAACATTAATAATCAGATACAACCCTCTGCAGTTGTGCTGTCTAACTGCTTCCTCAGCTTAGTCAGCCAAGCTATCAAGCTAAAGATTTTTATCAGTTGTTAACTGATCCTTTACACGTTTATTAAGCTCGTTGTAATACCTTCTGTTAGGACCAGTAAGCTGTTGATTCATATTAATCCTGCACTTCTTTCTTTCAGAAATAAGTTCCATAGCCTTATCACTCAAATAATTCTGTTTCCTCTGTTTCCTTTTAACCAAAAGAGTACTGTTGGTTTCAAGAAAAGCCTTTTTAAACTGATCCCATTCTTTTCAACTTCAGCTGTAAGCAAACCACGATTGTCATAATCACTAAGTAGCCTATCATGGTATACTTTGGTTATATCTGGATCTTTCAGGCATTCAGTGTTAAAGCTAATTTTCTTAACTTTAGCACAACATTTCTTAAGCTTCAGCTGCATGACACTTTTGACCAGGTAATGATTACACCCAATTTCTGCTCCCTTGTATGATCTGGGATTTCTAACTGAACTGATCCATTTGCTGCTAATTAAAATATAATCTATCATATTCATATGCAACCCATCAGGTGAAGTATGTGTAGTTATGTAGGTGTTATAGTTATTCCCAAATCATTAAGTTTACTTACCTGTAGGAGACTAATTGCCATTGGAACTAATTGCTAATTGCCATTGCCATTGGAGGAGACTGATTGCCATTGCCATTGGAACTATCAATGCCAAAGGGACCTAAAGCTCCAGCTCAAAGATCAGAGTCAGTATCAACTTCAGCATTGAAGTCATCTTAGCACAGGAGCAATATCTTCTTTCTTCATAGAATTCAAAATATCCTGAAGCTGAATGTAACACGTATCTTTCTGGTTATCCTCTGAGTCCTGTGTGGGGGCATAACAACAGATGACATTCAAGTTTTTAATTTTCGTTTTAAACTTTGCCGTAAAAAATCTTTCATTAAAACAGTCATATCATAGAAGAGCATCACTGACGTGTCTGCTGAGAAGCAAATCTACACCTTGGAGATCCTTTCCATTCTCCCTGCCTTAAATAAGAAATTTAAAGTTATTCATACGAATAATTTCAGTTCCCATAATACAAGATTCATAAAATTTTATACCTGTATTATTTTTATTGTTCAGAAAATACTGCTGGGATTTATAAACCAACTGAGGAATAAAGAATCAGGATTTGAGGAGAAAATATCAAGACTGTGGAGTCATGCAAAGTTTCAATTTCTCATACCTTCATTTCTTTGAAGGTGGAGGTAAGATCAATATTTCATTTTTAGGTATTCAAATATTTACGTTTAATTTCCTAACGTAAGACTAATAACGATTCATAGCATACACAGTCGTATCAGAAAAATATGACCACCTACCATACATATACTATGGTAGGTGGTATATGTATGGTAGGTGGTCATATTATTCTGATACCACTGTGTATATTTAAAACTTCGACGTATTTGTTATTATGCACACTCACGGATATTGACGCTGGCAGAAAGTTTCTAGTGGGGGGCAAATTTGTTTCAGGGAGGGCAAAACATTTCTAGCGGAGGGCAAAACAAATCAATGTTTCAAAGTAAAAATATTAATATTCAGCCTCTCATTAAAATGCACATAAACTAAACGAAGAAATAAAGGAAGAATTTTTATCGTAAATACACGTTATATTGAAATATTTTTTTCTAATTATTCAATTGAAAATTTAAATTATATCTTTAAAAAAAAAGTGTAAAATTGCATGATCGCATTGCAATAGATTTCCAAATTTTGAGTCTAAGTCCTTAGATCGAGTAAATGAAATAAAATACCTTGCAATCACGCTTTTTAATAAATTAAACTGAAAGGTTATGTCAATATGAGAATTGATAAAATTGGAGCAATGCTTTTAAGAATTTCCCTGTTTCAGAAATAATTTGTGTAGAAACAGTGAGAATAAATACAGTAAATATATATCTACGTGTTACATTTTAAGACATACTACTTTTATTTAGAACCGGTAGTTACCTAAGAACTAATTTTCTTGTTAGTGTACTATCCAGGCTCTGAATATCATAGGTAACTCTTATGTTACCTGAAGTATTATTGCAGTTATGTAAACAATATATATTTAATTTCTGTTAATACATTTTCTTGCATTTCAGATCCAACAGCACGTTCATGGTTCCTTATCAGTAATGGTTATCTCCCATTAACTTTATGCACACTTTATGTTGTGGGAGTGAAATTCGTTGGCCCTTTCATCATGAAGGATAGGAAGCCCTTTGACCTGCGTCCTCTGATGATTATCTACAATTTCGCAATCGTTTTAGTATATACCATCACAGCCTCAATAGTAAGTAAAGTTTAATATTAAATTAAATAAGTTAAGATAGAGCTGATTTAGCTTAATCAGATACGAATTTATCTTCTGGTTATAGTAGGTTAAAGAATAAAGGTAGCGACAATTCTGCACATAATGGGCTAAATATATATATTATATTACGTTTTTTATTAACGATTCACGGGGAAATGTTTTCTCCAAAATCGGGCTCAATAGTTGTCAAATTGTTCGGTTGAAAAATTCAAACTGAACTCGTCTCCAGTTCCATAAAAAAGTATAACAGTACTGTAAACAGAAAAACATTTATTCTGAGGCTGAGGAGGTATCATGTTCCCAGGGCCTCTTACTAGTTGGCGGTTGACATGCTGCCAGACAAATTTCAAAGCAATGTCCCTGAGGATTTAATGTCTAACCTTTAATATTAGGCTGGATTTTTACAGTCGCTCAAAAAAAATATCCCAACACTATGGTTGATTGGTCACTTGTGTGTTGATTGGTCACTGGTGTCACGTGACACAAAAGGTTGCCAGACCAATAATTTCTAAAAAAAAATCGTTTCCAGATATATTTTCTGAATTCTGTAATCAACCATAGTGTTCGGATTTGTTTTTGAGCGATTGTACCTCTGAACGGCGCTTTTTTTGCACACAATGGGCTCAATGGTGAGGTCACAGGAGCCCCAAAGACTGAGAGAAGGTTGGAGGAGGGTACCCACTGGAACAGCTGATAATAGACAGATGGTAGCCTCCCGTCAAAGGCACGCAGCGTGTTCTTTAGCATGCAAAAGAAACCACGGTTTAACATCCTATCCAAAGGATGCCGGTTTTTCTAAGAACTTAGGTGACCCCTACTGACAGATGAGTTTTGCGAGATGAATCTCGACTCTGGCCCAGCTGCGACTCGAACCTGAGGACTGCAGATTACGAGTCTAAGCCCTTAGGTGACCCCTACTGACAGATGAGTTTTGCGAGATGAATCTCGACTCTGGCCCAGCTGCGACTCGAACCTGAGGACTGCAGATTACGAGTCTGACGTGCTATCGACTGAGCCACTCCAGCCCCTTCTTTGCTAATGCACTTTTGCTATAGACTGAGACAATCCAGCCCCTTCTTTGCTAATGCACTGGTGCTATCGACTGAGCCACTCCAGCCCATTCTTTGCTAATGCACTGGTGCAACCGACTGAGCCACTCCAGCCCCTTCTTTGCTAATGCACTGGTGCTATCGACTGAGCCACTCCAGTCCCTTCTTTGCTAATGCACTGGTGCTATAGACTGAGACAATCCAGCCCCTTCTTTGCTATTGCACTGATGCTATCGACTGAGCTACTCCAGCCCCTTCTTTGCTAATGCACTGGTGCTACCGACTGAGCCACTCCAGCCCCTTCTTTGCTACTGCATTGGAGCGTGAATCTAGAGTCTGTTTTCCGGTCGCAGGATATCTTTTATACATATCGTTCCAATCAAAGGTGGACAACCCCTCTATCTGGGTAATGGATTGATTGATCTTTGTACTCTTCCACAAGGAAACGGGTATACGTAGAAGGAAATCATCAACACCAGAATCAGTGGCAAATATCGACTTGAATGTGACAGACTTTGTGTGGATTCCAGACAAACCTTGCATGACTTTTTAATTTGACTATCAGGGTCCACTGTTCAGTTTATGGACAATGTGGTCATTATTAATTCGCAATGATATTTCGAAATTATGGGCATTTGAAAGCAGACAATGATGTCGAAGAGCTCAACACTGATTAACTTTTGTTATTCCAAGAGTCCAAGTCTCATCTGGGTCAGGGTTGAGAATTAACCCTGAAAAAAATCCCCCCCCTTGCCCATGGTCAATAGGGGACACCTACCGGCTTGGAAAAGCCGCCGTTCGTCGGTTGGGACGTTAAGTCGTGGCTCCATGTGTGTGAGAACCATACCCTGTGCATGTTAAAGAACCCGTTGGATGAATTGACGGGTGGTTACCATCTGTCTCCCAAACACTATTCTAGTGGATCTCCTCCAACAACCTTCTCTCTGCCTTTGGGGTTCTTGTGACCTGGCCATTTAGCCCATTGTGTGCAAAAAAAGTGACGCTCAGAGGTAAAACAATCCAACCCAACCCTACCCTCGGTCAGAAAGAAGAGACCGGTTACCTTGTCATGATCCCATCTGTTGGAAGGGGACGTTAAGCCGTGGTCTCATCTATATGAGAGCTATACTCTGTGCACATTAAAGAACACGCTGGATGGCCTTGATGGGAGGCTACTATCTGCTGTTCTAGTGGGTCCACTCCTCCAACCTTCTCTGAGCCTTCGGGGTCGATGTGACCTGGCCATTTAGCCCATGGTGTGCGAAAAAGTGCCGCTCACAGGTACAGTCGCTCAAAAAATATAAGAACAGTATGGTTGATTAAAGAATTCAGAAAAAAAAATCTGGCAACGATTTTTTTTAGAATTAGAAATTCCGTAATGTTCGGATACTTTTTTTGAGTAAGAACGTTGTTTTGTTGCATGACAACGTCTGCTAACTTACTGCCCAAGTAACAATAACAACGTTTAAGAGGTATGGTTGAGAATAAAAGGAACATTCTTCCTAACATCCTTGGAACTCCTTTGTTAGACTTTCACGTTTCTGGACTTCAAAAAACCCCCATGAAAAGAAGGAAGTTGGAGTCACCTAAAGATGTTCCAGACTTCCTCATACAACAGCCAAAGTCATTCTTGCAAAGAAAATATCGTGTTACTAATTGCATGTTGGGACAAATTTCTATGGCGAATTTGAATGGATCATAAATAATTTACGCTTCCTTTCCAACTTGTGCGATTTCTATTTGAAACGAACATTACAAAATCTCTTTCCTGGACGTTATCTAGAAGTAGAAATTCTAAGGGCTTGAAACGTCATTGTTCAAGCTCTTGGAAACGCAGCGCCGCCAAAAACAAAGTTTTTGCCAATTCTGCCAGTAATGTCCTAATTATAGCAATAGTTTCTTTTCTTTTGAAAATCATCGTAGTGACGTAAAACTTAATACTAAAACATGTGGCCGTTGTCATCGTATTTACGGCTCCTTGTCTGAAAATAAAAATTTCTCCTGGTGTGATACTAAATTAAACGACAGCTAAATGGTTCTTATTTATATCAAATATTACATGGCTCACCAATATAATGGAAACTAGGTTCAGCATTCTTATAATGAAATCTAAATGTAAGATTAACATGCTTTTAAATGCATTGGTGCTCAAACGTTATGCCGATTTTCGCATTTTTGGCTAATCTTCTGTGATAATTGACAATATATAAAATATGACGCTGAGTTCGAATCTGCACACGGAATTTGCATTAAACAGTCTCGCGCATGTGAAACATTTCAGTGTAAAAAGCACCTCTTTGTACGTGCGCGTCAGTTCGAGTTAGTCTTGGCATCCGAAGACACCGATGGGCTTGGAAAGACCGCCGTCCATCGGATGGTACGTTAAGCCGTGCTCCCGTGTGCGGGAGAGCCATACCCTTGAGTTTTATCCATGTGTATAAGGGGTAGGCCAGTTACACACACATTTCCAGGGGGTACGTCAAGCATAAAAGGTTATGAACCGCTGATATATATGTTTTATTTTATTCCCATTGTTATACTATAAATATAGTTTTATCTATCTATACAAGGGGTACGCCAGTTACATTCACATTTACAGGGGGTACGTGAAGCATAAAAGGTTGAGAACCACTGATATATATGTTTTATATTATTCCCATTGTTATACTATAACTATAGTTTTATCTATCTATACAAGGGCTACGCCAGTTACATACACATTTCCAGAGGGTACGTGAAGCATAAAAGGTTGAGAACCACTGATATATATGTTTCATTTTATTTCCATTGTTATACTATAACTATAGGTTTATCTATCTAGACAAGGAGTACGCCAGTTACATACACATTTCCAGGGGGTACGTGAAGCATAAAAGGATGAGAACCACTGATATATATGTTTCATTTTATTTCCATTGTAATACTATAACTATAGGTTTATCTATCTAGACAAGGAGTACGCCAGTTACATACACATTTCCAGGGGGTACGTGAAGCATAAAAGATTGAGAACCACTGATATATATGTTTTATTTTATTCCCATTGTTATAATATAACTATAGTTTTATCTATCTATACAAGGGCTACGCCAGTTACATACACATTTCCAGAGGGTACTGAAGCATAAAAGGTTGAGAACCACTGATATATATGTTTCATTTTATTTCCATTGTTATACTATAACTATAGGTTTATCTATCTAGACAAGGAGTACGCCAGTTACATACATATTTCCAGGGGGTACGTGAAGCATAAAAGGTTGAGAACACTGATATATATGTTTCATTTTATTTCCATTGTTATACTATAACTATAGGTTTATCTATCTAGACAAGGAGTACGCCAGTTACATACACATTTCCAGGGGGTACGTGAAGCATAAAAGGTTGAGAACCACTGATATATATGTTTCATTTTATTTCCATTGTTATACTATAACTATAGGTTTATCTATCTATACAAGGGCTACGCACAGTTACATACACATTTCCAGGGGTACGTGAAGCATAAATGGCTGAGAACCACTGATATATAATGTTTTATTTTATTCCCATTGTTATACTATAACTATAGTTTTATCTAAATATACAAGGGGTACGCCAGTTACATACACATTTCCAGGGGGTACGTGAAGCATAAAAGTTTGAGAACCACTGATATATAATGTTTTATTTTATTCCCATTGTTATACTATAACTATAGTTTTATCTAAATATACAAGGGGTACGCCAGTTACATACACATTTCCAGAGGGTACGTGAAGCATGAAAGGTTGAGAACCACTGGGTTCATGAAAACGTTTGGTGAGGATTGCACATTTTTTTGGCAAAATATCGCGATTTTTCTCATTTTTCCTTAATTTATGGAAACCAGTGTATATATTTGATTAAAATATTTTATGTTTTGCTATTCCAAATAAGAAAATATTTCTGCACAGGTCAAAATACAAAAATTAGCAATGAGAAATTTCCTCACATAGAGTATTATTTTTATATTGTGTGTAATGTTTTAGGCAAAAAGTGTTTAGCATTTTATTTGGTTGGTATGAGAATAAAAAATATTATTTTTTCAGGCTCTGTATATACTACTGCTTCCAGAAAACTCTAGGTTTCTATGCAAGAAGCTGATAATTATTGAAGGTACCTATGCTTATAAGGTAAGTATTTATAATAATAATCATGAATATATATGAAATATGTCTTTGTTCATTTGATACCAAATCTGTAAAGCTAGGGCCATGCCTGTTGGCTATGGTATATTAAAGGATCGCACACATTAGCATTGGACTTGAACAACATTTTATCAGTTTCAGTGTAAGAGTCGCTTTCAGTTTCAATGTAAGGGTCGATTTCTGTTTCAGTATAAGAATATCTTTCAGTTGCTGTGTAAAAGTCGAGTTCAGTTTCAGTGTAAGAGTCGCTTATAGTGTAATGGTCGATTTAAGTTTCCGTGTAAGAGTAGCTGTCAGTGTAACAGTCGATTTCAGTTTCATTGTAAGTGTTCATTTCAGATTACATGTAAGCATCGATTTCAGTTTACGTGTAAGGATCGATTTCAGTTTCATTGTAAGTGTTCATTTCAGATTACATGTAAGCATCGATTTCAGTTTACGTGTAAGGATCGATTTCAGTTTATGTGTAATGATCGATTTCAGTTTACATGTAAGGGTCGATATCAGTTTTATGTAAGTGTCGATTTCAGTTTATGTATAAGGGTCGTTTTCAGTTTTTATATAAGGGTCAGTTTCAGTGAAACGGTCGCTTTCAGTTTTTATATAAGGGTCAGTTTCAGTGAAACGGTCGCTTTCAGTTTCGGAGTAACGGTCGCTTTCAGTTTCAATGTAACGGTAGCTTTCAGTTTCAATGTAACGGTCGCTTTCAGTTTCGATGTAATGGTCGCTATCAGTTTCGGTGTAACGTTTGTTATCAGTTTCGGTGTAACGATCGGTTTCAGTTTACGTGTAAGGATCGATTTCAGTTTAAGTGTAAGAATCGATTTTAGTTTACGTGTAAGGATCGATTTCAGTTTAAGTGTAAGAATCGATTTTAGTTTACGTGTAAGGATTGATTTCAGTTTATGTGTAAGGGTCGCTTTCAGTATATGATTTCAGTGTATGTGTAAAGGTCGCTTGCTATTTGAATGAAAAGGTCGATTTCTACTTCTTTGTAATGGTCGTTAAATGTATATATTTACTCTTACTTAATGAAGTTATTTACTCTCGTTCAATATATATATTTACTCTTACTTAATGAAGATATTTACTCTCGTTCAATATAGATATTTACTCTTACTTAATGAAGATATTTACTCTCGTTTAATAATATATATTTACTCATACTTAATGTAGATATTTGCTCTCACAATATATATACTGTATATGTATTTACCCTTACTTATGTATATATATATATTTACCCTTACTTAATGTAGATATTTACTCTCATTTCTTGAACTAAGTAAATTCACCAATTTTACTGTTTATGTCATTATTTTGACCATCAAGTTCAGCAATTTTGCTGTTTGGGCAGCTATATCACCTTTAATTTCAATATTTTGACTACTTATTTCACCAATTTCACCTCTTATATCAGTCATCAGCTTTACTAACTCATCCATACTTCTAATAAAAGGCATTCAATATAATAATATCTACACTCCTGGCACCAATTTGTTACAAATTAAAAGTATAGATACTGAGCGTGAGTTCAAAAATAACAACTAGTAACAATAAATGTAAAATAGTGTGATTTAATACAAAAGTATGGATGAAAAACATGTACAGAAACTAAAGATACCAATGTTTATCTTACGTGTGAACAAAGTTTTAATATAGCAAGAATTATATATGCGAATACTTGAAATATCTCGAAAATAACCTTACCAATTCCTGAATACCTAAATAGTTATACATCAAATGATTTCTTCCAAGGTTTTAGACTTCAAGTACAGTCACTCAAAAAAGTATCCAACATCATGGTTGAATACAGAATTCAGAAAAAATATCTGGGATTTTTTTGAGCGACTGTACTCTAAAACTGCAGCTAAGTATATTTGTTTAATCTCCCGCGAACACTCCAAATAAAATCATTTCTTCTCTAAATTTTAGTGCACAGACAAAGACAAACTACTTGTTCCTTCACACTATATTTCTTCTTAATTCCAATTAATGATTCTTTTCTTCTTGAAGTCAAGTTCGTTCGATCTCGATGGTAACGTAACTCTCATGCTGAAGCATATGTAAGCGTCCATGACACGTTTTTCATACATTCATTGTAGCACGTTCATCTGTCGTAAAAATATGTATTTACTCTTACTGAACGTAGTGTTTATTCTCATTGTTGATATTTTCACTCTTAATGTAGATATTTATCCTCATTTGCATATATTTATCCTTTACTTTTATGTTTAATGCAGTTGGCGTCCATGGCCTATATTGCCTATGCCTTGAAATATTTTGAGTTTTTGGACACAGTAAGTACATTTCTATTTTCATATCTGTATGTTTATAAGCAGAAAATAGAGTATTACATTTTAAGTTTATTTATTGAAAGTTTATTTTTAAGACAATGTAATTGCTACGAAATCTTTACTTTTTATACGTAATCTTTACCTATCTACGACCCGGATTTCTTCTACGTGGAAATTTTCAGAGTTGTACCATTTTTGCATCATACAGTAGTTAGAATTAGTGTGATCACCTGTACAGTCGCTCATCAAAGTATCCGAGCAATAAAGTTGATTACAGAATTCAGAAAAATATCTGGCAACGTTTTTTTCAGAAATTAGTGATCTGGTAACCTTCGTGTCACGTGACACGAAGGTTGCCAGATTAACTATGTAGCCTTTTATTTGTTTATTTTTATTATTATTTTTTACGCTCAAGTTATTTTATCTACATAAATATTGTAACTCTTATATTTCCTGCAGACAAGCTACGTAACTTTGTGGAACAACTGTAAATCGTTCTGTAACACATTATTATGAGAAAATATTCATTTTTAATAAAAAAAAAATGCATATCCCTTTACGACTGAGGATTAATCTGGAATGAAACGGCCATTTCGTTTTCTTTCTCACAGATATTCTTTGTACTCAGAAAGAAAAACCATCTGATCACTAATCTCCATGTGATTCACCATGCCTCACTTCCTCTTGCTCTATGGTGCATAGCTCGTACTGAAACAAGTAAGTACATTTCTATCTGATAAGGATTAGATTATATTCAAAAGGGAAATAATTTCCTTTTATTTTACTTATGCCTGCTAAAGTTTTTTGAACTGATTTTGCATTTAGTACCGAAATTACAACTTTCATAATCTACCCTACCAAAAATACTCGAGAAGTTCTATATTATACCAAGGAAGCTAACTTCGACGTTTTAGATGTCAACTGAGGACTCTTCTAGGAAGAAACTCAGTATTATCCATTGATAATAAATTACTAATTTATCACATGGTCATTCGACCTATGATACCTTATGCTGCCCCAATTTGGGCGAACACAACTCCCACGAACATTCACAAGATACAGGTCTTGCAGAATAAAATCCTACAATGTGTGGTCAATGCCTCCTGGTTTGTAACCGATAGACAATTGCATAAAGATCTGGGCATTGATCATATTTACACATATCTTAAGTTTGTCTCGCGAGGTTTCTACGAGTCAGTGCAGAGAAACCCGCACGAGATTTTATCCTGCCTTCTGGACTACGATCATGAAGTCCTTAACAGATGCAAGAGGCCTAAGACGATGGCTATCGCTAAAGAAATTTATCCATTTTAGGTCTCTTGTGCATCATTACTACTCTTTGTTTTATGTTCTTTTGCTCTTTGCGGCCGACCATTGTGTGGTTTACTTTTGTTTGTTTTTTCAAACTGATGCCAATTAGGTATATTTTCAGATGAAGAAGATTATGGGTACCTTCTTCATCTGGAAGAAATAGTACCTGGTACTTCATTTTAAGAAGAATTGTACCTGGTACTTCATTTTATGATCTAATGATCTACGATCTGCGATTCGAAGTTTTGTCTCCAAACTGTTTAGTATTTTCTGGAGGGTTACAATTTAATCATATCTTATTCAACTGCACCTTATACACCAAACAAAGAGATATTTTAATTACAGAATTAAAAAAATTTGGGAATACAGGATATTAATATTCAAAATTTATTAAACTACCCAATTTATGATACAAAAATAAAAAATTGTGAATTGTTACTAAACTTCCTCTTTCCAACACCTTTATGGAATAAATTATAAAAAATATAAAAAAAATTAAAAGAAAGAAAAACAAAAATTGAAAAAGATAATAACCAAAAAGATGGTTTTAATATTTTTCTTTTGTTGAATGGAAATACTCCATTTTCTGTCTTAAAATTGTATTGGGAAAGCCTGAGCAAGCACTTCCCATTAAACCTGTAATGTAGTGATGATGATTGAAGGAGTTACGGAAAAATGGGATATTTAGAAATAAATTTTCTTGTATAAATTTTTTTATAATTATCTAATATTGAAGTAATCATTACGCAAACTTCTAAAATATGTCTAATATTTGTAACTCATGCTCATGGCGTTAAATTAATAATTCAGCAGTAAAGAATCACAGGATGTGTCTTGTAGACATGGAACTCATGAAATAATAAGCCGGGCAAAAATGTTTTTTGCCCTAAGTGGGACCCGAACCCACGTCTCCTGGTAAATCCCAGAAATACCATCATCGAGCCGTCCCATGGCCGAGTCGTTAGCGTGCTTGGCTACTGATCTAAGGGACATGGGTTCGAGCCCTGGGTAAGGCGTGGATGTATGTGTCGTATTTCTGCTGAGGTCCTGCCATCCTCTCAGACCTTCTACTATGACTGACAGGCTCCTGTCAGACCTCTGGGGCAAGCAGCTGCTTGAGGGGGTATTTATTTTTTATTTTATTATTATACCACAATCGGCTACCATTTTTTCAGCTTCTCTGACATATAAATTTTCAGCATATTTTTTTTATTTGATTTGCACAGTTGTGCCATCTATCCGGGAACTGGACACCTGTGTTGTCACATAGAGATAGGATTTAATATTTGTCAAGTCTACAGGACACATCTTGTGATTCTTTACTACTGAATTCTAAAATATGTATTCATTTTATTAAATGGTTCGCACAATACTTATTGTTCAAGATTTAATTAATTTTTGAGGCAAATTCCTATGGCTCATTACTATTGTGAAATATTTCAGTTTCCATAACTCTTTCAATAAGGAACAACTATTATTGAAAATTCAGATTTTAATACCTTTAATTAAGATCGTTATTTTTAGTCGCATATTTTCCCATCAAACATTTATATTAGAAGTTACAGATCTGTAAAATTAGATTCCTATTGAAATATCATGGAAATTTTCTAACATTTCATAAGGCAGTGCAGAACTAAAACGATCTTTAATTACATATTAATTAATATAAAATATTTGGTATTTGTAATTCAAAATTCAACTCGTCACAAAATATTTTGCTTTTTAAAAGAGCCATTAATAATATTTTCGCCAAAATATGTTTAAATAAGTCAGTTTCACAAGTGATGATTTCACAATGTGATGATTTCCTCTAGATCTGATCATATCGGACTTTGAGTTCCTGTCTACAGCAAAATATTCCCTAGTAGCCGTAATAATAGAAAACGTAATGCCTTTGATTGTAAATGCCTACACAGTATAGTGATGACATGACTTATACGTTGTGCATGGTTAGAAATGTCATCCTCTTCAGCTATATATTGTATGTAAAATGGAGAGTTTGTGTGTCATTTTACTCATCTCCTGCTAGACCAGGCCTAGGCAAACTTTTTTCCTGAATGGCTGCATAGGAAACAAGAATGGAAAGGCCACCGACAAAGAATATGTAATCAATAGAAATGTATAACAAACAAAAAAAAATCTAAAATGAAGCATAAATTATAAAATTTTATTAAGTTGGGTTTCTTGTCCTCTATATTTTAATTTCTCTTTTACAAATTTAATTTAATTGTCATCCGTAGCTCGCGGGGTATCACAAAGAAAGGTGACGCGACGCATCGGCCCTCGGGCCTGTCCTAGACGCCAGACGCTCAGAGCTGGGACAACAAACTTCGTCTACAGCTTCATCTCAAGGTAACTTAGTGAACTGTAGGGTTTTCGACACACAACAATTCCCACTGCGAAATCTCTGTCCATTGTTAACTTTACGGATGATAGCCTACTATTCCATTCATATTTTCGAATCTGTATTCATAAAGTCAGCGACTTCAGCGCCCCCAGAGATTCGAACACTTGCGGCCTTTTGAACCCGACACCCCCTCTCTCTACTCACAGGGGCGGGGCGGGGCTGGCTTAGTCGGTAGCGCGCCAGGCTCGTAATCTGCAGTTCCCAGGTTCTCGAACCTGGGCGTTCCGACTTATCTCCGTAAGCGTTCGGAGCGTTCCGACTTATCTCCGTAAAACTCCCCTCCAGTAGGGGACACCGATGGGCTTGGAAAGGCCGCCGTCCGTCAGATGGGACGTTAAGCCATGGCCCCGTGTGCGGGAGAGGCTTACCTTGTGGACATTAAAGAACAAGCTGGATGGCTTTGACGAGAGACTACCATCTGTCTCCCAACAGCTGTTCCAGTGGGTCCCCTCCCCCAACCTTCTCTGAGCCTTCGTGGTCCTTGTGACCTGGCCATTTAGCCCATGGTGTGCAAAAAAGTGCCGCTCAGAGGTAAAATAACCCAACCCTCTCTCCTCACAGTTAACCAGAACTCTAAACCCTACGTAGCAAGAAGCAAGCGGAACAGCAAATGCGGGACCAATCGGCCCGAGTACCGGCGGAAATACGGGGAGCCAAAAATTTCCGCCACCAATGACTTCACTCCAGACGTTAAAAGAGTGTCCGTGCACCCTTCGAAGCATGCCTGCTGCTCTTGAGTCGTTTTATCAAGGTCCGAGACACGTAGAGTAATTCTGCTGGTATACTATATGAGAGAAACTTACATTTCTAATGATGTCGATAAACTTAATAATTTTACCCAATAAAATAAAAATGTATTATTTTTAAATATAAATTTTTTAATAATTTAATTTGTTTAGATGCATTCCAGGGAATTCCTCTTTTGATCAACAGCATTGTACATATCATTATGTATACTTATTACGGTCTGGCAGCTATGGGACCAATGGTCCGACCGTACCTCTGGTGGAAGAAATATCTAACAATTCTTCAAATGGTAAGCCTTTGCTAAAGGTTCAAGTTATCTAATGTATATAGGCGATTGTGATTGACTGAGTATCCCTTATATAAACGATTATGATTGACTGAGTATCCCTTATATAAACGATTATGATTGACTGAGTATCCCTTATATAACGATGATGATTGACTGAGTGACTGATTATCCCTTATATAGACGACTGTGATTGAATGAGTAGCCCTTATATAGACGATTAAGAATGACTGGGTGACTGATTATCCCTTATATAGACGATTGACTGAGTAGCCGTTATATAGACGATTGTGAGGGACTGTCCCTTATATAGACGATTGTGAGGGACTGTCCCTTATATAGACGATTGTAATTGACTGAGTAGCCCTTATATAGATGATTGTGATTGACTGGGCGATGATTATCCCTTATATAGACGATTGACTGAATAGCTCTTATATAGACGACTGAGAATGACTGATTGTCACTTATATGGACGATTGTGATTGACTGAATAGCCCTTATATAGACGATTGACTGAGCAGCACTTCTATAGACGATTGTGATTGACTGAGTGACTTATTATCCTTTATATAGATGACTGTGATTGACTGAGAGAGAGAGGATCACTCTAATTCTATTTAAATTTCAACAGGAGTAATCCGGATCTTAGATCTCTGAAAAAATCCGAAATTTGACCGCCGACGTGTTCCTTAAGGTCAAATAGAAGTCACATAAAGGTCAATTCTTGATCAACAAGCGCTAGAAACGTGAAAATTGGTGTCTGGTGGTGTTTCGACTGCAGATCCCGGAAACTTTACACAATTTAGGAACTGGCAGGCTGGTGAAATCCCGATCAATTGGCGCCTTGGTTTATTTCATGTCATAGATCTCATTAATATTTCAGAAATATTTGGGTGTGATGGATCTTTATATGTCAAAGGTCATATTTCCGTACACCAATGCTAGAGAGCTAATAATTGATGCAGAGGGATATTTTACACCGCAGATATCAGAGATATTAAGACATTTCAGAGCCAATGTCACGTTCAAGATCAAATCGTAGTAAAAATAACTGTCTAGAAACTAAGAGGCACTGATACCGATTAATTTCCAGTAACAATATATGAAAGAAGACATTTGTGAACTTCTTTTGTTACTGAAACCCCCTCACGAAATGTCAATCATTCTGCGGATCCCCTCCCCAAAATTATCTTCATTGAAGAGAATATAAACTCTCTTAAATATAAATACAAAGTTATAGTTTTTTCCGTCATATTTTTATCTCCGATGTGGAAGTAGGAAAAAAAAAGATTTAAATGGCATCAAAATATTTTAAAAACTAACATTAAAGTTGAAATATTTAGGTGTAACAAAGGTTTTTTAACATTTAAAGTCCCAACTGCGCCTATCTTTAGATGTATCTCTGTTATTCTTCGTCCTTGCCCTCAGTGGGGGGATGGGGTGGCTCAGTCGGCAGCGCGCCAAGCTCATGATCTGCAGTTCCCAGGTTCGAGTCCCAGCTGGGTCAGTGTTGCGACTTATCTCCGCAAAAATTCGCCGCCCTGCCCACGGTCAGTAGGGGACACCGACGGGTTTGGAAAAGCCGCCGTCCGTCGAATGGGATATTGAACCATGACTCCGTATGCGGGAGAGTCATACCCTGTGCACGTTAAAGAACACGCTGGATGCTTTAACCGGAGGCTACCATATGTCTCCCAACAGCTGTTCCAGTGGGTCCCCTCCCCCAACCTTCTATGAGCCTTCGGAGTCCATGTGACCTGGCCGTTTAGCCCATGGTGTGAAAAAAAGTGCCGCTCAGAGGTAAAACAACCCAACCCAACAACCCAAAAGCCCTCAGTGGGTAAGAGGACACTAAAGGGCTTCGAAAGACGGCCAGTGTCGTAGGATAGAACTGTAAAGCCATGCCCTTTGCACTTTGAAGAACGCGGTGGATGTCCTTGGACGAGAATTCCATCGGTCTCCTAAGAGCTATCAGTGAATTGCCTTCCCCAACCTTCTCTGAAGCTTTGGAGTTCTTTGTAACCAGGCTATTTAGACTATTCCACGCAAAACAAATGCCGCTCTCGGATAGAACAACCTACAGATACGCTATTTAAGTTTTGGGTCCCAAATAAATTTCACTGTATTACGTGTTCTTCGCTCTTAACGTTGAACGATGCATTTATTTTACATTTCATGATTTTTACGTCCTAGCCCCTTATATTCTGCCACCTTTTACCTTTATGCCCTTATATAGATGACTGTTTAACTCTTGTGCTTGTTAATTGGGAGATTGTAAATTGGGGAGGCTGTTGTAATTGATAATTTTGTGGAGGGCTCTTGCACTTGTTATATAGATGACTATTTAACTCTTGTATTTGATTTTTTGCGTTTTATTGGCTTTTTAACAGACTAATTTTATCGCTTTGCTGTTATTAATTTTATTGTTATTCTTTCTGTTTGACCTGGGTCGTGTTTTTATTTTTCTACATATCTAATATTGTTTTACTTGTTATTTCTACATTTCTTCTTTGTTGTTTTTTATATCTATTTACAATTTACCTGTTTTTAACTTTTGGTTGAAGGTGTACATGACTTTTATCTGTTTGACTTTTTACGGTTTACCATATTTGTCGCAGCATTGTCTCAATTGCCCTTGGCCATAAAACTTCATCTAACCAATCAATTATACAGGCAATGGACAGAAAAATGGACACATCATTATCTCTTGTCAATGGAGAATCAAATTCGAAGCTCCATAAATGTTTAAATGAATTGTTATGTGAACATGATTGAATATGAATATAAGAAATTAATTCAAGTCTCAAAATTTAGATTTTGAACGGTAACCATTTAGTACTTAAAGACCTATAAAATTTTCAATATTCAATAACAGAAATATCAATCATAAGATTTCGCCTCAGAAGTTAATTATAACTTTAAAATAACTATTATATCAAATCATTTAAATAAAAAGTGTACGTTTTAGAGTTTTGTACGTGTTAGGGATTTAGAGTTGTTTTAGAGTGTACGTTTTAGAGTTTTAGAGTTTTTTATCTTTCAATAATTGTCTGTTTTACAGAAATTTCTTAGGACTGACTTTGCTGCTGTTAATTATTTGATTTTCCATAATTCTTTAAATACGCAACAAATATCATTGAAAATCCAGATTTAGATATATTTGAATGAGGTTTAAATTTATCTAGACATATTCTCCTATAAGAAACTTATTTGTAGAAATTAAGGACTTGGAATTTAATTCTGTATTGACTTAACATGTAAATGCTTCCATTTTTCAGTCCAATATCTGTACGTTCTTCTAAATAATGATTTTTTTAAAAGTTTCCTCACATTTCTTAGGCTTGGAGCCGAAATTAAGGGAAATAGTCTCGAACCAATGCTCCATTTCCTGGTCAGATTCGTCGTTTTAATCTCTGGTGCTTATAAAAATGGAGTAAATTTGTGGCATGCACTGTGGTTGTTTCGTTTTTGTCCTTTGAATTTAATTCACTACTGTAGTAACATTTCTCACCATAACATTCCTCATTTCTCTTTACAGTCACAGTTCCTGTTGATCCTCTTCATCGTAGGAGTGATTTCACCTCTTCTGGGATGCAAAATATCCGCGCTTAGCATTACACTCGACGTCATTACAGCAGTCCTTTTCTTTTTCTTATTTCTTAATTTTTATAGGAAAACATTCCTTCAAAAACATCATACGGCAGTTAAGAAAGTGAACTAAATATTGTAAATAATTATAGACTAAAAGACGATTCTGTTGTTAAGAGAAATGAAGTTTCAGATATTTACTGAAATGTCAAAGAACGGTTTCTACTGCATTTCGCACTTTTACGACATTAACGCTCCATCTACTGATATGTTTAATAAATAATTGAGCAAAACTTAATAAGTCTGGTAGCTTTTTGAAAATAAACAATAAAAGGAGTTCTAAATCTGAAACGAAGGAACATAAAATCAAATTAATTAATAGAATTTTGAAACGTGAATTCAAGGAAAAAGATAGCTATTTTTATCTTCAAACATTTCCTCATGTGAAATGATATGCTGAAAAAAAAAATTGTTTTTTCCGTGAGTGGGATCTGAACACACGTCTCCCAGTAATGGGCTAGATATGCTAACCATTATACCATCAACAGATAAGGTTTCCTTCTTCAACCGGTGTGACTTATAAACTTCCCGCATTTTTATTTGATTCGCCCAGTAAACTTGCTCCTATGTTTATGATAACTGTGAAATCTTGAATTTTTTAACAGATAGCCCTCTACACATCACAGCAACCACGATCACAGAAACATCTTACACCTCTACGACATCAACTGTACTTCCAAGGAGTGTCTAAGGGAGAAGAGAGCTAGCTTCCATAGGCTTAATGTAAACTTTTCAATTGCAGCGCCCTCTAAACATGGTAAATTCGTGCATTGCAGTGAAGCCACCTAGCCAGGGAGAGGAGCCAGTTCCTTGCGTTAATTTTCCTCCGCCCACCAAGGTTTTCAAAGGCTTACACCACGTGACTAATTTTACATTGGATTAATTAGGATTAGTTAAAATTATTTTCTTTAATAGAATCCTGTTTTGTAAAACAGGTAGTAGCTCAACAAAAAATTTTAATATTTTGAACATTCTACAATATTTAATATATTATAATAAATTGAAATTTATGGCTCAATGCGAGACAACATGTTCTGTTTAATTATATTTTATAGAATTTCAGATATTTTCAATAAAAGTCATATCGAGTTTCTTACTTGTATAAACTGTCAATAGATGGCAGCAAGCACTTCTCGTATCAACCATAAAAAAATTTACTATTAGAACAAACTGCAGACACCTATATACATCGATATGCTTCAGGGAACACAAAACTGCAACATACATTGACTTACATGTTCGCAAGATGATTAAATGTATTAATTTATATATTAATTTTAGAAATTCTGCAAAATGACTCAAAATAAACATACAACGGCTTTTCCAGGTATCGTAAAATATACTGCTGAACGGGATAAAATACTCATTGAATAACTTTAGGGTCAGCTATCACTATGCCAAACAGTCATGGGTTGAAACATGGGTCGACAGGTTGAAACACTGATTAAATCGCAATAAATATACCAAGAGTAAGACAAACCATAGCTGCAGTGGACTAAAAATGATTGCACTGCGCGTGCGCAGATCGCCCCCTTACAGTTGTTTTTATGCATGTACATCAATTTGCCACGTTCAGCCAAGGAGTGTCTAAGGGAGAAGAGAGCTAGCTTCCATAGGCTTAATGTAAACTTTTCGATTGCAGCGCCCTCTAAACATGGCAAATTCGTGTATTGCAGTGAAGCCACCTAGCCAGGGAGAGTTGCCAGTTCCTTGCGTTATTTTTCCACCGCCCAGCAAGGTTTTCAATAACTTACACCACGTGACTAAATTTACATACACTTTGACTCTGTTCAAAGTGTTCATTTCTTAAATTTTACCATCATGTTTTGCTTTTCACAAGGATTAGTTAAAATTATTTTACTTAATAAATTCCCATTTTGTAAAACAAGTAGTATCTATGGTCAACATAAAAATTTTAATATTTTGAACTTTCTACTATATTTAATATATTATAATAAATTGAAATTTATGGCTTAATGCGAGACATTTATGGCTTAATGCAAGATGTTTTGTTTAATTATATTTTATAGAATTTAGGATATTTTCAATTAAAATCACATCGAGTTTCTTACTTGTATAAACTGTCAATAGATGGCAGCAGGCACTTCTCCTATCAACCATAAAAAAAAATTACTATTGGAACAAACTGCATACACCTATATATGTCGATATGCCCCAGGGAACACAAAACTGCAACATACATTGACTTACATGTTCGCAAGATGATTAAATGTATTAATTTATAATATTAATTTTCAAAATTCTGCAAAATTACTCAAAATAAACATACAACGGCTTTTCCAGGTATCGTAAAATATACTCCTTAACGGGATAAAATACTCACTGAATAACTTTAGGGTCAGCTATCACTATGCCAAACAGTCATGGGTGTTAGACAGGTTGAAACACTGATTAAATCGCAATAAATATACCAAGAGTAAGACAAACCACAGCTGCAGTGGACTAAAAATGATTGTACTGCGCATGCGCAGATCGCCCCCTTACAGTTGTTTTTGTGCATGCACATCAATTTGCCACGTTCAGCTTCGGTAAAATTCCGCAGAACGGCGCCACTTACGCTTGCGCGAAGCTAGCCTCCTTCTCCTTAGACCTTCTTTGGTTCAGCTTCGGTAAAATTCCGCAGAACGGCGCCACTTATGCTTGTGCGAAACTAGCCTTCTGCTCCTTAGACCTTCTTTGGTACTTCTATTCATCTTTCCTTTTCTAAATAAAAGTGCAGAAATTATTCTGGTAGCTTCTTCAAAATAAAGAATCCAAAGATGCTTTAATTTAAAGGGAAACGACGAAAGAAAAATCAAATAAATCAACAAGTCAGATTATTACTATAAGAATTTTCAAATGTGAATTCAAGAAAACAATAAAGCTATTTTGAACACCTTTGTTTCCTAATAACCTGCTCCCCGTTTGTGAAAACTGTTAAATCTTTAATTTTTGTAACAGCAAACTCTCTGTACATCACATTCACCACAATCAGAGGAGCATCTTTCGAATCTCTTTTTTGATAGGAGATCAGTTCGACAGTTAAAATTTCGAATGAAGAAAAAGAAGAACAACTTAAAAACTGTTGGAATAAATATCACTTACAATAAGTAATTCCCCATATAATAAACTGCAACAAACTGTGATACTTGATTTACAAAACTCCGTTGCTGTTCATTGAAGAAGAAGCTTACAATTTGCTGACCATATTAGGAAATCAGTAAGAAATTGGAATTACTGGTGTACTGGTTACTGGTGTATTACATTCTTACACCTAAGTAGTTAGCTGAGTTCTTCCATTCAATCAGTGCTCTAAAAAATTGACAAATGATGAACTAAGTTACAAAAAAGTTAATAGCGGTGAATATTCGAAAACTGAAATAATCAATTGTGTCCAATTCTGTTTTGGTTATTTACATTGCAAAATGCGTATTTGTGTATTCATTTTGAAAAATCGATTTACAATAATTATCTTTAGTAAAATTATTTCTTATAAACAAATAACATTCAAGATTTTACTACGAAGAGCAAATTGTGCACAAATGTGAAGTACATCTGAACTCTACTCTCAGGAACCTCTGAATATTTGTTGTGCCAGACCGTCGATTTTTTTCTCATGTAAACTAGCCTTAGGAAATATTCAAAACATTACCCAATATGCTGCATTGTTTTATTACCGCTATAGAAAAATACAGATTACTGTGATAAAAGTATAATAGTAATATTTTTATAATTCCATGTGTTTATGAAGTGTTGATACGAAATAAAATGTAAAAAAACCCCGCAGTGAAGTGTTTATTGCAATCCATGTAGATGAAGTGGAAAGAGTTAGGAAAAGTAAGCACTTGTTATTGTACAACAATCATGGTCGCCAGCAGGAGGAGAACAAGTGTCAATTTGATTAAGCCACAGAAAAGTAAAGTGGGGGGGAGTAAAGAGACTACATTTTCATTATTTTCATTATGTTTTCTACATTTTCATTATTTTCATTATGTTTTCTACATTTTCATTATTTTCATTATGTTTTCTACATTTTCATTATTTTCATTATGTTTTCTACATTTTCATTATTTTCATTATTTTCATTATGTTTTCTACATTTTCATTATTTTCATTATTTTCATTGTTTTCTGCATTTTCATTATTGTATGCCTACTAGATGGGACGGAGGTGACTCAGGGCGTCAATGAGGGTTTGAGAAAGTAATTGCCGTTCATGCATGAGTGCAGATTAGAGCTCCTGGATAGCTCTTGGAGGTGGATTATGACCGGCGATGGGGCTTTGGGGCGGGGGTGGCTCAGTCGGTAGCGCGCCAGGCTCGTAATCTGTAGTTCCCAGGTTCGAGTCCCAGCTGGGTTAGCGTTGAGATTTATCTCCGCAAAATACCCCGCCCTGCCCACGGTCAGTAGGGGACACCGATGGGCTTGGAAAGGCCGCCGTCCGTCGGATGGGACGTTAAACAGTGGCCCCGTGTGCGGGAGAGCCATACCCTGTGCACGTTAAAGAACACGCTGGATGGCCTTGACGGGAGGCTACCATCTGTCTCCCAACAGCTTTTCCAGTGGGTCCCCTCCCCCAACCTTCTCTGAGCCTTCGGGGTCCATGTGACCTGGCCATTTAGCCCATGGTGTGCAAAAAAGTGCCGCTCAGAGGTAAAACAACCCAACCCATGACCGGCGATACGTCGTGCTAGAGCGTCTCAAATATGTTCCATTGGATTTAGGTCAGTAAGGCCAATCTATACCGTTTATGATTTCACCCTCATTGACTGTATGGCATTGACGGGAGGCTACCATCTGTCTCCCAACAGCTAGTCCTATCGTACCTTTCTCTAACCTTCTCTGAGCCATCGGGGTCCTTGTGATTTGGCCATTAAGTGCTGCTCAGAGGTAAAACACCCCAGCTCGTTCTTGATTAAATTTCGTGGATCAGTATCAATTGACATAATAACAATACTAAGGCCAAAAAAATAAATCAGCCATAATGGCAAATTAAAACAACTTCTACTGAAAAAGTTTTATACAGTTTTTCTAGTTTTTGTTACGGAAAAACGACAATTTGTCGAACTCGTGAAGAAATATCTACTTACCAAGAGTATGCATAACACGCACTACGAGAAACTGTAACTAACTGATTTGTCGTCGATTTTTCTCTGTCCCCACGGAGGAAAGTTTCGAAATGGGACTTAAAATAATGGAACTTATTGAAGCATTAAGTTTATTGAGGTTAAATTATTGAAAATAAAACTCTATGAATAATAGGAAAAATTATAAATTAAAACTTTCCTATACAAAAGGGAAATATATTTCATCTTGTTCATTGCTTCCTGAAACATTAAAAGTCAATTTGTGACATCGTGCAATTAATTAATCATAAGACCAAAAGTTCATAATTGACGGACTTCTTATAAAGAGATTTTCTAAATGGATAAATTACCATATCAAACAATTACTTGCGAGAGTTGTAACAGGTGCCTGTCAATGTAATACACCACAGAGAAGATATGTGAGGAAGGCGAGACCTCAGCAGAAGGAAAACAAAAGAAAAGAAACCATCCATGCCTTACCAGGATCGAACCCAGGTTCTGTTAATCAGCAGACAAGCATGCTAACTATTAAAAATTTTAAAATATTTAAAGAGTGCTTAATATTAAACCAACCAGTTCAAAATTTGGCGTAAGAAGAGGGAATGGTGTCTTTTAGAATATTTTTCAGCGAAGCGGAAGTCCGTCTAATGAATATTTTCTGTTTATGAATGTGGCAGTGGCTGTAACAGAACGTTTAAAATATTTTTCCATTTGGATTTACGAGGTTGCACAACGATAATATGAATTTTTAATAAACAGTGGGGCATTTAAGATTCATAACAACGACTTCTAATTAAAAGACTTAATTAACAATGTCTGTTAATCCAAACTACGCGTAGCGTCACGTCATTAGGGGCTACCAGGGCTCACTCAAAGTTAATGGCTGAGCCCTGGTACCCCCTAATGACTGATATCTGATATATTTAATTAATATTAAGAGCTCCAAGCCTATAGCTTATATCTCGAAGTCTAAAATAGTGCTTGATTGGCAATAACCAAAATAAAACACATAAACCCCAACGGCAATTTATCCACGGGAAAAACAGACTTGGTAAAGAAACAAAACTAAAAGTTAAATACGGGTGTCAAACAACACAACCTTAGGACTCTTGAATTGGTTTAAAACCAATGGATCATAATCAATCAAAGATCTGATTATATCATAAGGATTATCTCCCACTGCCTCGAAAAAGGTCTGCGCGAGCTTCCGAATATGGGTGTATATGTGGTCAGTGCTCAAATCAGTACGAATGGTCTTGTTTTTCACAAACCAGGAAACACTGACCACAGATCTGAGGATTTGCTTTTGGAAGCTCTGAAGCTTCCTGACATTGGTGTTGGTAGTATTACCCCATACAGGTGAGACATATGTCAGGACTGGCCGCAGAAGAGTCTTAAAAAGAAATAATTTCTTTATGGAGGCAGTTTCGAGCTCCACTCTATCAGGGGTGCAAGTTTACATCTGATGATTTGAGCTTTGAGAGCACGTGATAAATATGTGCATTCCAACAAAGTTTTTTTCATGTAGAGTGATATCCAGGATGTTTCAACTCCAAATACTTTAGGAGAATCAGGATTAATAATCTTCTTTCTAGAGAAGAGAACTGACTGGTTTTATCTGAGTTAATCTCGATTTTCCATTTTGAGTACCAGTTCTCTACTTTGTCCATCCCAAGCTGCACCCTTTTGATACCCCGGCTGGAGTTCAGGGATGAAGAGAGTAGAGCAATGCCATCAACGTAAAGTGCCGTCATGACAGGATGGAGATCTGGAAGCTCGTGCATATAGAAGTTGATTAGAGCAGGGCCCAACAAGGAGCCTTATGGCACACCTGCATCTGTGTTTCTCTCAGTGGAAAAGCAGTTGCCAAACCCCTAATGAGATCGAGAGCGATAATTTCTAAAAATCTGCGTATAATATTTTACATGTAGATTTTGGTTTTTTCTAACAAATGAATAAAACAATAATTAAAAAAGTAACAATAATTAAATACACATACATCTAGGAGTTTTAATATTTTAAATTTTGTGTTATTTATGTAAAAATAATATATTTAATATTACATTAATGTCTTAGGTATATCCTAAAGTTACCTGCAGAAATATTAGGCGAAAATTTATATAATATTTTCTCCATTCATGACAATATGGTATATCTTGTTATCTTCAGAAAAGAGCTGAAAGATGTGAACGTATCCAGAAGATACATTTATTTCATGATGATCATCCAAGGCGTTATTAAAATCGTTGTTATCGCTTTAACCATCAGGTAGCTTCAGCTGATCCCTGGTAGTAGTCCCTAATGACAAAGACGCTTACGGATAGTTTGGAGTAATAGGCAATTAACTATTAATGTCTTTTAACAGAAGTCGTTGTTATTACCTCTTAAGCGCTCCATTGTTTATCAAGGATTCATACATTCAAAACTTGTAATTTTTCCTTGTGCAAATTCGTAGCGATTTTCTTAAAAGTTTGATAATATTCCGCCATTCCTGCTTTCATCTCTCTACTAACAGTTATTCAATGGGTTCCCTTCCGCAGACTTCTCTGACCCTTTGGGGGTCCTTGGTACCTGATCGTTCAGCTCAATGTGTGCAAAAGCGTGTCGCTCATGAATAAAACAACCCATTCCTGAACTGAACTTGAATTGGGATGTTTTACCCCTGATACGCACTTTTTTGCACACAATGGGATAAAGAGCCAGGTCACAAAAACCCCAAGTGCTCAGAGAAGGTTAGGGAACCCATTTAGAGCTTTTAGGAGATAGATGGTAGTCTACAGTCAAGGCCATCCAGAGTGTTCTTTAACGTGGACAGGATATGTCTCTCATCCGAGTGAGATTCGTCTTTCCAAGCTCATCGCTGTCCCCTTTCTGATCAAAGGCAGGGTGAGGGTTTGCAGGGATGAAATCTGAAAGAAAGCACAGTTGGGACTCGAACCTGGGAACTGCAGATCACAAGCCTGGAGCGTTACCGACTGAGTCACCCTCGTCCCTCAAACTTGACTTGGACTTCTCTAGTGTCATTTAAGATTTCCTTCTCATGCATCCTTAATAATGGACGAGGAGAATTAGTTTTTTTTATTAATAAATTGTAGGAAACAATTTAATGGAATAATCCTGACGTATAGAATAAACAAAATCAAATGAGCTTCCTCTCTATTAGGAAAGCTCTAAATAAAATTAATTCCCTCTTTATACTTATAGGTATTTCCTTCATTAACTTCATCTAGGTCAATGTAGTGATTTGACAGTTTCCAGCTTTTTCTCTTGATGTCCTCACACAAGAATTCCACCATTATAATTTAGATATTCTCGGCTTGCAAGAGACCAGATGGACAGATAAAGGTCAGATTCTTAAAAATAATCTTAAATTTCTCTTTTCAGGGAGGGACGACAAAAAGCATCACCAAGGCGTGGGTCTGCTTCTCAGCAGACACGCTAGCGATGCTCTTCTAGAATATGAGTGCATTAATGAAAGATTTCTTACAGCAAAATTTCAGACAAGCGTTAAAGACTTGAATGTTATCTGCTGTTATGCCCCCACTGAGGATGCCGATGAGGATGAGAAGGATAGGTTTTATGAACAACTTCAGGATATTTTGAATTCTGTCAAGAAAGGAGATATTTCCCTTGTTCTTGGTGACTTCAATGCCAAAGTTGGTACTAACTCTGACCTTTGGGGAGGAGTAATAGGCCCTTTTGGTATTGGTAGCTGCAATGGCAATGGGCAACGTCTCCTACAGGTAAGTAAACTCAATGGATTCAGAATAACTAACACATATTACAAACACCGCGACATACATAAGTACACATGGGTTTCACCTGATGGGCTGCATAAGAATATGATTGATTACATATTAATTAACAGCAAATGGGCTAGTTCTGTTAGGAATACCAGGACATATAGGGGAGCTGAAATTGGATCTGACCATTACCTTGTTAAAAGTGTGTTGCAAATTAAACTTAAAAAGTGTTGTGCTAGGGTTAAAAAATTTGCTTTTAATACTGAAGCTCTGAAAGACCCAGTTATAGCCAAAGCTTACCATGATAGGTTACTTAGTCATTATGACAGTCATGGTATGCTTACTACTGAAGTTGAGGAAGAATGGGATCATTTTAAACAGGCTTTTTTGGACACTAACAGTACTCTTTTAGGAAAAAAGGAGCAGAAGAGACAGAATTATCTGAGTGATAAGGCACTTGAGCTTATTTCGGAAAGAAAGAACTGCAGGAATGTCTTTAATCAATACCCTACTAGTCCTAATAGAAAGCATTACAGAGAACTTAATAAACGTGTAAAAGATCAGTTAGCTGCTGATAAGAATCTTTGGCTTGATGGTTTGGCTGAGAAAGCCGAGGAAGCAGTTAGACAGCACAACAGCAGAGAGCTGTACCAGATAGTTAATGTTTTGTGTGGTAGAAAACGGACAGGCATACAAGGATTGAAGGATAAACAAGGTAAGGTTATAGAAGGGGAGGATTCTGTCATGGCTAGGTGGGCTGAGCATTTCAGTGATGTTCTAAACAATGCGGTTAGTTCTATTCCCATTGTTTGCAATGACGATAGATGCATTGGTGGCTTTAATGTTGGTCCTATAACACAATCTGAAGTTATTTTGGCTGTTTCTAAACTTAAACTACATAAATCCCCAGGGGTAGATGAAATTACTACCGAAATGCTTAGAGCTGGGAATGTTTCTGTTACCACTTGGATGACTGAAATTCTGAATATCTTTTATGATAAAGGCATGGTTCCTAAGGATTTTACCAGAGCTATTGTTATCCCTATTTTCAAAAAAGGTGATCACAGTTCTTGTGATAACTATAGGGGTATCAGCCTACTCTCTGTTCCAGGTAAAGTTCTTTCCATGATTGTGCTTAATAGAATTAAGAATCTGGCTGACAGTCAATTGCGTGATGAGCAATGTGGATTCAGAAGTGGTAGGGGATGTGTGGATCAGATATTTTCACTTAGGCAGATTCTTGAGAAATGTTTAGAGTTTCAGAAACCTTTGGTTGCTAGCTTTGTTGATTTCAAAAAGGCTTTTGACTCTGTTGATCGTCATAATTTGTGGTTGATTGTGAGATCATATGGTATACCACACAAGTTAGTTAACATTATGAAAGCTCTCTATAATAACACTGAGTCGTGTGTGAGAGTTGGTAAGGCTTGTAGCAATTGGTTTAGCATTACTTCTGGTGTTCGACAAGGGTGCATTTTGTCTCCCTTTCTCTTTAGCTTGGTTATTGATTATGTTATGCGAAATTCACTTCAAGGGAAAGATTTTGGCCTTAAATGGGCTGGAGATACGAAACTTTCTGATTTAGATTATGCTGATGATTTAGCCCTTTTGGCAAATGATGTTGATGAGATGAACTCTTTCATTCGAGCTGTTGATGAGACTGGTAGTAGAGTAGGTTTGGTTATAAACAGAGAGAAAACTAAAGTGATGAAAATTGGTAAGGCAGGCTGTGATTCAGTTAATCTGAATGGTTGCAGTCTTGAGCAGGTGTCACAGTTTAATTATCTTGGGAGCTATGTAACAGATAATGGTGATGTGCGGCATGAGATTAACAGACGAATAGGTATTGCTGCCGGGACTTTTAAGAATCTATGGAGAGTGTGGAGAAATAGGCGTATACACCTAAAGACTAAAATTAGACTGTATAATAGTTTGGTTCTTTCTAGGGTTAGTTATGGTAGTGAAACTTGGACACTTTGTAAACAAGATAACAGGAAACTAGATGCTTTTGATTCCAGATGCTTACGCAGTATCTTGGGCATTAGGTGGTTCAACTTTGTAACTAATGATGAGGTTAGGCAAAGGGGTTTGCAACCTCCTTTAAGCAGCATATTGTGCAGAGAGAGACTCCGTTGGTTTGGCCATGTTGCCCGTATGAATAATTATAGATTGGCGAATAGGGTTATGAACAGTGTGCCTAAAGGCCTCAGAAAGAAGGGGAGACCTAGGATGCGGTGGGCAGACAATGTCAAACAGGACCTTGTTAGAATTGGTGTGCAGTGGCCAGATGCAGTAGATGTAGCTCAGGATAGACTTGCTTGGAGAACTAAATTGCACTGTCTGGTTGGATCTCCGTAGCCCATGGCTGCTTGAGGATGATGATGATGATCATTTATATATAAAATATTATGAACGTTATTTCCTCCTTTGAAGACTGCTTACAAATAAAAATAAACATCAATTCATCATCTAGCAAATGTTTCCAACTGTTGAACAGCGCAGTTAGCTTACCCGAGGCTCCCCCTAGGGGAAATTGGTTTTGATTTCGATTTGTGAGCATAGTGCGTTTATAAGTGTAATATAATAAGTGGAAGGCTATAGGCCATATCTTTGTTGTTTGAGGCAATATCAGAACCAATTTTAAAGAGAGATGACGTTGTCGTCGTCTAGGGGCTCCCTCCTTGGAGGAGGGTCTAACACTCTCTCAGACAAGTAAGAAATAACCACCTGTTGTGTCTCTCAACAGCTGTTCCAGTGGGTCCTCTCCCCCAACCTTCTCTGAGCCTTCGGGGTCCGTGTGGCCTAGCCATTTAGCCCATGGTGTGCAAAAAAGTGCCGCTCAGAGGTAAAACAAACAACTCAGACTCCGAAGGGCATTCAGCGGAAGGAAATGTAAATAGATGTGCAGAAAATGAGAAACACGGTGAGGATTATTAGGAAAGGGCAGTAACCTCTAATATGACCGGCGGCTTCAGTATGATATCATCATATGGTAGGCACAACAATTGGAGGCACCTGAACTAGAAGTCTCAAAAGGTGGAAACAATAGATGACGTGTTTGCTTCTTGCCTTTGAACACAGCGCATGAGCAAATGATCCAAAACATTTGCTTCATATTTCTGTCTTGTCGGCCATTCTGACCACTCATTGTCTGTCTCTCTATCTCTGTGTCTGTCTCTCTATCTCTGTGTCTCTCTCTCAATCTCTGTGCCTGTCTCTCTATCTCGGTGTCTGTCTCTCTATCTCTGTATCTGCCTCTTCATCTCTGTGTCTGCCTCTCTATCTCTGTGTCTGCCTCTTCATCTCTGTGTCTGCTTCTTCATCTCTTTGTCTGCCTCTTCACCTCTGTGTCTGCCTCTTCATCTCTTTGTCTGCCTCTTCATCTCTGTGTCTGCCTCTTCATCTCTTTGTCTGCCTCTTCACCTCTGTGTCTGATAATCTCTGTGCCTCTTCATCTCTCTCTGTGTGTGTATCTGTGTCTGTCTGCCTCTTCAACTTGGTGTTAGTCTGTTCATTTGTCTGTCTTCAAGTTTGTGCATCCGTCCATTCCTCTCTCTATCTGTTCATTGATCTCTCTGTCCCCTCACCTATCTCTCTATCCTCTCTCTCTCTCTCTCTCTCTGGGGCTAGGGTGGCTCATCGGTAGCGCGCCAGGCTCGTAATCAGCAGTCCCAGGTTCGAGCCCCCACAGGGCCAGTGTAGAAATTTATCACCACCTAACACCCTGCTATCGGTCAGTAGGGAACACCGATGGGCTTGGAAAGGCGCTGTCCTTCGGATGGGGCGTAAAGCCATGGCCCCATGTGCACGTTAAAGAACGCGCTGGATGGCCTTGACGGGAGTCTACCATCTGTCTTCTTACAGTTCTCCAGTGGGTCCCCTTCCACCAATCTCATCTGAGCACTCGTGGTCCTTTTGACCTGACCATTTAGCCCATTGTGTACAAAAAATCGCCTCACAGAAGTAAACCAATCCAACCCTCTCTTTCTGTCCATCCGCCTGTTCATCTCCCTGCCTGCTTCTCTGTTCATCCATTTATTTACCTTTCTGTTTATCTCTGCTGTTTTTCGTCTCTTCGTCGTTTGTCTATACATATAGGGTTAATCTGTTGTCTGTTTTGCCCATCCATTCATTTACTTGTCCTCCTATTCATTTACTGTTCCTTTATCTGCTTGTTTTTCTCTGTGTCATAATGCCGCTTTCAAGGCAGAACAGTTACTAAGCAAAGGGAACTGGATTGGAATATTGGGTAAGAATTTGAATGTGTTAATCTGAAAATAACAGGAGACTCCAATATCATTCTCCTAAAAGAAATCTGCATTTTAACATTTTAGTAATAGGCTATTATAACAGCAACAGTATATTTTAAAATGAACTTTGGTGGAGCAAATTCTTAAGACTAATAATGCTTCTGTTTAACTTTTAGACTTTTTAACTCTTTAAATATTAAAGGAATATTATTGAGGATAGAGATTTGGAGGAATTTTCCTGAAATGTTGATTGCATTTCTAGTGTATTTTTTCATAAAAAAAAAAGTTATTTTTAACGTTACGAAGATGTGAATGTGGATTTCCAATGATTTAGTCAACTTTCGATGTGCGGTCTTTCAAAATGAAAATAATAGTACAAAAGAATAAATATAACATTTTTAATGCGTCCTTAATGGTAACAGTGATATTCTATAGGCCTTAAGGAACAGTTCTTTTTAGGGGGAGGTACGATCTAGATAACGGTGATTTTTGGGACCTTAGGAGGCAATTATTATTTCGACCCTAGGCGTCAGTGTGATTTTTAGGATCCTAGACGGCAGTGTGATTTTTTAGGGTTCTAGACGGCAGTGTGATTTTTTTGGGGTCCTAGACGGCAGTGTGATTTTTTTGGGGTCCTAGACGGCAGTGTAATTTTTATGATCCCAGATAGCAAAGTTATCTTTAGGGCTCTAAGATAGTAATTTTAAGGGAACTATGCGATGTTATTTTTGGGGTCCCTAAGTGATAGTGGAATTTTTGGGAGCTAAAAGAATGTGAATATATCACAAGAGATATTATTAAAGGCTTTCTTGTACTTGTTGGTGTTTAACAAGAAATCTCAATGATAGTCTAAAAAATTGCTCAAGTATAAATATAAAGTTTATTAAAAAGACATACATTTATCTCACAGCAGTAATAACAAAACAAACCGTGATTTCTTGCGTAAAAACTTAACAGTTTTAAAAAGCGAAGAAAAGAATATTGGATATTACATTTAACAATTTAGGTGTTTCTAATTAATTTGAACTCCATGCTACCGCCTAAATCTTAATTAGGCTACGCTAATGGGTAGAAATATGATAAATAGATATCGTGAAATCCTTTACTGCTGGACAGTAAATGACAATGGAAGATTTCGTCTCCTATATTTTCTAAAGTAGTAAACTATTCCGTTTAGGACAAAGTGTGTGCAATGAACTTCATAGTATGATTGATAGTAGGCATTTTTTCTCTTGTGCATTAACATCTAGCAAACTCCCTATTATACATAGCCACGTGGCACAAACATAGCACGAAAGGCTGACAAAGAACCAGATTTTTATATCGCCTCTGGTGAGGTAATTTATTCAGAAAGCTCCTGTAGTGTGAAGGTTGATATCATTTAGTGACTAATTTACAAAGATTGCCTTAGAAGATATATAGTATTCAAAACCATCTAGTGGAGGGCTGTAGCCTTTTCCTCCCACTTTGGTACGTCGAGTTTTGCCTAGCACGAGTTACTTGTTTCCAAAGAGAACAAGATTTGGTGAACATGGGTTTCTTGTTTTCAAAGAGAGCAAGGTTTGGTGAATATGAGTTGCTTGCTTCCAAAGAGAACAAGATTTAGTGAACATGAGTTACTTGTTTTCAAAGAGAACAACTTTTGGTGAACATGGGTTGCTTGTTTTCAAAAAGAACAAGGGTTGGGTTGTTTTACCTCTCAGCGGCACTTTTTTATCCAAATGGGCTAAATGGCCATGTTACAAGGACTCCGAAGGCTCAGAGAAGATTGCGGGAGGAGACCCACTGGGTAGCTGTTAGGAGACAGATGGTAGATTCCCGTCAAAGCCATTAAGCGTGTTCTTTAACGTGCATAGGGAATTGCTCTCCCGCACATGGGACCATATCTTAACGTCTCATCCGACGGCCTTTCCAAGCCCATTGGTGTCTCTTACTGACTTAGGGCAGTGTTGGGAGGTTTTGAGAAGAAAAATCTCAACGCTAGCCTAGCTGGGACCCGAACCTGAGAACTGCAGATTACGAGCCTGGCACACTAATGACTGAGTCATCCCGCCCCTAAAGAGAACAAAGTTTGGTGAATATGAGCTGCCTATTTTGAAAGAGATCAAGGTGTGGTGAATATGAGTTGCTTGTTTTTGAAAGAAAACAAGGTTTGGTGAACATGAGTTGCTTTGTTTTTTCAAAGAGAACAAGGTTTGGTGAACATGAGTTGCTTTGTTTTTCAAAGAGAATAAGGTTTGGTGGATGCTTTGTTTTTCAAAGAGAACAAGGTTTGGTTAACACGAGTTGCTTTGTTTTTCAAAGAGAATAAGGTTTGGTGGTTGCTTTGTTTTTCGAAGAGAATAAGGTTTGGTGGTTGCTTTGTTTTTCAAAGAGAACAAGGTTTGGTGAACATGAGTTGCTTTTGAAAGAGAACAAGGTTTGGTGAACATGAGTTGCTTTGTTTTTCAAAGAGAATAAGGTTTGGTGAACATTGGTTGCTTTCTTTTTCAAAGAGAAGAAGGTTTGGTGAACATGGGTTGCTTTGTTTTTCAAAGAGAAGAAGGTTTGGTGAACATGAGTTGCTTTGTTTTTCAAAAAGAAAAAAGTGTGGTGAACATGAGTTTCTTTGCTTTTGAAAGAGAACAAGGTTTGGTGAACATGATTTGCTTTGTTTTTCAAAGAGAACAAGGTTTGGTGAACATGAGTTGTTTTGTTTTTCAAAGAGAACAAGGTTTAATAAATATGAGTAACTTGTTTTGAAAGAGAATGAAGTTAGTTTTCCGATTTTATCATCCTCAAATGGTGGTAATTGGAAGTAATGGATGATTTATAAATGAGAAGAATAATATTTCATTAATACGTATTCAATCGAAAGAGAACGATTTTTATCTCTTAAAAGAATTTGATTCTGATATCCCTCTGAACTATGAGAACATAATCACCACTGTCAATGCAAAGCCTTTGATCACCACACTCTACAGCGGATAATTAAAATATGTAGCACGAAAATACTATGCGCAATATTCATTTAAAGTTTTGCATTTCGTTACCTTAAAGTTGTTTAACAGTGGAAATTCCCACCATTGGTGCATTAGGAAAAATGTTAATTGTGATATATTATATTAAAAAATCATTATATCTCTTTATCGATCGATCTAACATCCCAAAATTATCGCTTTTCTATTTAAACAAAAGTTTTGAATGTCTACAGATGGACTGAATGGCAAAATAAAAATAACAGCTCGTATTTTAGAAATTTTAGAAAAACAATTAAAAGTTCATTATCTTTATCTTGTAGTAGCGTTAACGTTAACTGAATTTGAGATTTTAAATATTAAATTGAGTTAACACTAATTCTAGTTTTACTCTTCTATTGTGTTTGCAGTACCTGAATGGAAAATGAAAAGCAGTAATTGCTGTACATTCGAGTTGTAAACTAAATCAGCGAGTACTAATTGGGAGTTTGCATTATACGAAGAAAATACTAAAATTTTAATACAGGTAGCTATAAATTTCTAAATAAAATAATTAAGAAAAGAAAATACTAAAATTTTAATGCAGGTATGTATAAAAATATATTAATGCGCTATATATAACTTCGATAAAAATTATTAATATGTAATTAGTATAAATGCATATTAAATATATATTAATATTTTATTATATAAAGAAACTGATAGAACTACTCGTATGTAATTTAAAGCACTTTGTAATTTTATACACAAACTAGTTTGCCTTTCATAAAATCCTCTCTAACCAGGTATTGACCCGTCCCTTCAAGTTGATATCAAGGCATAGTTAAATGAACAGTTCCTTCGTCCTTTGTTGCATTTGTAGGCACGATACTCGTCTAGAAATCTATTATCACACTCTTAGACAATCAAGATCGTTGACAACTAGGGAGATTTATTTTCATTGTGTGAATAAAGGGAGCAATTTTGCTCCTCTTTTAATCTGAACTCCGGCATAGTAAAATCTCGTTATCACGTACTTCATTAAAAAAAAATCTTTTCTGAAGTCCGTTAAGTGTTTAACGTTGGGTTGTTTTACCTCTGAGCAGCACTTTTTTGCACACCATAGGCTAAATGGCCAGGTCACATGGACTCCGAAGGCTCAGAGAAGGTTGGGGGAGGGGACCCTCTGGAACAGCTGTTGGGAGACAGATGGTAGCCTCCCGTGAAGGCCATCCAGCGTGTTCTTTAACGTGCACAGGGTATGGCTCTCCCGCACACGGAGCCAAGGCTTAGCGTCCCATCCGACGGACGTCGGCCTTTCCAAGCCCATCGCCCCCTCGGTGTGAGCGCCTGTACGTGGTGAGGGGGACCACCCTGTGAAGGTTCCCGCTGGCTCGGTTACCTTCGCAGGGTCCTAAACGCTCGCCCGCGTGTTTGCCGTGCGCGGAGACCCGTGTCCCGGGAAAGGAGGATCCTGGTAGTTGCTCGGGGGTCCCCGTCTTCTCTCCTCAGCTCATGACTGGCGGGGTCCCCATTGGCCGTCTTGCCATTGGGGAGCCTGTCTGTCGCGGGGCTGGGCAGCGGATTCCGGGGCCTCTGCTATACACTGCTTTGGCCTCTGCTTCCGGTAAACGGGAGCTCCTGGGGTGGCCCCCCCAGGAGCAATCGGCTGGTGGGCAGGTCCTGCTAGGGTCAACCGTGCAGAGCGGTGAGTAACCTTGCCCACGGTCCGGGTACAGGTTTACAAGTTTCCTCACAACTTATTTTCCTTTTGTAGTTATTCTTTCTTTGTGAGGCCAGTTTGGCCATTCATAATTTTTATTGTTTTACGCTTTGTTTGATTTGTGTAGAATGTTTTGTTCTGCACATTTCTCTTTTTATTTTCCTTATATTTATTTGTGAGGGCTTGGCTCACTGTCTGTGTGGGTATAGTGCCTGCGTAGCCCTGGCGCCCGAATGGGCGTCCCCTTGTTGGGCTCCGTGGAGGGTGGGGACAGCAGGCACTGAACCACACAAAAATAAACATGAGAGAGAGTGAGGAAAATTCGATCACTGCCAACAAGAGGGCTCGACATGAACCCCCGTCTTCTTCGTCTACGTTATCACTGCCGTCGTCTTCTGTGTCTGTGTCTTCGTTCCCAAAGTTCTTGATCATCCACTCCACGGGTGATCAGGTGCTTGGGGACATGTCCCCTTTTTTCGTCAACAAAGGTTTAAAAGGTCTTGCGGGAGAGCCGAAATCTGTCAAGCGCTTACGATCTGGCGACTTGCAGGTTGAGACTGCTTGTTCAAAACACTCCGAACTGCTCCTGAAAGTAAAAGATATTGGTGGAGTGGCTGTCGAAGTCACTCCCCATAAAACTTTGAATTCCTCTCGGGGTGTGATCACTGAGTGGGGCCTCCTCAAAGTCACTGAGGAGGAAATCCTCTCGGAGCTCGCATCTCAAGGAGTAACAGCGGTCCACCGGGTTTCGACACGCCGTGATGGGAAATTGACACCCACCAGGGTGTTGATTGTGACATTTAACACGCCACGCCTGCCTTCTTCCATCAAGGCAGGTTACTTACATTGTGAGGTTCGGCCGTATATCCCAAACCCTCTGCGCTGTTTTCAGTGTCAGATATACGGTCATGCCCGCGCAGCATGCAGGGGCAAGCCCACCTGTGCTCGCTGTGGCAGTAAGGATCATCTCGATCCTGACTGCACAGCTGATAAGGCATGCTGTGTGAACTGCAGTGGCGAACATCCGGCGTACTCCCGCGACTGTCCGAAGTGGAAGGAGGAAAAGGAGGTACAACGCCTCAAAGTCGTGAACAACATCTCGTATGCTGAAGCGAGAAAGCTGGCTGCACCGCCCGCCCCACCTGGCAAGGTTTCCTATGCCAGTGCAGTCATTGGAAAGCCCATCGTTCCAATGACTTCGGTTGCGGTGCAGACTGACATCAGTGTACCACCTACTGAGTCTTTCTCGCCAGCTGCGAAGTACCTCCTCACGCAGGCGAGACCGAGGGTGGTGTCGACTTCGACATCAACCCCGGTTTCCATTCCTGCAGCTCAGCCTTCCACCTCCACCGGAAGGCCTCCTCCTCCCCGTCCTCAGACAGCAAGACCTTCAAAACCTAAGGGGCCCCCACCGGGGCCCAAAAAGAAAATCACTGCACCTCAAATGGCGGTCACCGATCCATGCCCCTCGGACGATTCCGAGGACATGGATACCGACCGCCCCCTATTCACTAAACCGTCCTCTGCGGCGGTGAAGTTGAATAGGAATTCGTCGTCCGCCCACTCTTCTAAGTCCTGAGATGGCCACACTCCTACAATGGAATTGTCGTGGATTCCAGAGGAATCTTGACGACATCAAGGCCCTCCTTCAGGCACACCAGCCCATCTGTGTGTGCCTGCAGGAGACATACTTGCAGCCAGTCACAGATCCCACGATCCGGCACTTTTCACTAGTTCGCCGGGACCGGGATGGAGATGGTCCAGCTCGCGGGGATGTCGCCATCCTCGTGAGCAACCATTCTCCATTCCAGGTCGTACCCCTCACCACCAACTTTGAGGCGGTAGCCATCCGTCTCTTTGTGGGGTTCTCGCTGACTGTCTGCTCTGTATATCTTCCACCTGGGAGCATCGTCTTCCAGGAAGACCTTGATGATCTCGTCTCGCAGCTGCCGTCCCCCTTCCTCATTATGGGGGACCTCAACGGACACAGTCCAATTTGGGGCAGTGCTGACACCAACGGGAGGGGTGGGGTCCTAGAGCAGTGGCTCCTGGATCCTTCTCTCTCCCTGTTGAACACCGGTATCAGTACTTACTTTCACTCCCCAACCCGCACTTTCACTGCCATTGACCTCACCATCTGCTCCTCCTCGATTCTTCCACTCTTTACATGGGAGGTCGAGGACAACCCTTATGGAAGCGATCACCTCCCCGTGGTGTGCACCATCTCGCGTGGGGGGCCTTGCAGCCCTTCACGCATCTCGCGGTGGAGGCTCGATCGGGCTGACTGGGGTGGTTTCGAGCTGCTCTCTGAGCTCGACGACCACTCTGTCAGCCAGGAGCTAATCAATGTGGCAGTAGCGGAGATAACGGACTGTATCGTAGATGCAGCTGCATCAACAATTCCTCAAACGTCTACACGGTTTCCTCGCTTTCCGAAACCGTGGTGGAATCCAGATTGCACTGCAGCTCGTAAGGCTCAGAACAAGGCTTGGGGGGTGTTTCGGAGATATCCGACAACCCCCAACCTCGAAAATTTCAAACGCGCCAGGGCGAAAGCTCGTTTCGTCTGACGCCAGAGCCAGAAGGAATCTTGGATCAAGTATACATCTTCTATTACCCGCACGACTACTTCTAAGGTCGTGTGGGATAAAGTCCGGAAGATGAGTGGGAACTACACGTCCCACTCGTTATCGATCCTGGAGCACAATGGACAGGCAATTGCTGATCCCCAAGCAATTGCCGACACTCTGGGGGAGTCATTCTCTTCCATCTCTTCGTCTTCCTCTTACTCCCCCGAGTTTCTGGCCCAGAAGGGCAGGGCGGAGCGCTCTCTTCTCTTCCACTCGAATGGCCTGGAGCCTTACAACAGGCCATTCACAGCGGAGGAGCTTCGCCTTGCTCTGCACTCTTCTCGTGCCTCTGCTGTAGGGCCGGACAATGTCCATTATGCCATGCTCCAACATCTTTCACCATCGAGTAAGGATCGGCTGCTCCATCTCTTCAATCGTATTTTTCTCGAGGAGCAGTTTCCGGACTCCTGGCGGGAGGCCATCATCTTGGCCTTCCCCAAGCCAGGCAAAGATCCCAAGATTCCTTCCAATTATCGTCCAATCGCATTGACGAGCTGCGTGTGCAAGGTGTTGGAAAGAATGGTAAATGCCAGACTCATCTGGTATTTAGAACATCACAACCTTCTTTCCAACACCCAGTGTGGCTTTCGCAGGCAACGGTCAACTCTTGACCATCTGATACGCCTCGAATCGGCTATCAGAAATTCATTTTTAAGAAGAGAGCACCTGGTGTCAATTTTCTTTGACATCGAAAAAGCGTACGACACGGCTTGGAGATTCGGCATTCTTCGTGACCTCCACAGCTTCGGCTTGAGAGGTCACATGCCGATCTTCATCTCCAACTTCTTATCGACACGCTCTTTTCGTGTCCGTGTCGGTAACACTCTCTCGCGGCCATACCCCCAAGAACAGGGGGTGCCACAAGGCTGCGTTCTGAGTGTTACGCTTTTCGCTGTCAAGATTAATTCTATAACTAGACAACTTCCTCCATCAGTAGGCAATGCCCTCTATGTTGATGACTTTAGCATCTTTTGCTCATCGTCCAGCATGAGGGTCATTGAAAGACAACTGCAAATTGCCCTGAACAATCTTTCGGTTTGGGCGACGGCAAACGGGTTTCGATTCTCCCCACAGAAGACCGCTTGTGTGCACTTTTGCCACAAGCGTAATCTTCACCTGGATCCCGAGCTGCGGCTCGGGGGTAACATCATTCCAGTTGTGGCGGAGACCAAGTTTCTCGGTCTCATATTCGATCGGAAATTGACCTTTTTACCTCACATACGTCATCTCAGGTCCAAGTGCACGTGGGCATTGAACATCGTCAAGGTCCTCTCCTCCCTCTCTTGGGGGGCGGACCGATGTTCTTTGCTCTGCCTGTACCGTGCACTTGTCCGATCGAAACTGGACTACGGATCCCAGGTGTTCAACTCGGCACGGGATTCGGTGGTGAAGGTGCTGGACCCCCTCCATCATCAGGCCGTCCGTGTTTGCACGGGAGCCTTCCGCACCTCACCGGTCCAGAGTCTTTACGTTGAGACCGACGAACCATCTTTATCTGTTCGCCGTCAGCAGTTGTCCCTACAATATGCTTCTAAATTGCGATCCCTGCCTGGCCATCCCACTTGGGACTGCGTTTTCAGTCCGAAGTGGGAAATGCTTTACAATAATCGGCCGACTGCCATTCGTCCTTTTGGTTTGCGAGTCCGAGGCTACCTCAGAGACATCAACACCAGTCTCGATAGCGTTGCACAGTCGACAGCTGAGCCAATTCCACCATGGCTCGCTGTTTCCCCTACCTGCGATTTTTCCCTGTGCAGGACGGGGAAGGCCTTTACACCCGACTGTGTGTACCGGCAACTCTTTGCCAGCCATCGAGCTGAGCACCCGGACTTCTTGCCTGTCTTTACAGATGGCTCGAAGTCCGGCACATCGGTGGGATCAGCCATGGTCTGCTGTGATGTAATCATTGCAGACCAGATCCCACTGCAGTGTTCCATCTTCACTGCAGAGTTGCACGCTATCAGCCTTGCCTTGGACCACGTGGCGACTAAGCATCATCGTCGGTGTGTGCTTTACACCGACTCGCTTAGCTCGCTACAGGCTTTGATCTCAGTGAGGCATCGGCCTCACCCTGTTCTCTCCAAGATCCGCCAGCAGCTCCATCGTCTGGCAGCCACCACCACGATTCTCTTCTGTTGGGTGCCCGGTCACGTCGGAATCAGGGGTAATGATTTGGCAGATTCTGCTGCCAGGTCAGCCACGCCCCTGTCCGACTCTCCGTTGCCGGTTCCCTATCTGGATTTCCGGCAGCGTTTTTCCACCGAGCTCCGGGCACAGTAGCAGAGATCTTGGTCGGAACAGCTTACAAACAAGCTCTTTGAGATCAAACCTATCGTCAAACCATGGCAGTCTTGTTACCGCAGGAATCGCAAGGAGGAAGTTGTACTTGCTCAGCTCCGCTTGGGTCATTCGTTTATTACACATTCATTTCTTTTACGGGCGGACGACGAACCCAAGTGCGAGTTTTGTGACACTATTTTAACAATCAAACACATTTTAATCGAATGCGAAGCTTTTAATAATGAACGAAAATTGTATTTTACCTTTCATGATTTTGCGTCCGAGCCTCTTACACTCGGACATCTTTTAACCGATCATAGCTTTTTACCCTCAGTTTTTTCCTTTTTAAAATATTGTGGTTATTTTAATAGATTTTGATTTTACCTAATATTTTGTATAGCCCAGATCTTTTACACCTGGGATTGATTTAACTTATATTTTTGACGTGGATATTTTACTGGAATTTGATTTTACCACTTTATACATTGTATATATTTTCCAGGTCACTTACACCTGATATTCTATTGTTTTAGTTTGTATTTTTACACTTGTTCTTTGTTGTTTTACTTTTTACAATTAGCTCATTTGTTTTAAATTTGGTTGCGGGTTGCACTTCTTTTATCTTTTATGTTGTCTTTTGTTTGGCGCATTATGGCCCAGTTGCCAATGCGCCATAAAACCCAAAACAACCAACCAACCAACCAACCAAGCCCATCGGTGTCCCCTACTGACCGTGGGCAAGGCTGGGAGTTTTGCGGAGATAAATCTGAACGCTGACCCAGCTGGGACTCGAACCTGGGAACTACAGATTACGAGCCTGGCGCGCTACCGACTGAGCCACCCCTACCCCTAAATGTTTAGGAATAAATCATGTACAATATTTCATTTCAAAGTAGCATACTTAATATTTAAATAAACAAGTTTTGGTGGTCCAATAAATTGCATATTTATAGCACATTAAATCATTCCATAGTTTTTTGAAGCATTGTAAAACAGATATTTTAAGATTTGAGAGGGGACCACTTCAATTTATCTTTTATTTCCTATATTTTGGTTGGTAAACATTATTTTAATATTATCCAGTTACAATTATGACAGCGTAACATATATATATAATGCAGATAACGATAAAATAACAGTCGCAAATACCCGAATTATTAGAATTGAATTCTCAACCATTTACAATGGGTTGGCTATTGATATTTTCTAGAAAACTTTGGAATTATTATCAAGTTTTGAAGATCGGAAATTAGTCGGAGTAGTTTGGAATACTTTCACTTTAAAGAAAAATCTTACAAAAGTTTCTCAGCAATATTCGTATTAATTTATAAAAAAAAATATTCTCATGAGCAGATGCTTGCCACAGAGGTCTGACAGGAGCCTGGTCAGTTGATACGCCATAGTAGAAGGTCTGTGATGATGGCACGACCTCAGCAGAAAAACAACACGAACATCCATGCCTTATCTGAGGCTCCAACCCAAGTCACTTCCTCAAGTGGCCAAGCGCGCTAACCACTCGGCCACGGGATCAGTATAGGAAATTGATTATAATGCTATCAAGTGCTAAGTGTTGAGTAGCAGTTTAAACTGTGAAAATCGTTTTAAAGAAAAGAGTTGCAATAACTGATGATGTTTGTGAGAGTTCGTGGTCCCTTCTGATGGTCTGGGCTTCCTTTAGCTCTGAGCTGCACATTTTCGCACACAATGGGCTAAATGGCCAGGCCTCAAGGACCCCGAGGGCTCAAAGAAAGTTGGGGGGAGAAGACCCACTGGATAGCTGTTGGGAGCTAGACAATAGCCTCCCGTCAAGGCCTTCCAGCGTGTTCTTTAACATGCACAAGATATGGCTCTAACGTACACGAGGCAACGGCTTAACGTCCCATACGATGGATGGCGGCTTTTCCACCAGTGTTCCCTACTGACCGAGCTCAAGGCGGGGAGTTTTGCGGATATAAATTTCAACACAATTTCATGTAGGACTCGAACCTGAGCATTGCAGATTACAAGCCTCGCGAGCTACTGACTGAGTCAATCACCATCCCGGTCTGATCATCAGTTAGGTTGTTTTAACTTTAAGGTACCTTTCTCTACAGACAATGGATGAAAAGACTAGGCTACAAGAACTCCAACCGTTCAGAGTTTAGCAGAAGTGGACCCATTGGCAGCTGTTAGTGAACGGACGGCTACTTCCTGCCAAGTTCATCCAATGTGTTGCTCTCTAGAACACGGAACGTTGCTTAATACCCCATCTGATGGACAGTGGTCTTCTGAAGGCGACTTGGGTTCTGTTGTTTTACCTCTGAGTACTTTTTTGCACACAATGGGCTAAATGGCTAGGTCACAAGGGCCCTGAAATCTCAGAGAAGGTTGAGAGAGGGGACACACTGGAGCAGCTGTTGGGAGACAGATGGTAGCCTCCCGTCAAGGCTATCCAGCGTGTTCTTTAACTTGCACAGGGTATGCTCTCTGGCACATGAGCCATGTCTTAACGTCCCATCCGATGGACGACGATCTTTCCAAGCCCATTGTTCTTTACTGACCATGGGCAGGGCGAGGAGTTTTAGGGAGATAAATCTCAACGCAAGCCCAGGTGGGACTCAAATCTGGGATCTGCAGATTACGAGCCTGACGCGCTACCGACTGAGCCATCCCCGCCCCTCTCAAGGCTCCTGATATTCCCTTTCCACTGACCGAAGAATGTATGTTAGTGGTGAAAATCTCAACAGACTCGAACTTGAATACGTAATATTATAAGTGCGCAACGGATCGATCCAACCGTAGCCATCTCATCATTCACTCGACACTCAAGCAAATTCTTCTCCTGGAGGCCTGAACCTGTCAATGCTATAGGAAACAAAATATCAGAGATATTTTGTTTCCTATAGCATTGACAATATATATATTTATAGGAAACAAAATATCAGAGATATTTTGTTTCCTATAGATATTTTACATTATATATCCTCTTATATTTTACACGATATGAACTACCGTCCAAAATATTAGAGAATGCTCATGTTAGGTAAATGGGAATCTAGTTTAGAAGCTTTCCGTCCCGTGGCCGTATGGTTAACGCTCTTGGCTATTGATCAAAGGGACCTGAGTGGTTAGTGTTCTTGGCTACTGATATAAGGGACCTTGGGTTTGAGGCCCAGGGTAAAAGGCATGGATGATCGTGTTGTTTTTCTGCTGAGGTCCTGCCATCCTCTCAGACATTCCAATGTGACAAATAAACTGACAGACTCCTGTCAGACCTCTGTGGCAATCAGCTGCCTGAGGGGGTATTTTTTTAAATAACTTTAATATACATTTAATTGAAAAGTTTGACTGAAGATATATTAAAGATCATAACGACATCCATTGAAATCCGAATTCTTAACAATATTCGTGCAGCGTTTAAAGAGTTATGGAAGCTGGAATTTTTAGCTATTTATATCTAGTTTTATAAGTTGTCTAGTATTTGTTAGATACTTGCTTGTCTGATATTGAAATAATCATTATGCAATTCTTACTAAAATGTATAGTTATTTTGCATTTTAAATGTTCTCTTTTAATAAGAGGCGTTACTGTTGAAAATATTCCAGCTTCCAGAAATCTTTAATGCTTGAACGAACATTGTTGAAAATAGAGATTAAAATAGAAATGATTATTATCTTTATTTTCAGTCTAATTTTTTTCATAAATAATTTTAGAAGTTATTCCCATTGACATAACATGGAAAGTACATAAAATTTTGGTAGGGCAGTGTACATTACAGCAGAGACACAATATCAAAAATAAACATTTGTGCCTCATATGTGTTTCGAATTTAATTTTTTTTTGTCTACAGACAAGCACGCTAACCACTAAGCCACTGGGACGTCACCTAGATTATTGGTAACCATGGTGAATAGTAACTTCCCTACTTTAGATCTATTACTCAGTCTTACCCGTTGTTATTTTGTTAAATAATATTCTGACTGGTGCTGCCATCTATGATCAGTAATTGGAACTAAACTCATTCTCATTTTGTTTATTCATGAATATTTAAATCTTAATTATAATTTATCTAATTGATGACAGGGTGTGAAGTTTCTAGTTTGGTTTCGCACGACATTTTCCAACATCATCATGATAGACCTACATATTCTAGGATATAAACCAATGATTTGTGCTACCGTTTATGTTCAGCCACCATAACTACATTATTATTATTTTGTTTACAGTGAATGGTAATTAATTGATAATTATAATTTTCTAATTAATCTAAACCTTCATATTTCAGGACAGGATCACATTAATAACATTTTGGGCCCTGGGTTTTAGTACTAAACGAAGGGCCACCAATTAAAGAAATAAAAAATTAAATATATTCTGTCAATTTTTTAATAGGTAAAAAGATAATAGCATTAAAAAGGATAAATTTCTACTTTTCTAACGTTTAGAAAATTTGTCGATTTTATTAGGATAATCAATTTCATTGGTAATTTTTTTTCCAATAAAGTCAGTCATTCCTGACAACAGTGGTGGCAACACCAGTGCTTCCTTTATGTGCCATCTGGTGTAAGACGTTTACAATTAAACTTCAGCAGACGTCGTTATGCATCATAAGATCGGTTTGAGAGTAATTATTAATCATGCTAAAAGTAACAGAAATGGGCTTTTAGAAATCTAGGCTAGCGCCCAATGTTTTCGTAGTTTTGTAGGAATTCATCAGACGTTTCCTACCTTGAAACTAGGATTTAATACTACTGTTTCAGTAACTCTGGAGATAACACTAAGACTAGTGCTGCAATCTATGGTCAGTCATCATAACTGAAATTCTACTAATATTACTTTATATAATTTAATTATTATTTACGATTTGTTGAAATTATTTATGGGTCCCAAACATCTCTTACGTTTTATGACTTTTCTTATTCTTGTCTGGGGCGAGAGTGGCTCAGTCGGTAGCGCGCCAGGCTCCTAATCTGTAGTTCCCAGGTTCGAGTCCCAGCTGGGTCAGCTTGAGATTTATCTCTGCAAAACTCACCGCCCTGCCCACGGTCATCAGGGGCAACTGATGGCGTTGGAAAGGCCGCTGTCCGTCGGATGGGTCGTTAAGCCGTTGCCCCGTGTGCGGGAAAGCCATACCCTGCGCATGTTAAAGAACACGCTCGATGGCCTTGACGGGAGTCTACCATCTGTCTCCCAACAGCTCTTTCAGTGGGTCCCCTCCTCCAACCTTCTCTGAGCCTTCGGGGTCCATGTGACCTGGCCATTTAGCCCATGGTGTGCAAAAAAAGTGCCGCTCAGAGGTGAAACAACCCAACCTAACCTATTCTTGTCTAGGATTCAACACTTACTGATTTGCTTAGTTTGGGGAGCAAGGAACAATTGCTTTCAATGATTAGTTAATAACACCAAAGGTAATTCTACTACTGTCATAATTCTCTTATACTTAATTAGTGCATGTCAATTAGACGAATTATAGATTAGCGTGATATTTTTAAACATTGTCATATTGAAATATATTTGGTTAACAATCCTTGAAATTCCCAGAATCTGCTAGATTCAAATCCAGATTTCGAGAATGCACAAAAAATTTTCGGATTCAGTTTACGGTACAATTTTAAGCATTGTTGTACTTTATTGTTTTTCCTCATCTGTATACAGTGGCAGATCATGGGGGATGGCAAGTTACAGACAATTTAATCGTTTTTTATTCTACACTTAAGTCTCCGGGAAGTTTTGAAGACCTGAGTCCGAGACTATACTTTATCAAAAGCAGTGATTCTCAAAGTGTGGTCCGCAAACGTATAGGGGTCCTCGAGCAAGCTAGTACGCACCCTCTTGTGAAAACCGATTATTAGAGTTCATTCACATTATGTAACTCACTTAATATAAATCCTATACAAAAAGTAACAGTTACCGCTATATTTTTTTACCATGTATAAAATATTATCAAGAGCTATGAAAAAGCTTTTAGCAATTTCCTTGTTGGAATAGAAGGTCTACAAGCTTAACCTTTATCGTGAAGATATGAATAAGAAGCCATTTACTTACAGTTACAGCCTCAACAGTTCCGAGGAGTTCTAAGATTTTCAACAAGTTCGGTTACCAATGGCTGCCTGACTGTAATAGGCTAACTGGACAACGCAGTCCGATTGCCAGATAATCTAAGGAAACTATGTCGAAATGTATTTTATGAGATTAGTTTTCGTTGGATGGCAACTTTACTTCACAGTCACACTAAACAGAGTTCATAAGTTATCTTCTAACCGTTGTACTTCGACGATAGAATTTCAAAAACGAAGTTAAAAAATGATTGTCGAGCTAATCTGGAACGGTTTTTCGAAAATTCGAATTTAGAAAATTGAATTTTAACCTTTTATTTAAATTTTGGAGGAAATTAAAAGCAGAATATATTGGCAGAATATATTTTTAAAACCAAATATATTTCAATTTTGCAGAATATATATTGCAATTTGCAGAATATATTTTTTGTAATTTTATGAAACGAGTAAAAACATTGCATTTAAACTCCACTGGCGAATTGTAATAGCTCACATAACTCCTACTTTAAATTTTACTGCTAATGTAAATAGTCACGAGTAAAATGTTTTGTGCAATTTTGAAGATATTACAACTTAAATATCTAATCTAAAAATTAAGGTTCTTCGTCTATATACACACACTGTTAGATTGGTCTTCGTTTCTGCCCTTTCAAACAGAACAAGACAGTTACGAAATGCACAAGAATGATTTATCTTAGAACAGCAGAAAACCATTACAGAATAGAAGAAAGCTGAAGAGGATCAGGAATGGGAAACGTTGAAAGGCAAGGTCACGAAGATGCCTTCTCAATGTCAAACTTTCGTGATATTATCTGCATAAGTTTTTTAAAACGATTTCGCTTCCGCTTAATGTTACATAAGACTAGACGCATGAACGCTGTGCATTTTTTATTTGGCTTATCCACATTGCGTTCAATATACATTGAAATTTCAAAAGCAGATAGCTACCGTTAAATACGTTGTGAAAGTTATTTAAAAATCGATTTCGAATCAGCTCTAAATTTAATTGTCCTTTCTATAATTTAATGCTTTGACAAGTTAAGCAGATACGAATTTACTAGTTGCTATCTGAGCAATCTTTAATTGTCGCTTTATTTTAGAAGTTACCCTTTATGGTCAGATTATCTTTTAATGGAGAATTTAGCTACTTTATAGCACGTTTTCCTTAAAAATTTAGTTAAAACTTGCTATAAAGTTTTCGATTTAGAGAGAATATGTCTCTTAGTCCAGTTGTTATGATTTTGCAGGTTTGATTCTAGAAACTTCAGGAAGACTGTTTAATATTGAACTTTAATTTCGAATACTTTTGATTTTCCATAAGGAAAGCGAGTAACAAAATTATACTGAAGATAAACAAAGCAGTTTCGAAATTTTATTTTTGAATAAAACAATTATCTTCCAACTCAATCAAGTAGGAAAGGTTTTAGGTATACTATTTTATACTACCGGTATATTGTTTTTACTTGGGTAATAAGTTTACTCATAATTCATCGAGAAAACTTTGGAATGCTATTTGACCATCAATCTAAGATTACTGGCAGTTTTTATGGTTTTACTTTTGAAACTTCGGTTTTCCAGACTCAATTGGAAGAACTCTCCCACATAGTTCACGGCCCTTTAACAATTTCCGGACCAGAGGGGACGAAAGATCCCCTCCCAGAGTGATTTCCGGATTAATAGTTTATTTTGAAGCATAATTCACCTAATTATACAACCTTCCCATTTGGAGAAGATGGTAGAAAGACCAACATCCAGAGGAAACATGATGCACCGAATTGGGATAAAAAGTAGCCAATCCAGGCTGCTAATTTTCCCTTACTCCAGTTATCCTGTTCATAATGCATCGAACATTAATAGAAAAACTTCAGGCGGCAGAATTCAAATGCAAACTTTCCAGTATTTAATAAGAACGTTTCAGAATTACACCTGAAAGATTATTCGGAAAATCTTAATCCCGAAGCGAGACATACTTACCAATTCTAGAAGGTAAGGGATCCGATCAACTAGATCGGCCGTGCTTACGAGATAAGCACGTGACGCATCCCTGCACAGCAATTGACCCGTGCCTCGTGGAGGAATTCCCTTCCCCTGCTTCGCGCAGGATCTTGCACGCATCGAAGAACGGGAAATGACGTCGTCCATTCTTGTAACTTCCGTTCCTTACGCTTTCAACTTGACCTTCAATTGAACCGAGTCAGCTGATGACAGCTTTATTTCGAAAAATATGGGAACGCTTTTGTCTACAAGATTCAAAGGCATTCAGTTTAATACCATTCGGGGAATAGATTAAGCTTACGTTTCAAAACTCTTCAGTATGTTTCAAATTCTTACCAAAGTAGAATATCTAATTTGTCAATATGAAAAATTGAAGTTCAAATACCAATGTTTTGTTACATTAAAAACTTTAAATAATCTATGCTTAGGTTTCTGTCTTCTGGGGTTCGTAAGGATAGTAGTTTTACTGCAAGCTCTAAATAAATGACAGAAAAGCTCATTACCAGATATTATCTTCATATTTAGGATATTTAGAATCAATTCTAGTTCCAATTTAAATTATGACTTTCTAAAACATCGGAGGCTACCATCTGTCTCCCAAAAATCTATTGTTAATTTTATACAATAATTTATAAAAATCTAATTACTGATTGGAAACTGAATATTTTAGTTTCACTTAGTGAGATTTAAATGTTTCCTTCAGTAAAAATATTCAGGATTACCAATATTTTCAGATATTATTCAGGATTCAAGTCCTGATTTAAGAACTTTACATACTACAGTTTAGAAAGCTTAGAGTATTAAAACAAATACTTCTACAATATACGTAAGGTGCATATTTCGTTGTATTGTTTTAACGGTTCCGTATATAATTATATACATAAAAAGCATTAATTGCTAGTTTTCTTTTAGTGATTTAAATGAAAATGTGAGGCACCCATTAAAAGATTATTCAATACATTCTGGTTAAAAACAAGTATGCATTATTCAGGATTCGACCCCGGGATTCCTCTACCGCAATTGCATCCTTTTATTACCTGCGGCAGGATAGCCGTTTTTGTAACCAAGATCTGCATAATAGAGTTTCGGATTAGCGAGGTCCTACTTTAGTTCTGAATCTAGTACGTCATAGATAACAGTATAATATAGAACTGATTGCAGCATAGAAATAACAGAAGAGTGACCATTTAATTCCATTTAAAACGTTCCGAACAAGTTGAATTTTGAAAATGAAACAAATAAAATGCGTTCAGCGACTTTCAGTAGTCTTCTGAAACACTTATTTCCGCTTTCATTATCAAAAACTAATCTGCCTTTATCAAATCTCCATGTTAGAAAGGTTGCGATTTTTACGATTAGAAACAATCTCGCCTTAGCAAGCCTTCTAGTTTTAATAGCCATCCTCAATTGCAACTCGATAGCAGTCTCCATGGCAACCACGTGACGTCACCAGTCTACGCTCTGCAGGAGGCGATGCCGAACCAATTCGGTTCCAGGCAACCTTGACTGAACGCATGTTGCAGCGCCCCGAGGGACGAAGCCTGCTCGATGACGTCGGAGCTTCGAGCAGTCGCGATGACGTCACGGTTACGTGTTCTGCCCACTAGGAATTTGGAGTCCGCGCAGGCAGACGCCTAGTGCATGATCACGCTGGCTCGTGTTAATGACCCGTGGCTTTAATGTTCCCTTTGTAGGAATCAAAATTCATTACAATCAGGATATTTAGTTTCATTCTCTTAAAGTCTGAAAAAAGTGAGAATTTTTATTGAAAACTGCGAAACAATCTGGACAATAAAGTGGTTAAAAACCGCAGAATAGTTTTAAAAATTTAATTATACCAAACCGTTTGTAATTGAGAAACAAATTCCAGTTTTTATATTTAAAAATTTGCTCGTGAAGACTTTTTGGCCATTTGCACTAATTGGTACAGCCAGGAAAATTCACCATGCTTGACGTTAGGACTATCCTTCATGTCAATTTTCTGTCCCAATGGGTGCTAATACTATTTTTATTCTAAAATTAAAGTTTCGTAAATTTGTTTTCATATGGGTCAACATTTTAATTTCCCGGATTTTTAGTTTAATATAGGTCGAAACAGATTAAGCTCTAACGAACTTTGGGACAGGAATTTAGTTCACAAAATTTAAGTTTTTAGCCTACAAGAATCTGACGCTAAGTTTTCGTTAAATTTCACGATAAATGCTAAGTTCGATAGCATTGTCTTGAGTCTGGTGGGATAGGAAATCGTGATCTTACGATGGTCGATGCTTTGACCTCGGAGCTGTAAGCTGCTAAAGATTTCATCCATTATACTTCCGCCAATATTTTAGAGTTATCTCGCATAAAGGTAGATGTAAGCTTCCACAGTTTCATTAACACAGATGGCTAGAACCGTGATTATCTAGTGCAGTGTGCCGCGGCACATTGGTGTGCAGCGAGAGTTTTTCAAATTGACACTAGATATCCCAAAGATTTTATTTTGACTTGTGTTATCGACGTGCTTTAATAAAAATCTTTCAGATTTTATCAACTGGGATCTTGTAAGTATTTATCAAGCTTTTTCCACATTTTAGTATTAATTTTTGATTATTTCAAGCCATAGAATGGACAAATATTTAAAACAAACACCGAGTTATGATTAATTATATTTATTATTAGATTTATTTTAAATAAAATGCATTTAACGAAACTTCAATTTTCCTCTTTTTACGTAACCATCAAGAATTCCTTTTTAGGTGTGCCGCGGGAAAAAAATTAGATTCAGTGTGCCGCAGAGTAAAAATGTTTGCGAGACACTGATCTAGTGTGATGCAAAATACGTTTACACAATATTTAGAACACTACTTTTGGATTCTAAGAAATTCATACATATTTATTGAGACAAAGTATGGCAAGGTGTTAAATTCATTTTCAAATTCTATTGAAACATCCAGCGTGTTCTGTAACGTATAAAGAAACGCTGGGTATTAATGTACTTATGTTTAACGCCATTTTGACAAACTTTAGCAATAAAATTTTGAAATATTGTAGTTAATTTTCATACCTAAAAATTCAACTGGCATTGTAGTTAAAATTTAATACTATAAGTTTATACATATAATTTAAAATTTAATTTCACAAAGTAGTTATTTTACGCGGTTTTTAATTTGTCTACAAAATTTCCTTTTCTCCTTTTGCTCAAGGTCTCTCCAGGTCTTGTGTAGCAAGATGGCAATGGGATGGATCTCACAGCGCCACGACTTCACTTCCCGTTCAGTGGACGGCGGCATTTCGAATGCCCAGAATCTTAAAAGCTTACATTTTGACAATTTATGGACTAATGCTTCGTTTGACTATTCGAGATTCTTCTGAAGAGTTTAGGTTTCTTCAACAGTAAGTCTTGTTGACAATTTTAATGTAACGAATTTATAGATTCACTTCAAGTTGCTACGACAAATTTATGTTACTTGTTAATTTATTGATACATTTTAGTAGGAACTTCTGATCTCTGCAACACGAAGTCAGGAGTGTTTTTGCACACTATCTTGACACAATCTTAATGATCGAAATTCCAATAACCTCACTAATTTTGAAAGACAAGTCCACTGGTGGATGATTCAGGATCAATGCTTAATGCTTCACTGGCCAGTTCTATCTGTATCATGCCGGGCTTGTTTCTTCTTCGGGCGGACGACGTACCTAAGTGTGAGTTTTGTGACACCATTTTAACTATCAAACACATTTTAATATCATGTCCATGTTTTAACTTCGAACGACGTTTGTATTTTACATTTCATGATTTTACGTCCGAGCCCCTTACACTCGGACATTTGTTATCTGGTCATTGCTGTTTTAACGCTGTCTTTCAATTTTTACAATTTACAGGTTATTTTACTCGTCTATAATTTTACTCTACTGATTATTTTATAAATGTTTACACCTGGTTACTTTTATTATTACAAAATATTTCTACATTTGTTTATTGTTATTCACTGCTTGTTATTTTATTATTTTACATTTGTATCTTTAAATTTCTAGTTTATTTTTAAAAATTGGTTGAGGGTTCTATGACTTTTATCTTTTTACATCTTTGGACATTCGTTTGGCGCATTATAGCCTTAGTTGCTAATGCGCCATTAAACCCTAAACAACCAACCAACCAACCATGCCGGGCTTGACCAAGACTTAATGTAGAAGGCCATACCATCAAGTTATGAGGTCAGAATATGTAGTCTTAAAATAACCTGCTATACCAAATCCATAGCTGGGTTGTTTTACCTCTGAGCGGCACTTTTGTACACAAAGGGCTAAATGGCCACGTCACAAGGACTCAGGATGAGGAGACTTGATTGGATTTTATGGCGCATGGGCAACAGGTAAAAGACCTGTTGCCCATGCGCCATAAAAGAACCAGTATCCGATGGCAGGAAGATAATCAAGGTAAAACGTGATTCTATGGATAAAGCCATAAAATGTCTGCTTTTTTAGTTACAGATTATTTTAGTAAAGGCAGATGATAAAAAGTCAGATAAAAGATGGTTCAGTGTAAGAGGCTCGGCCATAAAATTATGGAAGGTAAAATAAAAACTACTTTCAAGGGTAAAAGCAGGACAAGAGATTAAAATATGTTTGATGGTTAAAATGGTGTCCCAAAACTCGCTTAGATTCGTCGTCCTCTCGAAGAAACGAACGAGTGGTAAACGAATGGTTGAGGAGACACTGGACTGCTGTTGGAAGACATAGTAGCCTCCCGGAAGACATAGAGCCCATCAGCGTGTTCTTTACGTGCACAGTGTATGGCTCTCGCACACGGGGCAATGGCTTAACGTCCCAATTCCACGGACGGCGGCTTTTCGAAGCCCATCGGTGTCCCCTACTAACCATGGGCAGGGCGGAGGTAAACAAGTCCATAGTAATAAAGACAACAACCGAAGCATAATACAACAATGAAGCGAAAAACCAGAATATTCGTATTAAAAGTTTACATTGATAACTTCTGAAAATAAAAGTTTACAATTTGAGCTTTCATGTCACTAAGGAAAGTCATTTGGAGCAGAGAAGGCCGATGCCTTTCAGCAACTGCAGTCAGCTTTTAGAAATCCTGCACACAAGCGTTCTCTTCTCTCCAGAACAGAGGTAAAAATCACCTGCGATGTTGATCTACTGGTGGCTTGTAAGCCCATTGCTTCAATGGGCTTACAAGCCACCAGCAGATCAACATTGCAGGTGATTTTTTGGATGTCAGACGCTACCGACGAGCATCGGGACTCATGGGGAAGTGAAATCCCATCGTGGACGATTTGAAAGTCAGATTTTAACAGAAAATGTTAGACAAATTTAAGCTCTCGCTCAGATTTCAATCCGTTTTCAAACGTTATTCATTAAGCATTCAGAAGTGTGTTGAAGCTGGAACAAAGTACTGTTGAGTCAGATGTACTTCCCACACAACCAGTGAAGGAGCTGTTAGGAGAGTTCGATGTCGCCCGCCAAGGCCATCCAGCGTATATAGTTCTGATCAAGGTTTAGCGTTCCATCAGATAACTAAAGATTTGGAACGGCCAATTTATAACCGACGGCAGAATGAAAATAAATTGCTAGCGCATTGGGACCCAAACCTGGGAACTGCAGCTTACGAGTATGATGCACTACTGACGGAGCCCCTTGCTATTTGTTGAAGACAATTCCAAGGAAAGCTTTCAAATTAATCTGGAAAAGTATGAAAGTTTAATGAAAATTATACCCATACACGAAACAAAACTCATTACACAAAGTTGCTTTAGTTGTTAATGTCTACAGTTTAATATCAATGGCGACCTATTCCACCAGATTTATTTGTGCCCACGCGAAACCTCTCCACCTGATCACTCCTCCGTATCCCCTTTCACCTCCCTCTTTAGGGTGTTAAAGATGAGCAGCCATCAGCTGACATTCTCCTCCCCTCACAAGGTCCGCCAGACTCACCAGCAGTTGCACTCTCTACATTGTACCTAATTTATCGCATTCCAGCAGTTGAATGCACTTCCTCGTCTTCGTGCTGTGCGCGCTGCCAGGTCATTCCCGCAAGGTGGCAACGGACCTCAGGTCGCTAGTCAACCTGTTCGAAGTAGAGGAGGCTGGAGCTGAGCATGTGACTCACAATCGAGATTCACCCATCAGCGGTCTATTCCCGGAGCTGGCATTCAGGTAGGCTGGCGGAGAATTCATCGGGGATTTCAGAGCCTGATACGAAATATAACCCCTATTATCGGGACATTAACAAAATGATAGCCTTTGCTAATTCGGAAAACATTATCAAGATTCATCAGTTGGGTTGTTTTATCTCTGAGCGGCAATTTTTTTGCACACAATGGGATAAATGGCCAGGTCACATGGACCCCGAAGGCTCAGAAGGTTCGGGGAGGGACCCACTGGAACAGCTGTTGGGAGACATCATAATCTCCTCGTCAAGGCCATCCAGTGTGTTCTTTAACGTGCACAGGGTATGGCTCTCCTGCACACGTGGCCACGGCTTAACGTCCCATTCAAGCCCATCGGTGTACCCTACTGACTGTGGGCAAGGCGGGGAGTTTTGCGGAGTTAAATCTCAACGCTGACCCAGCTGGGACTAACCTGGGAACTGCAGATTACGAGCCTGGCGCGCTACCGACTGAGGTACACCTGCCCCAAGATTCAGCAGTATTTAGGATATGGCCCGGCCATTAAGCACTATGTGAGTTGTCACAATTGACGTCAAAAATTTTCTACAGCTTTCTTTCGTTGTATATGTAAAATATCTACCACCTGGAAAAAGTGATTACCGATTTGTCAACAGAAAGCCAAGGACTGAAAATGAATCTTAAATTTATAAAACAGAACATTGAAGAAAAAGTATTTTTAATCATTTTTTTCATACCATGCATTTTGGTTTTAAGGTCAATATTTTAATACTGAAGTTTTTTTTTTGCCATGAACCCTGAATCCATCACTATCAAGATGGTACTAATTAGTACCATGAACCCTGGATCCAAGTCCCATTGTAACAAGAGTTAGGATACTTCCATGTTGCTAATGGAAAATCATTAGAATTGTTAACATAAAATGGAACTATGAAGATATCAAAATGCAAATTTTCTGCAGACTTCGCCAACATTTAAAGAGTTACGTAAGCTAGACGCTTAAAAGCAGAAGCAGTTAAAAATTACCCCTCAAGCAGCCGCCTATTAAAAGTGACAGAAGCCTGTCAGTATAATACACAACATTGGTCTAAGGAAGGCGTAATCTCAACAGAAACTTTAGAGAAAACATCCACTACTATCCCAGTAGACAGCTGTTTGGAGCCTTGTTAGATGGCCTTGACTGAGGATGCACAAGGTATGGGCCCTTGCACAAGGGAGTCTTGGCTTAACGTTACATCCAGATGACAGATTTGCTTTCAAGACCATCAATTTCTAACAAATTAAGGAAAGGATCTTTGGAAATAATCTGCAGTTTCAAGGTTAAAGATTTAAGTCCCCAATGTATGCAACTTCCAATGTATAGTGCTAAAATTATTTGAAGTGTGTAACTTCAGCTTTAATTGCCAATAAAAACCGTAGTTTACTTTTAAAATGCTAAATTTTTTGACTAAATATAGAAGTCAGTATAGAAGTAGGTAACACTTAAGAGTTTAGTTTTAGTGCTCAGAATAAGCAAAAAGGAGGCTTTTTAGTTCACGTGTAATATTTCAGAATGCGGGAGACAACTGCTGTAGAGTTATGCTTCAGAATCTTCCCTATGTGCTTTTTTTCAATGTAAATGTTCCTCTTGTATATATCCACCAAAGTTACAAAAGATAATCGAATGAGGAATGAAATCAGAAGAAACCAAAAAAAATTACATTTCTTAAACAAAAAATAATCTTTTAAAATGGCAAAAAGCTTTAAATGGTTTAGAAACCAAATTTTTTTCAAGTTTCTTTGAGTCAAAATTAATGCAGAATACGTCAAACAGAAACAAAGTTTATTACTTTACATTTCTGACAAGTTTGCTAGTGGTAGTTTTGATACTTGATATGGAATGTATTCTAGGAAATTGACTTAAGAGCAAAATTCCCTCAAACTGCTTTGTCAAGATATCTGGCGGGAATGTCAGGATAGATTTTTGTCAGGAAGGACAGATATCAGGTGAAACCGAAAATTTATCTAGAGTTCAAACCAGGGTCTCTTTGATTAGTAGCCAAGCGCACTAACCACTTAATCACCCACAAAAATGTATTTACATGTTTATTACTTATTTTCCGAAATTATATTACCTGTTTTTCTGCTGAGGTCTTTCCTTTCTCATAGTATTCATATTATCCAGACAGGCTCCTGTCAGGAACCTCCCAGGCAGGTGGTCTGTTTAAAGACCAATTTTATCTGGACATTTTTTACTAGAGTAATTAGTAAGTGGATTCATTAACGAAATCTTGGACATTAAAAATAAGTTTTCTAGTGATGGTCTCCGAAATTTTTCTTAACTGTATTTATCCATTAGAAATACAGACTAGAAGGAAGCGCATGACCTTTGGGAAAGGAAGTGACGGGAGTTTCTCTTCTCATTACCGCGTGACCATAACCTTCGAGTGTCGAGCGCAAGAGACGATTGACGTCTCTGCCAAATCCAGGATTGAAGAAAAAACCAGTTTACTTGCTACGAAAACTAGTTTTTAATCTGGGGGCCCATCTATAAATTTTAGAACGTCTCCTTCAGTAATGGGTAGAATTTAGATTTCCCAGATTCTCAACTGATACATTCCTCTGACGATGAGGGGGCGGGGCTGGCTCAGTCGGTAGCGCGCCAGGCTCGTAATCTGTAGTTCCCAGGTTCGAGTCCCAGCTGGGTCAGCGTTAAGATTTATCTCCGCAAAATTCCCCGCTCTGCCCACGGTCAGTAGGGGACACCGATGGGCTTGGAAAGGCCGCCGTCCGTCGGATGGGACGTTAAGCCGTGGCCCCGTGTGCGGGAGAGCCATACCCTGTGCACGTTAAAGAACACGCTGGATGGCCTTGACGGGAGGCTACCATCTGTCTCCCAACAGCTGTTCCAGTGGGTCCCCTCCCCCAACCTTCTCTGAGCCTTCGGGATCCATGTGACCTGGCCATTTAGCCCATTGTGTGCAAAAAAGTGCCGCTCAGAGGTAAAACAAACCAAACCAAACCCAGATTCTCAACTGATACATTCCTCTGACGATGAGGGGGCGGGGCTGGCTCAGTCGGTAGCGCGCCAGGCTCGTAATCTGTAGTTCCCAGGTTCGAGTCCCAGCTGGGTCAGCGTTAAGATTTATCTCCGCAAAATTCCCCGCCCTGCCCACGGTCAGTAGGGGACACCGATGGGTTTGGGAAGGCCGCCGTCCGTCGGATGGGACGTTAAGCTGTGGCCCCGTGTGCGGGAGAGCCATACCCTGTGCACGTTAAAGAACACGCTGGATGGCCTTGACGGGAGGCTACCATCTGTCTCCCAACAGCTGTTCCAGTGGGTCCCCTCCCCCAACCTTCTCTGAGCCTTCGGGGTCCATGTGACCTGGCCATTTAGCCCATTGTGTGCAAAAAAGTGCCGCTCAGAGGTAAAACAAACCAAACCAAACCCAGATTCTCAACTGATACATTCCTCTGACGATGAGGGGGCGGGGCTGGCTCAGTCGGTAGCGCGCCAGGCTCGTAATCTGTAGTTCCCAGGTTCGAGTCCCAGCTGGGTCAGCGTTAAGATTTATCTCCGCAAAATTCCCCGCCCTGCCCACGATCAGTAGGGGACACCGATGGGTTTGGGAATGCCGCCGTCCGTCGGATGGGACGTTAAGCCGTGGCCCCGTGTGCGGGAGAGCCATACCCTGTGCACGTTAAAGAACACGCTGGATGGCCTTGACGGGAGGCTACCATCTGTCTCCCAACAGCTGTTCCAGTGGGTCCCCTCCCCCAACCGTCTCTGAGCCTTCGGGGTGCATGTGACCTGGCCATTTAGCCCATGGCGTGGAAAAAAGTGCCGCTCAGAGGTAAAACAACCCAACCCAACTGACGATGAGGAATCCATTTTGTCAGTTTCAGAGTTTTCTTCTCGCAAGCTTCAGTAGTAGAATTACTGAAAAAATTCTTTAGTTTTACAGAAACGCCAGGTGGGGTGAGAATCATGATCACTGCTAAGTAATATTAGATCCATTGACTGTTACTTAGTATGGAAAGATTCCAATTAACAGACGTAACTTTGGCGTTAGTGCGCTTATTCAGGTCTCGCTTCTATACTGAAGTTTGCCGTCACATGGCCGAGTGGTTAGCGCGCTTGGCTACTGATCAAAGGGACTTGGGTTCGAGCCCCGGGTAAGGCATGGATGTATGTGTCGTTTTTCTGCTGAGGTCCTGCCATCTTCACAGACCTACTGTGACATAAACTGACAGGCTCCTGTCAGACCTGTGGCAAGTAACTGCTTGAGGGAGTATTTTATGCTAATATGAAGCACGGGACTGGTCGGGAGTTTTTAGACGACCAATAAAACTGGTGACAATTTTATTTAACTTTCAAGCGTCAATAACTTATGAAAATAGTTAAATATTTAAATTGTATTAAGTTGTAGAATGAAAATGGGTGTAAAGGAGAAATCTGATCCGAATCTGATCCGAACCCACGATCTGTAGACATCAGGTGATCTGTATGGCGGATTCAGTTTCGATCGGCTCAAGACCATTTTTCTTCTATCCTTATAGTAATCCTGTTGCTGAAACAGCTTAGTGAATAAATATTTAGTAAATATATGTGAGCTGTGGATTAGTTGTCTAAGATATTCGTTATAATATCAGGTGACAAATTCCCTCACGGAAAGTCTCAAAGCTCTTGAAACGTGGCTGATCATGGCTCACAGGTCCCCAAATGCACTCTGAGTAATTGACCGATGTCATTTATCTTATTAGCAGTAGAGGAGACTGAATAGCGGCCGGTAGCTCAGCTATCAGAGCACCTGACATATCAGGGGATCGTGGGTTGAGATTCCATCCGGCTCAAGGCAATTTTTCCTTTGCATCCATCTTCATCCTGTCAAGCAGTTTGCGATTAAATACTTAGTAAATCTGATCAGCAGTGGAGTCTTTGGTCCCGTCAAATCCGTAACTAAGCAAGGATTATGTTTAAAACTAAGAACCACGTGTTCTCATTTGTAGGGTGAAGAATTAATAACTGCCTAGATTGTACAAGAGTTCTCAACCATCGTGTTCCGAAAGTTAAAAGTATTACAATTTTTACTTTAGTGCGTTTTACAATTTTATCAAAGGTTTAGTTTAATATGCTTTCTCCAAATAATTTGAAGTTTTAAAAACTAGGTTTTTATACGAAATAATTTACAGTGACACTTAAGTGTCAAAGAGAAAAAGTTGTGTAGTTTTACCTTTGGGCAGCCCATTTTTATATACAATGGGCTAAATGACCAGTTCACAAGGAATCCGAAGACTCAGGTTGGGGAAGCACTGGACAGCTGTTGAGACAGATGGTAGCCACCCGTCAAGACCATCCAGTATGTTCTTTAACGTGCTCATGATATGTCTCTCCTTCAGAGTCGCGGCTTAGAGTCTTATCCAACGGACAGCGGTATTTCCAAGCTTATGGGCGTGCCCTACTGACCAAGAACAGGGAGAGTTAGAAATCTCGCAGCTACCTCTGGTGGGATTCAAACCTGTTAACTGCAGATTAAGAACCTGGCGGGATGCCACAGTCGCCCCCTGCCCCCACCAAGAGAAAAATTGCTGTAGGAACAATGTTCGACAAGTTACTTCTTGTTCAAATGTTAATTTGCCAACGTTTATCACTTAACCGCAAACTATGTTAATACACTTTGGTATCCAGTAGAAATAAAGTTAAACTTAAAAAAGGAGATAAAATTATGGTAGAACTAGTACTGTTATAGCATCACCCCTTCGATTCCAGAAGTAACAACTTTGATATTAAGTAGTTTGACCAATAATGAGGTTAGAATTTTTACCATCCTTCTTAGAGGAGAGCGACCATATTGCCTTCATGCCAAAATAGAATGGCTACAGATTTACTCAACTGTTAGAAGTTTCAGAAAAGGGCGAGACCCAGAATTCTGTGGACAATGTCAAACAGTTATCTTAGAATTTGCCTGCACTAGGAAAAGAACGAAGTACTCATTTTTAAAAACTAACCCATGCGTTGTAATGACCTTAGACTTAATTTTATTTTGCTGCCGGTAGCTCAGAAGTTAGGCTCGCATTTTCTGGTGTAGAAGAACCTTTCTACGGCAGCTCGAGTTTCACACTAAAGTTTACCCTGAAAGTGTTATCTCTAATTCCTTGAATCAAAAATTAGAATTTCCATTTTAGAAGTTTTGTGATCGGGATATTGTGTTTTCCAAATGAAGAATTTGATCCCTTTAAATATTTTTTTCTATTTAAATAATTAACGGTTGCAAATTTTGCTTCGTTTATATATTTTTTGAAGCGATAAATTGGGAGAATTGCTTTGAGTAATTTATTCAAGTCATGTAATCCTTCCAAGGTCTGTTCCTGAATAATCTTGGTTTTAAAAGTTACTTTAGGATTTGTTTTTGGTGCATTGCTGTTCAGTCATGTTGAAAAGCCGATAAACTACTTTGCATCCGAAACAATACATCAAACTTCAAAAACGTTAGAGTTTAGATACGCTCTATTCCACGAAGTCCTCTCATATTAATGGGAATTCCTTTTCTAGTTTACATTGGTAGGCATTTAAGGCATAGCAAGACTTTCTGGAATAAAATAATTTAGATAAAAACTGGAGAAATATTTAGAATTGAGCGTCCGTGTCTAAAAATGCACGGCTTGTGAAAAGGAATTCCGTGTTAAGCTGAGCTTTGGGAGGTCAACTGAAAGATTTGCAGGAATCTAAATATGGAAGTTATGATAACAAAAATATTAACGATAAGATAAAGCTGGACAGAAATGGAATGAAAAATACCTATTCGAAATATCAAAGTTTCGTTGTTTTCAAGACTGACCAAATTCAGCTTCCAAATTCAAATATTCCTAGTCTAGAAATCAAAGAATTGGTTTTTTAATATGGTGGGCAGTTTTGAATACTGAAGTAGTGAATAGCAATTTTAATTAGTTCTAGCAAATTTGATAATTTTAACATATTCGGTGTTGAAAATTATAAATCTCAACTCCCCATATCGAGTCTAAAAGACTAAATTTTATGCAGCTACCGATAATTAAAATATTCAAAAAACAAATGTGGGGATTTGCAGAACCAATACTAGAGAAATGCATATTCAAGAATAACATTTAGTAGAAAACTTAAATAGTTTTGAATATAATTAGGGAATTTTCACATATTCAGGGTCACTAGCGCTGCAGATGTCCGTCCAATATGTTATTTAACTTTTTGCTAAAGACACTACGGTACCTTACTTCTTATTCAGACTTTCATAATTAAAGTCTAATTTATCCATGTAAATTTGTTGGGATTTGTAAATAATTGAAGGGTGTTAAAAATCAAGGCTCCTTGTGATCATGGATTGTCAGGGGTGGTCCAATTCTGTCAAAATATGTATGGGAAGCAGAGTAACAATATGCATGGTCAAGGATGCTGACCGTGCGAAAATTTATTCTCGAAAATAAAGTACACTTAATTAAAATATTACTTTCTTGGACATATTTGTTCTCAGCCTCCTCAATATTTTTCTCACACCCTATGCATTTCCGTATTACGTATTAATTCATGGAATTTTACTTAAACACTCAGTTTCATTTACTACCCAGTTCCTTTCTACCACTTTGAACAAAATTCAATAGGGATTGATGCAAGGTTAGAGATATGTTTAATTTTACCTCCTAGTATCATTTGTGTACGAAATGAGTTAAATGACTGCCATAACAAATGCTCAGATGGTTCGGGAAGGGATCCTCTGAACAAATGATGGAAAACTTGCAGAGGGTATATCACATGGTCCACTGCTTGTATCACACAATTCTAAGCCCAACTGTCCCGTTCCGCACCAAGGCCGATTTAGTTTAACATGCGTTGATGAGGTGATATATGGAATATAAGTATATCAAATTAATTTTGAGGTGAATTTGGGCAGCTTTATTTCTGAGCTGCACTTTTATTTGCACACAATAGACGGTCACAGGACACCAAGGGCTCAGAGGTTGGAGAGGTGATCCACTGAACACTGTTAGAAGACAGATGGTAGTCTCACATCAAGGCTATTCATCGTGTTCGTTAATGCACACAGGGTATTAGTCCCCTGCACACGGGCCACGGATTAACGTCTTATCCGACGGACGGCGGCCTTTTCAAGCCCATCGGTTTCTCCTGACCGAAGACTGAGTTGAGGAGATAAATCTCAACTCTGGCCCAGGATAGAGGACATATCAACGCAGGCATTAAAACCTGGGAACAGATTTGCCGCCACTTTACTGAGCCAGTCCCCTCGGGAGGTTGAAGAAAGCAAACCAGTGAACATTCAACTGATAACCTATTGAAATAGAGATTGATCAGAAACGGTTCCTAAAGTTCTCTTCATAACATTGGTTTACTTTTGCTATTGGTTAAAAGGTTCGAATGGAAAAAATTTCGAGAAAATATTCAAAATTCGGCTGTATTGGGCGAACTTAATCTGAACACTAAAGTTTAATCGAAAGCAGTATAAGCTACCGTACGTTATTAAACGCCGGGAACGAAATGGTAACTTTTAATTTTAACAGGACAATAACGACGAATTTGTGAGATTTCCCGGTTTCCTACAGGGATGCCAGACGGATAGATGTGCGGATTCTTTCGTGAAAATTGAATCTTAGTTACTTTAGGAAAAGAGGGATTTGGCATGGATTTAGAAGTTTTATGGAAAACTAAATCCATGTAAGTGCCGAACAAAGCTGTTAATATTAAGTTTAAATTACTCCAGAATTGGATGGACATCAGTTAGCCGGGGCTCAAATTATAGCCCGATATAAATAACTAGACTATAGTTTCTTAAACATTTAAACTATTAAATTTTAAAATTAGTAAATTTAGACAGTACAAGGCAAACCTGATTTTTTCCTTTGTTTAGATTTTTAAAATGGGAACAAAATACTAGTGTCAGCAATATTCATGCGAAATATTAAAGTAATTTATACTAATATTAGAATGTTGAAGTCTTGAGCACGTATTGCTATTTCGGTTTAGGCGAATTTTTGTTGCGACAAAAATTCCCTCGAGTTTTTTTAAATCTCTTAAGAAAAGTTTTAATTTTTGGCATCTTGCCTGTCTAAAATTTGCTTCTCAAAGCTGATACGAAATTTTAGCAGAGTTATTTTTGAAGTACAGCCGCTCAAAAAAGTATCCGAACGCTATAGTTGATTACAGAATTCAGAAAAAATACCTGGCAACGATTTCTTAGAAATTAGTGATCTGGCAACATTCGTGTCACGTGAGAAGAAGGTTGCCAGATCACTAATTTCTAAGAAATCGTTGCCAGATATTTTTCTGTGACACGAAGGCGTACAACATTTTGTGACAATTCTGTGACACGAAGGTTGCCAGATCACTAATTTCTAAGAAATCGTTGCCAGATATTTTTTCTGAATTCTGTAATCAACTATAGCGTTCGTGACACGAAGGTTGCCAGATCACTAATTTCTAAGAAATCGTTGCCAGATATTTTTCTGAATTCTGTAATCAACTATAGCGTTTGGATACTTTTTTGAGCGACTGTACTTGAAAGTTATTAACGTTGTAATTTCTTGAAATTTTCGGAAGTATTTAAATATTGAATACTTAAGACTGATTCGCAGCAAATTTTGAAAATACTACCTCCTGGGGGAAGAAATTAATTTTGCTTAGTCCTTCGGACATAAACCAAGTTTTAAAATCTAGCTGAAGTTTAGATAAGTGCAAGATTTCTTTGCATCTCTGGTTTAATCAAGATTCTTATTCCGAAATTTCGTTTAAGGGGAGCTTGCGCTTTAGTCACCAACAATACGGAAGCACGCGGAGATCACCGAGGAAGCGGAATCTGATGAGAATGCTGCGCGGCTCGCGATCTTCATAGCACGAGCTCCAAAGCTCAGATGAGCCTGAATACTTAACTTATGAACTTCAACCTTTCGGGAGTGTAATTGGGAAATTGCTCAAGTCCAGAATTAAAAGATCGAAATTAGTTTCAATTAAACTTTGGTCCAGATGTTGTAACTTATTAGATTTTCAGTGTTTATCAATATATTTTACTTTTAACTATAAGAATAACAGTTTGAAAACTAGATTTTAATTAGCATATTATACTTCACTAGTATTGATACTAGTATAATTATCAAACTAAATTTTGAAGAGTTACAATTCATTACGAGTTTTATTACAAGGGCTACCTGACAACATGAACAACTGAAACAATCAATATAAGAATCTTCGGACTAAACTATTCAGTTGTTAAGTCACAATACCTATTAGAAGGTATGTTCTTGAATTTTCAGCGCTTATGTTAAAAACGGTAGTTATTCCTATTGGCGAGCAATAGTTAAAAATGATGGATGATTTTAAGATTCATTTACAATGGAGGATGAATGATTGGTTTAAAATAGACTTCTCGAGGTAAGTTGTTCCTTAAACAGATCAGTTTCAGGCCGAAATTTGCAATAGCAATGCGACGACGATTGCTTCTTCAAAATTCATTCTATGAACATTCTAAGAACCTTTAGGTGCATTCATAAAATGTACCTTAAAGGAACATCGTCGTATTTCTGTTGCAAATTGCGGCGGTGTGAGCTCACATAAGAATAAACATTTTCCAGAATTTTTTTGTTACAGAGTACTATTCTGCTGTATTACGAATAAACTTCAGAATGAATTTCAATCCGATGTTCGGGTACACTTAGTTTCAAAATATTGCAGGTCAGAGATTCCAAGGGCTCAGAAGGTTGGGGAAGGAGACCAACTGGACAGCTATTCGACAGATAGTAACCTTCCTTCAAGGCCATCCAACATGTTCTTCAACGTGCACAGCGTATGGCTCTCCCGCACACGAGACCAATGCTTAACATTCCATCCAGCAAATTGCGGCCTTTCCAAGCCCATCAATCTATTGACCGAGGGCAGGGACAAGGCCACCTTCATACACCAGGCCGGCTTTGAGCGAAAGGAGGGAAATTAATTTTACATAAAAATTCAAATGATGTAATTTGTTTGAAATTAAAGCTAATTTTACTTTAACTGATTTTGAAATAGTTTTATTTATTCATAAGGATTTTAAAATAATTGAGAATATTTAAAATTACCATATTTTTCGAAATAAGTAACTACCAGTTGAATTTTTAAAAATTTAGCTAATATAAATTGCTATATTTTTCAGAAATCAGGCATTTACTCTTATAATAAGCCATCTTTTGATCGCATCCTATTAGCCCAATATGATGATATCGCTCTCCTTTCCCCTTCTCATTGGGTCCAGAGATTTCTCCAGCTGCAGAGATGTCTTGAGGTGGAGGAGTGGTAAGATAAATGGAAGGTCAAGGTAAACACTGAGAAGAGCACTGCCATCCTCTTCAGGTGGAATATTCATTAAAAACCCAAAACGTTTAAATTTTAAATATTTTATTGATGGCAAAAGACCAAATACTTCGGTATAACCCTACATCAAAAGCTCAAATGGGACTCTCATATTCATGATATCACTAAAATCAATGCAGTGTGATTGCAACTAGGTCCTCTCTTTCGGAGAAATGCAGTCTTGATTGACCATAAATTATTGTACAACTTGGTCATTTCCCCGACAACCTATGCTTCCCCTAGAGAAGGGGAATGGGTCATGACTGGTCCCTATGAGCGAACACCACCTCCACGAATATACGCAAGATTCAGGTCTTGGAAAACTAAATATTAAGATCTGCTGTCGATGCACCTTGGTTTGTTACTAACAGACAACTTCATAAAGACTTGGGCATCGACCACATATATACTCAAATTAAATGCATCTCAAAAATGTTTTTTGAGGCTGTTAAAAATAATCCTAATGAAATTATAATCATAATTAAGCAAAGAAGAAATAATTATTTTAATGAGTACAAGAGGCCTAAAATAATGACTTTCTCTGAGGAAAGCTCCTCGTTTTAGGTCTTTTGTGCATATATGCTATTTTTAGCTTGTGTTTTATGTTAGCCTTTAAGGGCTCACCCACGGGTGGTTTACTTGTTATGTTTTTACTTATGCCAACTGGGCATATTCGCAGATGGAAATGGGTAATGTTTTACATGGAACATCGCATACCATACAGGATCTATGAAAAATAGGTCTTCTGATACTGCAGCGTCCTGGCCTGTTGTATCGAGGTGGCCTTGGCAAGGCGGGCAGTTTTGAGAAGATAAATCTCTCAACACTGGCCCAGGCAGGACTCGAACCTGCGAACTGCATATTACGAGACTGGAGTTATCGACAAAGCCACCCTCACCCCCTAAATGGACAGGTCACAAGGACTGAGAAAGTTGGGAACCCTCTGGACAACTGTTAAGAGACAGTCTCCCGTCAAGGCCATTCAGCGTGTTCTTTAGCTTACAAGTTATGGCTCTTGTACTAGAGACCAGGCTTAACGTCTCATTCGATGGATAGGATCACTTTACAAGCCATTCTGTGTCCCCTTTCTGACCTACGGCATGAACATATTGCATGTTAATTGTTTAATCGCTAGGAAGAAATCTTTAAAGGTCTAATAATCCATTAAATTACAAAATTAAATATAGTTAATGGTATAACTAGAGTTCAAGGACGCGAAAGTGAAATTTATAATTTCAGTGCGTCCGTTTGATCAGTAGGCAAGCACACTCGCCACTCAGTCACTGACCTGAAGGTATTTTATAGATCCAGTTAATATAGAACCTTGTTTTACCATGCCGACCGAAATTTAACTTTCAGGTCTGTTCTACTGAAAAGGATTAATCCTTTAAGTAAAAGTTTATGTATAGGCCATCTGTACATCGCGTTAGGTGTTTCACCCCTGAGCGGTATTTTTTTACACACAATGGGCTAAATGGCTAGGTTACGAGGACACCAAGAAATCATGCTGCGGGAAGGGATCCATTGAAGCTGTTATAGATGAGAGCCTTCCATCAAGACCATCCAGCTGTTCTTTGACGTTTACAGGGCATGACTCTCCCGCACAAAGGATCAGGGCTTTGCCTCAACCGACAAAGGCAGCTTTTTAAGCCGCGTTGGTATCCCTTACTCATCGACGGCAGATTAATTTTGAGATGAATCTCAACTGGTCCAGGGGGACTTACTTGGAAACTGCGGATTAAGAACCTGGCACGATACCGACTGAGGCATCCCGTACACCGCGTTAATAATTTACCTTAAGGTAGACAGTTTTAAAAATCAATAAAGGGGATGAATCGATAGATCAAAGAAATCGATGATTCAAAGGATCTATCCGTACAATTTATTTGAATATTTCCCTCGCGGAGTCTAATTGATCCTAGCAATTTAAAGATTACGATGACAATGCTGGCAAAGATAGTTCAAAGCTTGTTTTGGGCTCTTTTGAAGACTAGCTAAGTCGATGTACGAAATCCAAATTAAGAACATACGTTAAGCTAATATTTACCTCATCGAAAGAAGTTTCCTAATTGAACATTTGCTTTATGTGGTCGGTTGCCCTGAGTAACCTAAATATTTGAGTTTCGTATCGATAAAGTTAATTTTAAAAATTAATTTGCACTTTGGGATTAAGCACTCGCCTGTCATGTTTTCACCGGCACGAAAGCTTTAAATATACTCTTAATTCACAATGAGTTATGGCAGTTGAAACATTTAATAGCGGCATTGCGAAATCAATTATTGAATGACAATCTTCGAAAAATTTAAAGTTCTCGCACTTGAATCTCATTTTTTGGTAAAAACTTATTTTTACACGTTAAATGTTTTATTAACATTGAAATACCCAGTACATGCGTTAGAATGTGCTAGATTTCTTGGCTACCGTTAGTTTTTTTTAACATAATATAGGGCAAGATTACAATAGTTAACATGTATGATCATCAGACGGGTGATTCTCTATGCTTCACCCATATGGGGGAACACTACATCCACCAATATTCGTAAGATTCAGGTCTTGCAGAACAAGATTTTGAGAACTGCGGTCGATGCCCCCTGGTTTGTCGCTAACAGACAACTCCATAAAGACCAGGGCATCGACCATTTATATATACACATATAAAACGCATTTCAAAAAGATTTTGTGAGGCTGTAAGCAATAATCCCAATGAGATTATTTCTTCTCCGATTCTTTACGATCATACTGTTTTGAACAAGTACAAGAGGCCTAAAACGGTAGTGTTCTCTGAGGAGATCTACCCGATTTAGGTTTCTTATACAATTTTACTGCTTTTTTAGCTTTTCTTATATTTGCCCTTAGGGGCCACCTAAGGGTGGTTTACTTATATATTTTGCTCTTACTCATGCCAAATAGGCATATCTTTATAATGGAGATGGTTAGGGGTAAAATTATTACCCTGTACATCGAATATGATTATAGGATCTACGATAGTTTATCTAAAAACGCCGTCATAGATCTTATTATCAAGGTAGCCTTGGCAACACCACTTACACGAGAAGACCGTTTTAGAAAGTTATGACGTCAGTATAACTGGACACAGTACAGATCTACAAATTTCTTATATATTTATTTCTTTTATTACTACTGGTAAGTTTCAATATTAGTCTTTATACTAGTTTACATCTATAAATGTATATTATTTAGAAAAAAAATATTTGTAGGTATTAGCATTATTATATCGCTTATACATACGAATGATTTTTTTCTAAATAATGTGCATTTACAAATATAAATTGATATAAAGATTAATTCTAAAACTTACCAGTAGCAATATCGGAAAAGATATATATATATATAAAAGTGGAAACGCTGATACCATAACTTACTGGAAGGGCTTTTTTTTTCTAGGTGATGTTGGACTTAGCCAGGAATGAACTATGGACTGAGCAGTCCCCTATGTCATTATATATATATATTTTTTATAATAGTAACAAAAAAGGTAACTCCTGGCTGTATAAAAAACCACATTTGTTTAATAAAGTCCCGCACTCGGAGTTGCATTGTAGAAAAGTCCCCATTTAGCTAGGAACGTGTACGTAACTGATTGGGTCGAGTGAGCCTTACAATCCTCGAAATACATCACGTGACCTCACCGGCATAGTAATTCCAACAAAGAAAGTGAATTTAAAAAAAGACAATTGCGCCTTGCATGCTGGTAGGGAACGATCGGGAAGACGTAACCCCATTTAGCATGAACCACTATTCGTTGCTGAATATGTGTTGCGAGAACACCTGAAGTTTCCTTGAACCTGAACATCCTGCTGTTTCATTTGAGTGACTTGCCGGGAGGAAGTCGCTGTAGCTGTTCAATTTATGATTGCGCACTGTATTGTTTCAAGTGTAAAAATAAATGTATATTTATTTCACTTCATTGAACATTTAGGGGTAAACTTCCTTTGGCAGAGCAGTACGCTAAGCCTCAGGATATCTGTATAACTCAGTAGAACAAGTTAGTACTTCCCCCAGTACGGGGGAAAAACGATCGAGCCACAAGGGCTGACCTTGACCCCGGAGGGTCGGTTGATCTCCAGGCAGTCGAGAAGCAGGCTGTTGCGGAACCATATAACATGCATATTAGTAGAGTCCAATTATTTAAGCAACCCAGTAGTGATATTCTGACAACATTAGTTTAGCGAACGTATCCAGAGTTAAAAGCTCACACTCAAAGAAAGAAAGGAAGACCCCCTATAACATTACTTATTGGAGTACGCGATAAAATTTTTTGCGGTACACCGTGAGAACTCAAACGTCGCTAGATCTAGTAACAAAGTAAAAATAACCATTGTTGTACTATAATATTGTTTTACCTATCTATATAAGGGGTACGCCAGTTACATACACATTTCCAGGAAGTACGAGAACCATAAAAGTTTGAGATCCACTGATATATATGTTTTATTATATTCCCATTGTTACACTATAACTCTAGTTTTATCTATCTATACGAGGGGGACGCCAGTTACATACACATTTCCAGGGGGTACGTGAAGCATAAAAGGTTGAGATCCACTGATATAAATATATGTTTTATTTTATTCCCATTGTTATACTATAACTATAGTTTTATCTATCTATACAAAGGGTACGCCAGTTACATACACATTTCCAGGGGGTGCGTGAAGCATAAAAGGTTGAGATCCACTGATATATATGTTTTATTTTCTTCCCATTGTTATACTATAACTATAGTTTTATCTATCTATACAAGGGGTAGGCCAGTTACATACACATTTCCAGGGGGTACGTGAAGCATAAAAGGTTGAGATCCACTGATACATATGTTTTATTTTATTCCCATTGTTTTACTATAAATCTACTTTTATCTATTTATAGATACTCTCTTGTGGAAGTGAACGGAAGGGGAGGGCTTCCAGATTAGTGTCTCCTACTGATCTGGACAACTATGGCTAGTTTTCTTTTTTTCTACCCTGCTGAGGAGTGGTCAACCACACAGGGTCCTGGTGCTGACCATATAAATCCACTGGACTGGACTGAATTATGGCTCTGAGCTTGATTATGGATCCTGATTTTGCTGCACTGGTGGGCTTCTGTGGAGGGAAAATCTTCCGCTGTGTTTTCTGTTTGTTTGTGGGTTGACAGCCCCAAGTGAATAGATTCACAGGATACGTTTATCAGCTGGTGGATAATCCTGAGCAGAGGTCATCGCAGACTTCCGAACTCTATGCTTCTATTGGCATCGTCAAATTCTACATTGGAGGAAGTCTTTCAGTGTAGATGGCTTCAGCCTTTAGTGGTGGGGGAACGGGTCTTTGCCCCATGTCGGCGATTAGGGGGCTGTTTGATATTGTCGGCATTCCCTCTCTCAATAAACATAGTTTCTTTAAACATCCCACTAACCATTTTCTCTCCATAGGTAGTTGGAATGTGAGGACTCTGCACAGAGCTTTTTCTCTTGGTGTCCTCACACAAGAATTCCATCATTATAATTTAGATATTCTCCGCTTGCAAGAGACCAGATGGACAGATAAAGGTCAGATTCTTAAAAATAATCTTGAATTTCTCTTTTCAGGGAGGGACGACAATAAGCATCACCAAGGCATGGGTCTGTTTCTCAGCAGACACGCTAGTGATGCTCTTCTAGGATATGAGTGCATTAGTGAAAGGTTTCTTACAACAAAATTTCAGACAAACGTTAAAGACTTGAATGTTATCTGCTGTTATGCCCCCACTGAGGATGCCGATGAGGATGAGAAGGATAGGTTTTATGAACAACTTCAGGATATTTTGAATTCTGTCAAGAAAGGAAATATTACCCTTGTTCTTGGTGACTTCAATGCCAAAGTTGGTACTGACTCTGATCTTTGGGGAGGAGTAATAGGTCCTTTTGGTATTGGTAGCTGCAATGGCAATGGGCAACGTCTCCTACAGGTAAGTAAACTCAATGGATTCAGAATAACTAACACTTATTACAAACACCGCGACATACATAAGTACACATGGGTTTCACCTAATGGGCTGCATAAGAATATGATTGATTACATATTAATTAACAGCAAATGGGCTAGTTCTGTTAGGAATACCAGGGCATATAGGGGAGCTGAAATTGGATCTGACCATTACCTTCTTAAAAGTGTCTTGCAGCTTAAACTTAAAAAGTGTTGTGCTAGGGTTAAAAATTTTGATTTTAATACTGAAGCTCTGAAAGATCCAGTTATAGCCAAAGCTTACCATGATAGGTTACTTAGTCATTATGACAGTCATGGTTTGCTTAATACTGAAGTTGAGGAAGAATGGGGTCATTTTAAACAGACTTTTTTCGAAACTAACAGTACTCTTTTAGGAAAAAAGGAACAGAGGAGGCAGAATTATTTAAGTGATAAGGCACTTGAGCTTATTTCAGAAAGAAGGAACTGCAGGAATGTCCTTAATCAGTACCCTACCAGTCCTAATAGAAAGGATTACAGAGAGCTTAATAAACGTGTAAAGGATCAGTTAGCTACTGATAAGAATCTTTGGCTTGATGGCCTGGTTGACAAAGCTGAGGAAGCAGTTAGACAGCACAACAGCAGAGAGCTGTACCAGATAGTTAATGTTTTGTGTGGTAGAAAACGAACAGGTATACAGGGATTGAAGGATAAACAAGGTAAGGTTATAGAAGGGGAGGATTCTGTCATGGCTAGGTGGGCTGAGCATTTCAGCGATGTTCTAAACAATGTGGTTGGTTCTGCTCCCATTGTTTGCAGTGATGATGGATGCATTGGTGGCTTTAATGTTGGCCCTATAACACAATCTGAAGTTATTTTGGCTGTTTCTAAACTTAAACTACATAAATCCCCAGGGGTAGATGAAATTACTACCGAAATGCTTAGAGCTGGGAATGTTTCGGTTACCACTTGGATGACTGAAATTCTGAATATCTTTTATGATAAAGGCATTGTACGTAAGGATTTTACCACAGCTATTGTTATCCCTATTTTCAAAAAAGGTGATCGCAGTTCTTGTAATAACTATAGGGGTATCAGCCTACTCTCTGTTCCAGGTAAAGTTCTTTCCATGATTGTGCTTAATAGAATTAAGAATCTGGTTGACAGTCAATTGCGTGATGAGCAATGTGGATTCAGAAGTGGTAGGGGATGTGTGGATCAGATATTTTCACTTAGGCAGATTCTTGAGAAATGTTTAGAGTTTCAGAAACCTTTGGTTGCTAGCTTTGTTGATTTCAAAAAGGCTTTCGACTCTGTTGATCGTCATAATTTGTGGTTGATTGTGAGATCATATGGTATACCAGACAAGTTAGTTAACATAATGAAAGCTCTCTATAATAACACTGAGTCGTGTGTGAGAGTTGGTAAGGATTGTAGCAATTGGTTTAGCATTACGTCTGGTGTTCGACAAGGGTGCATTTTGTTTCCTTTCCTCTTTAGCTTGGTTATTGATTATGTTATGCGAAATTCACTTCAAGGGAAGGATTTTGGCCTTAAATGGACTGGAGATAGGAAAATTTCTGATTTAGATTATGCTGATGATTTAGCCCTTTTGGCAAATGATGTTGATGAGATGAACTCTTTCATTCGAGCTGTTCATGAGACTGGTAGTAGAGTAGGTTTGGTTATAAACAGAGAGAAAACTATAGTGATGAAAATTGGTCAGGCAGGCTGTGATTCAGTTAATCTGAATGGTTGCAGTCTTGAGCAGGTGTCACAGTTTAATTACCTTGGGAGCTATGTAACAGATAATGGAGATGTGCGGCATGAGATTAACAGACGAATAGGGATTGCTGCCGGGACATTTAAGAATTTATGGAGAGTGTGGAGAAATAGGCGTATACACTTAAAGACTAAAATTAGACTGTTTAATAGTTTGGTTCTTTCTAGGGTTAGTTATGGTAGTGAAACTTGGACACTTTGTAAACAAGATAACAGGAAACTAGATGCTTTTGATTCCAGATGCTTACGCTGTATCTTGGGCATTAGGTGGTTCAACTTTGTAACTAATGATGAGGTTAGGCAAAGGAGTTTGCAACCTCCTTTAAGCAGCATATTGTGCAAAGAAAGACTCCGTTGGTTTGACATGTTGCCCGTATGAATAATTATAGATTGGCGAATATGGTTATGAACAGTGTGCCTAAAGGCCTCAGAAAGAAGGGGAGACCTAAAATGCGGTGGGCAGACAATGTCAAACAGGACCTTGTTAGAATTGGTATGCAGTGGCCAGATGCAGTATATGTAGCTCAGGATAGACTTGCCTGGAGAACTAAATTGCACTGTCTGGTTGGACCTCCGTAACCCATGGCTGCTTGAGGATGATGACAAGAGATTAACAGACGATGACCAGTTGCATACACATTTCCAGGGGGTACGTGAAGCATAAAAGGTTGAGATCCACTGATATATATGTTTTAGTTTATTCCTATTGTTAAACTATAACTATAGTTTTATCTATCTATTCAAGGGGTACGCCCGTTACATACACATTTCCAGGGGGTACGTGAAGCATAAAAGATTGAGAACCACTGATATATATGTTGTATTTTATTCCCATTGTTATACTATAACTATAGTTTTATCTATCTATACAAGGGGTACGCCAGTTACATACACATTTCCAGGGGGTACGTGAAGCATAAAAGGTTGAGATACACTGATATATATGTTTTATTTTATTCCCATTGTTAAACTATAACTATAGTTTTATCTATCTATACAAGGGGTACGCCCGTTACATACACATTTCCAGGGGGCACGTGAAGCATAAAAGATGGAGAACCACTGATATATATGTTTTATTTTATTCCCATTGTTATACTATAACTATAGTTTTATCTATCTATACAAGGGGTACGCCAGTTACATACACATTTCCAGGGGGTACGTGAAGCATAAAAGGTTGAGATCCACTGATATATATGTTTTATTTGATTCCCATTGTTATACTATAACTATAGTTTTATCTATCTATACAAGGGGTACGCCAGTTGCATACATATTTCCAGGCGGTACGTGAAGCATAAAAGTTTGAGAACCACTGATATATATGTTTTATTTTATTCCCATTGTTATACTATAACTATAGTTTTATCTATCTATACAAGGGGTACGCCCGTTACATACACATTTCCAGGGGGTACGTGAAGCATAAAAGTTTGGGTACCACTGATCTAGATGACTGTGCCCTGGCCAGAATTCCCCATTAGGCACATTAGGAACTAGCCTAGGGACGTCATCATTTAAATGCTACAATTTAATTATTGAAATAAAAACAAATTGAAGTCTTTTTTTAAATTTTAAGTAATTGCAAGTATCCATGGAGAGCGATTACTTTTTTCAAAATATTCTCTTTTTCCCTCAATCATAAATGAACTTTTAAAAGAATATGGATTATGAGTCACTATTTTGCTAAATGCAAATTTGAAGATAAACTATTTTACAGGAAAATATTGTAGCAAATAAATTTTAATTCTAAAATTTATTCAGTTTTGAAGTTAGAAAATATGCCACTTTTATTTAAAGAGTTATTGGAACTAAAATATTTGGCAGAAGATTCCATTGTTTTGATTGTCCTAGAACAGGGATAGCGAATCTATGGCTAGGAAAAAAATTTTCTAGACACGCGGCATGCCACTCATTGATTCTTTGAACCTCACCCATGATAAGTAGGGGCGGAGGTGGCTCGAAATCGAGTCCCAGCTGGGTCAGCGTTGAGATTTATCTCCGCAAAAACTCCTCGCCCTGCCCACGGTCAATAGGGACACTGCTGGGCTTTAAAAGACCTCCGTCCGTCTGATGGGACGTTAGTCGAGATCCGTGTTTGGATTAATACAGGGACGGAACTAGCGAGGCAAGAAGACCATGCCCCCCATTTCAAAATGCTAGGAAGGAAAATTGAGGTAAAAAATTATGAAATTTATGTTTCATGCATTTTTTAAGAATATTTTTATAGAGCTGTAAAACGGAGGGAAAATGTTATAATGCATTAAAAATCCAGTCTCTTGCCCCCCCCCCCCCCTTTTTTTTATAATTTAACGACTCAATTTGTTTCTTGATGTCCCCTCCTGCCTGGATCCTTAAAATTCCTATATATATTTCGACTACATTATTTCGTTGTTCAATCATTGGGAAGGTAAATATTAATAATTTAATATGCAAATAAGAACGCACTACCGCTTTGTGTGTCTAGGGACGAGTGAGGTGTAAATCCGGTTCTTGGCTATGCCCTGGAGATAACTTCTAAATGGTATTTATCTGCCCTGTTCGACTGAAAAATTGCACTGCTTGAAGTAAAATTATCAGTTGAAAAGAGTGAAAAAAAAGGTACAGGATAGAATAGACTTCAGTCCGTAGCCCTCGACTGGAGCAATGTCTCTGCCTTCAATGCGGCCCCAATATGCATTAACTGCTAAACATATCCACACAAAAGAAACTGGAAAACATTTACAAGAAAAATTAGATTGTAAAACTAGATGAAGAAGAGGCTTTTAAGCACCATCACAGTCACACAAACCGGTTTAAAACGGAACGGTTGCTATCCTTGAATTCATTTTGGCAAATCCAGAAATATCACAAGGAATCATTGCGCCAATATGGTTTTAATTATCTTTCTAGGGAATTACGTAAGGCTCTCTGCAGGACTGTATTAGGAGTCTGTGACGATTTTGCATATCGAAATTTCTTCTTGTGCTCTGAGTGACTTACGTCACCCCTTTATGTTTTCGTCTGACTACACGAGGAATGTCATGCACTGTAACCTCAAAAACCGTTAGCATGGAAGGATTTGTGTGCACTTTAAATGGAGTACAGATTTGGCAGCTTGCGAATCACGACAAAGACTTGCCTTGCCCCCCCCCCCCCCCCTCTACATTCGGCATTGATGCAGATAGCAGTTCTGGTCTAGTGAGCCTGTTCACCGCTCTAGAGACAGTTCATTTTAGCAAGCACTAAAGGTAGGTTGTGCGTGAGATCACCCAAACGATAGGGTTAACTTTTTTAACATCAGGGTAAAAAAAATTTGCATGCGTTACACATGGTTTTTCTTGATTTATACTAAGGAATAGTTTTTCTTTTCTTAGTGCGATGACTGAAGACGCTTGATGCAATGAGATCTTATTTGCATTTTCTGAGTAACTGAGCAGCGAACTGGAATTTGGAAACAAAATAAAATTCTCGTTCCGGATGAAACCAGTGGCAGAATTTATATAAAGACGCAAAGCCACTTTACATCAAAGTACAGGGATTGGACTTGGAAGACGTTGGAAGAGAGAAAGGTGAGCGGTTATGTTTTTGAATTGTTCTTGAATCTAGTTCACTGTTAGCTAATATTTTGCTTAAGTTGCCTAACAACCTTAGGTGAGATCGGGATAAACCCCGGTGGAGCCTTTGGTAGGCAGGTTAGTTTAGGCCTAGCTTTGCTTTTACTTTAAAATGTTAGCATTTTAGTTAGGGTGTGGAGATAACTTCCATATATTGTGCACACTTCGACAGGTAGTCTCTGACAACTGATCGATATTAGGACACTACCTCAGTTGTGAAGATTTCGGATTGTCCTGCATTTAACTGAAAAATCTTATTGGTCAGTTTCGTGATATAAACTTTGACCGTTACTTACAGATTGTGTCTTCTTTTTCGTACGTGATGTTTTATGGGATTAGTATTATCCTGAATTTTAGGTGCGTTACAAATTCTCGGAAGAGGTATTTCTAGTGCTGAGTTTTGAAGGTAATTTCATACTTGCTTCTAGCACAATTGCGATAGTTGTGTTGTTTACTAAACGAACTTTACTTTAGTAAAAGTGGTATAAACTTAGTTCTGATCTGGTAAATTAATCTGTTCAAGTTTTCTAATATTAAATTTAATTAACTTTGCATTTGTTCTATAATACTTTTGGCTACATTGAACTTTTAATTAAAGTCTTAATATGATTGAATCTGAAGAGATTGAAACTCTTCCTGAAGACAGACGAGAAGGTATTCTTCTGCTTCGGAGTGAATCGGACCACACGGAAAGCTATACCAACCAAGCGATTTCTGAAATTTCTTTCACTGACTATAATGCAAGAATTTGTGTATTTCTCATGGATAAAAACAAATTGCTAAATGATATAAATGACACTAGAGATAAAATCCCAGTACTAAAAGAGTTTCATGGACTTCCACCAGACATACATGCTCATTATAATAAGACAATTTTCAACAAATTGTACATTGAAAAAGAAATCAATGAACATGAATGTTCTGATCACTGTCTCAGAATCATTAATGAATCCGAAGACATGGCATTAAACATCACTTTTGAACAAACCAGTGAAGGTAATCAGCATATTGAATTAAATCCTATGACAAATACTGACATAAATATTCAAAGTGAAAATCAAACAGAAGAAACTGTTGAAATGACAAACTCTGATAATAAACAAGCTAAGCTAAAATAGAAAAGGAAAGGGTACAAACGTACTCTCTCCCCATCAAACGAGAACACTTTTATTTCTAAAACCCAATTTTCTGTATTGGAAGAAGAAAATCTGGATCCTGTTGAATCAGACATGGAAGAGTCACCGGTGGAATCTATAGAAGGAAGGAAATAAAGGGAAAAAATTCCCCTATCGTATTTCAATCAAAGAAGGTCTAAGGAGAAGAAGGCTAGCTTCGCACAAGCGTAAGTGGCGCCGTTCTGCGGAATTTTACCGAAGCTGAACGTGGCAAATTGATGTGCATGCACAAAAACAACCGTAAGGGGCGATCTGCGCATGCGCAGTGCAATCATTTTTAATCCACGGCAGCTGTAGTTTGTCTTACTCTTGGTATATTTATTGCGATTTAATCAGTGTTTCAACCTGTCTAACACCCATGACTGTTTGGCATAGTGATAGCTGACCCTAAAGTTATTCAGTGAGTATTTTATCCCGTTCAGGAGTATATTTTACGATACCTGGAAAAGCCGTTGTATGTTTATTTTGAGTAATTTTGCAGAATTTTTAAAATTAATATGTAAATTAATACATTTAATCATCTTGCGAACATGTAAGTCAATGTATGTTGCAGTTTGGTGTTCCCTGGAGCATATCGACATATATAAGTGTCTGCAGTTTGTTCTAATAGTAAATTTTTTTATGGTTGATACCAGAAGTGCCTGCTGCCATCTATTGACAGTTTATACAAGTAAGAAACTCGATGTGACTTTAATTGAAAATATCCTAAATTCTATAAAATATAATTAAACAAAACATGCTGTCTCGCATTAAGCCATAAATTTCAATTTATTATAATATATTAAATATAGTAGAATGTTCAAAGTATTAAAATTTTAATGTTGAGCATAGCTACCTCTTGTTTTACAAAATGAGATTTTATTAAGGAAAATAATTTTAATTAATCCTTGTGAAAAGCAAAACATGATGTTAAAATTTAAGAAATGGACACTTTGAGCAAAGTCAAAGTGTATGTAAAATTAGTCACGTGGTGACTATTGAAAACCTTGCTGGGCAGTGGAAGAATAATGCAAGGAACTGGCTCCTCTCCTGGCTAGGTGGCTTCACTGCAATACACGAATTTGCCATGTTTAGAGGGCGCTGCAATCGAAAAGTTTACATTACGTCTATGGAAGTTAGCTCTCTTCTCCCTTAGACACTCCTTGTTTCAATCACCCAAGAATTGGACCTCCATCCATGAAGAATTAACAAAGCTTGAAGTTGAAAGGTTCACTGCAAAAAGCTCAGATGACTCCATTCGAATACAAACACGATGCACAGATGATTTTCGTGCGTTTGTCAAATTTTTTTGACTTGAATAAGCTTCAATCTCACACTTATCAACTTTCAAATGACAAAAATCTGATAGTTGTGCTAAAACATCTCCCACTAGATGTAAGCACTAAAGAAATTCATGATGAACTAGCCGGACTAGGTTTTAATATGATAAAAATATCACAGCTTCGACGAGGTAAAGATAAAACTATAATCCCAGTTTTCCTCATTGAATTACCTAAAAATGATGCAAATAAGAAAGTTTTTAACATTTCTGATCTATTTCACTTAAAGATAAAAATTGACAACTATAAAGCGAAAAAGAGCCCAGTCCAGTGCCACCGGTGCCAGCGGTATGGACACTCCCAAAGCGATTATTTATAACCTTCCAAGATTCGTAAAATGTGCTGGCGAACACCTCACTCAAAATTGTATCAGACAAAAAGCAGACTGTCCACCTAGGTGTGCTAATTGTGGCATGGGCCATACTGCTATTTATAAGGGTTGTTCCTACTACCCTAAAAAAGAAAAATCTCCTACTGCCAGAAGTAAAGCAACAATTATATCTGAACCAGCAAACCTGTTTCATCACACATTTCATATGCAAGTGTGACTGCTAATAATAAAAATACAACTCCACCACATAATAAAGAAAAATTGGCACCCACAAAAAAATCTTCTACCTTATTGCCTTCCACACAAACATCCCGTGGCAGTGAACAATATGATGCAACAATTTTTAATGATCTTCAGGAGCTCTTCCTGATTTTTAAAAACTTTAATATTTCTGGAGTCCTACTTACAGTAAAAACTCTTATCAATGACTATCAAAATGCACAGGGCCTTATGGACAAAATCACGGTAGTCCTAAAAGTCTTCAATTATTTGTTTTCATTGCTATCTTGCCATGGAGCCAACCCTTAAGAAAAATTATATTGAAATTTTCTTCTGAAACTGCAATGGTATTCTCTCGGACCTACCAAAGTTTCGTCACTTTTTGTATGATTCTCAGACGGATATAGTTCTCTTAGGACAAACTCAACTGCGTGCATCTGACATTTTGAAATTTCCTAATTTCGATGTGTATAGAACTGATCGTTTGCACAATGGCGGAGGTGGAACTGCTATAATTGTGAACCGGTCAATAAAACATCATGTCGTACCAAATGCTAATTTTACTACTTCGGAAGCTACTGCTATTGCAATCTCTAATGAGGACTTTGGTACTTTTAATGTGTTCTCTGTTTATAAGCCACCAAATTCGGATCTTGTCAAAATTTTTGATAGTCATATTCCAACGATTGTTGCAGGAGACTTAAATTCCAAGAATGTGGCATGGAATTCACGATATGTAATAAAAATGGTAGATGGCTCCTTAATAATGCCACCGAACAGGATCTCATAGTGGACGCTCCATCGGAACCAACATTCTATCCATATAACACCTTACATAAGCCAGATGTTCTGGATCTTATCATATTTGGCAACTTCTTCTCTACTTATGAACTAAATGTACATAAGTCTTTAAATTCAGATCATTTCCCAGTCTGTCTTACTCTATCTCAGTCAGTATCCTGTGAATCTGATAAAAAATATTTTACTAATTGGGATCTGTTTAAATCCATTGTACATAAAAGAGTATCAGGTTCTTGTAGTAATCTTTCCCTCCGAACCATTGATTACTCAATTACTAAATTTACTGACTTATTACTTGACTCCAAAAAAGAAGCCAGCACAGAATTAATTCCAGATAATAACTGTTTTGTCCTACCTTCACATCTACAATATCTTATCAATGACAAGAATAGGGTTCGACATTCCTGGCAGAGGACAAGGAACATCCTGGATAAAAAGTTATATTATTCCCTCAAGAAAGAAGTTAAGAAATGATTACAAGATTATCGTAGTCAACTTTGGAACAACAAGATTACTTTGCTTAGCACAAGTGACAAATCCATCTGGATAATGGTTAAAACTCTTAAGAAACCATATTCTACATACCTCCCATTCAAGGAGCAACTGGACTTTGTTTCAGCAACGATGACAAAGCTAATTCTTTTGCAGAGACGCTTTAGAACTACAATTCCAGGAGAATGTTGACCTATCAGATGAGAAAACATGTATGGAAATTCAAGACTCCCTTTTACGTTTCGCTCAACTGACACGAACCACTGTCTCTTCTCGTCTGTGTCTTCTCGTTATCTCTTTATGACCTGTCATCATTTGACCAAGTTCAAGTTGCGCAATACGCTGACGATATTGCCCTTATCTCGCCATCACTTGGATCGGAATTTGCTATTCGACGTTTGCAAAAATCCCTTGATGAGTTAAATAAATGGTATCATCGATGGAAAATCAAAATAAATACAGATAAAAGCAAAGTGATACTATTCACCATCAAACGGATTAAAAATCCTACTCCACTACATTTCTTAGGCCAAGATATCAAATGGCAAGATACCGTAAAATATCTCGGAACTACATTGCACAAAATGCTCAAGTGGAATCATTATGTGCAGGACATAATTTCCAAAGTTAACGCTGTACGATGCCAATTGGGTTCTCTTATAGAAAGAAATTCAGTGCTACTGATCGACCACAAGCTTATGTTAAACAATACGGTCATCCGTCCTATAATACTTTACGCATCCCCAATATGGGCGAATACTTTAGCTACGAACATTAAAAAGATTCAGACTTTACAAAATATTAAGATCTGCAGTTAATGCTCCATGGTTTCTTACCAACAAGCAATTGCACAAAGATTTGGGTATTGATCATATTTTTAGTTACATCAAGTTTATCTCTAAAAATTTTATGATGCAGTCTTGAAAAACCCAAACGATATTATATCAAAACTGTTTGATTATGATCATGAAAACCTTAACTCTTTCAAGAGACCTAAAATGATGGTTTTCTCTTCAGAAAGCTATACACTTTAGCTCTCTTGTCTCTCTTATCCTGCTTTTGCAATCAGTTCTTTTCTGCCTCTCGAGGCCCATTTTTGTGGTTTACTCACCATTTGATTTATATCTGAAGCCAATTAGCCATTCCTTTCGATGGAGAAGGTGTTGGGCCAACTTTCGACTGGAACTTCGCAAACGAATTGATGACCTATGACCTATGACATCAAACTACAGGAAATGTGCAAGTGAAGCTGTGAACAACACTGTTAAGGTTAACTTGTAGACAGGTAATTGTGTCTTGTTTTTCTTGCTATAGACATGAAAAATAATTGAGTTTGGTTAGAATCAAGTTGTTGTGTGTGTTCTGTGATGTTAAGTAACCACGGATATAGAAAGTAAATGTAATGAAGGTGACTGAATTGAATCAGAAAGTTTTAAAAGAAAAAAAAGCGGAAGGTGAGAGAGTGATAAATTTCAGTATAATATTATTGCAGGTTGCTTCAGAACATATTTAACAAGTGAATGATATTATTTTAGTATAATATTCGTCTCTCTGTTTTAGTGTTTTTTAAAAAGTTCCTGAAAAATGCTTTTATTTTTTCGTCTCCATTCTGGTTACTATTATTCTCAAATGGGGTAAGGCGTGAATACTTGCCTCCCTTCCTAGATTCGGTATTCATAATATTCTCCTATTCTTTGTGTGGCCTCAATCATTCCACTTATACAAGTAAGTAATAATAATAAAATTTATATACACCTAACAGTTTTACTATTTTTAATTTTCTGCCCTTGTTGTAAAAATAATATATTTAATATTTTATGCACTGGAGCACAGTTTAGTTTATATTTTCTTCGATATGTTTATTGCTTTCCCTTATTATTTCTGAAATTAATGAACAGTTAGAGTTAGAAGTTGTATTAAATTTAACAAATAAAACAAAAATTTGAAAAAATTGTTGTATCTTTTAAGAGATAGTTTACTGATAGGAATAATCTACCCGCTTTTCTGAGAGAGGTGTGGGAAATGCCACTGTTTATATTTAAGAATTAAAAGAGGAATACTTCTTTTGTTGTATAATTACTAATGAAATACTATTTGTATTTTTTCCATCATCCGCTAGCTCAAATGAAAACGTTTAAGGAATGATATAGTAGGTAAAGGAAAAACTTCTTTCTCTTTAAAAACGAAATTCTCATATGCGCCAGAGGCGATATGCGTTCTTCTAGTTTGAATTAATAACGACAAGCCTGACGTTATATATTTCTTCTTCTTCTCACTGAATGTAGGCATTCAAAATTATTATAAACCAAAAAATAAAGATATATATTTAAAAAATATACAAAAATCATGTGTAAATGACTAAACGTGATTCGATGTCAAATGAACACAGATCTCCTCTGGAGAATATAGGAATCTCGTTTTCAAAAAAAAATGAAGCTTTTCGTTTACGAATTTCTGCACTCTTTAAAGGTTTCAAATTGAACAAATAATGAGGAAAATCCAAATAATAATTTCATTAGTACTTATTTGTAATAATAGAAGGATATGTCTCATTGCCGGGGACGGGGGTGGCTCAGTCGGTAGCGCGCCAGGCTCGTAATCTGTAGTTCCCAGGTTCGAGTCCCAGCTGGGTGAGAGTTGAGATTTATCCCCGCAAAATTGTCCGCCCTGCCCATGGTCAGTAGGGGACACCGATGGGCTTGGAAAGGCCGCCGTCCGTCGGATGGGACGTTAAACCGTGGCCCCGTGTGCGGGAGAACCATACCCTGTTCACGTTAAAGAACACGCTGGATGGCCTTGACGGGAGGATACCATCTGTCTCCCAACAGCTGTTCCAGTGAGTCCCCTTACCCAACCTTCTCTGAGTCTTCGGGGTCCTTGTAACCTGGCCATTTAGCCCATTGTCTGCAAAAAAAGTGCCCCTCAGAGGTAAAACTACCCAACACAACCCAACTTGTTTTCTTCTCATGCGATAAAATATTTCAAATGTTCGAAGTTCCCTAACTACTGTGTGTACTATAACAAAAGCAGCTATAACAAAATACAGCTATAACAAAAACAAAAGTAAGAAATGCATTTATGCACTGTTAAGGTCCTTGTATTGAAATAAATATATAATAGTGTAATGACTAGAAGTTCCCAGCTGGAACAAAAAACTGCGCATGCGCAAACCACTGAAATCTCTTTCAGCGTAACTTGGCTGAATTTATTTCTCGTCATGCTGTGTGCTATGTTGGATCTAAAATGCCAAACAGTAATTCAAATTTAATCCGTAACAGCAAATTTTAATATATTTTTGCGTAATACATGGGACATTTCAGGGCAAAACAGGGACACTTTCAGACATTTCAGCACAAAACTGAAAAATATACTGTATTTCAACATGAGTCACACAATATAGGATATAGAGAATAAGTAAATATTTTGTACTGGAAATTTTTTTACAGTTACGCTGTTTATTCAGAGTCATCATCATCATCCTCAAGCAGCCATGGGCTACGGAGGTCCAACCAGACCGTGCAATTTAGTTCTCCAAGCAAGTCTATCCTGAGCTACATCTACTGCATCTGGCCACTGCACACCAATTCTAACAAGGTCCTGTTTGACATTGTCTCATCCTAGGTCTCCCCTTCTTTCTGAGGCCTTTAGGCACACTGTTCATAACCCTATTCGCCAATCTATAATTATTCATACGGGCAACATGGCCAAACCAACGGAGTCTCTCTCTGCACAATATGCTGCTTAAAGGAGGTTGCAAACTCCTTTGCCTAAACTCATCATTAGTTACAAAGTTGAACCACCTAATGCCCAAGATACTGCGTAAGCATCTGGAATCAAAAGCATCTAGTTTCCTGTTATCTTGTTTACAAAGTGTCCACGTTTCACTACCATAACTAACCCTAGAAAGAACCAAACTATGAAACAGTCTAATTTTAGTCTTTAGGTGTATACGCCTATTTCTCCACACTCTCCATAGATTCTTAAAAGTCCCGGTAGCAATCCCTATTCGTCTGTTAATCTCATGCCGCACATCACCATTACCTGTTACATAGCTCCCAAGATAATTAAACTGTGACACCTGCTCAAGACTGCAACCATTCAGATTAACTGAATCACAGCCTGCCTGACCAATTTTCATCACTTTAGTTTTCTCTCTGTTTATAACCAAACCTACTCTACTACCAGTCTCATCAACGGCTCGAATGAAAGAGTTCATCTCATCAACATCATTTGCCAAAAGGGCTAAATCATCAGCATAATCTAAATCAGAAATTTTCGTATCTCCAGCCCATTTAAGGCCAAAATCTTTTCCTTGAAGTGAATTTCGCATAACATAATCAATAACTAAGCTAAAGAGAAAAGGAGACAAAATGCACCCTTGTCGAACACCAGAAGTAATGCTAAACCAATTGCTACAAGCCTTACCAACTCTCACACACGACTCAGTGTTATTATAGAGAGCTTTCATTATGTTAACTAACTTGTCTGGTATACCATATGATCTCACAATCAACCACAAATTATGACGATCAACAGAGTCGAAAGCCTTTTTGAAATCAACAAAGCTAGCAACCAAAGGTTTCTGAAACTCTAAACATTTCTCAAGAATCTGCCTAAGTGAAAATATCTGATCCACACATCCCCTACCACTTCTGAATCCACATTGCTCATCACGCAATTGACTGTCAACCAGATTCTTAATTCTATTAAGCACAATCATGGAAAGAACTTTACCTGGAACAGAGAGTAGGCTGATACCCCTATAGTTATCACAAGAACTGCGATCACCTTTTTTGAAAATAGGGATAACAATAGCTCTGGTAAAATCCTTAGGAACCATGCCTTTATCATAAAAGAGATTCAGAATTTCAGTCATCCAAGTGGTAACCGAAACATTCCCAGCTCTAAGCATTTCGGTAGTAATTTCATCTACCCCTGGGGATTTATATAGTTTAAGTTTAGAAACAGACAAAATAACTTCAGAAATCAGTTAGCTGCAGAAGATCAGTTAGCTGCTGATAAGAATCTTTGGCTTGATGGTTTGGCTGACAAAGCCGAGGAAGCAGTTAGAGAGCACAACAGCAGAGAGCTGTACCAGATAGTTAATGTTTTATGTGGTAGAAAACGGACAGGCATACAAGGATTGAAGGATAAACAAGGTAAGGTTACAGAAGGTGAGGATTCTGTCATGGCTAGGTGGGCTGAGCATTTCAGTGATGTTCTAAACAATGTAGTTGGTTCTGCTCCCATTGTTTGCAGTGATGATGGATGCATTGGTGGCTTTAATGTTGGCCCTATAACACAGTCTGAAGTTATTATTCAGAGTACATAATTACAAATTATATATTATCTATACAACTTCCAATATTTATATCTCCAGAGGACTTCTAGATAAATGGTTGTACATTGTTTCAAAAAGTCTTTTGTTTTATATAAAAATCATAAATATCCCTTCGAACAGTTGCTGGCCACAGAAGTCTGACAAGAGCCTCAGTATATAGGCCACAGTAGATCTATGAGGAAGGCGAGGTCTTTAGCAGAAAAACAACTACTTCCCCAGGGCTCGATCCCAGGTCCCTTCAAGCACTAGCCAAACACACTACTAACCACTCGGCCACTGACAAGCCACCTTGCCACAATAGCCTTGGCACTGCAGTAACAGAAGACCTAATTTTGAAAAAAGAATTATAGCAGATTTATTGTACTGCAATTTCTTAAAACTTAACAGGTAGTTATTGATTTTAGAAATCAGGTAATTAATTTTCAAAAATTCTCAAAAATTCTAATAAAATCCTTTATGAATAAATCATTACGAATAATAATTATTGATTTAAAAATCTTATGAATAAATAGCTTTTTTACTGATTTAAAAATAAATAGCTCTAACTTAAATTTTGAACCAATTACATCGCTTGAATTTTTATGTATTTTCTTCCCTCTGTTTACTCAAGGCTGTCCAGGCCTGCTGTATCAAGGTGGCCTTGTCATTCTCTTTATTTTAAAATACATACATACATACATAGATGCATGCATACAAAATCCTCATGCAGCCCTGGGCTACAGAGGTTCTACCAGATTGCGTAATTTTCCTCTCCAAACGTGTCTGTTCTGAGCTACAGCTGCTGCATTTGGCCACTGTAGGCCAATTCTAACAATTGTAAGCAGGATAGCAAGGTCCTGTTTGACATTGTCTGCCCATCGCAACCTACTTCTCATTCTTTTGCTGATACCCTTAGGCACACTGTTCATAATCCTCTTTGCCAATCTACAGTTATGCATACGAGAAACATGGCCAAACCAATGCAGTCTCTTTATGCACAATATGCTGCTCAAAGGAGGTTGATGACTCTTTCTTCTAACCTCATCATTATTTACAAAGTCGAACCACCTAATGCCTAAGATACTGGGTAAACGTCTAGAATCAAAGGCATCAAGTTTCTTGTTATCCTGCTTTCAAAGGGTCCATGTTTCACCACCATAACTAACCTTAGAAAGAACTAAACTATTATACGATCGAATTGTAGTCTTTAGGTGTGCACGCCTATTTTTCCACACTCTCCATAGATTCTTAAAAGTCCCAACGGCAAACCTTATTTTTCTATTCATCTCATGCAGTACATCACCAGTATCTGTTACATAACTCCCAAGATAAGTAAACTGAGACACTTGCTCAAACGTGCAGCCATTCAAAGCAACTGAAGCATTATCTGCCTGACCAATTTTCATCACTTTAGTTTTTTCTCTGTTTATCACCAAACCTACTCTATTACCATTCTCATGAACAGCCCTAATGAAAGAATTCATTACCCAACAGGACCAAATCATCTGCATAATCAAAATTAGAAATTTTGAAATCTGTATACCATTTAAGGCCAAAATATTTCCCTTGCGAAGAATTTCGCATAGCATAATCAATAACGAAACAGAAAAGGAGACAAAATGCATTTTTGTCTAAACTTCACTAATAATGTTAAACCAATCGGTGAAAGACTTACCAGCTCTCACACACGACTCAGTGCTATTATAGAAAGCTTTCATTACACTAATTTATCAGGTATTCCATATGATCTAACAATCAACCACAAATAAGTCGATCTACAAAGTCAAAAGCCTTTTAAAATCTATAAAGGTAGCAACCACAGGTTAAGTGCCTCTGCCAATAAAAATATTTGATCAATACATCCCATACCACTTGTGAATACGCACTGTTCATCACGCAGTTTTCCATCAACCAAAATCTTAATTCTATTAAGTGCAATCATGCAAAGAACTTTACATGGAACAGAAAGTAAACTAATTCCCCTATAATTATCACAAAAACTGCGATCACCTTTTTAAAAAAACGGGACACTAAATCCTTAGGAACAACACCTTTATCATAAAAAATATTCAAATTTTCAGTCAGCCATGTGACAACACAAATGTTACCAGCTGTAAGCATTTCAGTGGTAATTTCGTCCACCCCTGGTGATTTATGCAGTTTTAATTCAGAGATAGCCATAGGTACTCCGGAATGTGTTAGAGGACCATCATTAAAGCACAGTAATACTTCTATCCTTATTATAATAAATGGGAGTAGAAATAATCACATTATTTAGAACTTCTCTAAAATGCTCAGCTAGCTATTACAGAATCCTCACCTTCAACCACTTGCCATGTCTATCCCTTAATCTTTGTGTAGCTATCTGTTTCTTCACGCAAAAAACATTAATAATCAGATACAACCCTCTGCAGTTGTGCTGTCTAACTGCTTCCTCATCTTAGTCAGCCAAGCTATCAAGCCAAAGATTTTATCAGCTGTTAACTGATCCTTTACACGTTTATTAAGCTCGTTGTAATACCTTCTGTTAGTACTAGTAGGCTGTTGATTCATATTAATCCTGCACTTCCTTCTTTCAGAAATAAGTTCCATAGCCTTATCACTCAAATAATTCTGTTTCCTCTGTTTCCTTTTAACCAAAAGAGTACTGTTGGTTTCAAGAAAAGCCTTTTTAAACTGATCCCATTCTTTTCAACTTCAGCTGTAAGCAAACCACGATTGTCATAATCACTAAGTAGCCTATCATGGTATACTTTGGTTATATCTGGATCTTTCAGGCATTCAGTGTTAAAGCTAATTTTCTTAAGTTTATCACAACATTTCTTAAGCTTCAGCTGCATGACACTTTTGACCAGGTAATGATTAGACCCAATTTCTGCTCCCTTGTATGATCTGGGATTTCTAACTGAACTGATCCATTTGCTGTTAATTAAAATATATCTATCATATTCATATGCAACCCATCAGGTGAAGTATGTGTAGTTATGTAGGTGTTATAGTTATTCGCAAATCATTAAGTTTACTTACCTGTAGGAGACTAATTGCCATTGGAACTAATTGCTAATTGCCATTGCCATTGGAGGAGACTGATTGCCATTGCCATTGGAACTATCAATGCCAAAGGGACCTAAAGCTCCAGCTCAAAGATCAGAGTCAGTATCAACTTCAGCATTGAAGTCATCTTAGCACAGGAGCAATATCTTCTTTCTTCACAGAATTCAAAATATCCTGAAGCTGAATGTAACACGTATCTTTCTGGTTATCCTCTGAGTCCTGTGTGGGGGCATAACAATAGATGACATTCAAGATTTTAATTTTCGTTTTAAACTTTGCCGTAAAAAATCTTTCATTAAAACAGTCATATCATAGAAGAGCATCACTGACGTGTCTGCTGAGAAGCAAATCTACCCCTTGGAGATCCTATCCCTCCTCCCTGCCTTAAATAAGAAACTTAAAGTTATTTTTAATTATCTCACCATGAACTGTCTACCTGGTCTCTTGCAGGCCTATAATATCTAGGTTATAGCGCTGGAATTCGTGCGTGAGGACATCAAGAGAATATCTCTATATAGCATCCTCACGTTCCAGGTACTTGCAGAGAAAAAATGATTAGTAGGATTTTTAAGGAAAGCGACGAGTCAGCAACATTTTTAAAGGTACAAAGATAAATTAACCGAAATCGTAATAAAGTCTTTTGTGGTCTTTAAAACTCTCATAGATATTCATACGAATAATTTCAGTTCCCATAATACAAGATTCATAAAATTTTATACATGTATTATTTTTATTGTTCAGAAAATATCTGCTGGGATTTATAAACAAACTGAGGAATAAAGAATCAAGATTTGAGGAGAAAATATCAAGACTGGGAGTCATGCAAAGTTTCAATTTCTCATACCTTCATTTCTTTGAAAGTGGAGGTAAGATCAATATTTCATTTTTAGGTATTCAAATATTTACGTTTAATTTCCTAACGTAAGACTAATAACGATTCATAGCATACACAGTCGTATCAGAAAAATATGATCACCTACCATACATATACTACGGTAGGTGGTATATGTATGGTAGGTGGTCATATTATTCTGATACCACTGTGTATATTTAAAACTTCGACGTATTTGTTATTATGCACACTCACGGATATTGACGCTGGCAGAAAGTTTTCCAGTGGGGGGCAAATTTGTTTCAGGGAGGGCAAAACATTTCTAGCGGAAGGCAAAACAAATGAATGTTTCAAAGTAAAAATATTAATATTCAGCCTCTCATTAAAAGGCACATAAACTAAACGAAGAAATAAAGGAAGAATTTTTATCGTAAATACACGTTATATTGAAATATTTTTTTCTAATTATTCAATTGAAAATTTAAATTATCTCTTTTATAAAAAAAAAGTGTAAAATTGCATTGATCGCATTGCAATAGATTTCCAAATTTTGAGTCTAAGTCCTTAGATCGAGTAAATGAAATAAAATACCTTGCAATTACGCTTATTAATAAATTAAACTGAAAGGTTATGTCACTATGAGAATTGATATGATTGGAGCAATGCTTTTAAAAATTTCGCTGTTTCAAAAATAATTTGTGTAGAAGCAGTGAGAATAATATAGAGTAAATATATATCTACGTGTTCCATTTTAAGACATACTACTTTTATTTAGAACCGGTAGTTACCTAAGAACTAATTTTCTTGTTAGTATATTATCCAGGCTCTGAATGTCATAGGTAACTCTTATGTTACCTGAAGTATTATTGCAGTTATGTAAACAATATATATTTAATTTCTGTTAATACATTTTCTTGCATTTCAGATCCAACAGCACGTTCATGGTTCCTTATCAGTAATGGTTATCTCCCATTAACTTTATGCACACTTTATGTTGTGGGAGTGAAATTCGTTGGCCCTTTCATCATGAAGGATAGGAAGCCCTTTGATCTGCGTCCTCTGATGATTATCTACAATTTCGCAATCGTTTTAGTATATACCATCACAGCCTCAATAGTAAGTAAAGTTTAATATTAAATTAAATAAGTTAAGGTAGATCTGACTTAGCTTAATCAGATATGAATTTATCTTCTGGTTGTAGTAGGTTAAAGAATAAAGGTAGCGACAATTCTGCACATAATGGGCTAAATATATATTATTATATTACGTTTTTTATTAACGATTCACGGGGAAATGTTTTCTCCAAAATCGGGCTCAATAATTGTCAAATTGTTCGGTTGAAAAATTGAAACCGAACTCGTCTCCAGTTCCATTAAAAAGTATAACAGTACTGTAAACAGAAAAATATTTATTCTGAGGTTGAGGAGGTATCATGTTCCCAGGGCCTCTTACTAGTTGACGTTTGACATGCTGCCCGACAATTTTCAAAGCAATGTCCCTGAGGATTTAATGTCTAACCTTTGATATTAGGCTGGGTTGTTTTACAGTCGCTCAAAAAAATATCCGAACACTATGGTTGATTGGTCACTGGTGTCACTTGACACGAATGGTTTCCAGATCACTAATTTCTAAAAAAAAAATCGTTTCCAGATATTTTTTCTGAATTCTGTAATCAACCGTAGTGTTCGGATATTTTTTTGAGCGACTGTACCTCTGAACGGCGCTTTTTTGCACACAACGGGATCAATGGTGAGGTCAAAGGGGCCCCAAAGACTGAGAGAAGGTTGGAGGAGGGGACCCACTGGAACAGCTGATCATAGACAATGGTAGCCTCCCGTCAAAGGCACGCAGCGTGTTCTTTAGCATGCAGAAGAAACCACGGTTTAACATCCTATCCAAAGGATGGCGGTTTTTCTAAGCCCTTAGGTGACCCCTACTGACAGATGAGTTTTGCGAGATGAATCTCGACTCTGGCCCAGCTGCGACTCGAACCTGAGGACTGCAGATTACGAGCCTGACGTGCTATCGACTGAGCCACTCCAGCCCCTTCTTTGCTAATGCACCTTTGCTATAGACTGAGACAATCCAGCCCCTTCTTTGCTAATGCACTGGTACTATCGACTGAGCCACTCCAGCCCATTCTTTGCTAATGCACTGGTGCAACCGACTGAGCCACTCCAGCCCCTTCTTTGCTAATGCACTGGTGCTATCGACTGAGCCACTCCAGCCCCTTCTTTGCTAATGCACTGGTGCTATAGACTGAGACAATCCAGCCCCTTCTATGCTATTGAACTGGTGCTACCGACTGAGCCACTCCATCCCTTTTTTTGCTATTGCCCTAGTGCTATCGATTGAGCCACTCCAGCCCCTTCTTTGCTATTGAACTGGTGCTATCGACTGAGCCACTCCAGCCCCTTCTTTGCTATTGCACTGGTGCTACCGACTGAGCCACTCCAGCCCCTTCTTTGCTAATGCACTGGTGCTACCCACTGAGCCACTCCAGCCCCTTCTTTGCTACTGCATTGGAGCGTGAATCTAGAGTCTGTTTTCCGGTCGCAGGATATCTTTTATACATATCGTTCCAATCAAAGGTGGACAACCCCTCTATCTGGGTAATGGATTGATTGATCTTTGTACTCTTCCACAAGGAAACGGGTATACGTAGAAGGAAATCATCAACACCAGAATCAGTGGCAAATATCGACTTGAATGTGACAGACTTTGTGTGGATTCCAGACAAACCTTGCATGACTTTTTAATTTGACTATCAGGGTCCACTGTTCAGTTTATGGACAATGTGGTCATTATTAATTCGCAATGATATTTCGAAATTATGGGCATTTGAAAGCAGACAATGATGTCGAAGAGCTCAACACTGATTAACTTTTGTTATTCCAAGAATCCAAGTCTCATCTGGGTCAGGGTTGAGAATTACCCCTGAAAAAAATCCCCCCCTTGCCCATGGTCAATAGTTGACACCGACCGGCTTGGAAAAGCCGCCGTTCGTCGGTTGGGACGTTAAGTCGTGGCTCCATGTGTGTGAGAACCATACCCTGTGCATGTTAAAGAACCCGTTGGATGAATTGACGGGTGGTTACCATCTGTCTCCCAAACACTATTCTAGTGGGTCTCCTCCAACAACCTTCTCTCTGCCTTTGGGGTCCTTGTGACCTGGCCATTTAGCCCATTGTGTGCAAAAAAATTGACGCTCAGAGATAAAACAATCCAACCCAACCCTACCCTCGGTCAGAAAGAAGAGACCGGTTACCTTGTCATGATCCCATCTGTTGGAAGGGGACGTTAAGCCGTGGTCTCATCTATAGGAGGGCTATACTCTGTGCACATTAAAGAACACGCTGGATGGCCTTGACGGGAGGCTACTATCTGCTGTTCTAGTGGGTCCACTCCTCCAACCTTCTCTGAGCCTTCGGAGTCGATGTGATCTGTCCATTTAGCCCATGGTGTGCGAAAAAGTGCCGCTCACAGGTACAGTCGCTCAAATAAATAGACGAACATTATGGTTGATTATAGAATTCAGAAAAAATATCCAGCGGGTACGTAAAACATAAAAGTTTGAGAACCACTGACATATATGCTTTATTTTATTCCCATGTTATAGTATAACTATAGTTTTATCTGTCTATACAATGGGTACGCCAGTAACATACAGATTTCCAGGGGGTACGTGAAGCATAAAAGTTTGAGAACCACTGATATGTATGTTTTATTTTATTCCCATTGTTATACTATAACTATAGTTTTATCTATCTATACAAGGGGTAAGCCAGTTACCTACACATTTCCAGCGGGTACGTGAAGCATAAAAGTTAAGAACAACTGATATGTATGTTTTATTTTATTACTATTGTTATACTATAACTATAGTTTTATCTAAATATACAAGGGGTACGCCAGTTACAGACACATTTCCAGGGGGTACGTGAAGTATAAAAGATTGAGAATCTCTGATATATATGTTTTATTTTATTCCCATTTATGTACTATAACTATAGTTTTATCTATCTATACAAGGGGTACGCCAGTTACATACACATTTCCAGGAGGTACGTGAAGCATAAAAGATTGAGAACCACTGATATATATGTTTTATTTTATTCCCATTGTTATACTATAACTATAGTTTTATCTATGTGTATAAGAGGTACGCCAGTTACATACACATTTCCAGGGGGTACGTGAAGCATGAAAGCTTCAGAACCACTGGGTTCATGAAAACGCTTGGTGAGGATTGCACATTTTTTTTGCGAATTATCGCGATTTCTCTCATTTTTCCTTAATTTATGGAAACCAGTGTATATATTTGATAAAAATATTTTATTTTTTCTATTCCTAATAAGAAATGTTTTCTGCACCGGTCAAAATGCAAAAATTTGCAATGTAAAATTTCCTCACATAGAGTATTATTTTTGTATTGTGTGTAATGTTTTATGCAAAAAGTATTTAGCATTTTATTTGGTTGGTATGAGAATAAAAAAAACTATTTTTTCCAGGCTCTGTATATACTACTGCTTCCAGAAAACTCTAGGTTTCTATGCAAGAAGCTGATAATTGTTGAAGGTACCTATGCTTATAAGGTAAGTACTTATAATAATAATCATGAATATATATGAAATATGTCTTTGTTCATTTGTTACCAAATCTGTAAAGCTAGGGCCTTGCCTGTTGGCTATGGCATATTAAAGGATCGCACACATTAGCATTGGACTTGAACAACATCTTATCAGTTTCAGTGTAAGAATCGCTTTCAGTTTCAATGGAAGGGTCGATTTCTGTTTCAGTATAAGAGTACCTTTCAGTTGCTGTGTGAAGGTCGAGTTCAGTTTCAGTGTAAGTGTCGCTTTCAGTTTCAATGTATGGGTCGATTTCTGTTTCAGTATAAGAATATCTTTCAGTTGCTGTGTAAAAGTCCAGTTCAGTTTCAGTGTAAGAGTCGCTTACAGTGTAAAGGTCGATTTAAGTTTCAGTGTAAGAGTAGCTTTCAGTGTAACGGTCGATTTCAGTTTCATTGTAAGTGTTCGTTTCAGATTACCTGTAAGCATCGATTTCAGTTTACGTGTAAGGATCGATTTCAGTTTATGTGTAATGATCGATTTCAGTTTACGTGTAATGATCGATTTCAGTTTACGTGCAAGGGTCGATATCAGTTTTATGTAAGTGTCTATTTCAGTTTACGTGCAAGGGTCGATATCAGTTTTATGTAAGTGTCTATTTCAGTTTATGTGTGAGGGCCGTTTTCAGTTTACATATAAGGGTCAGTTTCAGTGAAACGGTCGCTTTGAGTTTCAGAGTAACGGTCGCTTTCAGTTTCGATGTAATGGTCGCTATCAGTTTCGGTGTAGCGATCGGTTTCAGTTTACGTGTAAGGATCGATTTCAGTTTATGTGTAAGGGTCGCTTTCAGTATATGATTTCAGTGTATGTGTAAAGGTCGCTTCCTATTTGAATGAAAAGGTCGATTTCTACTTCTGTGTAATGGTCGTTAAATGTATATATTTACTCTTACAAAATGCAGATATTAACTCTCGTTTAATGTAGATATTTACTCTTACTTAATGAAGATATTTCCTCTCGTTTAATATATATATTTACTCATACTTAATGTATAAATTTATTTTCATTTAATGCAGATATTTGCTCTCACAATATGTATATATACTGTATATGTATTTACTCTTACTTATGTATATATATATATAGTTACCCTTACTTAATGTAGATATTTACTCTCATTTGTTGAACTAAGTAAATTCACCAATTTTACTGTTTATGTCATTATTTTGACCATCAAGTTCAGCAATTTTGCTGTTGGGGCAGCTATATCACCTTTAATGTCAATATTTTGACTAATTATTTCACCAATTTCACCTCTTATATCAGTCATCAGCTTTATAACTCATTCATACTTCTAATAAAAGGCATTCAATATAATAATATCTACACTCCTGGCACCAATTTGTTACGTATTAAAAGTATAGATACTGAGCGTGAGTTCAAAAATAACAACTAGTAACAATAAATGTAAAATAGTGTGATTTAATACAAAAATATGGATAAAAAACATGTACATAAACTAAAGCTACCAATGTTTATCTTACGTGTCAAAAAAAGTTTAATATAGCGAGAATTATATATGTGAAACTTGCAATATCTCGAAAATAATCTTACCAATTCCTGAATACCTAAATAGTTATACATCAAATGATTTCTTCCTAAGGTTTTAGACTTCAAGTACAGTCACTCAAAAAAAGTATCTAACACCATGGTTGATTACAGAATTCAGAAAAAATATCTGGCAACGATTTTTTTAGAAATTAGTGATCTGGCAACCTTCGTGTCACGTGACACGAAGGTTGCCAGATCACTAATTTCTAAAAAAATCATTGCCAGATATTTTTTCTGAATTCTCTAATCAACTATAGTGTTCGGATATATTTTTGAGCGACTGTACTCTAAAACTGCAGCTAAGTATATTTGTTTAATCTCTCGCGAACACTCCAAATAAATTCATTTTTTCTCTAAACTTTAGTGCACAGACAAAGACAAACTACTTGTTCCTTCACACTATATTTGTTCTTAATTCCAATAAATGATTCTTTTCTTCTTGAAGTCAAGTTCGTTCGATCTCGATGGTAACGTAACTCTCATGCTGAAGCATGACACCTTTTTCATATATTCATTGTAGCACGTTCATCTGTCGTAAAAATATGTATTTACTCTTACTTAACGTAGGTGTTTATTCTCATTGTTGATATTTTCACTCTTAATGTAGATATTTATCCTCATTTGCATATATTTATCCTTTACTTTTATGTTTAATGCAGTTGGCGTCCATGGCCTATATTGCCTATGCCTTGAAATATTTTGAGTTTTTGGACACAGTAAGTACATTTCTATTTTCATATCTGTATGTTTATAAGCAGAAAATAGAGTATTACATTTTAAGTTTATTTATTGAAAGTTTATTTTTAAGACAATGTAACTCCTACGAAATCTTTACTTATTATACGTAATCTTTACCTATCTACGACCCGGATTTCTTCTACGTGGAAATTTTCAGAGTTGTACCATTTTTGCATCATACAGTAGTTAGAATTAGCGTGATCACCTGTACAGTCGCTCATCAAAGTATCCGAACAATAAGGTTGATTACAGAATTCAGAAAAATATCTGACAATGTTTTTTTTAGAAATTAGTGATCTGGTAACCTTCATGTCACGTGACACGAAGGTTGCCAGATTAACTATGTAGCCTTTTATTTGTTTATTTTTGTTATTATTTTTTACGCTCAAGTTATTTTTATATAAATATTGTAACTCTTATATTTCCTGCAGACAAGCTATGTAACTTTGTGGAACAACTGTAAATCGTTCTGTAACACATTATTATGAGAAAATATTCATTTTTAATAAAAAAAAAATGCATATCCCTTTATGACTGAGGATTACTCTGGAATGAAACGGCCTTTTCATTTTCTTTCTCACAGATATTCTTTGTACTCAGAAAGAAAAACCATCTGATCACTAATCTCCATGTGATTCACCATGCCTCACTTCCTCTTGCTCTATGGTGCATAGCTCGTGCTGAAACAAGTAAGTACATTTCTATCTGATAAGAATTAGATTATATTCAAAAGGGAAATAATTCCCATTTATTTTACTTATACCTAAATTTTGCATTTAGTACCGAAATTACAACTTTTATAATCTACCCTACCAAAAATACTCGAGAAGTTCTATATTACACCAAGAAAGCTAACTTCGAAGTTTTAGATGTCAACTGGGGACTCTTCTAGGAAGAAACTCAGTATTATCCATTGATAATAAATTAAGGAAGAAACTTAGTATTATCCATTGATAATAAATTACTAATTTATCACATGGTCATTCGACCTATGATATCTTATGCTTCCTCAATTTGGGCGAACACAACTCCCACGAACATTCACAAGATACAGGTCTTGCAGAATAAAATCCTACAATGTGTGGTCAATGCCTCCTGGTTTGTAACCGATAGACAATTGCATAAAGATCTGGGTATTGATCATATTTACACATATCTTAAGTTTGTCTCGCGATGTTTCTACGAGTCAGTGCAGAGAAACCCGCACGAGATTTTATCCTGCCTTCTGGACTACGATCATGAAGTCCTTAGCAGATACAAGAGGCCTAAGATGATGGCTATCGCTAAAGAAATTTATCCATTTTAGGTCTCTTGTGCATCATTACTACTCTTTGTTTTATGTTCTTTTGCCCTTTGGGGCTGACCATTGTGTGGTTTACTTTTGTTTGTTTTTCCAAACTGATGCCAATTAGGCATATTTCCAGATGAAGAAGATTATGGGTACATTCTTCATCTGGAAGAAGTAATATCTGGTACTTCATTTTAAGAAGAATTGTACCTGGCACTTCATTTTATGACGTAACGATCTACGATCTGCGATTCGAAGTTTTGTCTCCAAACTGTTTAAATTGTAACCGTCCAGAAAATACTAATCATATCTTATTGAACTACACCTTATACACCAAACAAAGAGATCTTTTAATTACAGAATTGAAAAAATTTGTGAATACACGACATTAATATTCAAAATTTATTAAACTACCCAATTTATGATACAAAAATAAAAATTTATGAATTATTACTAAACTTCCTCTTTCCAACACCTTTATGGAATAAATTATAAAAATATATAAATTATAAAAATTATCCAAAAAGATGATTTTAATATCTTTGTTTTGTTGAATGGAAATACTCCATTTTCTGTCTTAAAATTGTATTGGGAAAGCCTGAGTAAGCACTTCTCATTAAACCTGTAACGTAGTGATGATGATTTAAGGAGTTACGGAAAAATGGGATATTTAGAAATAAATTTTCTTGTATAAATTTTTTTATAATTGTTTAATATTGAAGTAATCATTACGCAAACTTCTAAAATATGTTTAATATTTGTAACTCATGCTCATGGCGTTAAATCAATAATTCAGCAGTAAAGAATCACAGGATGTGTCTTGTAGACATGGAACTCATGAAATAATAAGCCGGGGAAAAAAGTGTTTTTTGCCCTAAGTGGGACCCGAACCCACGTCTCCTGGTAAATCCCAGTTATTCTACTACTATACCAACATCGGCTACCATTTTTTCAGCTTCTGTTACATATTAACTTTCCGCATTTTTTTTTTATTTGATTTGCACAGTTGTGCCATCTATCCGGGAAGTGGACAACTGTGTTGTCACATAGAGATAGGATTTAATATTTGTCAAGTCTACAGGACACATCTTGTGATTCTTTACTACTGAATTCTAAAATATGTATTCATTTTATTAAATGGTTCGCACAATACTTATTGTTCAAGATTTAATTAATTTTTGAGGCAAATTCCTATGGCTCATTACTATTGTGAAATATTTCAGTTTCCATAACTCTTTCAATAAGGAACAAATATTGTTGAAAATTGGGATTTAAATAGCTTTAATTAAGATCGTTATTTTTAGTCGCATATTTTCCCATCAAACATTTATATTAGAAGTTACAGATCTGTAAAATTAGATTCCTATTGAAATATCATGGAAATTTTCTAACATTTCATATGGCAGTGCAGAACTAAAACGATCTTTAATTACATATTAATTAATATAAAATATTTGGTACTTGTAATTCAAAACTCACATCTGTCACAAAATATTTTGCTTTTTAAAAGAGCCATTAATAATATTTTCGCCAAAATATGTTTAAATAAGTCAGTTTCACAAGTGATGATTTCACAATGTGATGATTTCCTCTAGATCTGATCATATCGGACTTTGAGTTCCTGTCTACAGCAAAATATTCCCTAGTAGCCGTAATAATAGAAAACGTAATGCCTTTGATTGTAAATGCCTACACAGTATAGTGATGACATGACTTATACGTTGTGCATGGTTAGAAATGTCATCCTCTTCAGCTATATATTGTATGTAAAATGGAGAGTTTGTGTGTCATTTTACTCATCTCCTGCTAGACCAGGCCTAGGCAAACTTTTATTCCTGAATGGCTGCATAGGAAGCAAGAATGGAAAGGCCACCGCCAAAGAATTATGTCATCAATAGAAATGTATAACAAACAAAAAACAAAAAAAAAAATCTAAAATGAAGCATAAATTATAAAATTTTATTAAGTTGGGTTTCTTGTCCTCTATATTTTAATTTCTCTTTTACAAATTTAATTTAATTGTAATTCGTAGCTCGCGGGGTATCACAAAGAAAGGTGACGCGACGCATCGGCCCTCGGGCCTGTCCTAGACGACGGATGCTCAGAGCTGGGACAACCAAACTTCGTCTACAGCTTCATCTCAAGGTAACTTAGTGAACTGTAGGGTTTTTAACTCACAACAATGCCCACTGCGAAATCTCTGTCCATTGTTAACCTTACGGATGATAGCCTACTATTCCATTCATATTTTCGAATCTGTATTCATAAAGTCAGCGACTTCAGCGCCCCCAGAGATTCGAACACTTGCGGCATTTTGAACCCGACACCCCCTCTCTCTACTCACAGAGGCGGGATTGCTCAGTCGGTAGCGCGCCAGGCTCCTAATCTGCAGTTCCCAGGTTCGAGTCCCAGCTGGGTCAGCGTTCAGACTTATCTCCGCAAAACTCCCCTCCAGTAGGGGACACCGATGGGCTTGGAAAGGCCGCCGTCCGTCAGATGGGACGTTAAGCCATTACCCCGTGTGCGGGAGAGGCTTACCCTGTGGACATTAAAGAACAGGCTGGATGGCATTGACGAGAGACTACCATCTGTCTCCCAACAGCTGTTCCAGTGGGTCCCCTCCCCCAACCTTCTCTGAGCCTTCGTGGTCCTTGTGACCTGGCCATTTAGCCCATGGTGTGCAAAAAAGTGCCGCTCACAGGTAAAATAACCCAACCCTCTCTCCTCACAGCTAACCAGAACTCTAAACCCTACGTAGCAAGAAGCAAGCGGGACAGCAAATGCGGGACCAATCGGCCCGAGTACCGGCGGAAATACGGGGACCAAAAATTTCCGCCACCAATGACTTCACTCCAGACGTTAAAAGAGTGTCCATGCACCCTTCGAAGCATGCCTGCTGCTCTTGGGTCGTTTTATCAAGGTCTGAGACACGTAGAGTAATTCTGCTGGTATACTATATGAGAGAAACTTACATTTCTAATGATGTCGATAAACTTAATAATTTTACCCAATAAAATAAAAATGTATTATTTTTAAATATAATTTTTTTAATATTTTAATAATTTAATTTGTTTAGATACATTCCAGGGAATTCCTCTTTTGATCAACAGCATTGTACATATCATTATGTATACTTATTACGGTCTGGCAGCTATGGGACCAATAGTCCGACCGTACCTCTGGTGGAAGAAATATCTAACAATTCTTCAAATGGTAAGACTTTGCTAAAGGTTCAAGTTATCTAATGTATATAGGCGATTGTGATTGACTGAGTATCCCTTATATAAACGATTATGATTGACTGAGTATCCCTTATATAAACGATTATGATTGACTGAGTATCCCTTATATAAACGATTATGATTGACTGAGTATCCCTTATATAAACGATTATGATTGACTGAGTATCCCTTATATAAACGATTATGATTGACTGAGTATCCCTTATATAAACGATTATGATTGACTGAGTATCCCTTATGTAAACGATTATGATTGACTGAGATCCCTTTTATAACGATTATGATTGACTGAGTGACTGATTATTCCTTATATAAACGATTGTGATTGATTATCCCTTATATAGACGATTGACTGATTATCCCTTATATAGACGATTGTGATTGACTGATTATCCCTTATATAGACGATTGTGATTGACTGATTATCCCTTATATAGACGATTGTGATTGACTGAGTAGCCCTTATATAGACGATTAAGATTGACTGGGTGACTGATTATCCCTTATATAGAGGTTTTCACAGAGTAGCCGTTATATAGACGATTGTGAGGGACTGTCCCTTATATAGACGATTGTAATTGACTGAGTAGCCATTATATAGATGATTGTGATTGACTGGGCGACTGATTATCCCTTATATAGACGATTGACTGAATAGCGCTTATATAGACGATTGTGAATGACTGATTGTCACTTATGTGGACGATTGTGATTGACTGAGTAGCCCTTATCTAGACGATTGACTGAGCAGCACTTCTATAGACGATTGTGATTGACTGAGTGACTTATTATCCCTTATATAGATGACTGTGATTGACTGAGAGAGAGAGGATCACTCTAATTCTATTTAAATTTCAACAGGAGTAATCCGGATCTTAGATCTCTGAAAAAATCCGAAATTTGACCTCCGACGTGTTCCTTAAGGTCAAATAGAAGTTACATAGAGGTCAATTCTTGATCAACAGCGCTAGAAACGTGAAAATTAGTGTCTGGTGGTGTTTCGACTGCAGATCCCGGAAACTTTACACAATTTAGGAACTGGCAGGCTGATGAAATCCCGATCAGTTGGCGCCTTGGTTTATTTCATGTCATAGATCTCATTAATATTTCAGAAATATTTGGGTGCGATGGATCTTTATATGTCAAAGATCATATTTCCGTACACCAATAATAGAGAGCTAATAATTGATGCAGAGGGATATTTTGCACCGCAGATATCAGAGATATTAAGACATTTCAGAGCCAATGTCACGGTCAAGATCAAATCGTAGTAAAAATAACTGTCTAGAAACTAAGAGGCACTGATACCGATTAATTCCCAGTAACAATATATGAAAGAAGACATTTGTGAACTTCTTTTGTTACTGAAAACCCCTCACGAAATATCAATCATTCTGCGGATCCCCTCCCCAAAATTATCTTCATTGAATAGAATATAAATTCTCTTAAAAATAAATACAAAGTTATAGTTTTTTCCGTCATATTTTTAACTCCGATGTGGAAGTAGGAAAATAAAAGATTTAAATGGCGTCAAAATATTTAAAAAATAACATTAAAGTTGAAATATTTAGGTTTAACAAAGGTTTTTTAACATTTAAAGTATCATTTAAAGTCCCAACTGTGCCTATCTTTAGATGTTTCTCTGTTATTCTTCGTCCTTGCCCTCAGTGGGGGTCTGGGGTGGCTCAGTCGGCAGCGCGCCAGGCTCGTAATCTGCAGTTCCCAGGTTCGAGTTCCAGCTGGGTCAGCGTTGCGACTTATCTCCGCAAAATTCTCCGCCCTGCCCACGGTCAGTAGGGGACACCGATGGGCTTGGAATAAGCTGCCGTCCGTCGGAAATGATATTGAGCCGTGACTCCGTATGCGGGAGATTATGATGCGTGTTCTTTAACGTGCACAGGGTATACCCTGTGCACGTTAAAGAACACGCTGGATGCCTTAACGGGAGGCTACCATATGTCTCCCAACAGTGGTTCCCCTCCCCCAACCTTCTATGAGCCTTCGGGGTCCATGTGACCTGGCCGTTTAGCCCATGGTGTGCAAAAAAGTGCCGCTCAGAGGTAAAACAACCCAACCCAACAACCCAAAAGCCCTCAGTGGGTAAGAGGACACTAAAGGGCTTCGAAAGACAGCCAGTGTCGTAGGATAGAACTGTAAAGCCATGCCCTTTGCACTTTGAAGAACGCGGTGGATGTCCTTGGACGAGAATTCCATCGGTCTCCTAAGAGCTATCAGTGAATTCCCTTCCCCAACCTTCTCTGAAGCTTTGGAGTTCTTTGTAACCTGGCTATTTAGACTATTCCACGCAAAACAAATGCCGCTCTCGGATAGAACAACCTACAGATAAGCTATTTAAGTTTTGGGTCCCAAATATATTTGATCGTATTACGCGTGTTCTTCGCTCTTAACGTTGAACGATGCATTTATTTTGCATTTCATGATTTTTACGTCCCTTATACTCTCCCATCTTTTAACTTTATGTCCTTATATAGATGACTGTTTAACTCTTGTGCTTGTTAATTGGAGATTGTAAATTGGGGAGGCTGTTGTTATTGATAATTTTGTGGAGGGCTCTTGTACTTGTTATATAGATGATTATTTAACTCTTGTATTTGATTTTTTGCGTTTTATTGGATTTTTTAACAGACTAATTTTATCGCTTTGCTGTTATTAATTTTATTGTTATTCTTTCTGTTTGGCCTGGGTCGTGTTTTTATTTTTCTACATATCTAATATTGTTTTACTTGTTATTTCTACATTTCTTCTTTGTTGTTTTTTACAACTATTTACAATTTACCTGTTTTTAACTTTTGGTTGAAGGTGTACATGACTTTTATCTGTTTGACTTTTTACGGTTTACCATATTTGTCGCAGCATTATCTCAATTGCCCTTGGCCATAAAACTTCATCTAACCAATCAATTATACAGGCAATGGACAGAAAAATGGACACATCATTATCTCTTGTCAATGGAGAATCAAATTCGAAGCTCCATAAATGTTTAAATGAATTGTTATGTGAGCATGATTGAATATGAATATAAGAAATTAATTCGTCTCAAAATTTAGATTTTGAACGGTAACCATTTAGTACTTAAAGACCTATAGAATTTTCAATATTCAATAACAGAAATATCAATCATAAGATTTCGCCTCAGAAGTTAATTATAACTTTAAAATAACTATTATATCAAATCATTTAAATAAAAAGTGTACGTTTTAGAGTTTTGTACGTGTTAGGGATTTAGAGTTGTTTTAGAGTGTACGTTTTAGAGTTTTAGAGTTTTTTATCTTTCAATAATTGTCTGTTTTACAGAAATTTCTTAGGACTGACTTTGCTGCTGTTAATTATTTGATTTTCCATAATTCTTTAAGTACCCAACAAATATAATTGAAAATCCAGATTTAGATATATTTGAATGAGGTTTGAATTTATCTAGACATATTCTCCTATAAAAAACTTATTTGTAGAAATTTAGAATCTTGGAATTTAACTCTGTATTGACTTAACATGTAAATGCTTCCATTTTTCAGTCCAATATCTGTACGTTCTTCTAAATAATGATTTTTTAAAAAGTTTCCTCACATTTCTTAGGCTTAGAGCCGAGATTAAGGGAAATAGTCTCGAACTAATGCTCCATTTCCTGGTCAGATTCGTCGTTTTAATCTCTGGTGCTTATAAAAATGGAGTAAATTTGTGGCATGCACTGTGGTTGTTTCGTTTTTGTCCTTTGAATTTAATTCACTACTGTAGTAACATTTCTCACCATAACATTCCTCATTTCTCTTTACAGTCACAGTTCCTGTTGATCCTCTTCATCGTAGGAGTGATTTCACCTCTTCTGGGATGCAAAATATCCGCGCTTAGCATTACACTCGACGTCATTACAGCAGTCCTTTTCTTTTTCTTATTTCTTAATTTTTATAGGAAAACATTCCTTCAAAAACATCATACGGCAGTTAAGAAAGTGAACTAAATATTATAAATAATTATAGACTAAAAGACGATTCTGTTGTTAAGAGAAATGAAGTTTCAGATATTTACTGAAATGACAAAGAACGGTTTCTACTGCATTTCGCACTTTTACGACATTAACGCTGCATCTACTGATATGTGTAATAAATAATTGAGCAAAACTTAATTAGTCTGGTAGCTTTTTGAAAATAAACCATAAAAGGAGTTCTAAATCTGAAACGAAGGAACATAAAATCAAATTAATTAATAGAATTTTGAAACGTGAATTCAAGGAAAAATATAGCTATTTTTTTCTTCAAACATTTTCTCATGTGAAATGATATGCTGAAAAAAAAATTGTTTTTTCCGTGAGTGGGATCTGAACACACGTCTCCCAGTAATGGGCTAGATATGCTAACCATTATACCATCAACAGATAAGGTTTTCTTCTTTAACCGGTGTGACTTATAAACTTCCCGCATTTTTATTTGAACAAATAATTTTTTTTTATAAACAAATAATATTCAAGATTTTACTACGAAGAGCAAATTGTGCACAAATGTGAAGTACATCTGAACTCTACTCTCAGGAACCTCTGAATATTTGTTGTGCCAGACCGTCGATTTTTTTCTCATGTAAACTAGCCTTAGGAAATATTCAAAACATTACCCAATATGCTGCATTGTTTTATTACCGCTATAGAAAAATACAGATTACTGTGATAAAAGTATAATAGTAATATTTTTATAATTCCATGTGTTTATGAAGTGTTGATACGAAATAAAATGTAAAAAAAAACCGCAGTGAAGTGTTTATTGTAAGCCATGTAGATGAAGTGGAAAGAGTTAGGAAAAGTAAGCACTTGTTATTGTACAACAATCATGGTCGCCAGCAGGAGGAGAACAAGTGTCAATTTGATTAAGCCACAGAAAAGTAAAGTGGGGGGGAGTAAAGAGACTACATTTTCATTATTTACATTATGTTTTCTACGTTTTCATTATTTTCATTACGTTTTCTACATTTTCATTATGTTTTCTACATTTTCATTATTTTCATTATGTTTTCTACATTTTTATTATTTTCATTATGTTTTCTACATTTTCATTATTTTCATTATTTTCATTATGTTTTCTACATTTTCATTATTTTTCATTATGTTTTCTACATTTTCATTATTTTCATTATGTGTTCTACATTTTCATTCTTTACATTATGTTTTCTACATTTTCATTCTTTACATTATGTTTTCTACATTTTCATTATGTTTTCTACATTTTCATTATTTTCATTACGTTTTCTACATTTTCATTATTGTATGCCTACTAGATGGGACGGAGGTGACTCAGGGCGTCAATGAGGGTTTGAGAAAGTAATTGCCGTTCATGCATGAGTGCAGATTGGAGCTCCTGGATAGCTCTAGGAGGTGGATTATGACCGGCGATGGGGCTTTGGGGCGGGGGTGGCTCAGTCGGTAGCGTGCCAGGCTCGTAATCTGTAATTCCCAGGTTCGAGTCCCAGCTGGGTCAGCGTTGAGATTTATCTCCGCAAAATACCCCGCCCTGCCCACGGACAGTAGGGGACACCGATGGGCTTGGAAAGGCCGCCGTCCGTCGGATGGGACGTTAAGCCGTGGCCCCGTGTGCGGGAGAGCCATACCCTGTGCACGTTAAAGAACACGCTGGATGGCCTTGACGGGAGGCTACCATCTGTCTCCCAACAGCTTTTCCAGTGGGTCCCCTCCCCCAACCTTCTCTGAGCCTTCGGGGTCCATGTGACCTGGCCATTTAGCCCATGTGTGCAAAAAAGTGCCGCTCAGAGGTAAAATAACCCAACCCATGACCGGCGATACATCGTGCTAGAGCGTCTCAAATATGTTCCATTGGATTTAGGTCAGTAAGGCCAATCTATACCGTTTATGATTTCACTCTCATTGACTTTATGGCATTGACCGGAGGCTACCATCTGTCTCCCAACAGCTATTCCTATCGTACCTTTCTCTAACCTTCTCTGAGCCATCGGAGTCCTTGTGGTTTGGCCATTAAGTGCTGCTAAGAGGTAAAACACCCCAGCTCGTTCTTGATTAATTTTCGTCAATATAGCAGTATCAATTGACATAATAACAATACTAAGGCCAAAGAATAAATCAGCCATAATGGAAAATTTGAACAACTTCTACTGAAAACCTTTTACACAGTTTTTCTAGTGTTTGTTACGGAAAAACGACAATTTGTCGAACTCGTGAAGAAATATCTACTTACCAAGAGTATGCATAACACGCACTACACGAAACTGTAACTACTGATTTGTCGTCGATTTTTCTCTGTCCCCACGGAGGAAAGTTTCGAAATGGGACTTACTTAAAATAATGGAACCTATTGAAGCATTAAGTTTATTGAGGTTAAATTATTGAAGGTAAAACTCTATGAATAATAGGAAAAATTATAAATTAAAACTTTCCTATACAAAAGGGAAATATATTTCATCTTGTTCATTGCTTCCTGAAACATTAAAAGTCAATTTGTGACATCATGCAATTAATTAATCATAAAACCAAAAGTTCAAAATTGGCGACTTCTTATAAAGAGATTTTCTAAATAGATAAATTACCATATCAAACAATTACTTGCGAGAGTTCTAACAGGTGCCTGTCAATGTAATACACCACAGAGAAGATATGTGAGGAAGGCGAGACCTCAGCAGAAGGAAAACAAAAGAAAAGAAACCATCCATGCCTTACCAGGATCGAACCCAGGTTCTGTTAATCAGCAGACAAGCATGCTAACTATTAAAAATTTTAAAATATTTAAAGAGTGCTTAATATTAAACCAACCAGTTCAAAATTTGGCGTAAGAAGAGGGAAGGTGTCTTTTAGAATATTTTTCAGCGAGGCGGAAGTCCGTCTAATGAATATTGTCTGTCTATGAATGTGGCAGTGGCTGTAACAGAATGTTTAAAATATTTTTTCCATTTTGATTTACGAGGTTGCACAACGATAATATGAATTTTTGATAAACAGCGGGGCATTTAAGATTCATAACAACGACTTCTAATTAAAAGACTTAATTACCAATGTCTGTTAATCCAAACTACGCGTAGCGCACGTCATTAGGGGCTACCAGGGCTCACTCAAAGTTAATGGCTGAGCCCTGGTACCCCCTAATGACTGATATATGATATATTTAATTAATATTAAGAGCTCCAAGCCTATAGCTTATATCTCGAAGTCTAAAATAGTGCTTGATTGGCAATAACCAAAATAAAACACATAAACCCCAACGGCAATTTATCCACGGGAAAAACAGACTTGGTAAAGAAGCACAACTAAAAGTTAAACACGGGTGTCAAACAACACAACCTTAGGACGCTTGAATTGGTTTAAAACCAATGGATCATAATCAATCAAAGATCTGATTATATCATAAAGATTATCTCCCACTGCCTCGAAAAAGGTCTGCGCGAGCTTCCGAATATGGGTGTATATGTGGTCAGTGCTCAAATCAGTACGAATGGTCTTGTGTTTCACAAACCAGGAAACACTGACCACAGATCTGAGGATTTGCTTTTGGAAGCTCTGAAGCTTCCTGACATTGGTGTTGGTAGTATTACCCCATACAGGTGAGGCATATGTCAGGACTGGCCGCAGAAGAGTCTTAAAAAGAAATAATTTCTTTTCTGGAGGTAGTTTCGAGCTCCACCCTATCAGGGGTGCAAGTTTACATCTGATGATTTGAGCTTTGAGAGCACGTGATAAATATGTGCATTCCAACAAAGTTTTTTTCATGTAGAATGATACCAAGATATTTCGCCGTTGATGTCCAGGATGTTTCAACTCCAAATACTTTAGGAGAATCCGGATTAATAATCTTCTTTCTAGAGAAGAGAATTGACTGCTTTTATCTGGGTTAATCTCGATTTTCCATTTTGAGTACCAGTTCTTTACTTTGTCCATCCCAAGCTGCACCCTTTTGATACCTCGGCTGGAGCTCAGGGATGAAGATAGTAGGCCAATGCCATCAACGTAAAGTGCCGTCATGACAGGATGGACATCAGGAAGCTCGTGCATATAGAAGTTGAATAGAGAAGGGTCCAACAAGAAGCCTTATGGTACACCTGCATCTATGTTTCTCTCCGTGGAAAAGCAGTTGCCAATCCCCTAATGATATCGAGGGCGATAATTTTTAAAAATCTGCGTATAATATTTTACATGTAGATTTTGGATTTTTCTAACAAATGAATAAAACAATAATTAAAAAAATTAATAATAATTAAATACACATACATCTAAGAGTTTTAATATTTTAAATTTTGTGTTATTTATGTAAAAATAATATATTTAATATTACATTAATGTCTTAGGTATATCCTAAAGTTACCTGCAGAAATATTAGTTGAAAATTTATATAATATTTTCTCCATTCATGACAATATGACATATCTTGTTATCTTCAGAAAAGAGCTGAAAGATTTGAACATATCCAGAAGAAACATTTATTTCATGATGATCATCCAAGGCGTTATTAAAATCGTTGTTATCGCTTTAACCATCAGGTAGCTTCAACTGATCCCTGGTAGTCCCTAATGACAAAGACGCTTACGGATAGTTTGGAGTAATAGGCAATTAAGTATTAATGTCTTTTAACAGAAGTCGTTGTTATTACCTCTTAAGCGCTCCATTGTTTATCAAAGATTCATACATTCAAAACTTGTAATTTTTCCTTGTGCAAATTCGTAGCGATTTTCTTAAAAGTTTGATAATATTCCGCTATTCCTGCTTTCATCTCTCTACTAACAGTTATTCAATGGGTTCCCTTCCCCAGACTTCTCTGACCCTTTGGGGGTCCTTGGTACCTGATCGTTCAGCTCAATGTATGGTGAAAAGCGTGTCGCTCATGAATAAAACAACCCAATCCTGAACTGAACTTGAATTAGGATGTTTTACCCCTGATCCGCACTTTTTTGCACACAATGAGATAAAAAGCCAGGTCACAAAAACCCCAAGTGCTCAGAGAAGGTTAGGGAACCCATTTTCAGCTTTTAGGAGACAGATGGTAGTCTACAGTCAAGGCCATCCAGAGTGTTCTTTAACGTGCACAGAATATGTCTCTCATCCGAGTGAGATTCGTCTTTCCAAGCTCATCGCTGTCCCCTTTCTGATCAAAGGCAGGGTGGGGGTTAGCAGGGATGAAGTCTGAAAGAAACCACAGTTGGGACTCGAACCTGGGAACTGCAGATCACAAACCTGGAGCGTTACCAACTGAGTCACCCTGGTCCCTCAAACTTGACTTGGACATTTTTACTGTCAATTAAGATTTCCTCCTCATGCATCCTTAATAATGGACGAGGAGATTTAGTTTTTTTTTATTAATAAATTGTAGGAAACAATTTAATGGAATAATCCTGACGTATAGAATAAACAAAATCAAATGAGCTTCCTCTCTATTAGGAAAGCTCTAAATAAAATTAATTCCCTCTTTATACTTATAGGTATTTCCTTCATTAACTTCATCAAGGTCAATGTAGTGGTTCAACAGTTTCCATCATTTATATAAAAGAAATATTATGAACCTTATTTCCTCCTTTGAAGACTCCTTACAAATAAAAATAAACATCAATTCATCATCTAGCAAATGTTTCCAGCTGTTGAACAGCGCAGTTAGTTACTTTTTCCAACAGTCTGTTACCAAGTTCTTGGTAAGTTGATTTTCTCCCTTGGCTGTATAAATCGACATTTTTCTGCATCAAAAACTGGAAGAGAAAGATTTGCCATTGGGGCAATGCATTCTTCTGAGAGCATTATATACGAATTCGTAATACTGCAGTGATGGACTTCAATAAAGAAAGATATTTCATACCAATGGTAGAAGCGGTTGGGTTGATTTACCTCTGAGCGGCAGTTTTATCACACAGTGGTATAAAAGACAATATCACAAGTACCCAAAACTAAACTCAGGGGCGTAGTTAGTAGTAGTCTAGGCCCGTAATCTGTAGTTCCCAAGTTCGAGTCCCACCTGGGCCAGCTTTGAGATATAACAACCTCTATTAGTGCATCGTAGGGACTGGTGTATTAGTACCTTGGCCAGGGCCACCTGTATAGCCATTGAACAAACGGAATGAAGGATATTTGACATGGATAAAGACTTAAATGTCTTAATTTTTCTAAGATTCAAATAAACGCTACTTATTTTTAAGCAATAAAAGATTAAAAAGTATTTATTATGAAAATTTTAAAAATCTGTAAACTTACACGACTACCAGTTGAATCTTTAGAGATTATACTTTAATAAAAACACTTTTTAATTTAGCTTTAATTCTTTTGTTACTGCACTGTTCAGGCGCAGAATGATATAAAAAGTTCTTATATAGGGGACTCTAGACAGACCCGCACCTGTCTGACACAGGGCCCAGCAGACAGCGAAAAATTAACATTAGTGGATGAAAAGTAGAAATCCGATGGGTTGGCTGAATTGGTAGCTCTGCAGGCTCTAACTGCAGTTCCCAGGTTCGAGTCCCACCTGTGGCAGCGTTGAGATTTATCTCCCCTAACTCCCTCCGTTCTGCTTTGTCATCGGTCAATAAGGGACACCGATGGGCTTGGAAAGACCGCCGTCAGTCGCAGGCGATGTAAAGACATGGTTCCGTGTAGAGGTGAGCCATACCCTGTGCATGTTAAAGAACACGCTGGATGACCTTGACGTCTCCCTACAGCTGTCTAGTAGGTCTCCTCCCCCCTAACCTTCTCTGATTCCCTTGGGGCTCGGACTCCATCGGGCTCAAAACAGCACAAACATTTCAATCTCCTGCTCAGAATAATTTTAATTTCAAATATATCTTGTAATTTTGAAAACAATAGAGAGTAATTCAAAACTTTTTTTGATTATAATTTCGATATTTTTTTTTAAATCAGCCTTCAGTAATTGAAAACAAGCACCATGCGGCTTTTAATTATTCTTGACGTATTCTCTTTCTTTAGTGTAGAGGTGAGCCATACCCTGTGCATGTTAAAGAACACGCTGGATGACCTTGACGTCTCCCTACAGCTGTCTAGTAGGTCTCCTCCCCCCTAACCTTCTCTGATTCCCTTGGGGCTCGGACTCCATCGGGCTCAAAACAGCACAAACATTTCAATCTCCTGCTCAGAATAATTTTAATTTCAAATATATCTTGTAATTTTGAAAACAATAGAGAGTAATTCAAAACTTTTTTTGATTATAATTTCGATATTTTTTTTTAAATCAACCTTCAGTAATTGAAAACAAGCACCATGCGGCTTTTAATTATTCTTGACGTATTCTCTTTCTTTAGTAAATACACAGTCGTATCAGAATAATATGACCACCTATCATGGTATATGTATGGTAGGTGGTCATATTATTCTGATACGACTGTGAATATGTCTCTTTGCGTTTATAATGATATTTGCCACGAACCTTCAGTTTCTCTTTTCTTTTATTTGTAATATTTTTCGTACCAAATAGTATTAATATTTTGATTTTGAAATAAATGATTATAATTCATAATATAAGAACCGAATAAATGATTAGCGACATTCATTTCTCTGTCTATTTATATCTTATGAAGCGTCAGAGAAATTCACGCAAAAAAATGAGCACGAACTCATCTGTACTATCTACCATTTATTAAATGGTAGATACTACAGATTATTTAAATCTCTGGTAGATTTATTAAATAAAAATAAAATAAATACGTCCTCAAGCAGCTGCTTGTCACAGAGGTCTGACAGGAGCCTGTCAGTTTAATACGTCATAGTAGAAGGATCTGTGAGGATGGCGGGTCCTCAGCAGATTTTTTGCTAACTGCACGCGGTATTCCCAGGTGGTCACCCTTCAAAGTACTGACCGCGCCCAAAGCTGCTTAACTTCGGTGATCGGACGAGAACCGGTTTTTCAGCTTGCTGCCAAAGCTGCTTAACTTCGATGATCGGACGAGAACCGGTATTTTCAGCTTGGTACTAAAGCTGCTTAACTTCGGTGATCGCACGAGAACCGATGTTTTCAGCTTGCTACTAAAGCTGCTTAAGTTCGGTGATCGGACGAGAACCGGTATTTTCAGCTTGGTACTAAAGCTGCTTAACTTCGGTGATCGGACGAGAACCGGTGTTTTCAGCTTGGTACTAAAGCTGCTTCGGTGATCGGACGAGAACCGGTGTTTTCAGCTTGCTACTAAAGCTGCTTAACTTCGGTGATCGGACGAGAACCGGTATTCTCAGCTTGGTACTAAAGCTGCTTAACTTCGGTGATCGGACGAGAACCGGTATTCTCAGCTTGGTACTAAAGCTGCTTAACTTCGGTGATCGGACGACAACCAGTGTTTTCAGCTTGCTACTAAAGCTGCTTAACTTCGGTGATCGGACGAGAAAGGGTGTTTTCAGCTTGCTACTAAAGCTGCTTAACTTCGGTGATCGGACGAGAACCGGTGTTTTCAGCTTGCTACTAAAGCTGCTTAACTTCGGTGATCGGACGAGAACCGGTGTTTTCAGCTTGGTACTAAAGCTGCTTAACTTCGGTGATCGGACGAGAACCGTTATTCTCAGCTTGGTACTAAAGCTGCTTAACTTCGGTGATCGGACGAGAACCGGTGTTTTCAGCTTGGTACTAAAGCTGCTTAACTTCGGTGATCGGACGAGAACCGGTATTTTCAGCTTGGTACTAAAGCTGCTTAACCTCGGATATCGGACGAGAACCGGTGTTTCAGCTTGCTACTAAAGCTGCTTAACTTCGGTGATCGGACGAGAACCGGTATTCTCAGCTTGGTACTAAAGCTGCTTAACTTCGGTGATCGGACGAGAACCGGTGTTTTCAGCTTGGTACTAAAGCTGCTTAACTTCGGTGATCGGACGAGAACCGGTGTTTTCAGCTTGCTACTAAAGCTGCTTAACTTCGGTGATCGGACGAGGACCGGTGTTTTCAGCTTGGTACTAAAGTTGCTTAACTTCTGTGATCGGACGAGAACCGGTATTCTCAGCTTGGTACTAAAGCTGCTTAACTTCGGTGATCGGACGAGAACCGGTATTTTCAGCTTGGTACTAAAGCTGCTTAACTTCGGTGATCGGACGAGAACCGGTATTGTCAGCTTGGTACTAAAGCTGCTTAACTTCGGTGATCGTACGAGAACCGGTATTTTCAGCTTGGTACTAAAGCTGCTTAACTTCGGTGATCGTACGAGAACCGGTGTTTTCAGCTTGCTACTAAAGCTGCTTAACTTCGGTGATCGGACGAGAACCGGTATTTTCAGCTTGGTGCTAAAGCTGCTTAACTTCGGTGATCGGACGAGACCCGATGTTTTCAGCTTGCTACTAAAGCTGCTTAACTTCGGTGATCGGACGAGAACCGATGTTTTCAGCTAGCTACTAAAGCTGCTTAACTTCGGTGATCGGACGAGAACCGGTATTCTCAGCTTGGTACTAAAGCTGCTTAACTTCGGTGATCGGACGAGAACCGGTGTTTTCAGCTTGCTACTAAAGCTACTTAACTTCGGTGATCGGACGAGAACCGGTATTCTCAGCTTGCTACTAAAGCTGCTTAAATTCGGTGATCGGACGAAAACCGGTATTCTCAACTTGGTACTAAAGCTGCTTAACTTCGGTGATCGTACGAGAACCGGTGTTTTCAGCTTGCTACTAAAGCTACTTACCTTCGGTGATCGGACGAGAACCGGTATTCTCAGCTTGCTACTAATGCTGCTTAACTTCGTTGATCGGACGAGAACCGGTATTCTCAGCTTGGTACTAAAGCTGCTTAACTTCGGTGATCGGACGAGAACCGGTGTTTCAGCTTGCTACTAAAGCTGCTTAACTTCGGTGATCGGACGAGAACCGGTATTCTCAGCTTGGTACTAAAGCTGCTTAACTTCGGTGATCGGACGAGAACCGGTGTTTTCAGCTTGGTACTAAAGCTGCTTAACTTCGGTGATCGGACGAGAACCGGTGTTTTCAGCTTGGTACTAAAGCTGCTTAACTTCGGTGATCGGACGAGCACCGATGTTTTCAGCTTGCTACTAAAGCTGCTTAACTTCGGTGATCGGACGAGCACCGATGTTTTCAGCTTGCTACTAAAGCTGCTTAACTTTGGTGATCGGACGAGAACCGGTTTTTTCAGCTTGGTAGTAAAGCTGCTTAACTTCGGTGATCGGACGAGAACCGGTGTTTTCAGCTTGGTACTAAAGCTGCTTAACTTCGGTGATCGGACGAGAACCGGTATTTTCAGCTTGGTACTAAAGCTGCTTAACTTCGGTGATCGGACGAGAACCGGTGTTTTCAGCTTGGTACTAAAGCTGCTTAACTTCGGTGATCGGACGAGAACCGTTATTCTCAGCTTGGTACTAAAGCTGCTTAACTTCGGTGATCGGACGAGAACCGTTATTCTCAGCTTGGTACTAAAGCTGCTTAACTTCGGTGATCGGACGAGAACCGGTATTTTCAGCTTGGTACTAAAGCTGCTTAAGTTCGGTGATCGGACGAGAACCGGTGTTTCAGCTTGGTACTAAAGCTGCTTAACTTCGGTGATCGGACGAGAACCGGTGTTTTCAGCTTGGTACTAAAGCTGCTTAACTTCGGTGATCGGACGAGAACCGGTGTTTTCAGCTTGGTACTAAAGCTGCTTAACTTCGGTGATCGGACGAGCACCGATGTTTTCAGCTTGCTACTAAAGCTGCTTAACTTCGGTGATCGGACGAGCACCGATGTTTTCAGCTTGCTACTAAAGCTGCTTAACTTTGGTGATCGGACGAGAACCGGTTTTTTCAGCTTGGTAGTAAAGCTGCTTAACTTCGGTGATCGGACGAGAACCGGTGTTTTCAGCTTGGTACTAAAGCTGCTTAACTTCGGTGATCGGACGAGAACCGGTATTTTCAGCTTGGTACTAAAGCTGCTTAACTTCGGTGATCGGACGAGAACCGGTGTTTTCAGCTTGGTACTAAAGCTGCTTAACTTCGGTGATCGGACGAGAACCGTTATTCTCAGCTTGGTACTAAAGCTGCTTAACTTCGGTGATCGGACGAGAACCGTTATTCTCAGCTTGGTACTAAAGCTGCTTAACTTCGGTGATCGGACGAGAACCGGTATTTTCAGCTTGGTACTAAAGCTGCTTAAGTTCGGTGATCGGACGAGAACCGGTGTTTCAGCTTGGTACTAAAGCTGCTTAACTTCGGTGATCGGACGAGAACCGGTATTCTCAGCTTGGTACTAAAGCTGCTTAACTTCGGTGATCGGACGAGAACCGGTGCTTTCAGCTTGCTACTAAAGCTGCTTAACTTCGGTGATTGGACGAGAATCGGTGTTTTCAGCTTGCTACTAAAGCTGCTTAACTTCGGTGATCGGACGAGAACCGATGTTTTCAGCTTGCTACTAAAGCTGCTTAACTTCGGTGATCGGACGAGAACCGGTGTTTTCAGCTTGCTACTAAAGCTGCTTAACTTCGATGATCGGATGAGAACCGGTGTTTTCAGTTTGGTACTGCCGTTGGCTACCATTTACTAATAAGCATTATATATTCTTTGAAAATTATAAACTATTTTTAAAACACCCTGTATAGAGATAACTGACATTTGTTTCGACCAGGTTGACGGCATACTAAGCTACAGATTAGCGAATAGGGCTCATGATAATAAGCATCTTTATTAAAACTGTTCATAAATGTATCAAATGGTAAATCCGCGAAGCTAACAATCTCTTATCAGCAGATCATGCGAATAGAAAAATTTATGGCACTCAGAGCAAACAGTTTTCTTATAGGCTAATTGTTTCAAGTGTTTCCTGTCTATGGAACATATTACTGTGATAAAGCCGAGTGGTTAGCACGCTTGGTTACTGATCTAAGGGACCTGGGTTCGAGCCCCGGATTAAGGCATGGATGTATGTGTTGCTCTTCTGCTGAGGTCCTGCCATCCTCTCAGACCTTCTACTATGGCATATAAACTGACAGGCTCCTGTCAGACCTCTGTGGCAAACAGCTGCTTGAGGGGGTATTTATTTATTTTATTTATTATATTTTTAAAATATGGCACAGAATGTCACAATTAAATATTAGAACATAATCTAATTTTCAATCAAATGCTTAAAATCTTTACCAACCACAAAATTTTCTTTGTGATCTGATAGATATTTACTTTAAATCAAGAGAAGACTTTAAGAATAACTTGGCGTAAATATACAATTTTACAATAGAGGGATTGTAGGAAGCGGATTGGGAGGTGAAATGGGCCTAATTTGGAAGTTTATGATAGGGGAGTAAGAGTTCGGTTGTTTTACCTCTGAGCAGCACTTTTTTGCACACCATGGCTAAATGGCCAGGTCACATGGATCACGAAGGCTAAGAGAAGGTTGGGGGAGTGGACCCACTGGAACAGCTGTTGGGAGACAGATGGTAGCCTCCCGTTAAGGCCATCCAGCGTGTTCTTTAACGTGCACAGATTATGGCTCTCCCGCACAAGGGGCCACGGCTTAGCGTCCCATCCAACGGACGGCGGCCTTTCCAAGTCTATCGGTGTCCCCTACTGACCGTGGGCAGGGCGGGGAAATTTGCCAAGATAAATCTCAACGCTGACCCAGCTGGGACTCGAACCTGGGAACTACAGATTACGAGCCTGGCGCGCTACCGACTGAGCCACCCTCGCCCCACTCAATGTGGCCCAGGGAAGTCAAAAAGTTGGACATGCCTGGACTAAATCATAGCTATGGCCTTTGGAATAGGATATTTTAGGTGAAATCGTTTTCTGTGTCGCAGAAACAAATGTCGGTAGAAGATAAAAAATAAAGCATAAAACAAAAACTGCGTAAATAATTAAAGCCTGATAAATTATGTTAATTGTGAAAAACCTGTATTGTCAATCACTGACTTATTTTATCGCTATTAATACAATGACTGCTTCTAAAGAATAAAGATAAAAGGATTGGGTTGGTTTGTTTTATCTCTGAGCAGCACTTTTTTCCATACGATGGACTAAATGACCAGGTCACAAGAACACCCCAAAAGTTCAGTGAAGGTTGGGGGGAGGGGACTCACTGGAGAGCTGTTAGAAAAAGGTTGGCAGCCTCCCATCAAGCCATCCAGCGTGTTCTTTAACGGGCAGAGGATAGTAATATAATAATAATTATATTAATAATATAATTATTATTAATAATAATTATTATAATTAATAATTATAATAATAATATATATATATATATAATATAATATATATTATTATATATATATAACTCCCATTATAATCTCAATATTATAATGGGAGCCTTACGGTGAAAATGACCTGACGCCGTTAGGACTTTCAATTAGGTTCAAATGTCTTATTGTCTCTGTTCTGCGTGGGGGCTGGGGTGGCTCCGTCGGTAGCGCGCCAGGCTCATAATCTGTAGTTCCCAGGTTCGAGTCCCAGCTGGGTCAGCGTTGAGATTTATCTCCGAAAAATTTTCCCCGCCCTGCCCATGGACACCGATGGGCTTGAAAAAGGCCGTCGTCCGTCGGAACCGTGGCCCCGTGTGAGGGAGAGCCATACCCTGTGCACGTTAAAGAACACGCTGGATGGCCTTGACGGGAGGCTACCATCTGTCTCCCAACAATTGTTCCAGTGGGTCCCTTCCCCCAACCTTCTCTGAGCCTTCGGGGTCCATGTGACCTGGCCATTTAGCCCATGGTGTGCAAAAAAGGGGCCGCTCAGAGGTAAAACAACCCAACCCAACTTTGTTCTGCGTTCCTCTAAATTTAGCTGCTCATGGCTACCATGCAATCATGTGATATGTCACATGATTCTCTTATCTTCACTGAAAATCCATTATCTTGGTCACCACCACTATCATCTGGTGTTGTTCACATCCTTACACTTTCACCATTATATTTAAGTCTGTGCATCAACAAGTTTTATTTCTTGTTGTTGTAGCCCACTAATTCGGCATTTGCACTCGTTGATGTGTTTTGAAGGACTACGTGACTCGACCCGCCATGGAAATGGCAACGGGTAAACAGAGAGCCCAAGAATGGCACCTATAGTGGCCTGGGAATTGTACGTACCCTGCACATCAGTTGCAGAATGACGACAAATGAGTGTGCAAGAACATCGTGATCATCATCCTCAGGCAGCCATGGACTACGGAGGTCCAATCAGACCGCGCAATTTAGTTCTCCAAGCATATCTGTCCTGAGCTACATCTTCTGCATCTGGCTAGTGTGCACCAATTCTAACAAGGTCCTGTTTGACATTGTCTGCCCACCGCAACCTAGGTCTCCCCCTCTTTCTGACGGCTTTAGGAACACTGTTCATAAACCTATTCGCCAATCTATAATTATCCATACGGGAAACATGTCCAAACTAACGGAGTCTCTCTCCGCACAATATGCTGCTTAATGGAGGTTGCCGACTCCTTTGCCTAACCTCATCATCAGGCCGGATTAAAGCCAACTGATGCCTTAAGCACAGCCCAACAATGGTGCCCACTGGCCCTTTCACTGCTTTACTGACAAGACATTAAGACTCAATAAGTGCTGAAATTATAAGTAGCATTATTTTGCATCTTTTGATCCATGTCTGCTAAAATATGTATTTTCAAGGTTAGAAAGCAATGAAATAAATAATGTTTGTTTCGTACAAATAATGATATTTCTCCATTAGAATATCTTTCTTGATAATTGTCCATTAACATCGATTTCTGCAGAAAGAGGATTTTCAAAAATGAAAAGAATGTTCTCGAGATCACGTAATTGTGAGTTAAGACATGATATCTAGGGGGGGGGGATACCCTGTGGTGCCCTCCTTCTCTTGATGCCCTAAGCATGTGCTTACTTTGCTTAATGGTTAATCCAGTTCTGCTCATCATTAGTTACAAAGTTGAACCACCTAATGCCCAAGATACTGCATAAGGATCGAAAATCAAAAGCATGTAGTTTCCTGTCATCTTGCTTACTAAGCGTCCAAGCTTCACTACCACAACTATCCCTTGAAAGAACCAATTATTAACTTCTAAAGACTGCAACCATTCAGATTAATTGAATCACAGCCTGTCTGATCAGTTTTCGTCACTTTAGTTTTTTCTCTGTTTATAACCAAACCTACTCTACTACCAGTCTTATCAACAGCTCGAATGAAAGAGTTCATCTCATCAACATCATTTGCCAAAAGAGCTAAATCATCAACATAATCTAAATCAGAAATTTTCGTATCTCCGGTCCATTTAAGGCCAAAATCTTTCCCTTGAAGTGAATTTCGCATAACGTAACCAATAACCAAGCAAAAGAGAAAAGGAGACAAAATGCACCCTTGTCGAACACAAGAAGTAATGCTAAACCAATTGCTACAAATCTTACGAACTCTCACACACGACTCAGTGTCATTATAGAGAGCTTTCATTATGTTAACTAACTTGTCTGGTATACCATATGATCTCACAATCAACCACAAATTATGACGATCAACAATGAAAAGAAGATAAACAATGGCATGTTACATCGAGTTAAATATACAGACATTCATGATATTTTTTAAAACGTAGGATAAACAACAGTGTTAATGGTGATTAAAATAATATTTAAAGTATCCAACGGGAAGAATCCCTCCCCCTCCCCCTTGGATACGGTATTTCAGGTGGGTGGAGAGTCCCAACCACTTCCTGAAATACCGTCATCTTGTACGAATTCTTGAACTTCTCTACCTTATTTGAAAACAGAAACAAATGCCTTTCTGTAATTTTCGTCCCATTCTATATGCCCAAAACTAAAAGAAGATTTAAAAAATAAACAACAACCAAATTTTATTCCATACAGAATATTATTTTAACTTTTCCAATCCGGTGGAGTATTTTAGCAATTGCGAAACCCCACTGATGTATTTTTTACTACGGAGGTCCAAACAGACCGCGCAATTTAGTTCTCCAAGCATATCTGTCCTGAGCTACATCTGCTGCATCCGGCCACTGCCCACCAATTCCAACAAGGTCCTGTTTGACATTGTCTGCCCACCGCATCCTAGGTCTCCCCTTCCTTCTGAGGCCTCTAGGCACACTGTTCATAACCCTATTCGCCAGTCTATAAATAAATATATATATCTATACGGACAACATGGCAAAACCAACGGAGTCTCTCTCTGCACAATATGCTGCTTAAAGGAGATTGCCGGCTCCTTTACCTAATCTCATCATTAGTTACAAAGTTGAACCACCTAATGCCCAAGGTACTGCGTAAGCATCTAGAATCAAAATCATCTAGTTTCCTGTTATCTTGTTTACAAGGCGTCAAGTTTTGTAAACCTTTTTCTTTTCTCTCCTCCCCCCCCCCCCTCCGAAATCCTGGGTAACTTCCTGGAAATGCCAATCGCGTTATTTCGAATCTGTTTCATCAGGAAATTCAAAGGAAATTCCTTAAATTACGTCAATAAGAACGCTCATCAGCTTAATAAGCAAATCTCATTAAAAGATATCATTAAGAAAGTTCATTAAGCTCTAATCAAGAACGTTTACCCAACCTGATACATAAGCAAACAACAACATTGAGGAAGTGAAGTGAACCATTCGAAATGACCACCCCTTGGACTTGCCTAACATTACAATAATTACCTTCTTAGCTACCGTTTCCTTTTAATCAATCATTCTAATGAATTGCCACAAACGTCAATAGAAATAATTTTTGTAATGTTGTTTCCTTCATAGCAATGACACCAGTTTATAAAAGCAAACGCGTTATTCATTTTGTAACCATATGTTGAGAAAACGTAGTGTGGTGCTTTGCGTTATCTAATAATTAATCTTTCAGTCTCCGTCAGTAGAGGGAGGGGTTGGCGCTGGCTCAGTCGGTAGCACCCCACGATCCTAATCTGTAGTTCTCAGGTTCAAATGAAAAAAGGGACAATAATTGACTTGGAAAAGATGTCATTCTTCAGATGAGACTTTTAGCAATGACCGTATTCAACAAAGCCGTACCCTGTGCACATTGAAGAACATGCTGTGTCTTTAACGGGAGGTTACCATCTGTCTCCTTACAGCTGTCTAGTGAGTCACCTCATCCAACCTTCTGGTGGCCTTTGGGAACTGACCATTTAGCCCACTGCGTGCAAAAAAGTGCCACTCAGAGGTAAAACAACCAACTAATTTCTTTAGTCAGAAAAGAGATTATAGTTTCAAAATTTAACTAATAATTATTTTTTAAATATATATAGTGAATTTTTGGAATATATATATATAGTGATTAGCCTAGACTAGGCGTTTACAACCTTTATTTCTCTGTGGCAGACAAGAACAAATTTTATGAGCATGAGATACTCCTGAAGCAACTGCTTCCCATAGAGGACTGACAGGAGCTGTTGTATATATATAGTTAGTACCTGTCAAGTTAATCTGCAGTTCCCAGCTTCGAGTCCCAGCTAGGTCAGCATTGAGATTTATCTTCGCAAAACTCGAAGATACTAGAACTTAGAAGATAATAGAACCCGCCCTGCCCACGGTCAATAGGGGACACCGATGGGCTTGGAAAGGCCGCCGTCCGTCAGATGGACGTTAAGTCGTGGCTCCGTGTGCGTTAGAGTCACACCCTGTGCACGTTAAAGAACGCGCTGAATGGCCTTGACGGGAGGCTACCATCTCTCTACCAACACATTCAGAACGCAATAACGTCTTCAATATGATTTTTAATGAAAAATTACTACTAATATTAAATTAAATGTCTTCCCATGACCGAGTGGTTAGCGTGCTTGGCTACTGATCTAAGGGACCTGGGTTCGAGTCCCGGGTAAGGCATGGATGTCTGTGCTGTTTTTTGCTGATGTCCTGCCATCCTCTCAGACCTTCTACTATGGCATATAACGTGACAGACTCCTGTCAGACCTCTGTGGCAAGCAGCTGCTTAAGAGGGTATTTATTTATTTCCTTATTATTAATTAAAGATCTCAAATCTATCTGAATATCGATTTTTAACAATATTTGTTCAGTGTTCAAAGAGTTATGAAAGCTATAATATTTAACATGGTAGGAAAACTATGTAAAAATTTAATTAAAACATTAAAACAGGTTAAGAGATCAGAGATAATAATTGACCCTTGTAGAGTACTAAGTGCATTACTGATCTCTTAACGTGTTTTAATTAAATTTTGAGATCATTTTTTGTAGCCTGATAAATATTCCAGAGTTCATAACTCTTTTAATACTAAATAAATATCGTTTAAAATCGAAATTTTGAAAGATATGATTGAGATCTTTATTTTTAGACATATGTTTCATTAAAATTCATATTGAAGATATTATTGAGATTTGAATTTGGTTTTCTATTGAAATGACATGGAACTGTTTCCATTTTTATGTCCAGTACTTATATATCCAGGCTCGGCACTAGAAAAAAAATGGAGGAAGCAAGTCATCCGAGTAAAATGGAGAGCCCCAAGATTGAACACGAATGAACTGAAACTTCGTTTTGACAAAAACCTTTGCCTCTGTTTTAGTATTTTTCAATAAATTTCTTGAAAAATACGGGAAATATATATTTAGGTTTAATAAGTTTTTCAGGGAGTGACATGGTCCGCCCCCTACACACACACACCTAGATGAAGTCTCGAAAACATATCTTACAAATAAAAAATAAACATTATAAGAAAGAAAAGTTGGAACCCAGGTTTCTTTGATTAGTAGCGAAGCGCACAAACCACTCAGCCACTGGGGAAAAATGACAAAAAAGAGAGACAATATGGGTCATAAGTATCACACATAAATTTACATTAAAAGTAGATATGGTCATAAGTATCACACATAAATTTACTTTAAAAGCAGATGTGGGTCATAAGTATCACACATAAATTTTCGTTAAAAGAAGATATGGGTCATAGACATGGCACAAAAATTGCAAAAGAGAGAATGAGGGTCATGGACATGGCATAAAAATTACAAGAGAGAAAATGTAGGTCATGGACATGGCACAGCGTTATATAAAAGAGCGGCGAAGTGAGGATATGGTTCATGAGCATCTGATAAAAGTTACAAAAAGGGACGATATGATTCATGAGCATCTGATAAAAGTTACAAAAAGGGACGATATGGTTCATTTTCATGGCACACAAACTTGAAAAAAGAAGATATGGTTCATGAGAATGACAAAGAACGTTAGAAAAAGAGAGAATATAGTTCATGAACGTGGCACCAAGTAACAAAAAGGAGAGGATGTGGTTCATGAGCATGACATGCAGCGTTAGAGAGAGAGGGTTTGGTCCATAAGCATGACACAAAAGTTACAAAATAGAAAGAATATAGTTTATGAGCATTACATAAAAAGTTGCAAAAACCTGAAGACGTGGAAATGACCACGACGTTAAAAAAAAAAAGGATGTGGTTTCAACGTTAAAAAACTTCCCCACCACAACAACAACTCATCTCCACAAATGTATGGAATGTACAGGAAACAAACTCATCTCCACTGAATCATGCTCTAAACAAAAATAAACCTATGATACTCTAAACATAATTTCTTAGAGTAGGTTTTTGAAGTAATTTACTTGCAGTTTAGAATTGTTTTTCCTATAGAAGTTTAATTTTCTTTTTTGAGCATTATTTGCGCTCTGAAGTATTATGTTGATCATTTTCTGTATTTGTGGTGCTTTAAATTTTAATGAAATGTGTTGTTTCCAGCAACTTGAGCAAGTTTGTTTAGACCAGTTACTCGGAAATCTCAGAATATATGTAAGAAAATAATTGAAAGAATTCAGCACAATATGGATGGTCTTAGTTATTTGGACAGAGTTCAACAGATCTTCAATTGTGGAGGTAAGACAATTCCTTGAAATGAAATTTATTTGTATATTGAATTGGGTTGGGTTGTTTTACCTCTGAGCGGCACTTTTTTGCACACCATGGGCTAAATGGCCAGGTCACATGGACCCCGAAGGATCAGAGAAGGTTGGGGGAGGGGACCCACTAGAACAGCTGTTGGGAGACAGATGGTAGCCTCCCGTCAAGGCCATCCAGCGTGTTCTTTAACGTGCACAGGGTATGGCTCTCCCATACACGGGGCCACGGCTTAACGTCCCATCCGACGGACGGCGGCCTTTCCAAGCCCATCGGTGTACCCTACTGACCGTGGTCTGGGCGGGGAATTTTGCGGAGATAAATCTCAACGCTGACCCAGCTGGGCCTCGAACCTGGGAACTACAGATTACGAGCCTGGTGCGCTACCGACTGAGCCACTCCCGCCCCTTGTGTATTAAGTTTAGGAATATTAAAATTAAAGCAAAGATTTAAGAATTACAGATAGTGAACAAACAAAATTGAACATTTAAGTGAACGAAACGTGACTAAGTAACATACAGTCGCTCAAAAAAATAAACAATATTTTCTCTGAATTCTGTAATCAACCATAGTGTTCGTATATTTTTTTGCGCGACTGTACATCATAAAACAATGGCTTTCAGAATTGTACACTTTACAATTTTCAACATTATTTCGCACATTTTTTGTTCCCTCTTATGTCTAGAGTGGAAATTTTCAACATTGTCGTTATCCCCTCCCTGACATACATCGTACACCACACAACATTTCCCAGATCAAACTTCCATTTATGACCATTTTATTCCATTGGGGGGTTGGTTCACTCTCTTACGGCTCCAAAGTGTCGACCAGTCTTTAGCAACAAAGTGTAGACTAGTCTTTAGTAACAAAGTGTAGACAGTCTTCAGTAACAAAGTGTAGTCTTAGTGCAAAGTGTCGACAAGTCTTTAGTAAAAAGTGTAAGACGAAATGTTTAGTAACAAAGTGTAGACCAATCTTCATTTCAAAGTGTACACCAATCTTCACTTCAAACTGTAGACCAGTCTTTAGTAATATAGTGTAGACCAGTCTTTAGGAACAAACTGTAGACCAGTCTTTAGTATACAGAATAGATTTGAATTTCATATATTCTATGGATATAATAGAAATTGTGTACGGCAGCATGGAAAATAATTCTACTTGACATATAAAAAAGATCAGCCGAACCCATAATCTCCTGATAATATATCAAGTGCAATTGCTTTGCTACATTTCGCAGAGAACCACAAGAACTATTTTGCTACATTTCACAGAGAACTAAAAGAACCGTTTTGCTACATTTCACAGAGAACTAAAAGAACCGTTTTGCTACATTTCACAGAGAACTGAAAGAACTGTTCTGCTACATTTCACAGAGAACGAAAAGAACCGTTTTGCTACATTTCACAGAGAACGAAAAGAACCGTTTTGCTACATTTCACAGAGAACTAAAAGAATCGTTTTGCTACATTTCACACAGAACTAAAAGAACGTTTTGCTACATTTCACAGAGAACTAAAAGAACCGTTTTGCTACATTTCACAGAGAACTAAAAGAACCGTTTTGCTACATTTCACAGAGAACTAAAAGAACCGTTTTGCTACATTTCACAGACAACTGAAAGAACTGTTCTGCTACATTTCACAGAGAACGAAAAGAACCGTTTTGCTACATTTCACAGAGAACGAAAAGAAACGTTTTGCTACATTTCACAGAGAACTAAAAGAACCGTTTTGCTACATTTCACAGAGAACTAAAAGAACCGTTTTGCTACATTTCACAGAGAACTGAAAGAACTGTTCTGCTACATTTCACAGAGAACGAAAAGAACCGTTTTTCTACATTTCACACAGAACTAAAAGAACGTTTTGCTACATTTCACAGAGAACTAAAAGAACCGTTTTGCTACATTTCACAGAGAACTAAAAGAACCGTTTTGCTACATTTCACAGAGAACTAAAAGAACCGTTTTGCTACATTTCACAGAGAACGAAAAGAACCGTTTTGCTACATTTCACAGAGAACTAAAAGAATCGTTTTGCTACATTTCACACAGAACTAAAAGAACGTTTTGCTACATTTCACAGAGAACTAAAAGAACCGTTTTGCTACATTTCACAGAGAACTAAAAGAACCGTTTTGCTACATTTCACAGAGAACTAAAAGAACCGTTTTGCTACATTTCACAGAGAACTGAAAGAACTGTTCTGCTACATTTCACAGAGAACTGAAAGAACTGTTCTGCTACAATTTCACAGAGAACGAAAAGAACCGTTTTGATATATTTCACAGAGAACTAAAAGAACCGTTTTGCTACATTTCACAGAGAACTAAAAGAACCATTTTGCTACATTTCACAGAGAACTAAAAGAACCGTTTTGCTACATTTCACAGAGAACGAAAAGAACCGTTTTGCTACATTTCACAGAGAACTAAAAGAACCGTTATGCTACATTTCACAGAGAACTGAAAGAACTGTTCTGCTACATTTCACAGAGAACTAAAAGAACCATTTTGCTACATTTCACAGAGAAGGAAAAGAAACGTTTTGCTACATTTCACAGAGAACTAAAAGAACCGTTTTGCTACATTTCACAGAGAACTAAAAGAACCGTTTTGCTACATTTCACAGAGAACTGAAAGAACTGTTCTGCTACATTTCACAGAGAACGAAAAGAACCGTTTTGCTACATTTCACAGAGAACGAAAAGAACCGTTTTGCTACATTTCACAGAGAACTAAAAGAATCGTTTTGCTACATTTCACACAGAACTAAAAGAACCGTTTTGCTACATTTCACAGAGAACTGAAAGAACTGTTCTGCTACATTTCACAGAGAACGAAAAGAACCGTTTTGCTACATTTCACAGAGAACGAAAAGAAACGTTTTGCTACATTTCACAGAGAACTAAAAGAACCGTTTTGCTACATTTCACAGAGAACTAAAAGAACCGTTTTGCTACATTTCACAGAGAACTGAAAGAACTGTTCTGCTACATTTCACAGAGAACGAAAAGAACCGTTTTTCTACATTTCACACAGAACTAAAAGAACGTTTTGCTACATTTCACAGAGAACTAAAAGAACCGTTTTGCTACATTTCACAGAGAACTAAAAGAACCGTTTTGCTACATTTCACAGAGAACTAAAAGAACCGTTTTGCTACATTACACAGAGAACGAAAAGAACCGTCTTGCTATATTTCACAGAGAACGAAAAGAACTGTTTTGATATGTTTCACAGAGAACTAAAAGAACCGTTTTGCTACATTTCACAGAGAACTGAAAGAACTGTTCTGCTACATTTCACAGAGAACGAAAAGAACCGTTTTGCTACATTTCACAGAGAACGAAAAGAACCGTTTTGCTACATTTCACAGAGAACTAAAAGAATCGTTTTGCTACATTTCACACAGAACTAAAAGAACGTTTTGCTACATTTCACAGAGAACTAAAAGAACCGTTTTGCTACATTTCACAGAGAACTAAAAGAACCGTTTTGCTACATTTCACAGAGAACTAAAAGAACCGTTTTGCTACATTTCACAGAGAACTGAAAGAACTGTTCTGCTACATTTCACAGAGAACGAAAAGAACCGTTTTGCTACATTTCACAGAGAACGAAAAGAAACGTTTTGCTACATTTCACAGAGAACTAAAAGAACCGTTTTGCTACATTTCACAGAGAACTAAAAGAACCGTTTTGCTACATTTCACAGAGAACTGAAAGAACTGTTCTGCTACAATTTCACAGAGAACGAAAAGAACCGTTTTGATATATTTCACAGAGAACTAAAAGAACCGTTTTGCTACATTTCACAGAGAACTAAAAGAACCATTTTGCTACATTTCACAGAGAACTAAAAGAACCGTTTTGCTACATTTCACAGAGAACGAAAAGAACCGTTTTGCTACATTTCACAGAGAACTAAAAGAACCGTTATGCTACATTTCACAGAGAACTGAAAGAACTGTTCTGCTACATTTCACAGAGAACTAAAAGAACCATTTTGCTACATTTCACAGAGAACGAAAAGAAACGTTTTGCTACATTTCACAGAGAACGAAAAGAAACGTTTTGCTACATTTCACAGAGAACTAAAAGAACCGTTTTGCTACATTTCACAGAGAACTGAAAGAACTGTTCTGCTACATTTCACAGAGAACGAAAAGAACCGTTTTGCTACATTTCACAGAGAACGAAAAGAACCGTTTTGCTACATTTCACAGAGAACTAAAAGAATCGTTTTGCTACATTTCACACAGAACTAAAAGAACGTTTTGCTACATTTCACAGAGAACTAAAAGAACCGTTTTGCTACATTTCACAGAGAACTAAAAGAACCGTTTTGCTACATTTCACAGAGAACTAAAAGAACCGTTTTGCTACATTTCACAGAGAACTGAAAGAACTGTTCTGCTACATTTCACAGAGAACGAAAAGAACCGTTTTGCTACATTTCACAGAGAACGAAAAGAAACGTTTTGCTACATTTCACAGAGAACTAAAAGAACCGTTTTGCTACATTTCACAGAGAACTAAAAGAACCGTTTTGCTACATTTCACAGAGAACTGAAAGAACTGTTCTGCTACATTTCACAGAGAACGAAAAGAACCGTTTTTCTACATTTCACACAGAACTAAAAGAACGTTTTGCTACATTTCACAGAGAACTAAAAGAACCGTTTTGCTACATTTCACAGAGAACTAAAAGAACCGTTTTGCTACATTTCACAGAGAACTAAAAGAACCGTTTTGCTACATTACACAGAGAACGAAAAGAACCGTCTTGCTATATTTCACAGAGAACGAAAAGAACTGTTTTGATATGTTTCACAGAGAACTAAAAGAACCGTTTTGCTACATTTCACAGAGAACTAAAAGAACCATTTTGCTACATTTCACAGAGAACTAAAAGAACCGTCTTGCTACATTTCACAGAGAACGGAAAGAACCGTTTTGCTACATTTCACAGAGAATTAAAAGAACCGTTATGCTACATTTCACAGAGAACTGAAAGAACTGTTCTGCTACATTTCACATAGAACGAAAAGAACCGTTTTGCTACATTTCACAGAGAACGAAAAGAAACGTTTTGCTACATTTCACTGAGAACTAAAAGAACCGTTTTGCTACATTTCACAGAGAACTGACAGAACAGTTCTGCTGTGCTATATTTCACAGAGAACTAAAAGAACCGTTTTGCTACATTTCACAGAGAACTGAAAAAACTGTTCTGCTACATTTCACAGAGAACGAAAAGAACCGTTTTGCTGCATTTCACAGAGAACTAAATGAACCGTTTTGCGACATTTCACAGAGAACTGAAAGAACTGTTCTGCTATATTTCACAGAAAACGAAAATAACCGTTTTGCTACATTTCACAGAGAACGAAAAGAACCGTTTTGCTACATTTCACAGAGAACGAAAAGAACCGTTGTGCTACGTTTGACAGAGAACTAAAAGAACCGTTTTGGTACATTTCACAAAGAACGAAAAGAACCGTTTTGCTACATTTCACAGAGAACGAAAAGAACCGTTTTGCTACATTTCACAGAGAAAGAAAAGAACCGTTTTGCTACATTTCACAGAGAACTGAAAGAACTGTTCTGCTACATTTCACAGAGAACGAAAAGAACCGTTTCGCTACATTTCACAGAGAACGAAAAGAACAGATTTGCTACATTTCACAGAGAACTAAAAGAACCGTTTTGCTACATTTCACAGAGAACTAAAAGAACCGTTTTGCTACATTTCACAGAGAACTAAAAGAACCGTTTTGCTACATTACACAGAGAACGAAAAGAACCGTCTTGCTATATTTCACAGAGAACGAAAAGAACTGTTTTGATATGTTTCACAGAGAACTAAAAGAACCGTTTTGCTACATTTCACAGAGAACTAAAAAAACCATTTTGCTACATTTCACAGAGAACTAAAAGAACCGTCTTGCTACATTTCACAGAGAACGGAAAGAACCGTTTTGCTACATTTCACAGAGAATTAAAAGAACCGTTATGCTACATTTCACAGAGAACTGAAAGAACTGTTCTGCTACATTTCACATAGAACGAAAAGAACCGTTTTGCTACATTTCACAGAGAACGAAAAGAAACGTTTTGCTACATTTCACTGAGACCCTAAAAGAACCGTTTTGCTACATTTCACAGAGAACTGACAGAACAGTTCTGCTGTGCTATATTTCACAGAGAACTAAAAGAACCGTTTTGCTACATTTCACAGAGAACTGAAAAAACTGTTCTGCTACATTTCACAGCGAACGAAAAGAACCGTTTTGCTACATTTCACAGAGAACTAAATGAACCGTTTTGCTACATTTGACAGAGAACTGAAAGAACTGTTCTGCTATATTTCACAGAGAACGAAAAGAACCGTTTTGCTACATTTCACAGAGAACGAAAAGAACCGTTGTGCTACGTTTCACAGAGAACTAAAAGAACCGTTTTGGTACATTTCACAAAGAACGAAAAGAACCGTTTTGCTACATTTCACAGAGAACGAAAAGAACCGTTTTGCTACATTTCACAGAGAAAGAAAAGAACCGTTTTGCTACATTTCACAGAGAACTGAAAGAACTGTTCTGCTACATTTCACAGAGAACGAAAAGAACCGTTTCGCTACATTTCACAGAGAACGAAAAGAACAGATTTGCTACATTTCACAGAGAACGAAAAGAACCGTTTTGCTACATTTCACAGAGAACGAAATGAACCGTTTTGCTACATTTGACAGAGAACTGAAAGAACCGTTTTGCTACATTTCACAGAGAACGAAAGGAACAGTTTTGCTACATTTCACAGAGAACTGAAAGAACCGTTCTGCTACATTTCACAGAGAACTAAAAGAACCGTTTTGCTAAATTTCACACAGAACTAAAAGAACCGTTTTGCTACATTTCACAGAGAACTAAAAGAACCGTTTTGCTACATTTCACAGAGAACTAAAAGAACCGTTTTGCTACATTTCACAGAGAACGAAAAGAACCGTTTTGCTACATTTCACAGAGAACGAAAATAACCGTTTTGCTACATTTCACAAAGAACTGAAAGAACTGTTTTGCTACATTTCACAGAGAACTGAAAGAACTGTTCTGCTACATTTCACAGAGAAAGAAAAGAACCGTTTTGCTACATTTCACAGAGAACTGAAAGAACTGTTCTGCTACATTTCACAGAGAACGAAAAGAACCGTTTTGCTACATTTCACAGAGAACGAAAAGAACAGATTTGCTACATTTCACAGAGAACGAAAAGAACCGTTTTGCTACATTTGACAGAGAACTGAAAGAACTGTTCTGCTACATTTGACAGAGAACTGAAAGAACCGTTTGTTACATTTCACAGAGAACGAAAAGAACCGTTTTGCTACATTTCACAGAGAACGAAAAGAACCGTTTTGCTACATTTCACAGGGAACTGAAAGAACTGTTCTGATACATTTCACAGAGAACGAAAAGCACCGTTTTGCTACGTTTCACAGAGAACGAAAAGAACCGTTTTGCTACATTTCACAGAGAACGAAAAGAATCGTTTTGCTACATTTCACAGAGAACTAAAAGAACCGTTTTGCTACATTTCACAGAGAACGAAAAGAACCGTTTTGCTACATTTCACAAGGAACTGAAAGAACTGTTCTGATACATTTTACAGAGAACTAAAAGAATCGTTTTGCTACATTTCATAAAAGAATCGTTTTGCTACATTTCACAGAGAACGAAAAAAACCGTTTTGCTACATTTCACAGAGAACGAAAAGAACCGTTTCGCTACATTTCACAGAGTACGAAAAGAACCGTTTTGCTACATTTCACAGAGAACGAAAAGAACCGTTGTGCTACATTTCACAGAGAACGAAAATAACCGTTGTGCTACATTTCACAGAGAACTAAAAGAACCGTTTTGCTACATTTCACACAGAACGAAAAGAATCGTTTTGCTACATTTCACAGAGAACTGAAAAAACTGTTCTGCTACATTTCACAGAGAACGAAAAGAACCGTTTTGCTACATTTCACAGAGAACGAAAAGAACCGTTTTGCTACATTTCACAGAGAACGAAAAGAACCGTTTTGCTACATTTCACAGAGAACGAAAAGAACGGTTTTGCTACATTTCACAGAGAACTAAACGAACCGTTTTGCTACATTTCACAGAGAACTGAAAGAACTGTTCTGCTACATTTCACAGAGAACGAAAAGAACCGTTTTGCTACATTTCACAGAGAACTAAAAGAACCGTTTTGCTACATTTCACAGAGAACTGAAAGAACAGTTCTGCTACATTTCACAGAGAACTAAAAGAACCGTTTTGCTACATTTCACAGAGAACGAAAAGAACCGTTTTTCTAAATTTCACAGAGAACGAAAAGAACCGTTTTGCTAAATTTCACACAGAACTAAAAGAACCGTTTTGCTACATTTCACAGAGAACTAAAAGAACCGTTTTGCTACATTTCACAGACAACTAAAAGAACCGTTTTGCTACATTTCACAGAGAACGAAAAAAACCGTTTTGCTACATTTCACAGAGAACGAAAAGAACCGTTTTGCTACATTTGACAGAGAACGAAAAGAACCGTTTTGCTACATTTCACAGAGAACTAAAAGAACCGTTTTGCTACAGTTCACAGAGAACTGAAAGAACCGTTTTGCTACATTTCACAGAGAACGAAAAGAACCGTTTTGCTACATTTCACAGAGAACGAAAAGAACTGTTTTGCTACATTTCACAGAGAACGAAAAGAACCGTTTTGCTACATTTTACAGAGAACTAAAAGAACCGTTTTGCTACATTTCACAGAGAACTGAAAGAACAGTTCTGCTACATTTCACAGAGAACTAAAAGAACCGTTTTGCTACATTTCACAGAGAACGAAAAGAACCGTTTTGTTAAATTTCACAGAGAACCGTTTTGCTACATTTCACAGAGAACGAAAAGAACCGTTTTGCTACATTTCACAGAGAACTAAAAGAACCGTTTTGCTACATTTCACAGAGAACTAAAAGAACCGTTTTGCTACATTTCACAGAGAACGAAAAGAACCGTTTTGCTACATTTCACAGAGAACGAAAAGAACCGTTTTGCTACATTTCACAGAGAACGAAAAGAACCGTTTTGCTACATTTCACAGAGAACTAAAAGAACCGTTTTGCTACAGTTCACAGAGAACTGAAAGAACCGTTTTGCTACATTTCACAGAGAACGAAAAGAACCGTTTTGCTACATTTCACAGAGAACGAAAAGAACCGTTTTGCTACATTTCACAGAGAACGAAAAGAACCGTTTTGCTACATTTCACAGAGAACGAAAAGAACCGTTTTGCTACATTTCACAGAGAACTGAAAGAACTGTTCTGCTACATTTCACAGAGAACCACAAGAACTGCTTTGTGAGAGCTCACAGGTGTCATTCATTTAATTTGTTCATTTTACAAAAAAATGTTACTGGAAAATTAGAAGCCCCTGGACTTCCTGTTATTCCAATTAATTTTTTCAACATGACAAAGTATATATAACTAATAAAAAAAATTCTTTTGTTATTTGTTCCTTTTTACTATTTTATGAGATTGCAAAATTTTGCAAGTTTTGGGGGTCGTTTCTGCATTGCAGTGTACATGCTGAATTTCAGTGAAATGACGTTGAAGAAAATTTCTCTTGTATATTCGTGTTGTTTTGGTCATAAATGAAACACATTTAAATGGAAATATTTTTAACCCTCTAAATAAAAATTCGGATCTGAAGGAATTAAAATAAATCGTAATGTGAAAAATAAATAACTGTAACAAAATACAATCTCTACTAATTTTAAGAGTGTTAAATTCTATTTCGTTTCAGATCCAGTGTTAAAAGAATGGTTCCTCTGGAACAATGGCTATCACGTTCTATTGTTGTGCTCGCTCTACGTCATCGGAGTGAAATGGATTGGTCCTTCCCTTATGAAGAACCGAGCACCCTTTGATCTCCGTTTTCCGATGATTATCTACAATTTTCTACTCGTTCTGTCGTATTCCACTTTGGTAACGTATGTAAGCAATCAGCATCAATTTACTTTTCGTATCAATATAAATGATTTCGCATATCGACGGAAAATAATGCCTCTCTTTCAACTTCATCTATATGAATGATTGGCTGAAAAATAAAAATAGTGTCGGGTTGGGTTTTTCTACCTCTGAGCGGCACTTTTTTGCACACTATGGGCTAAATGGCCAGGTCACATGGACCCCGAAGGCTCAGAGGAGGTTGGAGGAGGGAACCCACTGGAACAGCTGTTGGGAGACAGATGGTAGCCTCCCGTCAAGGCCATCCAGCGTGTTCTTTAACGTTGGGTTGTTTTATCTCTGAGCGGCACTTTTTTGCACACTATGGGCTAAATGGCCAGGTCATATGGACCCCGAAGGCTCAGAGGAGGTTGGGGGAGGGAACCCACTGGAACAGCTGTTGGGAGACAGATGATAGCCTCCCGTCAAGGCCACCCGGCGTGTTCTTTGAGGTTTACAGGGTGTGGCTATCCCCCACACGAGACCACGGATTAACGCCCATCCGACGGACGGTGGCCATTCCAAGCCCATTGGTAAAATAGTGTCGGAGTATGTAAAAAAGTAATCAATGGCCTTATGGTTCTTGAAATTGCTCTAATCTAGAAAAAAATCGAAGGGGAGGGGGGGATGGGAAAGATACACAATCGAACCAAAAAAAAAATGTAAAACGGGGGACCAAGACAATTGATTTCCAATGCGATATAGCATATCCCTCTCCGATTCACGATTTTTGAAAATAATTTCTTAAAAAATGCACGAAATGTAAATAAGTTTAATAATTTTTTGTCTCTACTACCCTTATTCACATTCTGAAGGGGGGATTGTTCCCTTGCCCCCACCCATTAGATCCGGCCCTGCTACATATTAATGAAGAGGTTCAAATTATATATCTTCTCAATATTTTTTCACTTGTATTTAACAATTATAAGAAAAATGTTTAGTTTAAATTCTTCTGAGCCCGAGCTCAAACTCATCTATAGTAACTATCATTCTGCAATTTGTTTTTTACTTATATTTTTTTTTCTTTTTTGCTTTTTACTATAGTGAAATTTTATTATAACGAATTCGTTAGCACCTAGCACATGTGATACTAACATTCCATTCTACATTGAATTTATATTTTAGAGAAAACGAAGATTTCAACGATCATTTTGCGAAGTACACAAAATGTTTTTTTTTTAAATTTAAAACAGTATAGAATTTTTCAGAATTTTTATCAAACCTATATGGCAAGCAGCTATTTGAAACATAATTTATTTTTGATAACCTTGTTTTCAAAGAGAATAAAAAATTCATTGCAATTTTGGTCTCCTTACACTCTTGAAATTAAAAAATGCTGCTAGCACGTTTGGCTACTAATCTAAGGGATCTGGGTTCGAGCCCCGGGTGAAGCATGGATATATGTGTCGTTTTTCTAGCGAGGTCCTGCCATCCTCTCATACACTCTACTTTGGCATATAAACTGACAGGCTCCTGTCAGACCCTTGTGGCAAGGGGGTGGCTCAGTCGGTAGCGCGCCAGGCTCGTAATCTGTAATTTCCAGGTTCGAGTCCCAGCTGGGTCAGCGTTGAGATTTATCTCCGCAAAATTCCCCGCCCTGCCCACGGTCAGTAGGGGACACCGATGGGCTTGGAAAGGCCGCCGTCCGTCGGATGGGATGTTAAGCCGTGGCCCCGTGTGCGGGAGAGCCATACCCTGTGCACGTTAAAGAACACGCTGGATGGCCTTGACGGGAGTCTACCATATGTCTCCCAACAGCTGTTCCAGTGGGTCCCCTCCCCCAACCTTCTCTGAGCCTTCGGGGTCCATGTGACCTGGCCATTTAGCCCATGGTGTACAAAAAAGTGCCGCTCAGAGGTAAAACAACCCATCCCAAACCCTTGTGGCAAGCAGCTGCTTGAGGGGGTATTTTACTTTTTTTTTTTTGGGTTGCCTAAAAGTAAAATTGGAGTGCATATGTACAATTTATCCATGCTTATATAGTTATTCTGAAAGTTTCTGGAATATTCAATAACTTCTTTAATATGTTATCAAAAATATGAAGTAATACGTTATTGGTTAAACTAAGAGATTTAGCAAAAGTGTTCATTGTACATGTGCCTTTGGAATGAGATATCTATTGCCAACAGGGTGAAAAACAAAGGAAAAAGTTTCATTTCATAATTAACGGTTACTGAAATGAACTTCACTGTCAAAAGTGTCTGTAATGTTATGCCAGTTTATATGGTGTGACCTTGATCACCAAATGGTGTATATTTTGAAGTGTTTTCATATTCAACACCATATTGCGGTGCAATCTAACACCAACTATGAAGCAAAAATCCTATTCTTAAATTTCACATTTTGTTTATAATGTACTATTCTTAAATTTGTGGGGTGGGGGTGGCATAGTCGGTAGCGCGCCAGGCTCGTAATCTGTAGTTCCCAGGTTCGAGTCCCAGCTGGGCCACCTTTGAGATTTATGTCCGCAAAACTCCTCGCTCTGCGCTCGGTCAGTAGGACACGCCGAAGGGCTTGGAAAGATCGCTGTCCGTCGGATGGGACATTAAGCCGTTGGCCCATCTACGGGAGATCATTACCCTGTGCACATTAAAGAACACACTGGATGGCCTTGATGGGAGGTTGCCATCTGTCCCCCAACAGCTGTTCCAATGGGTCCCCTCCCCCAACCTTCTCTGAGCCTTCGGGGTCCATGTGACCTGGCCATTTAGCCCATGGTGTGCAAAAAAGTGTCGCTCAGAGGTAAAACAACCCAACCCTTAAATTTGTTATTAATCTAATTCCTAAACCACACTAATAAAAAAAATTAAAATATAAGATTACCTGGAGTTGTTTTTATTTCAGTTTTCAAAAGACTACAATAGGGTGTTTCAAATTTATTTCTTTGATTTAATATGACTCGAATCTATCAGATTAAAAATTACGAAATGAATATATCAAAATATCCCTTTTTTTTCTGAAGAGTATTGAATGAGAATATTGTCCGGGTTTTTAACTTGGTAGCTGTTGCACTAGTTTTGCTTCTCAGGAGTAATAACTAATATGGTAATCTGTAGTTCCCAGGTTCGAGTCCCAGCTGGGTCAACGTTCAGATTTATCTCCGCAAAATTCCCCGCCCTGCCCGCCGTCAGTAGGGGACACCGATGGGCTTGGAAAGGCCGCCGTCCGTCGGATGGGACGCTAAGTCCTCTCCCCGTGTGCGGGAGAGCCATACCCTGTGCACGTTAAAGAACACGCTGGATGGCCTTGCGGAAGACTACCATCTGTCTCCCAACAGCTGTTCCAGTGGGTCCACTCCCCCAACCTTCTCTGAGCCTTCGGGGTCCATATGACCTGGCCATTTAGCCCATGGTGTGCAAAAAAGTGCCGCTCAGAGATAAAACAACCCAACGTTAAAGAACACGCTGGATGGCCTTGACGGGAGACTACCATCTGTCTCCCAACAGCTGTTCCAGTGGGTCCCCTCCCCCAACCTTCTCTGAGCCTTCGGGGTCCATATGACCTGGCCATTTAGCCCATGGTGTGCAAAAAAGTGCCTCTCAGAGGTAAAACAACCCAACACAACTAATATGGTATTACATTACACTTACAGCTGGGCCACCTTTGAGATTTATGTCCGCAAAACTCCTCGCTATGCCCTCGGTCAGTAGGACACACCGATGGGCTTGGAAAGATCGCCATCCGTCGGATGGGACATTAAGCCGTAGGCCCATCTACGGGAGAGCATTACCCTGTGCACATTAAAGAACATACTGGATGGCCTTGATGGGAGGCTACCATCTGTCCCCCAACAGCTGTTCCAGTGGGTTCCTTCCCCAACCTTCTCTGAGGCTTTGGGGACCTTGTTGCCTGGCCATTTAGTCCATTGTGTTAAAAAAGTGCAGCTCAGAGGTAAAACAACACAACTATTACACTTATTAAACAATATCTTACATAACAAATATGCATTCAAGGATCTGCTTATCACAGAGGTCTGACAGGAGCCTGTCAGTGTATACTGCCGTAGTATAATTGTCTGTGAGGATAACGAGACCTCAATAGAAAGACAACACAAGAAATATCCATGCCTTATCCGGGACTCGACCCCAGGTTCCTTAGATCAGTAGCCAAGCACGCTAACCACTCGGCCACGGGACGTCTCCACAGTTCTGTGTTAAATACAATAGTGTTATTTTAATCCCTTTCCTAAAGTTAGGTTTCAGTTTTTTCGGGTATATTCATTCATCAGAATATGGAATAACCTTACAATTGTTTCTAGTGTTAGATTACGCTTTTTGGTGTAACATGTCATCAAAATATAGTATTGCTTTACGTCAAAAACTGGTATAACACCCTTTTCTATAGTGTAGCAAAAAATTCCATATATTTAAAATTTGGATTGTTTTACCTCTGAGCGGTACTGTCTTTGCACACAATGAGCTAAATGGCCAGGTCACAAGGACCCCGAAAGCTCAGAAAAGGTTGGTGGGACAAGGGGACCCACTGGACGGCTGTTGGGGAACAGATGGCAGCCTACCATCAAAGCCATCCGCCGTGTTCTTCAACAGGCACAGGGTATGGCTCTCTCTTGCACAAAGAACCCACGGCTTAGTGTCCCATCCGATGGACGGCTGTTTTTCAAGCCTATCGGTGTCCTCTACCCACCGTGGGCAGAGAGTTCTGCGTAGATAAATCTTAACGCTGAGCCAGCTGGAACTGGAAACTGCAGATTATGAACCTGGCATGCCATCAGTTGAGCACCCTCGCCCCTAATGCTACCGACATTGTTTGAAAATATTTATTAAATTTGTTTGCTATAAAAAAAGGAGTTATAATTTGGCATTTAGAACGAAATATCGAAATCTAGTGTTCACTAATTATTTATCATGTTTAGTGGAAAATAAGGTTAGTTTGATACTGACAGTCTGAAATTAAAAAAATTAATCTGAAGCATATTTTTCATAATTTACTATATGCATATATATATATACGATATAATAACAATGCAAAAAAATTATTTTTCAGGGATTATATTTGGCATCGTACTTTCGAGGAACCTTAGGGAAATATATTTGCGAATCAGCTCAACTCTCCGAAAATCCCATTATATACAAAGTAAGTGACAGATGACTATTATTTTACATGTCGAAAAGAACTCTCAATGCAGTACAGCAATTTCAAATAGTATTCAGGGATGTTATATGACATCGCACTTTCGAGATAACTTGGGGAAATATACATAATTGCGATTAACCTCAAATCTCCGAAATTCCCATTTTGTACAAGGGCAGCACGTATAAAAATATTCGTAAATATTTTAGAATTGATTAGTGAATTTTTAAAAGTAAGAGCTACCGATTAAGTTTTGAAGCATGATATTTAATTAAAGTACCACATACTTAAGAAGCTATTTAAAGGAACATGCAAGCTTATAAAATTCAAGTTCTCTACTGAACTCATTCATCTAATACAGAGCTATCTCAGAAATAGGAAATTTAAGTTTTAGGTTGGCAATGACTACTCAAAAGCCTATCCCATTTTCGATGGGATACTACAAGGCTCTGTCCTAGGTCCAGCCACCTTCAATATATATGTTGCTGACATTCCCAAAAATTCCTGCTGTTAAAACTGCCATGTATGCAGATGACACTGCACTTCTGGCTTCCTCTCTTTCGCATGATTTTGCTTTACGTAGAATGCAAACAATGCTTAAAGATTTTGAAACCTGGTGTACCAACTGGAGGACAAAGATAAATACCGAAAAAAGTGTTGCCATGATCTTTACTCACAAAAGATTACACCATGTTCCGAATTTGAAAATGTTTGATAAACAAATAGTCTGGATGAACACCGTTACTTACCATCTTACCGTCAAGAAAGCTTGACTGGACGCATCACAAAAGAAAACGTATCTGCAAAGCAAAAGCAGTGCACAATAAATTGATGTCCTTCATGAAATAATGAGCTGGAAAAAAAAAATTTTTTTCAGCTCATCATTTCATGAGTTTCATGTCTACAGGACTTATCCTGTGATTCTTTACTACTGATTTATTGATTTAACACCCTGAGCGTGAGTGACAAATAATAATTCCATCTCTAAAGAGGCAACAGGGTTGTCCACTTCATGGATAGATGGCGCAACTAGTGCGTATCAAATAAATAAAATCCAGAAACCTTTTAAGGTCACTAAGCTAAGAAAAGGTTAGCCATTGATGGTGTAGTGGTCTAGCATAACAGGATTGTTTCCTGGAGACGTCTGTTGGTAACAAACCATGGGGCATTTACGGCCTGTCTCAAGATTTTATTTTGATATACCTTGAGTTTTCAGATAAAGTGAAAAAGCACTGTGTTTTGCTTAATGTACTATATTTAAAATTTTACTGGTAGTTTAATTTTAAAATGCTCACAAATATTTCGATTAAATTGCAATAAATAATATTTTTCTATGCTGTTTAAATATGTAATTGAACTTTTTTAAAGCAAATTAAATCATTTAAATCTTTACACGTATTTAATTACTCCTTTGTTTTCTGGCTGTTCAGTCCTGTTGTATCTAGATGACCTTGGCTAGGGAAAGGTCATCTAGAATTTTTTTAATATTTATAAGCATAAGAATTTTAAAATCTCATTTTTTCTGTTTAATGTTAATTTAAAATGTTTTTTTTTCTGATTTCGTTTCAGATTGGCGTATTACTATGGATTGGATACATCATCAAATACGTAGAGTTCATGGATACGGTAAGTGTTTTCGTTTTGCAACTTGTTCAGAATTTGATGTATGGATGTTATACTAAAACTATTTTCACCTGCTTGAGTGGCGGGAGATGCCTCAGTTGCTAGGGCGCCAAGCTCGAAACTACAGTTCCCATTTCGAGTGTCAAGTGTGCCAGCTTCGAAATTTATCTCTTAAAATTATGACAACTCAAATTCTTTAAGAATAGATTATTTTGTTTTGTAAAATTCATTCATTATTGTCTGATATGTTCGACGATTATTTACGGTATTGGCAAATAGGCATTGTAGCACTAGGTCTCGTTTTGCATTAATAACGATTACCACTAGAGAAATAAAATAGGAATTTTTATGAAACACCATAGCAGATGGAAATTCCCAAGAAATAGTGACGTGAAATGAATGAATGGAAATGACCGAATAAAGAATTTGGGCCAGATAACCATAGACTACGTAGAACTAGATTTTATCTGTCATGACCTTGAGCAAAGCTACAGACTGCTATTTGCTACGTAGAGAAAGAAAACAGTATAAAAGATTTTATTTATCATTATTATATAAAAATAATATCGAGAAATCCGAAAGCATTTACTTGTTTTTTTTTTTAATCTAGTAGGGCCATTTCAAAATTTTTAATTATTAACGCAAGAATTTTGGTACATAAAAAAAAAATGGCAAAAAAATTGAAAAATAATTATTTCTGATGAATGCTGCATGAAGGCCGTTTTTCTATATATCTCGTAGGTTGATTAAATGCAGTATTCCCCAATATAAATTTTACACTGGAAAAAGAAATCGATAAAACTCTCCCATTCTGGACTTTAAAATTCATCGAGCAAATCATTCCCTTGACTTCGAAGTTTATTGAAAACCGTCTGCACCTATGATCCTGATTCCGGCACTCTCCAATCAACCCACGAGATATAAAAAATCGGCTCTCCATGCAGCATTCATCAGAAATAAAAGGTATTCTTCGAATAAACTATGCTTCGAAAAAGAGCGTACACACATCCACTCTTTAACTAAAAAACCGTGTTACAAACGTGAATTTATCAAAAATTTAGAAAAGAAGCCACCTTCCGACAGAAAGTGTCCCAACTCCCAACATCTCAAAATAACAAACCCAAATTCACAACAAGCTGTCCCAACATATCGTACGAACGTTGGAAGCTATTATGAAACCTTACAACGATAGAGTTCCAATAAAAGTAGACAAAACCATTCTGAAAAATAATTAAAAATGACAGAGATTTTATCCCAACCTCAGGTGGCATATATCGAATTCCAGTTGAAATGGAAGTGAATGAAGAAATTAAAATGCGCGATTACTACGGAAAAACCAAAAGATCCTTCAGGCAAAGACTAAAAGAACACAAAAGAGATACACACAACCGGAAACAAAACACAGCACTCGCCAAAGATGTCTACCGCGATAATGCAATACCAAAATTTAATGAAGCTAAAATTATTTGTGCTCCACCAACACAATACCAACTCGATTACGCCGAACAGCTTGTAATATATAAGAATAGAAGACATAGTAACTTTTTGGGTTGGGTTGTTTTACCTCTGAGCGGCACTTTTTTGCACACCATGGGCTAAATGGCCAGGTCACATGGACCCCGAAGGCTCAGAGAAGGTTGGGGGAGGGGACCCACTGGAACAGCTGTTGGGAGACAGATGGTAGCCTCCCGTCAAGGCCATCCAGCGTGTTCTTTAACGTGCACAGGGTATGTCTCTCCCGCACACGGGGCCAGGGCTTAACGTCCCATCCGACGGACGGCGGCCTTTCCAAGCCCATCGGTGTCCCCTACTGACCGTGGGCAGGGCGGGGAATTTTGCGGAGATAAATCTCGACGCTGACCCAGACATAGTAGCATCAACGAAGAAATTTGTGCCATCCCATCAGCCTGAAAACTTCTTGATAATCACAAGGAGAAACCCATATTACCACATACTACAGCCATAATGAACCAGCCTAGGGACCCACCTCCGAAACATCTGGGTCAGAAATACACCAGTGCGCATGACCTCCTTCGGACCGTTAATCACTTCCACGTGTCCCAAAACTTTGGCCTTACACTTGAAAATGCTGCTGCCGAAGAAGCAGCGAAACTGGTCGTGTGCCTCCTGTGCATACGACAGCTGTCAAAGGAAGAGGAGAACCGGAAGCTGACTTGACCGCAACGCCGACACATTGAAGTCAACTCTAAGTAAGTGCTTCTTTCATCATTCTGCGAAAAATCCTTTGGACACTTTAACAACACCAACGGCTGCCTTATATACGTTCTTTTACCTACAGCATTATAGTGAACCTTTATGAAACTTTTGAACCTCATGCTGTGTTTCTAACTTTATTTTGCAATGTTATCTAATTTGTTTTCTGAGCCTTAATTCACTAATCTACCACAGGAGCGATGTCTATTAGAGTTTAACTCCTATAACAAATGCCAATTTACCAAATTCTTTACGTTAGTAATTAGTCCTATTAAATGAATATTTCTTATATTTCTGATTCTAATATTATTACTGGTGAACTCTTGTGTTAATCTTTATACCAATGTTTATCTATAAATATATTTTATTTAGGAAGAAAATTATTCGTATTTATTATCAAATTTAATAATGCTAATTAATACAAATAAATTTTCTCCTAAATAAAATATATGTATAGATAAACATTAGTATAAATATTAGCGCAGAATTCACCAGTAGTAATATTAAAATCAAAAATATAAGAAATGCTATATGATAGAACTAGTTAAGTTGACATCATAAATTTAGTCCCTGGCTTTTGTTATAGGTGGTGTTGGTTTAACATTGTGGAAAATATTGCCATAGTGGTAATAGGGAATGGAATGTGTGTACTCTTATCACTCTGTGAGATAAGCAATTTTGGGGCACTTCTACTATAGAAATGAATCATAAATTATTAAGTAAATTAAAAAATAATATTAAAAATATTTATTTACTTTAGCGAAATTTGTTTTAATTCTCTTTCTTAATTCATTTGTATGCTAATGAAGTTCGCAGGAAAACGTCCTGCAGAAAAGAAACACTTTTAATAATTAGTTCAAAAGAAATTGGTTATCCTGAGTGGAATCCATTCAGGACAACCAGTTTCTTTTCAACTAATTATCAATTTATATGCTACTTAATACTTTAAATTTCCAATTGACAGAAAAATAACTAATGGGCTTTATAGCAAGTTCAGATTTATCAATTTATAACCGTTTCGTCAAATTATTTTAGTGTTACTAATTTCAAAAGTTTCATGAGTTGGGAGAAATATTAATTGCTTCAAGAAATCCTAATTGGCCATAGCAGCTGAGAGCCCACCTCTTGTGAGGTGAGGGCCGCGACCTCTTCGTCCCCACCTTTATATTTCCACGGCCAGGACCCCCCCCCCCCCCCAGCCATCGCTTCATTAGTAGTTGCTGTTGGAAAATTATTATCCATTTACTCTTTGCTTTGCTAAATTTCTTAGTTGCGTTGTTTTCTAGGAGACAAAATCGCCAGCATTTACAACTGCAGCGGTAAATCACTACACATAAAAAATGCATTCCAAATCGGCACAAAAAATGCGTCAAATCGCCACAAAGGAATGTAGGGACAAATCATTGAAACACACAACATTTACGTGACCTTCATTTTGTCTTGAAGGACACGTCTGAGGTCAAATTTCGAATTTTTCCCGAGACCTCCGACACGGATTACTGCTTGATGCGGGGCGGGGGTGGCTCAGTCGGTAGAGCGCCAGGCTCGTAATCTGTAGTTCCCAGGTTCGGGTCCCAGCTAGGTCAGCGTTGAGATTTATCTCCGCAAAATTCCCCGCCCTGCCCACGGTCAGTAGGGGACACCGATGGGCTTGGAGAGGCCGCCGTCCGTCGGATGGGACGTTAGACCGTGGTCCCATGTGCGGGAGAGCCACACCCTGTGAATGTTAAAAAACACGCTGGATGGCCTTAACGAGAGGCTACCATCTGTCTCCCAACAAATGTTCCAATGGGTCCCCTCCCCCAAACTTCTCTGAGCCTTCGGAGTTCTTCTGACTTGTTCATTTAGCCCATGGTGTGCAAAAAAGTTCCGCTCAGAGGTAAAACAACCCAACTGCTTGATGCAGATTTTTAGAGTTCTATCCCTTGTGCATCATTGTTAGAATTATCGTGCTCCCCTGTCACTCTGTCAATAACTAAGTGACTCACAATTATCTACACATGTTTAGTAGATGAATTTTCAATTCTATTCTGCATTATTTCTCTCGAATAATGATCATTTGAAATAATGATTTGAAAAAATTTGACTCTCCTGACTAGGATTCGAACCCAGGTCTCCCAAAAGTATGCTACGCATCATAACAGTTAGACTACCAAGGAACTGACCATTTCTTCCACAAAGTAACATATAAGCATTCCTGTTGATTCATCATTGGCGCCATCTATCTTCAGGAGTTGCGCAGCCAACGTCGCTAGATTTTAATGCTAGTAATATTTGTCACTTATGGGGGCGGGGGTGGCTCAGTCGGTAGTGCGCCAGGCTCGTAATCTGTAGTTCCCTGGTTCGAGTCCCAGCTGGGTCAGCGTTGAGATTTATCTCCGCAAAATTCTCCGCCCTGCCCACGGTCAGTAGGGGACACCGATGGGCTTGGAAAGGCCGCCGTCCGTCGGATGGGACGTTAAACCGTGGCCCCGTGTGCGGGAGAGCCGTACCCTGTGCACGTTAAAGAACACGCTGGATGGCCTTGACGGGAGGCTACCATCTGTCTCCCAACAGCTGTTCCAGTGGGTCCCCTCCCCCAACCTTCTCTGAGCCTTCGTGGTCCATGTGACCTGGCCATTTAGCCCATGGTGTGCAAAAAAGTGCCGCTCAGAGGTAAATCAACCCAACCCTATTTGTCACTTACGCTCACAGCGTTATATAAACAATTCATGTATTTCCCCCCCCCCCCCCCCCCCCCCCGATAGGGGATCACCTTGTCGTGGTGGGGGGGCTTCGGGCCCAGCAACCGGTCGAAGATTTTGCTGACCGGATTGGGTCCCCGGTTGGACAGAGCCAAGACCAACAGAGGTCGAAGACATCGCTGACCGGTTTAGTGGCCCGGTTGGACGGTGTCAAGACCTCAACATCAGGTGTTCCGTGGAGCAGTTCAAGGGCACGGCTGAACGGATTTGGTGCCCTAGTAGGCACGAACCTTTTTCAAAGTCTGGGCCCCACTAAGAGTCTCCACCCCGGGTGCCGAGCGAACTTGGATCTACATCGGGGCTAACCGGGGAACAGATTAAATTTCAGGTTTCTACCGGTGGTTAGCTTTATTTCTATAGGACTGCTGCCATGTGAGGCTGGGGATGAGACGAATCTATATGGTGTATTCTTGCCCCCGACTCTAGATAGTAACGGCTTTCCGTTAACTTGGTAGTGTCGTGAGACGGAACCGAGGATTGCCGTGGTTGCTGAACATCTGACAACAAATAGTACAAACAATTCAGTGATAAATTAGAGTAATTAGTATAAATAGAGTAAGTAATAAATAGGGAGACCTGGATTCGATTCCCAGCCACACAATCAAATTTTTTTCAACTCATAATTTCAAGTGTTTCTGGTCTACAGGACGTTTTTCTGAGATAATTTATTACTAAATTGTTTATATAATGCTGTGAACGTGAGAGACAAATATTACTATCACCAAAAATGGCGGCTTGGCGGCCCAACTCCTGATAATAGATGGCGCCACTGGTGAACCAACAGGATTAACCAACCAAGTATTTCAAATGTTTCTTGTCTACAAGCGTTTTCATGTGATAATTTGTTAATATAATGATCATTTGTATTGCGTAAATATTTAATTGTATATGTAGAATTTAGATTTGTTCTGAATTTAAATTTGAACATTTTTGTGGCAGAGCTTATATATCAAGTAATTTATTTCTTGTTAAAAATATTATATCAATTTTTTAGACTATTATTTTAGACTATTATTTTCAATTTATTGGTGATTTTAAGGAAATTAACGAGGACTTCATCTTATAAAAAATATATCGTTGAAGTCAGAACAAGTAGCTTTTAAAAAATGTCCACTGGATGGAATTGTAATTATAAAAGAAATCTTTGTTTTTCCCAACTTTAATGAAAAAAACTGGGTGCGATGCTCATTTTAAAAAAAAAAATTAAGTTTTAATTATACTACTTTAATAATAATTATAATTTCATTTCAGTTTGTAATAATACTTTAATGCAATATTAGTTATTTTAATATAATTTACAGAAAAGGGAAAATGAAACACTCCTTTCAAAAGCTCAGTACTGAATTTGAGAAGACTGGCTACCGTAACTAAATTATATTAAATCTTAAAAGTGTGGCAAATATTAATTTAAATGTGCAATATATAAAATTCTAAGTATTAAAAGTGCTATTTGATAAAAACAGTTAACAAACTATGAATACAAGATACTTTTCAGCGTCTGTTAATTGTTACCTAATCATTCCAAACCTTGTCACCCTGAAAAGTCAGTGATGCTTGTCCATAATTTGTTCTACATAATGATACTTCAAGATTAAAAAGGATTCTGCTTCGATAATGATAACACTTCCTTTGGGAAATTATCTTGTATTTTTTATTATAATAATAATTTATTTCCATACTTATTTACATAAAATCAATTAATAAAAAATTTTAATAATTTTAATCTATTCCGAAGATATATTAAATAATTTAAATGGAACAATAAAAGTGATAAAACTGATGATATGAATGTATTATATGATAAATTCATATATATATGATAAATAAATAAAAATGTATAATAAAATAAAAATATGTAATAAAATTTTGTAATCTAATAGCGCAAATAATGCTAGTTTTCATTTGTATAGATCTGGGAGTTGTATAATATTTAAACTTCTTTTAAATAATGCCATCTAGCAGTGGAAATTGGAACTAATGGATGATTTAAAAAAATCATAGAGTGATATTTCATTAGGTTCTTTTTAATGCCATCGAACGGTAAAAATTTCCACTGATGAGTGATTGAGAAAATGCATATGGCAATATTTATCAGTGCTTATACAATATAAATTTTTAAATTTTTATCTTAAAACGAAAAATTGCGTTTTCTCACGCCTCCTAGTGGTAATAAGTCAAAACAAGCTGACATGTTCAAGAAGTTTACATGTCAACACTACTGACATGTACTTCTTGATATTAAAACTCTACTGCCAAAATATTAAATACTATGATAAATAGATCGTTGGCAATATTATTTTAAAGTGTTGCAAATTCCGAAAATGTGAATCGTAATATTTCATCGATACTATCCAACCGAAATTTGGGGGGGGGGGAAAGAACTATTACGAAAAGCAAAAGAAATAGTTGAATGTCTACAGATAGACAACAAAATTAAAATATTATCTCTTTTCTTTTTATCGAAAATGAGCAAAAAAGGAAGTAGAGGAAAATTGGAAAGTATGGCAAGCTACTGTTTGTTCTATAAAATTTGTGAATAATGCAATTCCATTCACCAACGGTACTCTGATGTTTTTTATTCAGATTTTCTTCATTTTGAGGAAGAAGAACCACCTGATTACTGACCTTCACGTCATTCACCACACATTGGTTCCCATAGTGTGTTGGATAGCAATCAGAGTAGAAACAAGTGAGTATTAACAGAAATCAATTAGTATTAAAATTAAGTGACCAGTCAAAATAGGTGAGTAAGATACTAAAAACAGTTTAAATATTCACTAATGGGTATTTAAACACACAAAAGTGAGTAATAAATTGAAACAAGTGAATTATAAAGTTAAACAATGAGTGATAAAGTGATAAAGTGACTAGATTGACATTTATCCTAGTGCACAAAAGTGATAGTGACAATGAGTGATAAAGTGACTAGATTGACATTTATCCTAGTGCACAAAAGTGATACTTAGAGATAAAATAATCATACGATCTTTTTGGACTACGATATTCGTATAATAACGACTATTTCATCTTGAGTGTTCAACAAATCTTCTAGATGGACACCGCTACCTATCTTGGAGTCACATTGCACAGAAAGATTGACTGTATGCATCACATAAAGAAAAGTATCTGCAAAGCAATGCACAATAAATTGATATCCCTTTTTGCCAAGCACTCAACGTTTTCATTGGCAAAGTGCTTACCTACAAGATGGTTATCGCCCCGTTCTCGTATAAGCATCTCGAAACTGGTGCTACTGTTAAAAATCTAAAATGCAGAAAATTCACACTTTCCAAAACAAGATCATGCTACAGATTGTCGGCGCATCCTGGTTAGTGCGAAATTTTATTATCCAAAGGAATCTTTGTATTCCTTCTGTTCCAGACTGCAATAGAGATGCTGCGAATTCAGTTTTTTGAAAATTCTTTGAAACATCAGAATCTTCTCATTTTAGGAACTTTTAAGTACGATCCCTCTGCCAGCCAAAGTTTAAGATGCCGAGATTCATTCTGATTTCATATCCAATTTATCCTTTTTTTTTCTAGTTGATTTTGAAAAGCAAGAAATAGTCCTAGGGCTCTGATTCTTTTCAGTTTATACCTCTTTATATTTTAAATTCAATGCCACAGGCACACTTCAGACGTAGGAGATAAGGACTTGCAGAAAGCTCGATGCTACAATTCTCCCATTTATGATCTCTGACCTCGAGTGTTCAATTATCTGTCCTAGTTCTAAACTTACAACAACCCTGAAAATTCCGGTTATGACACCAGGAATTACCTATTTATATATTATTCGTTTTTTTTTTGCCTTCATTCTAAACTCGACAATAGTCTTGATCTCGTATTATTTCGTTTTTAATCTCATTTGACCATGATCGCTGCAACTGATCAGGAGCTTAACGGAAAGGCACTTTGAAAATCCAGTGAACAGCAAGGAAGCGGCGGAAGACAGAGACGTGACTGAAATTGCAACAGCATCTGCGAAATCATTTTCTTTAGAGCCGGCATGCGCAGACACCGAAGAAAACAGGATTGTAGACGTGATGGCCACACGATAGAGCTGCTGGGCATATTTTGAGAACGCAGGATGAGAGTTCACTAATCAAAGGTCTAAGGTGTTGGTATAACAGACCTAAACTTTCCCTAATAAACGCAGATTTAACTAACTCAAAATTAAGTTCGAGCTGTAGCCATTCTATAACTGCATGACCAGGCCTGTTGTATCGACGTTTTGGTTTATCCAACTCTTATCTATCTTTAATAAAACATGATAGAGCCAAGAGATACAAATAAAATATAAACTTTTATACTTGCGTCCTTTCACTATTGGATGAAAGGTGCAGTTATGCAGCAGAGCCTTTGTGATCTTATAAAATAGGCGCAAAAATAATATGAATGGTAGTTGTAAATGTTGTCAAATCTGCCACAGCGCAAACATCAAACAGTTGATAAGTACACGTATTTTTTGACCAAACTACAATCTAAAACAAGGGCTTCACAAATAATTTGACTGCTTGCTCCATTGAGAACATGTGTCCGTGTAATTCTTTGACAGCCACAGCGCTGCATACCGAGACATTTTTCTTGTCTTGAGCGATCGACCTTGCTTTGCTGTTACGCCATTATTCCAAACAAGATCAGAGATCCGCGTAGATAATACTTGGCCTGGAGCAAATTTATGAAATCAGTTTAAGTTTTCCTACCATATAGACACTACATATTTTTAATTCTAATATTAGTACTGGTGGATTCTGTGCTAATCTTTATACTAATGTTTATCTATAAATGTATTTTATTTAGAAGGAAAATTATTTGTTTTAATTAGCATTATTATAATTGATAATAAACACATATAATTTTCTTTCTAAATAAAATATATCTATAGATAAACATTAGTTTAAAGATTAGTACAAGAGACCACTAATAATCATGTTAGAATCAAAAATATAAGAATTATCTATAATGTACGACTACCTAACTGGCGTCATATATTTGGTCCAAGCCACCTTAATACGTCAGGCCAAGACAACTTTGAGCGAAAGGAGGGAAATTAATTATGCATAAAAATTCAAGTGATATAATTTGTTTAAAATTTAAGTTAATTGTGCTTTAACTGATTCTGAAATAAATAAATAACTTTATTTATTTATAAGGAGTTAATTAAAATATTCTCAACTATTTTAATAAAATTTTGCTGTCAATTTAGGAGTACTAAAAAAAAAAGCAACTACCAGTTGAATTTTTAGAAATTGAATTATAATAAAAACCGCTATATTTTTCAAAAATGGGTCTTTTGTTCCTGTAGCGTCCTGGCCTGTTGTATTGATGTGGCCTATATTCCCGTAGTTTTGAAATAGTCGTTTCAATTATTATAATGTTTATAAAAATCCAATTGGTAGTTTCTTATTTTTAAAATTTTGGAAATTAGTTTTATAAATTCTAAAATATTTTAATAAAATACTATCGAATAAATTGTTCTATTTCAACCAGTTTTAAAATAAGTAAAACTATTATTTCAAGTAAATTAAATCACTTGAAATTTTATACATAATTAATATCCCTCGTTACTTTTCTCCTTTTGCTCAAGACTGTCCAATCGTGGTGTATGAAGGTGGACTTGAATAAACCCAGTACTCAGTTCCATCACATCACGATATCCGATGTATAATTATGTAATTTTAAATGATCTATTCGCGCGCATTATCAATTTAACTTTCACATGTGAATCCAAAAAAAAGAATTTTTTTAACCTTATGGTCTGAACATTTGTATGTCAACAAAATTGAAAATTGAAACTGGTTTATTTTTTTTAAAATGTCTGTTTTAATAAGTAAGTGAGGAAGAAAGTGTTATATTTATTTAATAAAGAATTTTAATCGTCAATGCAATTTATAAGTCCCACAGGGGTCACTATTCATCTACTATAAAATATAGTAAAATATTTTGATTTTTGAAATAGAACACAGCATTCCCATCGGCTACAAGCTTAGCAAACCATATATTGGGCATTTTCAAATTGAGGAACATTAAAGTCCCTACAGGCCAAAAATAAAATAAATATAAACTATTCCTCTTCCTCAAGCAGCTGCTTGAAGTGGTCTGTCAGTTTATACGCCATAGTATAAGATCAGGCCCCTGGCGTGCCTCAGCAGGATGGCGGGACCTCAGCAGAAAAACAACACAAACATCCACTTACGAAATTAAACTTTTAGTTTTCTAAAAAAAATTACAATCCTATGTCCCAAATAATTTCTTGTACAAAATATTTAAATTATTTGACGAAACTAATGAAATGTTGTGATATCGATATTTTATTTAGATGGGTTCCAGATGTTTGTTCCAACTGTTAACTGTTTTGTGCATATCATTATGTATTCTTACTACGGTTTGGCAGCTATTGGTTCAAGCGTCAGAAAATATCTCTGGTGGAAACGTTATCTTACAATTATTCAGATGGTGAGTACTTTACAAACTTCTGTGCTTCAAAAGGGCAGGGGTGGCTCAGTCGGTAGCACGCCAGGGTCATAATCTGTAGTTCCCAGGTTCGAGTCCCAGCTCGGTCAGCGTTGAGATTTATCTCCGCATAATTTCCCGCCGTGCCCACGGTCAGTAGGGGACACCGATGGGCTTGGAAAGACTGCCGTCCGTCGGATGGGACGTTAAGTCGTGGCCCCGAGTGCGGGAGAGTCACACCCTGTGCACGTTAAAAAACACGCTGGATGGCCTTGACGGGAGGCTACCATCTGTCTCCCAACAGATGTTCCAGTGGGTCCCCTCTCCCAACCTTCTCTAAGCCTTCGGGGTCCATGTGACCTGGCCATTTAGCCCATGGTGTGCAAAAAGTTCCGCTCAGAGGTAAAACAACCCAAACCAACTCTGTGCTTCAAAAGTAATTTCATACATTATGCTGCTTTACTTCTGAGTGCCACTTTTTTGCACACAATGGGCTAAATCGCAAGGTCACAAGGACTCCGAGGGCTCAGAGAAAGTTGAAGGGACCTACTGGACCGCTGTTAAAAGACAGATGGTAGCCTTCCGTCAAGATCGGCGTAATGTTTAACGTGTACAAGGTATGGCTCTTCCGCACATTGGGCCACGGCTTAACGTTCCATCTGATGGGCGGCGGACTGCCCAAGCCCATCGGTGTCGCCTACTGACAGGACAGGGCGGGAGTTTTGTGGATATAAATCTCAATGCCAGCTCAGGCAGGACTGAACCTGGGAACTGCAGATTACGAGCCTGACGCATTATTGACTGAGCCACCTCAGCTCCACTGGTTTCATATCCTTACTAAACAGTTAAATGTTGTTAAAAGTTATAATATTGTAATTAAAAAAAAGTTAAAATATTCGTAATAAAAACTTCACAAACCATAGAAAAATGGAACATTTATTGAAATTTTCGCATTACTTAGCAAACATGTTTACTATAAAAAACATGTATTGCTATAAACAAACATGTATTGCAAAGAAAATATTTTTATATATCTGAGTGAAATATTTTTTGTACGTTTGTGAATTCAGTGTAATGGAATAAAAATTTAATTGTGCTATTGAGCGTTTTAAACTTGAAAGAACAAAGACGTAGGCTTTTTAATCGACAGAAAAATCAACTTCTGAAGTCATGTCTGTACAGAACATTACTTAACCCGAAACTAGAAACTTTTTTAGGAACCCCTGCTCGGTGTTATTAAAAAAGAATCAGTATTTGAAAAAAAAATATGTCTTTTTTTTAGATCTAGTCTAATTGCAAACTGAAGCGAATTATTCTTGACGGATATCCTGGCCGAAGAACGTATAATTGTACAAGAATAGCGAGCAATTGGGTAACAGGCGCCATCTTGCGGCAAAACTTTAGGGCCCTGTCTTTCCTTAACAAAAATTCCTTAGTGGTCGCGACCATAGTTACCTATGTAGATCAGAGGTTCTAAAACGTTTTGAGAACTAACTCTTTTTTCATGGAAATCAAATAATTTTTCCTGTATAAAACCACTGCATAAAAATACTTTACATTTACAATTACTTTAATTCATGATTTCAAAGGTTTCCCTATCGAAATGAAACATGAATAACTTGGCCAGGGTTCAGATTTATCTCCGCAAAATTCTCCGCCTTGCCATGGGTTAGTAGGGGAACCGACAGACATCGACCGTCACATATGATGTTAAGCCGTGGCTCCATATGCGGAAGAGAGTCATACCCTATGAATAACTATGACAACCTAACATGTATTCGATATTCTATTCAATATATTTCCCTGGAGAAAACGCCCTAGTTGATGGCAATTGATGTAGTATAACACGGGAACAAGACGGAGAGAGTAATGTTTAAATATGTAGGGATTTTAAGTAAAACATTTACTTTCAAAATTAATCTGATTGTTATTTATTTTTTTAAAGTTAATAATCAGATATTTAATAATAGTTCAATAAAACGATAACAAAAAATTATTTTGTAGTCATTTAAATGAAATAATTTATATTTTTGACAAATTAGGTCACTTACCTATTTTAAACACCTTTCATTTCATTCTTCGACACATTCTATAACAGAACGCCGTACAATTTAGTTATGACGTCAGCGTAGATAGTACAAACAGGATAAATTAAGAGAAAATTAGCAACTTGGATTGGCTGCTTGCTATCCCAAATAGGTAGTCCGAATAATTTAGATATTTCTTGTGTATTTATTTCTATTGTTACTACTGATATGTATTTCAGTACTAACCTTTATACTAATATTTATTTGCAAATATATTTTTTTTGCAAATTAAATTTTTAATGTTTATTAGCATTATATCATAACGATAATGTATCTGAATAATTTCTTTTCTAAATAATGTATGTTTAAAAATAAGCATTAATATCAAAATTAACCAGCAGTAATAAAGAAAATAAAGGTATGAGAAATATTTAGATTTTAGGGCTATTTATGCTTTCGTCATAACTTATTTGTATGTTCTTTAATTGTAGGATTTGTTGCTAGAGGAAGGGCTTCGTACAGCATGCCGGACCTGGACAGTGCACTAACAAAAGATTCAATTCCAAATGTACAATAGGGGCGGGGATGGCTCAGTTGGTAGTGCGCCAGGCTCGTAATCTTCGGTCCCAGGATCGAGTCTTAACTTGGCCAGAGTTCAGATTTATCTCCGCCTTGCCATGGGTTAGTAGGGGAACCGACAGGCATCGACCGTCGCATAGGATGTTAAGCCGTGGCTCCATATGCGGAAGAGAGTAATACCCTATGCACGCTGTATGGCCTTGAGAGGAGGCTACCATCTGTGTTCCAACAGCTATCCAGTGGGTCTCCTCCCCCAACCTTCTCTGAGCCTTCGGGCAATTGTGACCTGTCAGTTAATCCATTATGGGCAAAAAAGTACCTCTCAGGGGCGAAACACCCAAATATATAGCTGTTAGAGATGAGTTCTAGAAACAGTATTTCTCCGACTCATCACAAGATGAATGTCTTTAACAATTGATTTTATTTTTAGATTATTAATTATAATCGTTTCATGATAAAAAAATACAATGTTAATATTTTTTAGAATAAAAAATATTCGGAATATTAGTAGAAACTGAAAGTTGCTTACTTTTAATTTTTAAAAATTGGTTACAAATTTTAAATTGTAATAAAAATGTTTGATATTTTTACTTATTTTCGAATTTGAGATTGCTATAAATATTTGATATATAGTTTGCTACCGAAATATAATTTTCAAAATATTTCTTTTATTTTTTCTTTTGCAGTCGCAATTTGTTATCTTCTTCTTCCTCCCAGTTATAGGCTCACTTCTTGGATGTAAGATTGCGAAACTTGGCTTTATGATGGATATAACTCTCGCAACACTATTCTTCTTCATGTTTTATAATTACTACAAACGTTCCTTCAATGAACAACGATCTCAGCAGAATGGAAAGACATCGTGATGTTTCTAAGATATACACAATATTACGAAACGTAAAACGTAAGCGGACAAATGCATGTTATGTGAATGGAACACTTCGAAGCAGGGACGTACCCAGAGAGGTGGGGGGGGGGGGAGGATTATGGTGGTTTGGATTCCCTTCTGAAAATCCTGTAATCTTATACTAAATCTCAAACTTGCTCTGAAATTCAAAAGAGTTTGTCTTTGTATAATTTTATTTTACCTCCATATTACATGTTCGACATTAGAAATAGATTTAAAAAAACTATAAAATCTCATTTCCATATAGAATATCATTTTAACCTTTTCTGTTCTTTGATGAAATATTTCAGTAATTGGGGAAACCCTACTTGTCTTATTCTCAGAACTCCCCCACCTCTTGAAACTAAATCCAGGTTACGTGTCTGCTTCAAACTTCCTAACTTTGAAAATAAAATTTCGAAGCGAAAATATTCACTCGAGATAAATTGAAGAAAATACTCTCAAATATCTCTAAATCTTAACTTTCAAGATATTCGTTTAATATCCGAAGAATTATTGAAACTGGAACATTTAACAGCAGAATCTACTTATCACACTCTTCTAAATAATCTTTTTCTCCTGATTCATGAGAACCAAAAAAAATAGTTACGCAAACTTCCAATATTTTACGTAGTATAGTGAACAATTTATATAAAATTTGTGATTTAATACCGTTTGTTGCTGTTGAATTTTAATTTTTTGAGGGGGGGATATTTAGCACCTTTGGCTTTTAATCCCATTTTTTAACAAGAGTCATGCAATAAGTTCTTCTAGAAGATCAGATAATGTCCGTTATCGCTGATAAAACAAAACATTTTCAGGAAAAAGGATGCAGTTTTTAAAATCTGTGGGATTGTTTGATGAAAAGTTGAAATCCAGAATAAAAAAAAAATCTTTGAAGATAAAGAAAAAATATCATAAATCCCATAAGGTGCATTCGTATGTAGTCCATGTCATCTGAAGTAATTGGTCAGTGAGGAACGACTTTTGTCATTTCGTTGGCACTGTTGAAAGAAATGTGAAACGACTTCACGCTCTGGACATTTAATTGCAATTACTAAGACAACATCGAAACAGGAAATCTTGTAGCGGTGCCGCCACATTAAGTCTTAATCTAGTGATAAGAGTCTCCATAGCCCTGAAGGAAATATCCATGTCCAAAGGCTTTAGAAATAATACCGTTTAATTTCTTTTGAGTTTTTTATCATTTCAAAGAGTAAATTTTTATGGGTAGCATAACTTGCAGTCAAATATTTCAGCTTCCATAGCTAAATATAAAACGAATGTTGCGGAAAATGGATATTTAGAGAGTTTGAGTAGAACTTTAATTTTCATCTCCAGTAGCATTTTTTCAAATGTGGCCTTTCATTCAAATGACATGGAAATGTACGGTTACATTTTATAGTGTATGTAATTATGTAATTTCCTAAGTCTTTTAGCTATGACATAAGTATTAAAGTATAATAATAAAATATATTCTCCGTTTTTTTTCCTCGGGAATGTTTCAATTATTGCAAAGACATATATTATTTATATATATATACAATATATATATTAATGTTATAAAAATATACACATAAGCAACAAGAAAATTAGCTTTTCGGATGAATGATATATTGCGCATACTCACATAAACTTTATACAAAAATATTTATCAAAATTTCAGCCTACATTAACACTTTCTATAACAGAAGGCCGTGCAACTAAGTTATGACGTCAATATAAGTAATCCTAAATTTAGAAAGTTTTAAGTTTATTTCTATTATTACTACCGGTAAATTTTAATATTAATCTTCCTACAAATGTTTATTAGCAAACTTTTTTTAGACAGAAAATTATTCCTATTTGTTACAGCAGTACTGAAACGATAATAAATAATAAATAAATAAAATAAATAAATACCCCCTCAACTGCTTGCCACAGAGGTCTGACAGGAGCATGTCAGTTTATATGCCAAAGTAGAAGGTCTGTGAGGATGGCAGGAGCTCAGCAGAAAACCGACACATACATCCATGCCTTATCCGGGGCTCGAACCCAGATCCCGTAGATCAGTAGCCAAGCGCGCTAATACATACGAATAATTCTTTAATTCTCTAAATAATGTGTATGTTATATACGTATAAATAAACATTTGTGTAAATATTAATATTAAAATCAACCGTTATTAATAATTGGAATAAATATATATATAAGATGTAATGTAGCTTTTAGGACCACTTGTGTTGAAGTCATAACTTAGTTGTACAGCTTTCTGTTATATGATTTAGCAGAATATGAAAAAGAACTGGATTGGATTGTTTTACCTCTGAGCGGCACTTTTTTGCACACCATGGGCTAATTGGCCAGGCTACAAGGACCCCGAAGGCTCAGAGAAGGTTGGGGGAAGGGACCCACTGGAACAGCTGTTGGGAGACAGATGGTAGCCTCCCGTCAAGGCCATCCAGCGTGTTCTTTAACGTGCACAGGGTATGGCTCTCCCGCACACGGAGCCACGGCTTAACGTCCCATCCGACGGACGGCGGCCTTTCCAAGCCCATCGGTGTCCCCTACTGACCGTGGGCAGGGCGGGGAATTTTTGCAGAGATAAATCTCAACGCTGACCCAGCTGGGACTCGAACCTGGGAACTACAGATTACGAGCCTGGCGCGCTACCGACTGAGCCACCCCCTCCCCCATAAGTCACGGTAACACTAATCTATCAGTTTGTAATTTGTAAATAGGAAGGGAGAGAGACCCCTAAACGCGGAGGGGGGGGGGTATCGTGGTGTGATAGGGGGCGCTAAGCAATGTTCATCAATTTAGGAATGTTCTTTCGCACGAAAAACGTGCAGGGAAAAATTTATCAGAATTAAAATCATTTAGACCAATTTCACTAAGCTCATGCATGGGAAAAGATGTGGAAAGAAAGATCAATAAAAGATTGAGTTGGTTTATTGAATCCCAGAATATTCTATCTCCTCGTTTCTCAGGTTTTCCCTTTGGAGAAGTGCTCAGGATAATATACTGGACCTTGTCACAGATGTTCAAGTCAACATTGGAATAAAAAATACTTATACAATTGCAGTCTTCTTGGATCTAAAAAAAGGCATATGATAATGTATGGATAGAGGGATTGATTTATGTGTCTAAAGCTTAACATTAAAGGTAAAATATTGAAATATTTACAAAATTTGTTAATCAACGGAAATATGAGAGTTAAACTAAATGACATCCTCTCAATGCCAATCAAACTTCAGAGAGGCTTGCCTGGGCGGATCCTTGAGTCCCTTATTGTTTAATTTATTCTTACACGATCTTCCAAATGCCTTTCCTATTACTGTCAAGTTCTCTGTTTTTGCGGATGATATCGAAATATGGATATCTGGAAGAAATTTACAATCATTGGAGGAACAGCTTCAGAAAACGCTTCTGAAGTTAGAAATTTACTTCGATAAATGGGGACTGCAGGTGTCACCAGAAAAAACTGTTGTGCTCCCCTTTTGCTCCCTCCGCAAATTTCCTTCTTTACAGTTAAGGATGAACAATACAATACTAAAAGTTGTTAAATTTCACAAATTTCTCGGAGTGGTACTAGATTCGGAACTGAAATGGTCAAAATACATCGAATTCATGGAAGAAATTACAAGACCCTTCGTAAATATCCTGCGATGTCTGACTCCGAGGAAACGAGGAACCTCCATTCAAAAAATGCTAAACATTTATAAAGTCTTAATAAGATCCAGACTGGAATATGGAGGATTTCTTTTGGAAAATGCTATCTACACCTTAGTTAAAAAAAATAGAAAAAATCCGTAAGGATCTGTCTGGCCCAACTCCCTCCTTGTCCTACTGTCTCGCTTCTTGTTGAAGCCAATCTGGAACCTCTTTCTCTAAAGAGACCCAATATCCTCTTCCAACACTTTTTAAGAATGATCTATAAACAGAGGACTAACCCACTGGTTGAGAAGATTTTCAGTCATTCTCTGAGGAAAACATGTCCTATTTATGAAGTAATCAGAGTGTTTCCTCTGTTCGAAGACGTTCGGGGCCTCCAGCGACCAGTGGACCAATGGGAGGATTTGCCCCCATGGATTTTTGAAAAAATTCCTTGTTTTCATAAGATACAGGGTATTACTACTAAGAAAAATCAAGATGTCTATGTACTCAAGAATTTAGCTGAAACTTTAATTGAGGCAAAGTATCTTCCTTTACAAAACTATTTAGTGATGGCTCTGTGAGCAAGGATGAGGGAAGAGCGGCTGCTGCAGTTTGGATCCCAGATCAGAATATTCATTTAGCAGTTAGACTACCGAACCAAACAGAAGTTTTCACAACTGAATTAGTAGCCATAGAAATGGGCCTTAAGTAGGCTACTACTCTGTCCTGTAACAAAGTTGTTGTCCTGTCTGATTGCCGATCAGTTATTCAATGTTTACAAGGAGATCCGGGAAGATCTAGCAACAATGAGCTTTTTTGTAACATCTTGAAGTTGGCGAATAAAATGATGAAAAGTGGCATTGAGTTAAACGTGCAGTGGATTCGCAACCACGTCGGCGTTATAGGAAATGAAATTGTTTTCAAAATTGCTAAGGAAGCGTTATTACGTGAAAACTGGCTCAATATTCCAAGAGGTCTCAATTATTATAAAAGCAAAAATAAGCAAATTTTAAAACGAAATTTTCTGCATTATTTTAAAATTCATTCTTTTTCACATCTGAATCATAGGAGTTTGATTAGTCAAACCATTGATCCATTTCAAGATTTCGGACTGACTAAAAACGACATAATGACCATTACCAGGCTCAGAACAGGGACCGCAAGACTGAATGATCAAATGAATAAGAAGAACAGAGCTGAGTCATCTTCCTGTGATACATGTAGAACAAAAGAAACAGTCTCTCATGTGCTACTTAATTGCAGCAAATTTGATACTCACAGAGATCAAATGTTTCACTCACTGGAAGAAATTGGAATTAAGGAATTTACACTCAAAGATCTACTCGGACATCAGAATTTGATAAAAAGAAAATATACTTTTAAATTAATTTTACAATTTTTAAAGGATACTAATTTGATTAACATAATTTGATTTAGTGCCACGATTGGGTTGTTTTACCTTTGAGCGGCACTTTTTTGCACACCATGGGCTAAATGGCCAGGTCACATGAACCCCGAAGGCTCAGAGAAGGTTGGGGGAGGGGACCCACTGAAACAGCTGTTGGGAGACAGATGGTAGCCTCCCGTCAAGACCATCCAGCGTGTTCTTTAACGTGCACAGGGTATGGCTCTCCCACACACGGGGCCACGGCTTAACGTCCCATCCGACGGACGGCGGTCTTTCCAAGCCCATCGGTGTCCCCTACTGACCGTGGGCAGGGCGGGTAAATTTGCGGAGATAAATCTCAACGCTGACCCAGCTGGGACTCGAACCTGGGAACTACAGATTACGAGCCTGGCGCGCTACCGACTGAGCCACCCCCGCCCCACAATGCACGATGTTTCTGCATTAGGAGATTGAACGCTCTTAAAATTTTAATAGTTAATCAAGAACTTTCAGTTTCTACTGAACTACCTCCTTGCTTCAGAAAACTCTGGAATGTTTATGGAATGTTTATTTGACCTCCAATCTAAGTTTACTGGCAATTTTATGGTTTTGCTTTCGAAATTTTGGTTTTCCAGACTCAGTTGGGAGAACTCTCCGTATAGTGCACGGACCTTTCTTAAAATAATTTCCGGGCGAAAGGCCCCGAGTGATTTCCGGAATAATAGTTTATGTTGAAGAAGAAGAAGGACCATTTGTGCTTAAGTCATAATTTATTTGTACAGCCTTCTGTTAAATGATTTAGCTGAATATGAAGAAAGAACACTTGATCAATCAGGATTCTACGAACAAAAGATACATTTGAATACAACAAATTCGTTCTGATCCGCTTGTTCAGTTTGTACGATTGTGTACTCTTACGGTTTGGTGACGTATCTAAATTGGGGCGGGGGTGGCTCAGTCGGTAGCGCGCCAGGATCGTAATCTGTAGTTCCCAGGTTCGAGTCCCAGCTGGGTCAGCGTTGAGATTTATCTCCGCAAAATTCCCCGCCCTGCCCACGGTAGGTAGGGGACATCGATGGGCTTGGAAAGGCCGCCGTCCGTCGGATGGGACGTTAAGCCGTGGCCCCGTGTGGGGGAGAGACATACCCTGTGCACGTTAAAGAACATGCTGGATGGCCTTGAAGGGAGGCTACCATCTGTCTCCCAACAGCTGTTCCAGTGGGTCCCCTCCCCCAACCTTCTCTGAGCCTTCGGGGTCCTTGTGACCTGGCCATTTAGCCCATGGTATGCAAAAAAGTGCCGCTCAGAGGTAAAACAACCCAACGTATCTAAATTCATGAACATATTGTAAAAAATATCGTATAAATATGCTACACTAAATAACATATTTATACGATATTTTTATATCGTTTTCAAAATAAAAGAAGAGATAATATTTTCACTTTGTCGTCTGTCCTTCTGCAGACATCCAACTTTTTATGTCTAACGATAAATAAAAAAAATTCTTTTTGGGTTCGATAGGTGACGAAAAATTACGATTTGCATTTTCCAAAACTCTCAAAAGTTTAAATTGCTTCAACTAACGGTGGAAAAATTTGAATATTGGAAAATTTTCAATGAATATTGCAAACGAAAACGGGCAAGGGGGTCATGCCCTCTCTCCCTCTGAGAATGCCAGTAAGGATAACAGAGGCAAAAAATTATTAAGCTTATGTACATAGTCGTATCAGAATAACATGACCACCTACCATACATATACTATGGTAGGTGGTCATATTATTCTGATACGACTGTGTATATTTCATGCATTTTTCAATGCAATTATTAAGAATGATTATAATATTAATAGACCACTAAAACGGAGAAGGAAATGTCATACTATAATGGAGTATGACATTTTCAACGGAGATACAAATGTCATACTATAATAAAGTAAAAAAAAAGGAAGGGGACTCCCCCACCTTTTTTTCGGGTCACTTGAGTTTCATCTTCCCCCTCTCCTCTCTTTTATATTTTCTTAGATCTGGGCCTGCACCTAACTAACCGCCCTGCCCACGGTCAGTAGGGGACACCGATGGGCTTGGAAAGGCTGCCGTCCGTCGGATGGGACGATAAGCCGTGGGCCCGTGTGCGATAGAGCCATACTTGTGCACGTTAAAGAACACGCTGGATGGCCTTGACGGGAAGCTACCATCTGTCTCCCAACAGCTGTTCCAGTGGGTCCCCTCCCCCAACCTTCTCTGAGCCTTCGGGGTCCATGTGAACTGGCCATTTAGCCCATGGTGTGCAAAAACGTGCCGCTCAGAGGTAAAACAACCCAACCCAACCCAGTGGGTCCCTTCCCCCAATCTTCTCTGAGCCTTCAGGGTCCATGTGACCTGGCCATTTAGCTCATGGTGTGCAAAAAAGGCCGCTTAGAGAAAAAACAACCCAACCCAACCCATCTAATTAATACTTCGTCTTAGGTACAATTTAGGTACAGTCCCCAAATTTCAAAGTTGTCAATTCTTTGGGCTCAATATTATACCAATTGAAGTATAATATTAAGTGAATCACCCGTGTGCCAGAGAGCCATACCTTATGCACGTTAAAGAACACGCTGGATGGCCTTGATGGGAAGCTACCATCTGTCTCCCAAAAACTGTTCCAGTGGGTCTGTTGTTGAAATAGTTCTGGCTCAACAATTACCAAAATAAGTTTGTCGAATTGAGCGCGAACTTATCTCTAAAAGGTAGTCCTACAAGCGAAAGTTTCCCAAAACGATTCCGTTGGCATGTACAGGCGCTCATCATTGAGGAAGTGTACGGAGCAAATGAAGAAAACAAGTAATGTACATGAATGAGGAAATTCGATAAAATATATTGCGAAGGAACCTCATTTCCATATGCTACGAATTTCCTCTTAGAAACACTTAATTGATATATACTTATCACTGATGATATATTTAAGCAGGTTTCCTCAAATGCCACTACTGAAAAGGATTGTGAAAATATTGCCGTTTTTCATTACAAACGTTTTTAGCTTAGGAAGGGAGAAAAACTGCTTGTTCGATAGTCAAATATTCAAAAAGATTTAATATTGCATATACACCAAAAGGTCTTTTTGCGATCTCTGTGAGTATGTTATCTTACTATGTTGTCAACTGTTAATAACTGTTTTATTTATTTCGTTTTTTTAACTTAGTTAGACAAGAGATTTCATTTTATAACCTTTGATGCAAGATTTTTTGGAAGTATTTAAGATAAAATGAATCTGTAAAGATATCGCTTAGTAGCCTAGAGTAAAGGTATTCGATAAAGTAGTTATATCATTTTTTGCGGTTATAGTGACCTGATAAATTTCTAGAAATTCTTCTAAATTTTAAATTTTTTTTCGGCATAAATCTGTTTCCTAAACTGTGGAGCCGGGTTGGTTCAGCCGATATCACGCCAAACTAAGGCCAACTCGATACAACAAGCCAGGACGCTGAAGTAATAGAAGGCCTATTTTTTTTAAATATAGCAATTTTTATTATAGTTAAATTTCTAAAAATTTAACTGGTAGATACTTTTTTCAAAAATACGGTAATTAATTTTAAAATATTTGCAATTTTTGAAATAAAATCCTTATAAATAAATAAAGTTACTTATTTCAAAATCACTTAAAATAAAATTAGCTTACATTTTAAACAAATTAAATTATTTAAATTTTTAATGCATAATTAATTCCCATCCTTTCTTCCCTCTTTCCGCTCAAAGCCGTCATGACCTGGTGTATCAAGGTGGCCTTGGCCAAGCTCGTAATCGGCAATTTTCAGATTTGAGTGCCAATTGCTCCTGCTTTGATATTTATCCCCGCTAAACTCCTAAGTTACCTCTGTGAGAAAAGGTACACTAAGGGACATGGAAAAAGTCATCGTCCATCGGATGGGATCTAAAGCAACTGTTTTATGTGCATAAGAGCCATACCTTCTGTGCGTTAAAGAACATGTTGGATGGCCATGACAGGAGGCTTCTATATGCAGACGAGCAGCTGTTCAGTTTATCCCTTCCCCAAATTTTTATGAGTCCTTGGAATTATTGTGATCTGAAAATTTGGGGGGAGCAGCGCGCCAACCATCAATCTCTCAGTCTTCTTATTTGCAGTTCCCAGTTCCCTATGCTCGTTATCTGCAGTTTCCAGCTGGGTGAGCTTGAGATTTATCTCCGCAGAACTCCCGTCCTGCTCTCCGTCAACAGGAGACCACAATGAGCTAGGAAAGACTACCGTCCGTCGGATGAGACGTTAAGCCGTGGCCCCGTGTGTGGGATAGCCAAATTCTGTGCACGTTAAAGAACATGCTGGATGGCCTTGACGGGAGGCTACCATCTATCTCCTAACAGCTGTTCAGTGGGTCCCCCCAATCTCATAGAATGGGCTAAATGGCCAGGTCACAAGCACCCTCTGGTCATTTATCCTATTCTGTGCGGAAAAGTGCTCAACCCTAATCGTAGGTCAGAGGTAAAACAACCCAACCCTAATCGTGATAGACTGACAGATAAACGACGACAAAGTAAACACAGTCGGTGCTCTGACCACTGAGCTATCGGCTGCCGAACAGTCATCCTCTATTACTGGCTTTAAGCATTATACCATAGATTAGTTGTTGGAAATGTAGTTTGCTGTAATTGAAGTTTCTGGTCCAGAAGGCACTTCCCAGTTTAGTGCACCTAACATGGGTTGGGTTGGGTTGTTTTACCTCTGAGCTGCACTTTTTGCACACCATGGGCTAAATGGCCAGGTCACATGGACCCGAAGGATCAGAGAAGGTTGGGGGAGGGGCCCCACTGGATCAGCTGTTGGGAGACAGATGGTAGCCTCCCGTCAAGGCCATCCAGCGTGTTCTTTAATGTGCACAGGGTATGGCTCTATCGCACACGGGGCCACGGCTTAACGTCCCATTCGACGGACGGCGGCCTTTCCAAGCCCATCGGTGTCCCCTACTGACCGTGGGCAGGGCGGGGAATTTTGCGGAGATAAATCTCAACGCTGACCCAGCTGGGACTCGAACCTGGGAACTACAGATTACGATCCTGGCGCGCTACCGACTGAGCCACCCCGCCCCCACCTAACATGGTATCAGGAGATCGTGGGTTCAGATCCCACCCGGCTAATGACAATTTTTCCTCTATTTTTTTTCTAACAAATTACTACCAGGTGTATCTGAGAGATTCTATTATTTCAAAAACAATAGTTCGTTTTTTTTTTCCTTTTTTTTTATGAAAACGAGCTAAAACGTCTTTTTCAGCCTGGGGTTAGGATTAGTTCAATCCGTAGCCCGCCAGGCTCGTAATCTGCATTCCCATGTCAGAAAAAGTTTCAAGGTCATTTCAAAAAGTTCAAATTGTGTCTGCGTTCAGATTTTCTCTCTCCTAAACCCCATTTAGTCCTCAGTCAAAAATGGTACAACAAGGAGCTTGAAAGGGCCGCCATCCGTCGGATGTGATGTTAAGCCGTGGTTCTGTGTGCGAGAGCCTATCTGTCTCCTAATTGTTGCCCTTTGGGTTCCCTTCCACAATCTTCTCTGAACTTCTTGGCCATTGGCCGTTCAGCGCATTATGCGCAAAGTGCGCTCAGAGGTGAAACAAACCGACTTTGGCAGCCAAATACATTAATCGCGAAATTCTAAGGGAGGCTTTATTGACTACAGATGTAGCCATATATTACACCACATTTCTTTAAGAGTGATGCTTATACCAAATATTTAACGAGAAATTATTACTGCTTTCCACTCGTTTTAAAATAAAAAGTGCTAATGCTGTCTAAGTAGTCGTCTCTACGTCTGTCTATAGACATTCACATTTTTGCTTTAATAAATAAAGGAAAAATTCTTTTCTTATCAATTTCGTATTAGAAAATGGTGAAGAAATTAAACAGTATGTCCTACACAGTAAGACATACTGTGTATCACACTGTATCACACATCATAAGACATGCTAAAGTGTATATGTCACACACCATAAGATATAAAAAATAAATAATAAATACCTCCTCAAGCAGCTGCTTGCCACAGAGGTCTGACAGGAGCTTGTCAGTTTATATGCCATAGTAGAAGATCTGAGAGGATGGCAGGACCTCAGCAGAAAAACGACACAAACAACCATGACTTACTCGGGGCTCGAACCCAGGTCCCTTAGATCAGTAGCCAAGCGCGCTAACCACTCAGCCATGGGACGGCACGTCACACACCGTAAGACATATTAGAGTGTATGGTACACACTGTAAGACAACTAGAGTGTATATGTCACACACCGTAAGACATACTAGAGTGTATATGTCACACACCATAAGACATACCAGAGTGTATATGTCACACACCATAAGGTATACAAGAGTGTATATGTCACGCACCGTAAGACATATTAGAGTGTATAGTACACACCGTATGACATACTGGAGTGTATATGTCCCATACGTAAGACATACTAGAGTGTATATGTCACACACCATAAGGTATACAAGAGTGTATATGTCACACACCGTAAGACATATTAGATTGTATGGTACACGCCGTAAGACATATTAGAGTGTATGGTACATACTGTAAGACAACTAGAGTGTATATGTCACACACCGTAAGACATACTAGAGTGTATATGTCACACACCATAAGACATACCAGAGTGTATATGTCACACACCATAAGGTATACAAGAGTGTATATGTCACACATCATGAGGTATACAAGAGTGTATATGTCACACATCATGAGGTATACAAGAGTGTATATGTCACACACCGTAAGACATATTAGAGTGTATGGTACACACCGTAAGACATATTAGAGTGTATGGTACACACCGTATGACATACTGGAGTGTATATGTCCCACACGTAAGACATACTAGAGTGTATATGTCACACACTGTAAGACATCAGTGTAAGTTACATATGTAAGACATATAGAGTGTACATGTCACACACCATAAGTCATACTAGAGTGTAATATGTCACACACATAAAACCTAAGAGTATTTATGTTACACACCGCAAGACATATTAGAGTGTATCGTCACACACCATAAGACACAGCGTCCACTTTGTTACGTACAATTCCATGTTATATCAATAGTAGCTCAGATACAGAATTCAGTAACTTTTTAAATAAGCTTTTTGCTGTACGAAATTGAAGAGGATTTCAATTACAAAATTTTTATTACCGGTATAAATTTAATTAAATTTATTACAATAAAGCGTCACTTAGTTACGAATACCATTAATTATATTAATGTGAAACTCAAGCAAAGATTTTCTGAATATAACATAAAGATCAATCAAACTATTTCAATTTGTTTTCAACCATATCATCCATTTTCAACCATTTAGGGAGTTACGGAAATTGAAATATTTAACATCAAAAATGGCTATTAAAATAATTGATCTGAAGAGTTGGCAAAAAATGTTAAAACGAAAGAAATAACCGTTATACTAAACTTTACTGAAATTATTATAAAATTAACATAATTATTAGACGAATTGCTAAAAATGCTTATAAGAGTATTTTTGCAGTTCGCGTAATAATTATGTTAATTTTCGGCAATTTTGAGTGTTTTTTTTTGTGGATGAGCCAAATATATTCAACTTCTATAACTATTTAAATACTGAATGCATATTGGTGGAAATCGAGTTTGCATAGATTTGACTAAGATTTTAAGTCGCATTTTTCCATGAAGAGCATATTTAAGAAAATTACCAAGTTCTGAATTTTGAAAAATCATAAGAGATTATTATATTCTGAGATACATGTGACTTTATTCTTCATATACTGAAATATGTATGTTTATATTTGGTTATTTTCAGAAAAAAAAATTCCGTTGGAGTTTAAAAACAAGAGAAACTTGACATTTATAAAGGAAACAAAAGTCAGAAAATCATTCACGTATTATGGATGATCATGGTATTTTTGAAAACCCTCGGCTGTTTCTCAGTTCTGGAGGTAAGAAATGTCGTACAATGATAAATAAGTGCTTGGCTATTCTCTGTATTGAGTGAATGATCACTAATAAATATTTTGACTAGCGTGAGTGCCTTATTTATTTATATCTTACAAAATGCGGGGGTGCACCAAGGTCGTAATCTGCAGTTCCCAGGTTGGTTGGGTTGGGTTGTTTTACCTCTGAGCGGCACTTTTTTGCACACCATGGGCTAAATGGCCAGGTCACATGGACCCCGAAGGCTCAGAGAAGGTTGGGGGAGGGGACCCACTGGAACAGCTGTTGGGAGACAGATGGTAGCCTCCCGTCAAGGCCATCCAGCGTGTTCTTTAAAGTGCACAGGGTATGGCTCTCCCACACACGGGGCCACGGCTTAACGTCCCATTCGACGGACGGCGGCCTTTCCAAGCCCATCGGTGTCCCCTACTGACCGCGGGCAGGGCGGGGAATTTTGCGGAGATAAATCTCAACGCTGTCCCAGGTTGGAGCTGGGCCAGCATGATATTTATCTCCACAAAACACCCCACCCTCCTCACAGTCAGTAGAGAATACCAATGGGCCTTAGAAAGGCCGTCGTCCATCGCATGGTACGTTAAGCCGTGGCTCTTTGTGCGTGAGAGAGCCATACACTGTGCACGTTAAAGAACACCCTAGATGGTTTCGACGGGAGACTACCATCTGTCTCCCAACAGCCATTCCAATGGGTCCCTTCCCCAAATTTTCTCTGAGCCTTCGGGATCCTTGTGGCCTTGTGCCCATTGTGTGAAAAAAAGTGCTACTCAGGGGTAAAACAATCAAAGTGTATACATATTCTTTATGCGAGAACAAACTGTAAATATATTCCTTCATATGCCGAGTTGGTCGTGTTCGGAACTCTACCTCCTAATGTTGTGTTGTCCCCAACTTTGCGTATTTTTAATGATCGACTAAATATAGTCGACTTAGCCACATTTCTAAAATGTTTTAAGTTTTAACGTTCTTTATGTATATAATTATATGTTCTTAAAACGTTAACGAAGTGTAAACCACAACAAACATTAAGCACATTGTTAAACTTATTGTGGTATGGGATATATTTCTCTGTTTTTGATGTCTTGAGCAGTGGCATATATTTTTGTACCTTCCGCTCAATAATTTTAAAATTATTTTTCAATTAATCAATTAATTTTTAAAAAATTAATTTATTAACTAATTCTTACAAAGTACAACATTAAAAAGTAAAGGTGCCTTCTCCGATCATAGATGGCTCCACAAAAACTATGACGGGAGATTGATAAGTGTAATTAGTGGGGGGGAAAAAGGAAGATTTATTGATTTTGTTGACTTCAAAGTCAACAATTAACTCTGTGCCTTTACTATTTATCGATTTGGTGATTGATATTAATGCACATTGTAAAATTCATCAATGGAAAAGAAGTGAGAAAAAATATTAAATCAAATCAAGTACAAACAAATAACTTAGACAATAAAAACGGTGACCAACTTATTTCAATAATATCCACTTTTTCCACACGAATAGTGAATGGAAGGATTCTGCGCCATACCAGGGATCACCGTAATCAACGACTCAGCTGGACGCAATTATGTCACTAATGTTTTTAATAAAGTTCAAAGCATTAAATGCAGCCTAAACATACTACTTGGAAGGAATTCCTAACTTTCCATAGACAACAAACTATTAATGTATGAAATGATCATCAGATTGATTATTATCGATGCCTAACTGGTTTGGGACTGTACAAAGCATACGACCATCTCAAGGATCCAAACTTTTCAACACAAAACACTTAGAACTATTGCATCGGCACCATGGTTCATAAAAATCAATTTCCATAAACACTTCAACGTCGATTGTGCGAAAAAGGTTATCATAACTATTTCGATAAATTCTTCACGAAGATTGAAGATGGAATCGCATCCTAATTTAGTCATCACTGAACTTTTAGATTATGAGCATGAATTTAAACAGAAGTTCAAGAGGTGTATTGTTCAACTTCTATAATTATTTTACAACTTCTATATGTATGTTACATTTTGTATGACATTTTTGCTTTAATAAATAAAGGAAAAATTCTTTTCTTATCAATTTCGTACTAGAAAATGGTGAAGCAATTACACAGTATGTCCTACACAGTAAGACATACTGTGTATATATGTCACACATCATAAAACATGCTAAAGTGTATATGTCACACACCACAAGATATACAAGAGTGTATATGTCACACACCATAAGATATAAATAAAATAATAAATACCCCCTCAAGCAGCTGCTTGCCACAGAGATCTGACAGGAGCCTGTCAGTTTATATGCCATAGTAGGAGATCTGAGAGGATGGCAGGACCTCAGCAGAAAAACGACACACTCATACAAGATTGAATTTGAACTCTTCTAGCTTGAACTTGAGTCCTGATTTTCCACTCCTACAGCAAAGGAAATATGCTTTTCTTGGCTTGTCCTCCATGCAAATATGAAAATTTAGTGATAGCCAATAGATAAATGCTAAATGTAGAGGTGGTAAGGTTAGTCAAACTTATAGGTATATCGACCAAAGTTTCTGTGTTGCTCATTTAATGCTTCACTAAAATCTTGTTTTTGCTTTTGAGATGAGATTGTAAGATTTGTGCAATACAAATATTTGTAAATCAGTTATCAAATGTGTATGATTTTTCAGATGATTTAATAACTATGATCGACCTCACAGTGATGGGAGGCACATTGGTGTTTAGTTGAAAATGTTATGTAGGTAATCTCATTACCTTTGTAATTAAATTAATTCATGTATAGTTTGATTGTTCATTTTGAATTCACGCTTGGTTAAACACTAAAAATTTATAACAATATCAATATTTATTTTTATTTTATATTGTTATTTTTAAGCCGCTTCGTGGCCAATGGCTACTGATCAAAGGGATCTGGGTTCGAGCCCCGGGTAAGGCATGGATGTTCACGTTGGTTTTCTGCTGAGGTCCCGCCATCCTCTCAGACCTACTATGGCGTATAAACTGACAGGCTGCTGTCAGACCTCTGTGGCAAGCAGCTGATTGAGGGAGTATATACTTTTAATTTACTATTGCACTTATAATTTTTAACACTGTAAAGCATTTACAGTTTTCAACACTGTAATGCAGTTATAATTTTCAACACTGTAATGCATTTATAGTTTTCAGCACTGTAATGCACTTATAGTTTTCAACATTGCAATGCATTTATAGTTTTCAACACTGTAATGCATTTATAGTTTTCAACACTGTAATGCACTTATAGTTTTCAACACTAATGCACTTATAGTTTTCAACAATGTAATGCACTTATAGTTTTCAACAATGTAATGCACTTATAGTTTTCAACAATGTAATGCACTTATAGTTTTCAACACTGCAATGCACTTATAGTTTTCAACACTGTAATGCACTTATAGTTTTCAATATTGCAATGCACTTATAGTTTTTAGCACTGTAATATTTTATTTCGTTTCAGACAATGTGTTACGAGAATGGTTCCTTATCAACAATGGCTACCACGTTCTACTCTTATGTACACTTTACGTCATTGGAGTGAGGTGGATTGGTCCTTTTCTTATGAGAAACAGAAAACCATTCGATCTCCGTCTTCCGATGATTATTTACAATTTCCTAATCGTTTTCTCGTATGTTAGTTTGATAGCGTATGTAAGTAAACAGCATCAATTTAGTATGCTTGTCAGTATGTAAGTTATAATTTACATGATTTCACAAGTGCAATATGCATTCGATGTCAGTCTATCCGCATGATGCAAGTGACGTCACAAGTGCAACATGCATTCGATGTCAGTCTATATGGAATGATGCAAGTGATTTCATAAGGACAGTTTGCATTCGATGTCAGTCTATGTGGCATGATGCAAGTGTATTCACAAGTACAACATGCATTCGATGTAATGAAAGAATCTCTCAAAAGATGGCCGCCACATGTCTATCCATTGATACCTTTCAGAATCAATAGCGTAGTACTCCATTCCTGACTTTCACCTCTCCATTCAATAGGCGATAGCAGCGTCCCTACAGATTTCGGACACTCGGGCAGGTTCTATCCCAACCTACCATATCCAGAAACCCTAAAAATTACGCAGCACGACGCAAGTAGGACTACCACACCAAATTCAGAACCAATCAGTGAAGTATCAGCAGAATTACGGGAGCCGAAAAATTCCGCCCCCAGTGACGTCACAACAGCCTTAAACGAGCGATCGTGCATCACTTCGGAATACTCCTAGAAGCTTGGTATTGTGAGCCAGGACCGGAATTTCTTTTGGGGGAGGGGGGAAATGGTCCATCCTCCCTCCCATTGCGGATGCTAGCTAGTAAGGGTAATGTTGGCCAAAACATAATAAACATTTGTTTATTTCGGTTAGAGATCGGAAATAAGATTTCAGATCTCTAACCAAAGGGGAAAATGTTACACTGCAATGGAAATCCAGTCTCTTGTAAGTCTTTCCCCCCCCCCCCCCGCGTTTTTTTTTTTTTTCTCGATACAGGATTGCTTTCAGCCATTTTTATTAAGGCCTGAGCATCGCCGGGTAATTCTGTTAGTTAAAAATGAAATTGAAACTAAAGACAGAAAAACAAAACCCATTTAATCTCTCGGAACTGGTTCCTCCATGAAATTATGACCCTAAGCATGATTCTCATTAAAAAAGAAGTCCAGGAACTATCTCTTGGCTTTTTTTTTCTCTTGGTAAGCAGAATTCGCTCCCCTCGGTGCGATCTCTTGTCCGTGGTGAGGGGACCACCCTGTGAAGGTTCCGCTGGCTCGGTTACCTTCACAGGATCCTAAACGCTCGCCCGCGTGTTTGCCATGCACGGTGACCCGTGTCCCTGGAAAGGAGGATCCTGGCAGTTGCTCAGGGGTCCCCGTCTTCTCTCCCCAGCTCATGACTGGTGCCATTGGGGAGCTTGTCTGTCGCGGGGCTGGGCAGCGGTTTCGGGGGCCGCTGCTATACACTGCTTTGGCCTCTGCTTCAGGTAAATGGGAGGTCCTGGGGCGACCCCCTCAGGATCAATCATCTGGTGGGTTGGTCCTGCTAGGGTCAACTATGCCAATATTTCGCGGGTCAAAAAAAAATAATATGATAGGATAGGTAATTGAAAAGTCAGTTCATGTAACCTCAAAAAATTATTTTTATTTATACGAAAAATAATAAGTAATAATAAACCTCAAAAACCTCAAAAAATTATTTTATTTATAAGAAAAATAATAAGTAATAATAAAACCTCAAAAACTTCAAAAAATTATTTTATTTTTATGAAAAATAATAACTTATACTAAACCAATATAAATCTAAACCTTATCAAATATTTAATAAATTTAATGGGAGCATTGTGGCCGCAGTTGTTGGGCAATAATTTCTTTTACGTCCATATCGATATTTGTTGTTGCCAGCCGAAGTATATGTTCAAGTGTAGAGTCTTTCAAGCAGTTTCGGTATCTTGATTTTATATGTTTCATATCAGAAAATGCGAGCACTCAGATATATGTACTTCCGAACATAGAAATTATTTGGAGTCAATACTCTTTCAATTTTGGATATTTTTCTTTAGGCAAAAGTTTGAACAATTCTATTCCAGTTTCTCTATTAGAAGCAATAATTGGGTCGGCCTGAAGGTCACATAATTCCATTTGATATTTAGGATATACAGTGCTAATATCAATATTTAATGGATTGCTGAATAAATTTAAACTTTGCTTAGGGTCATCAAATTGAGAGAATCCCCTATTAAAATCTTCAATTAGGATATCTAATTTAGGAACAAAATTTTCAAAATTAACTGTTTTACTAAGTTGCTTCATTTCTTCGTAGAACTCTTTATAAGTTTCAAAATGAATTAAATTGTTTTCCTGCAAATTTGACTTCAACAATTGTAGTTTGTTTCTAAACCCAGTAACATGATTATAAAGACAGCACACGTTTTGATCTTTTCTTTGTAAGGATTTATACAAGACATTTAAATAATCTGTAATATCTGTTAGGAAAACAAGTGAACATAGAAAATTTTCATCAACAAAACTTATTAAATCTTCACCGGTGCCCACTTCTGTGAGAAAAAGATGAATTTCTTTTCGAAGTGTAAAAATCTCTTGAGGCATTTTCCGGCACTTAATCAGCGAATATTATTACTATGTAAAAGCAGATCGCCATTCTCAGCATGCAGTTCGTCCAAAAAAGCTTTAAATTTTCTGTGTGTAAGAGAACGATTTCAGCCACGAATTAAATTGGTAATTTTGACAACCTTTTCCATTACGTCGTTTTGTCTCAGCGAAATGCCACACAATGTCTCCTGGTACACAATACAGTGCAACATTCAACAATGCATGTCATATGCATGCGCAGTGAGAGTGATTCGTGCTGTCGTTAGATGCTTCTTATTATTGCAGCTTCATAAAAACATTTCTTTGATGACGCCGCACCGCTCTTAAAAGGTTTCAGAAGTTTGCCGATCGTCTTAAGAATGTTTTGTAAACTTTATAGAATGAGTAAGTTGAAGACTGCATATCAAGTAAAGTAATATAAGTTGAGAAAAAATTATAAAGTGGATTACATATATTTATTCAAAATTTCAAGCTGCTTTAACTAACGCCTATTTAAAAATATACTTTGTTTAGAAAAATATTATTCGTATTTATTAATAATTATCATGATGTTAATACAGATGAATAAATTTTCTTCAAAATAAGTTGTATTTATTAATGAACATTAATATAAAGTACCAATGTCAGAAATAAATATGCGAAAAATTTACATTTTGACTTTACCCATTTGGGTTAAAATATTCTTTCACTGAGAATGTAAAATTTGCAGCTTTTAATTAACATATATCACTCGAAATAAATTTATATGGTATAATATACTAACTGTATAAAATAAATTTACAGGGGATTCATCTGGCGTCAATTAAAAATGCATTGAACAAATGTACATGTCTTTCATTTAAATTTATTCCAAGCGAGATATTTTATAAGGTGAGTAATAGTTCTTACTTTATCTGATTATATTATATTCTACTTCCAATCATTGGACATTTCGATATCATTTGAATGGAAAGGAATTTGTTTTGGTTTTTTTTTTTGTAAAAAAGAGGCATTTTTAAGAAAACATTAGTAGAAAAAAGTTAAAAGGTATCACTGAAATCTCTCTTAATCTCGATCTTTTACAATATATGTTTAATATTTGAAGAAATATCAACAATGGACCATTGGAATTGTGGCATTTAGACTATGAGATATTGTCATAATATTTTATATATATACTATGGTCATGAGATTTTATGTATGGCTCAGACAGCTCGTAATTGTAGTTACCAAGTTCGAGTCCCAGCTAGGCGAGTGTTCAGATTAATCTCTGCAAAACTCCCCGCCCTTCCCATGGGCTTGGAAACTTTCGGTTCCATGAGTTCCATGGAACTTTCGGTTCCATATGTTTCCATGAGCTTTGGAAACATCGGTGTGCCCCGCCCTTCCCATGGGCTTGGGCACACCGATGGGCTTGGAAAGGCTGCCATCCGAGGGATGGGACGTTAAGCCGTGGCCCCGTGTGCGGGAGAGTCATATCTTGTGCACATTAAAGAACACGCTGGATGGCCTTCATAGAGACTGCTATCCGTCTCTCAACAGCAGTTCCAATGAGTCCCCTCCCCTAACCTTCTTTGAACTTTCGGGGGTCCTTATGACCTGGCCATTTAGTCCATTGTGTGAAAAAAAGTGCCGCTCAGAGGTAAAACAATACAACTTTATGTATGGAAAATAATGTTCATCATATATATTTTCTTCAGATATGCTATTAGATTTGTGGGTCAAATGCAAAAACAAAAACTCAGTGTCAGTGTTATGTAACATGGTGATAGTGTGAATACAAATATTTATTCATTATTTAACTACAGATGCTGCTAGTAACAAATATTTTATCTCAAACACTAATCAATACAATAATTATAAATATTTAGACGAGATTAAAGTGACTTAATTTTAGGCTTGATTGTTTTACCTCTGAGAGTTACTCTTTTTCTCTTTGCAAATGGGTTAAATTGGCAGGCCAATAGGACTCCAAAGAAGGTCAGAGAAGTAGTGATTGGGACCCACTGGAGAACTTTTAGAAGGCAGAAGGAAGCCTCCGGTTAAGATCTTCCAGCGTGATTTTTAATGTTCACAGGGTATGGATCTCCTACACCCGGAGCCACGACTTAACACCCCATTCAAAGGACGGCAGCCTTTCCGAGCTCACTGAGTGTCTCCTATCTCACTGAGGGCAGAGAGGAAGATAGCGCAGATAGATATCAAAGCTGGCAAAATCGTGACTCGAACCTGGGAACTGAAGAGAAGCAAAAAGGAACTACACGAAGACAAATCTTTGTTTTCAATATTAAATTCATGACTTTCACACTCGACCAAGATTTGAAATTTCTAGCGAAAGCACACTGATCGACCTAAAAAAATGCGACACCAGGAAGAGTTTGTCGGAGCGTCATGCAAATAGGTGGCTATATGTCGACAGTCAGGTTACGGAAATGAGTGCAGTCGCGAACCAATCACGTGATAGGTGTCGTAGATAAGTTCCTTATCTATATGTGTGGTAAGCTTCGCCCCATCTCGTAATGTGGTAACGTGTGATAAGTTTCGTCCCAGTAATGTGGTAAAGTGTGGTAAGTTTCATCTCATTTCGTAATGTGGTAACGTGTAGTTTTTCGTCTCATTTCGTAATGTGGTAACGTTTGGTGTTTCGTCTCATTTCGTAATGTGAAAATGTGTGGTGTTTCATCTCATTTCATAATGTGGTAACATATGGTAAGTTTCGTCTCATTTTGTAATGTGGTAACGTGTGGTAAGTTTCGTCTCATTTCGTAATGTAATAACGTGTGGTAAGTTTCGTCTCATTTCGTAATGTGGTAATGTGTGGTAAGTTTCATCTCATTTCGTAATGTGGTAACGTGTGGTGTTTCGTCTCATTTCGTAATGTAGTAACGTGTGGTAAATTTCATCTCATTTCGTAATGTGGTAATGTGTGGTGTTTCCTCTCATTTCGTAATTTAGTAACGTGTGGGTTCATTTCATTTCGTAATGTAGTAACGTGTGGTTTCATCTCATTTCGAAATGTGGTAACGTGTGGTAAGTTTCGTCTCATTTCGTAATGTGGTAGGTTTTGTCTCATTTTGTAATGTGGTAACATATGGTGTTTCGTCTCATTTCGTAATGTGGTAACATATGGTGTTTCGTCTCATTTCGTAATGGGGTAACATATGGTAAGTTTCGTCTCATTTCGTAACGTGGTAACGTGTGGTAAGTTTCATCTCATTTCATAATATGGTAATGTGTGGTGTTTCGTCTCATTTCCTAATGTAATAACATGTGGTAAGTTTCGTCTCAACTTTATGATGTGGCATTTTCTATGTCAAGCAGTGTAGATCGTTTGCAATATTCGTTTAAATATTGTCACTTTATATATTTTTCCACAGTTAGAGCGGGGAGTGGCTCAGTCGGTAGCGCACCAGGCTCGTAATCTGCAGTTCCCAGGTTGAAGTCCCAGCTGGATCAGCGTTGAGATTATCTCCGCAAAACTTCCCGCCCTGCCCACGATCAGTAAGGGACTCCGATGTGCTTCGAAAGGCCGCCGTCCGTCGGATAGAACGTTAAGCCTTGGCCCCGTGTGCGGGAGAGCCAAACCCTGTGCACGTTAAAAAACACGCTGGGTGGCCTTGACGGGAGGCCACCATTTGCCTCCCAACAGCTGTTCCAGTGGGTCCCCTCCAGCAACCTTCTCTGAGCCTTCGGGGTTCTTCTGACCTGGCCATTTAGCCATTGCAAAAAAGTGCCGCTCAGAGGTAAAACAACCCAACCCACAGTTGGAAGACACTATTATAGCTATTGACAGATTCTAAAAATGCAAATTCTAATATTTCGTCAATATCTCTCGAATATAGAAAAAATTTTAATCGCTCTCTAAACACCAAAAAGTTGAATGTCAAGATGGCAAATTGGAAATATTTACTCCAGTTATAAAAGCATTGTCTGCTTAGCTAATGTACAGTTTTGTATTAATAGAGAACATTCAATATCTTAGCTTCGTTATTTTGTATTTATTAATGTGTTTCACTTTTTCGTGCAGATTTCAGTTTTATTATGGACTGGATACATGATCAAATTTATAGAGTTCATGGACACAGTAAGTATTACCTTCTGGATTTGGAGTTTATATGGTATTTGATATATTAAAATTAGAAGTTCTGAACCATTTTTTTTCTTTTTACTGATACCTAAATTGGCCACCTAAGAGAGCCTCCAAAACTCTCAGGGTTAAGACGTGATTTAAATACATTTACAAACTAGAAGAACGAATATCGCCTCTAGCACATATGGGAAAATCATTTTCGAAGAGAATGAATTTTTCCCTCTACTTAATTTTTCACTCCTAAAAAGTTTTAATTTGAGCTAATGGATGGTGGAAAAAATGCAAACAGTATTTTATTAATAATTGTACAACATGAAAAGAATTTGTATTTTATTTCTTAAATACGAAAAGTTGCAATTACTACATCCCCTCTGAGAAAAGTGGATATATTATTACTCTCAGTGGAATATATTTTAAAAAGCTACCACCGAAATTTCAAAATTCTTTAACTATTACAATTGCAATTTTTTTCAAAATATAGCTGTTTCTACATTTAGTGATATTGTAACAATATGAATTAAAATTACCTAAGTTTTTTAAAAATGTGAATTATAATACTTCACTAATACCATTCCAAGTAATTGTTTTGCAATTATCACTTTAATTTTTTTTCGATAAAAATGTGGTAACCTTCATATTTCACTACCAAAATTTCAAATTTCTAGCATAAATACATCGTTTACAATATTCGTTTAAAATGTCGCAATTTTTTAATTTTTCCACCAATAGAGAGTGCAATCATAACTTTTGGGATATTCGAAGAGTGCAAATCGTAATAATTCATCAACACCTACCCAACCTAAAAATAATTTTTAATTTATCTTTATAAACAAACATTTATCTTTTTCAATTCTTTATAAACAAGCAATTTATCACAATAAAATGTGTTGTTTGTGATATTATACTAATTTAAAAAAAACAATTATATAAAACAATTATCTCTCTTTAGTTATCTTTATAAACAACCAATTGTAACACAAAGAATAAATAGATTGAAACAAAAAAGTCGCGTTTTCCCGCCCCCTCTGGGTCCAAGAGGTAAATTCATGATTGCCAATGGAACTTCATGATGTTCATATTCCACCACAAAAATTTTAAATTTCTAGCTTAAACACGTAATCTGCAATATTGGTTTGAAAATTTGGAATTTGTCAATTCTTCCATCTTTAGAGGCACAATTATAGTTTTTGAAAGATTTAAAAAGAAAGTGTGAACCATAATATTTCATCAATTCCTATCTAGCTCAAAAAGAATTTTTCATTTATCTCTAAAAACAAATAGTTATAAGCTAAAACTAAAAATGTGTGTTTCCCACCCTCTCTGGGTCTAAGGGGTCAACTCATTGTTGACAATGGAAACTTCATGACCTTCACATTCCACCAGCAAATTCTTAAAATTTCTAGCAATAAATGCATCGTTTGCAATGTTGGTTTGAAATTTTGGTATTTTCAACTTTTTTCACCATTAAAAACGCATTTATTTAGGAGATTATTTATTAGGAACGCATTTATTTTAGGGAGATTCGGAAAGTGTATATCGCAATATTTCATCAATACCTATCCAACAAAAAAGAATTTTAAAATTATTTCTGTAAACAAAAAACTTCGATGTCTATAGATGAACTGACTGACAAACAGACAGACAGACAACAAAGCGAAACTATTATCTGTTTTTTTTTTTTTTTTTGAAAACGAGATAAAAACTCATCAAAATCAAATACCCTATTGACTGTGAATATTTTCTCTTTCTCTTTCAGGAGAAGAAAGGACTGCATATAATTTGAGGTACCCCATGACTTTCCCCATGTCAGAAGCGTCTTAACTAAAAAGGTTACTTACTGCTCTTCAGTGCACATTTTGAATCACTGACTTTACTGCTCTTCAGTTCACATTCTGAATCACTGACTTTACTGCTCTTCAGTGCATATTCTGAATCACTAACTTTGCTGCTCTTTAGTGCGCATTTTGAATCACTGACTTTACTGCTCTTTAATGCACATCCTTACTCACTGTTTTAAGTTCATTATTGCTTTTCATCGCATTTCCTGACTCATCGTCTTACTGCTCTTCATCACATTTCCTGACACACTGACATACTGATTTTATCACACTTCCTAACTCATTGGCTCACTGCCCTTCATCACATTTCCTCACTCATTGCTGCAGTGATTCAGAATGTGATCTAAAGAGCAGTAAAGTCAATGATTCAGAATGTGAACTAAAGAGCAGTAGAGAATTCATCAAATTTCCTAAATTCACTAATTGTTCTTCATCGCATTTTCTAACTCACTGACTTACTGCTCTTCATCATATTTCCCTGATTCAGACTTATTGCTATTCATCACAGTCAGTGAATTCACATCAGAATTAGCCAGCAGTAAACTCACTGGCTAATTGCGCCTCATCTTAATTCACTGACTTACTGCATTTCATCGCATTTCCTAATTCACTAATTCCCAGATTACTGTCTTTCAGTATATCTCCTAATCTATTGCTTCTCAGTGCATCTCCTGTGTCACTGACTTATTGTTCTTCAGTGCATTTTCTTACTCGTTGACTTGATGCTTTTCAGTGTCTGTATTCACTAATTATTTTTCGACATATCTCTTGACTCATTGCTCTTCAGTGCATCTACTGACTCATTTACTCTTCCACTCACATCTCCTGCTCCAATGCTTTTCAATGCTGGTCAGCTCATTTCCTGACTCACTGCACTTCAGGACACTTAGTGACTCGCTGACTTACTGTTCTTCATCGTCAAATGATATGACATGAAATTACGATTTCAGTTTTGTCATCAAATAATCGTAATTCAAGTTTAAAATAGCCTTATAACACGAAAAATTGAAAAACGGGTTAACATATTGCATTTATTATTTATGTTTTGCAATGCGTCAGAAAATGTTTTCCCCTAGACGGACTCTCGAGCTCAGTAATTATCGAAATGGTTCTGGCCTTGAAGAGTCCAGACTCAAAGCTTTCGAGATTGTCACAAAAACGTGGATACCGAACTCATCTCTATTATCTACGCAAAATTTTGTTTTACTTACGGTCTTTCTACAGGCCTAAAAACAGAGTAATAGACTCAGAGGGTAACCTCTTTACACCTCTAATGGTAATATTTCCACAGCAATCTCATAGAGCAGCGTTATAGAGTAATAATGCAATAATGTAACGTTTGCTCAATGTTAATTCTCATGGGGTACCGCCATGATATGAGCAACGAATTACATCCACAAATCAAGTATTCGACTGAAAATTTTTATTCGTCTAAGAATAGTTACCTTAAATATATATATGTATGTAATTTTAAAATTCTACCGATAACTTTTGTTTTTAAAATCTATCCATTCATTTTAAATTACTCTGTAATAATTTTATATAATCAAAACATAAAATTCGTTTTATGTGATATTTGTTTTAAATTATATGTATTATACTAGTTTGTGATCGTGGACCCGACAGCAAAATGTAAATTTAGTTCCAAGTTCTTCCGTTCGTGGCGCACCACAAAGTGGGAGATAACGCTTTGAGTCTTTAATTACTCTGTGGCCTACAACGTCCATAGAGATTGCTTCCCATTGAAGGCTGGTGCTCGCAGCAAACTGCTGCTAACATAGAATACAACAGCCGCGCATCATTACCGCAAAAACTTTATTAAAGTAATAAATTGGCCTAGTTATAGAAACAGTGCAATATGTGTGTTAGTTGTACAGGAAAAAACTGACAATTCCTGATTTAAAACTGGCAACACAATAGTGAGATGCACTGCGTTAAAATAAGATTTTTATATTCGTCTTCAGAGTAAAATGAATATGATGTACACAGAATTTTAAAATTTTGATTATTCGCAATCTGTTTATATATTTATAAAATTTTAAGCGAAGAAGGTTTGAAATTAGCATTATTTAATCATCAGAATAATTTATAAAATATTAAGATGAATAAATTAAGCAGACTGTTTGATTTACAGAACATAAATGCTCCATTAAATTTAATTCCACTCACTAACGTTTACCATTGTACCTTTTGTTCAGATTTTTTTCGTCTTGAGGAAGAAATTTCATCTGATTTCTCATCTTCACGTCATTCACCACACATTTGTACCCTTATTAGCTTGGCTTGGATTAAGAACAACCATAAGTGAGTAATAGATATAAATGAGTAAATATAAGAAGCAACTGAGTAATAGAGACAAATGAGTGAATATAGAGAAACAATTGAATAATCGAGACAAATAAGTGAATATATATAAACAGATGAGTAATAGAGACAAATCAACAAATGTAAGAAACAACTGAGTATTAAATATAAACGAATAAATATGAGAAGCAACTGAGTAATAGTGACAATAGAGACTCAACTGTTTATATAGTTACTCATTGTCTCTCTCTCTCTATATATATACAGAAACAGTCGAGCAATAGAGACAAAGAATTTGAATATATAGAAACAGTCTAGTAATAGAGACAATGAGTGAATATATAGAAACAATTAAGTAACAGAGACAATTAAGTAAAAGACAGAATATATAGAAACTGTTGAACAATAGAGACAATCAGTAAATTTTGGAAACACTTCAGCAACAGAAACAAATTAGTAAAAATGAGTAACAAGTGAGCAATAAAAAGAAATAGCTGACAATAATAAAGAGAGACAAGTTAATTTGATGGTCCTAGCTGTTACCTTTACGAGAAATACATTCTCTATTTCTAGGTGGGAGGGTGGGAGAAAGTAAAATTTGGAGTGTAAATCCTTAGGTTTCTTCAAGTTATGATGAAAGGAAAGTGTATACAGAATTTGATAATCCTTGCTCTTATCGTTTGAGAGAGAAGTTTTTCTTTCTTTTCCTTTTAGGGGTCCTTTTTTTCGGTGGGAGTCCAAATTTAACACTGCTTAAAATCATGGTAAGAGTACGGAATTTAGTAGTCCTTGCTCTTACTGTTGAAGAAAATTCTTCCCATTCCTGAACATTTCTTAGGGGGAGGTTGTGGGGGCATACCTTTGCACCTCTTTAAATTATGATGAGAGAAAGCTGTATTCCGAATCTGATGATCCTAGTTCTTTGTAGAATGAGTTCTTGATGAAATAAAAAAAAAAGTCAGACAACCTCTCTAAGGAGACTCATATTGAAGCATTATTGCAAATTGGATGACTTTTTAAACTTGCAAAAATATATTTCTTATTATGTGTTTTTTAAAATGAATGATGATTGAAATAATTTGAAAATGAAATGAAATGAGATATGCGATTATAAAATTACGTACTTCTAAGCCTGGGCGTCAGCGGAAATTTCACCGGGGAGGGAGTAAAGGAGTCAAAAATCTTTGAAAAAGCACTATTGCAATTTTTTTAGATACCGGCATATGTATATTAGTGCCATTTTTATTAACTGTATTTGTTACAAATAAAAGGCAATTTTAGGCAACATTTGCTCAAATATTTCTCATCAAATTGGATGAAAAATTACAGCTCAGAAATGTTTATCTCTGCGAAAATGCGTTATTCAAAAACTTCCAATAACAATTTTGTTCTCTTTATAACACAAGCCAGAAAAACACGTAAAAATTCCAGTTTTCTTCTAACTTAAAAAATTCACATTTCCAGATTTCCAGGGGGCAATTTATAACTTCAGCTTAAGTAGTCCTACTATATAGAAATATCTTATATTTTTCATTTTAATATTATTACTGGTGGATTCTGTGCTAATATTTATACTAATGTACAATAATATTTATACTATCTACAAATATATTTTATTTAGGAAAAAAATTATTTGCATTAATTAGTATTATTATATTTGATAAAAACACGAATAATTTTCTTCTTAAATAAAATATATTTATAGATAAACATTAGTATAAAGATTAACACAAGAGTTCACCAGTAATAATATTAGAATAAAAAATAATAGAATTATCTATATAGTAAGACTACTTATTGACATCAAAAATTTAGTGCATTGTCCTCCTATATAGGAGGTGTTGGGCAAGGCCACCTCGATAAAACAATCTTGGACACTGCAGTAATAGAAAATCTATTTTTGAAAAAATATAGCAGTTTAGAATATAGTTTAATTTCTAAAAATTCGACTGGTAGTTTTATATTTTAAAAGTATGATAATTAATTTTAAAATATTCTCAATTATTTTAATAAAATACTTTTAAATGAATAATTTTAATTGATTTTAAAATGAATATTTTTAATCTAAATTTTAAAGAAATTACATCATTTGAATTTTTATGCATAATTAATATTCCTCTCCTTTTACTCAAGGCTGTCCAGGCCTGGTGTATCAAGGTGGCCTTGGCCCTCGCTCATCTACTCTCCCCTTGCAGACACGAATGTTTCTACGTAACATTTCTAATTATTATCAAATAAATTTTAAGTTGAACTTTCGGAATAAATGTTTTTCATTAAAAAGTTAATATAAATTTTAATTTTCTAAAAAAGAGTTAAAATGATATAAAAAAAAGTACTTGTTTTACACTCTTTTTATATTTACAAAAGCATCGTAATGTTTTCAAATTAACCTTTAGATGGCTTCATGATGGTTATTCCTGTTATGAACGGCCTTGTGCATATTGTGATGTATTCCTACTACGGCTTGGCAGCTATTGGTCCAGGAGTGCGAAAATATCTCTGGTGGAAACGTTATCTGACAATTGTTCAAATGGTGAGTTCAATGCTAGTGTATAAGCAAGTCATAATTTGTGTACTACGGGATCATTTTAAAAGATTACCATATTTTTAAGTGTTGTATTTTATTAAATAATTAAGTAATAAAAACAATTAAAGACATTGTTCCATCATGGCAAACTTTGTTTGCTGTTATCTCTAACTGTGGCAGTGATCAGCAATGACTTTGGTCTTAATAGTGCATGTCCTTGTATTAGAAGGCCGGTAAAAGCTGAGTAGCTTCTAAGATTCTTTTCTATCCTGATGCAAATGAAAAAAAAAATCTATGTACAAAATGTCAAGAAAGTTTCTTTGTTATGATGGCGTTGATGAAAATTTTCAAATACTTTGTTTAGTAAAGGTGGATCGATTTTGTACCCCAGAGAAGTCCCGATTTCACACCACTGGATTTCTTCTTTACCGCTGGACTTCTTTTTTTTACCATTGGATATCTTTTTCCAAGCGGACTTATACGCAAAGACTTTTTATACCGATGCATGAAAAACATTCTGTGCATGTAAAGCTTTTTTGCTTATATATTGATGTATAAATAAAAAAAAAATAAATACCCCCTCAAGCAGCTGCTTGCCACAGAGGTCTGACAGGAGCCTGTCAGTTTATATGCCATAGTAGAAGGTCTGAGAGGATGGCAGGACCTCAGCAGAAAACAACACGAACATCCATGCCTTACCCGGGGCTCGAACCCAGGTCCCGTAGATCAGTAGCCAAGCGCGCTAACCACTCGGCCACGGGACGGCTTATTGATGTATGTAAATCATTATATATATATTGATGAGGTAAAAGTATTTAATATATATTGATGCATGCAAAGTATACAGGCTTGGCAACCAACGAGGCTGCCAACTTCCCTCAATCTTGTTATCCTGTCTGAATAAAATTCAGAAAATTATAGTCTTCGTTGAGATGGCAGAAAGTTACAGTTCCACTTGTAAAAAAAAAGTAAATATTACTTAAACACATTTAGCATCTAAAATTTTCAAATCTGTTACCTAGTGAACTTCGAAATTTTGTTTGGTGGACTATTTATTGTTAAGAAAAATATTAAAGATATACCTTTCATATTTAAACGACTTGAATTATATGTGATGTTTCAGGATGAAAGTTTCAATTAAAATTTGTATTGCTTGTATGCTATGTGTTGTATGGTAATAAATGTGTTCAGTTTTCTTCTATTTTTAAATTATATTGTAAAAATATTTTTACAATCGTACTAAATATATAGTCTAATGTGTTAAGAATAAAGTATTTTGATTGAATGATTCATTGAAAATGATTAAACAAATGAAAAATAACTGTTTCTTTCTGTTTCAGTCTCAATTTGTCGTAGCCTTCTTCCTACCATTTTCAGTTAAACTAGTTGGATGCGAAATTTCCAAATTATTCACTGCCTTTCATTTATTTATAGCAATAGTATTTTTTCCATTGTTCTATAACTACTACAGGCATACTTACAACTTAAACCAAACTGGGAATAATATAAAGAAAGCGTGATATTTCAAAGTTAAATTTGAACTTGGATTTATTATGCAATATTGGATGTGATGTATATACTAAATAAAAGGAAAAATAATAAATTCCTAAATAAAAGAATAGGAAAAAATATACTAAATAAAAAATTGTTTTCTAAAGTTTATTTTGTATACAGATAAAAATGGAAGGTTCAGTAGTACACTTACTCAGTACAGGGGGTGGACCAGTTGAACTCTTTTATAAAAGGGTCGTTGAAACGAAAAATGAACAATCTCTCTATCTGGGTAATGAACTGATTATTTGCACTCCTTCCACAAAGAAACGGGTATAAAAATTAAAAAAAAATACATCTCCCCTCAAGCAGCTGCTTGCCACAGAGGTCTGACAGGAGACTGTCGTTTTATATGCCAAAGTAGAAGATCTGAGAGGATGGCAGGACCTCAGCAGAAAGACGACACATACATCCATGGGTTACCCAGGGCTCGAACCCAGGTCCCTTAGATCAGTAACCAAGCGCGTTAACCACTCGGCCATGGGACGGCAAAAAAATAAATAAATATCCCCTCAAGCAGCTGCTTGCCACAGAGGTCTGACAGGAGCCTGTCAGTTTATATGCCAAAGTATACATAGAAGGAATTCACGAACACTAGAATCAGTGGCAAGTATCGACTTGAACGCGATAGACTTTGTGTGGATTCCAGATAAGACTCGCTTGGAAGCATCCCAAGTTGTGCTGTATGCTGAACTACTTTAATTTGACTCTCAGGATCTGATGTTGATTCAGTTTCTGGACCGTGGTGATGTCATCAACTCTTAAAGGTGTTGCTGCACTATGGGCATTTGAAGGCAGACAATAAGTTCGATGCGCCCACATCTTTCGACTAAAATGATTGTTTCGTTACATTATAGCATCCGCTCCACATACTGCATAAGTAACCCTAATAATAATGGTGAACAGGTATGGTTGGAAATGCCTAGAACAGTGGTTCTCAACCTTTTATGCTTCACGTACCCCCTGGAAATGTGTATGTAACTGGCGTACCCCTTGTATAGATAGATAAAACTATAGTTATAATATAACAATGGGAATAAAATAAAACATATATATCAGTGGTTCTCAACCTTTTATGCTTCACCTACCCTCTGGAAATGTGTATGTAACTGGCGTACCCCTTGTATAGATAGATAAAACTATAATTATAGTATAACAATGGGAATAAAATAAAACATATATATCAGTGGTTCTCAACCTTTTATGCTTCACGTACCCCCTGGAAATGTGTATGTAACTGGCGTACCCCTTGTGTAGATAGATAAAACTATAGTTATAGTATAACAATGGGAATAAAATAAAACATATATATCAGTGGTTCTCAACCTTTTATGTTTCACGTACCCCCTGGAAATGTTTATGTAACTGGCGTACCCCTTGTATAGATAGATAAACTATAGTTATAGTATAACAATGGGAATAAAATAAAACATATATATCAGTGGTTCTCAACCTTTTATGCTTCACGTACCCCCTGGAAATGTGTATGTAACTGGCGTACCCTTGTATAGATAGATAAAACTATAGTTATAATATAACAATGGGAATAAAATAAAACATATATATCAGTGGTTCTCAACATTTTATGCTTCACCTACCCTCTGGAAATGTGTATGTAACTGGCGTACCCCTTGTATAGATAGATAAAACTATAGTTATAGTATAACAATGGGAATAAAATAAAACATATATATCAGTGGTTCTTAACCTTTTATGCTTCACGTACCCCCTGGAAATGTGTATGTAACTGGCGTACCCCTTGTATAGATAGATAAAACTATAGGTATAATATAACAATGGGAATAAAATAAAACATATATATCAGTGGTTCTCAACCTTTTATGCTTCACCTACCCTCTGGAAATGTGTATGTAACTGGCGTACCCCTTGTATAGATAGATAAAACTATAGTTATAGTATAACAATGGGAATAAAATAAAACATATATATCAGTGGTTCTCAAACTTTTATGCTTCACGTACCCCCTGGAAATGTGTATGTAACTGGCGTACCCCTTGTGTAGATAGATAAAACTATAGTTATAGTATAACAATGGGAATAAAATAAAACATATATATCAGTGGTTCTCAACCTTTTATGTTTCACGTACCCCCTGGAAATGTTATGTAACTGGCGTACCCCTTGTATAGATAGATAAACTATAGTTATAGTATAACAATGGGAATAAAATAAAACATATATATCAGTGGTTCTCAACCTTTTATGCTTCACGTACCCCCTGGAAATGTGTATGTAACTGGCGTACCCCTTGTATAGATAGATAAAACTAGAGTTACAGTATAACAATGGAAATAAAATAAAACATATATATCAGTGGTTCTCAACCTTTTATGTTTCACGTACCCCCTGGAAATGTTTATGTAACTGGCGTACCCCTTGTATAGATAGATAAAACTATAGTTATAGTACAACAATGGGAATAAAATAAAACATATATATCAGTGGTTCTCAACCTTTTATGCTTCACGTACCCTCTGGAAATGTGTATGTAACTGGCGTACCCCTTGTATAGATAGATAAAACTAGAGTTATAGTATAACAATGGGAATAAAATAAAACATATATATCAGTGGTTCTCAACCTTTTATGTTTCACGTACCCCCTGGAAATGTTTATGTAACTGGCGTACCCCTTGTATAGATAGATAAAACTATAGTTATAGTATAACAATGGGAATAAAATAAAACATATATATCAGTGGTTCTCAACCTTTTATGCTTCACGTACCCCCTGGAAATGTGTATGTAACTGGCGTACCACTTGTGTAGATAGATAAAACTATAGTTATAGTATAACAATGGGAATAAAATAAAACATATATATCAGTGTTTCTCAACCTTTTATGTTTCACGTACCCCCTGGAAATGTTTATGTAACTGGCGTACCCCTTGTATAGATAGATAAAACTATAGTTATAGTATAACAATGGGAATAAAATAAAACATATATATCAGTGGTTCTCAGCCTTTTATGCTTCACGTATCCCCTGGAAATGTGTATGTAACTGGCGTACCCCTTGTATAGATAGATAAAACTACAGTTATAGTATAACAATGGGAATAAAATAAAACATACATATCAGTGGTTCTCAAACGTTTATGCTTCACGTACCCCTGGAAATGTGTATGTAACTGGCATACCCCTTGTATAGATAGATAAAACTATAGTTGTACTATAACAATGGGAATAAAATAAAACATACATATCAGTGGTTCTCAACCTTTTATGCTTCACGTACCCCCTGGAAATGTTTATGTAACTGGCGTACCCCTTGTATAGATAGATACAACTTTGAATACAGTCTGGTAGGATCTACTTAACCTTAACACAATTTTCATAGTCGTTGAATAGAAAGCACGCACAGTGTCCTTCCAAGAGTCCCGAGCAGCTATCGTACTTCCCCAACCTACATATGCATCAGTCATTGACTCCTGAGATGCATTCAGGCTTCAAAAAGCTAATGTCATTAATTTAAAAAACTCTGCTTGAATTCGAAAAGCGACTACCATGTCTGTTATCTATTATCATACCGAACTTTCACGAGTCAAACCATTCACACGAACATGACGAGAGCTCCCGGAACACCTCCAAGACTGATTGCCCTCGGCAACACACGCCTACTATAGAAGACGCAAGAAGACAACACTCCTAGGGTGAACGACTCTTTGAAGTCGCAGAGACTCAATTCTTCTTCGTCCTGAACATCTACAATTACCCTATGATCCAACACAGTTAGCTGCAGCCACAACGAATTACGAACCCATTGATCCATTTCTTCATTTCATTCCATGGATTCCTCGACGAACCACAAACTCTGAAAACCTAAGGCCAAATTCAACGACAAATCTATACTATAGCATGGATTTTAAACTAGAAAATATGGACTGGAAGGTATTTTAAACTAGAAAATATTAACACATCCTAGATAGGTTTTTAATCGAAGATATTTAATACATACTAGAAAGCATTTTAAAGCAGTTAGCACACTATTGATTGTAAAACAGAAACAATTGAACTCTTGATTTGTTATGCTTAATAACCTTTGTGTTCACGTTTTACATATTTAAGTTTTTAAAAGACAATTGGTAGGTATTCTTCATCGTAATTACTCCTAGACAGAATATCTTCATTTTAAAATTTCACTCAAGTTGAACGTTGTTTTTTCATAGTCGTTGATTGACTTGTTTTTTGTCATCAGTATAAAATTTCTTCGATAAAAATTAATAAAGAGTACAAGGAAGAACACACAGATGAAGCAACTGAAGTAGAACATGAATTTTGACTGGGAACATCCGAAATAAAACATAATCGTCATGTAAAAGGTCACGATGAGGAACTGGAGCTAAAGAAAAGAGATCGTATTTAAATTTTGCGATTTGTTTTGAAATATTATTTTTAATTAAATTATTTGTTTTCATTGCTAAATATTTTCATGATACATTTTATTTTAAAACACAGAGTGCATAAAATATGCAAAAGTATGATAATCTATTTACATGAAACCATGAGAAGTTATACTCGTCGAGGGTAAATATTATAATAATATTTTAATATTATTATAATAATAACTTTATTTTCATATTCATTTATTAAAACATTACATCAAAAAATTACAATCAAAGCTTCAATGGAAACTAAAAGAACAAACTAAAATGAAAAACAATGAAAAAATAAAAGCAAAAGGAATATAATTTTAGTATCTCCCAAAGGTTATAACAAACCCGTTCAGTTAATTTAATAAATTATATACAAATCAGCAAAAAACATTGGTTTAAAATACTAAAAAAAGCAATTTATAATTAATTGCATTGAACAAAAATTCAAAATAATTTTTCTTAATTAAAAATTCTCTAAGTTTGTGTTTAAATGTAATTTTCTGATATCATCTGGTAATGAATCGAACATTTTTGGATTTGGGTTGGGTTGTTTTACCTCTGAGCGGCACTTTTTTGCACACCATGGGCTAAATGGCCAGGTCACATGGACCCCGAAGGCTCAGAGAAGGTTGGGGGAGGGGACCCACTGGAACAGCTGTTGGGAGACAGATGGTAGCTTCCCGTCAAGGCCATCCAGCGTGTTGTTTAACCTACGTGCACAGGGTATGGCTCTCCCGCACACGGAGCCACGACTTAACATCCCATCCGACGGACGGCGGCCTTTCCAAGCCCATCGGTGTCCCCTACTGACCGGGGGCAGGGCGGGGAATTTTTGCGGAGATAAATCTCAACGCTGACCCAGCTGGGACTCGAACCTGGGAACTACAGATTACGAGCCTGGCGCGCTACCGACTGAGTCACCCCCGCCCCCAACAACATTTTTGGAGCTAGGTTTTCAAATCTGTGTTTAACAAACGGTTTTATTAACTTTCGGGACAACGTGAATTCTTTCCGGGAATAACTACCACATGCGTTAAAATTTGTTGTACCAAGTTCAAATATTAAATGGGAAATTTATGCCTATTGCATGAGAATTCCAGATACTTGACTACCGGATAACTGGAAGTTTACTGTACTTTTAAATATGCATATCATTTATCCAAATCTCAATTAACCAAAATTATCACACCTATGATATATTTAAATCACGTTCAAGCCAACTCATTTATTCTAGAGATATTAGTTTTATTTGCTTATTTAACGATTGTGGTGCTGCCATCTATCGTCACATAACAGTACTACGTTTTCCACCATTGTTCAAGGGTTCAGGATTCAGGGTGTTGTGAATATGTTGAAATTAGCCTCCAAATAAGGGGCCCCTACACCAGTCACAACAGAAGTGCGAGATAGCGGATGCAGAAGTTGCTGCTCCTCAGCTATCTCTCATATAAAAAAAAGGTTCAATTCAGAAGAAAGACAAATAGAGAACATTAGACCTGGCAGAAGTGGCCAATGTTCCGAAAGAAGTCAGTGACCATACGGAAGCGCGTTCGTTTCAGCTTCGCATTATGGTTGTTGCCAAGGAGGGAGGTGATGGAGTAGTCAGTGGTTCCGATAGCATGAAGCTCCCGGAACAAAGCTTCTCTTTCGGCATTGTAGCGGGAGCAGTTGAGCAGAACGTGGGATACAGTCTCAGGTGTGCTGCAAGTGGCACAGTCTGGACTGTAAGCTCTGCCAATAATGTGAAGCGTAGAGTTGCTGTAGATGACACTAACTCGGAGACGATGAAGGAGGGTCTCCTAAGATCTGAGGAGATTACCGAGGTTAGGAGCAGTGAGAGAAGGTTCAACCAGGTACCTAAATGAGGAACAGCTGCTGTCCTTCTGCCATTGAGCAAGACGGTACTGGCTCATCAGATGTGAGACAGAATTCTTTTAGTCGCTGAGGGAGAGAGGGCAATTAGTTAAACACCTCTGACTCTCCAGCGCCTCCTTCGCGGTGTGATCGGCGAGCTCGTTGCCGGGTATCCCTGCATGGGAAGGGATCCACTGGAAATGAACCGTGATTCCGGCAGAAGTGACCTTGGAGTAAGTCTCCATGATCTTCTAGATGAGGAAGGGGTTGCAGCTCTTGCTGTCTCGCTTCTGGAGAGCTTCCAAGACTGACTTGAAGTCACAGAGGGTGACAAAGCAGCCACTCTCGAGGCTGAGGATGAAAAGTGCAGCCTCAAGAATAGCGTGAAGCTCTGCACAGATGGAGGAGGTTAGATGTGGGAGACGGAAACCTCTGGCGAGGATGATCATCGGGGATGGCAAAGTCAGAGGCAGCACGTTGCCTCTCCCGGTCCACAGATCCATCAGTGTAGAGAATTTTGTACCATTGTTATTTAACGAAGTAAGGTAATGCCATCTATCGTACGAATGCAGTACTAAGAGTTCCTACCATTCCATTCAATGTTTCAAATATAACTGGTATCAATTAGGCTTGATACCTACTATTATTCGTAAACCGCTGTGATTGATTTATTCTCTTGCTAAATTGCCCATATTTATACTTTTCAAACAATGAAAAAATTATTCATAAACTTCGTTAAGTAATAACATTTGGTGTATTGCACAGTTCTGTTCGATTATCTACCAAAGACTACCAGTTAATATATAAAACTATTTAATATGTCATTCACACATCAAAATCGACGTTTTAAACTTTCATTTCAAGCACTGATGAATTTTCGAAACCGAGTGATTTTATTTTCTCATATGAAGAATGGTGAAATTATGGATTATAAAAAAAATGAGCAAAGAAATAGTTTATCTCGAGAATTCCTATTAACGAATGTATTAAAGGGTTGCTAAGCACAAAATAAGGGTGTTTGTAAGACCATCTATCTCTCCTGACCATTATATATTCCTCCTAACATCTCCTCTCTCTCCTAACCATTATATCTTTAATCTATCTCTCCTGACCATTATATATCTCTCCTGACCATAAGATATTCCAGCTCATATTTTATATCTACACATATTTCGGTATTAGTTGTTTTACCTCTGAGACTTACTTTTCCGTACGGAATGGGCAAGAGGGACGAGGTGGCTCAGTCGGTAGGACTCAGTCGGAACTCTTTCTATGCCTATCGGTGTCTTTTACTGATTGAAGTGGGCATAGAAAGTTACTGATTGAAGATTAAGCTTGTTACTGATTGAAGATGGGCATAGAAAGAGTTCCATCCATTGGATGGAACTCTTTCTATGCCCATCCTTGACAGGAGGCTAATATATGTCTCCTAACAGCTGTCAAGTGGATCCCCTTCCCCCAACCTTCTTTGAACCCTCGGGGTCCTTGTGAGCTGACCTTTTAGCCTATTGTGTGCAAAAAAGTGACGCTCAGAAATAAAACTACACAAAACACAATGGATAGGTCACAAAAGAGATAAAACTACCCAACACTATTGATAGGTCACAAAGTCCCCAAAGAAAGCTAGGGGAAAGCGACCCACTTTACACTTTACTTTTAACAGCTGTTGAGAGAAAGATAGCAACCTCCCGTCAAGGCCATATAGCGTGTTCTTTAACGTGCACAATTATGGCTCTCCCGAACATATCATATTTGACGTCTCATCCGATTGCGATTGGCTCTCCTACCAAAAGCAGGGTGAGGTTTAGGAGAGATGAAATCTGAAAGAAAGGCAGTTGGGACTATATAATGGCTTGGACATATATAAATATGAAACTGTTAAACCACTACATTGACCTAGATGAAGTTAATGAAGGAAAAAACTATAAGTATAAAAAGGGAATTAATTTATTTAGAACTTTCCTAATATAGAGGAAGCTCATTTGATCTTGTTATTTTATACGTCAGAATTATTCCATTAAATTGTTTCCTACAATCTATTAATCGACAAAATTAAATGTTCCCATTCATTATTAAGGATGCATGTGAAGGAAATCATAAATGACACTAGAAAAGTCCAATTCAAGTTCGAGGGACGAGGGTGACTTAAAGATTTCCTTCTCATGCATCCTTAATAATGGACGAGGAGATTTAGTTTTTTTTCATTAATAAATTGTAGGAAACAATTTAATGGAATAATTCTGACGTATAGAATAACAAGATCAAATGAGCTTCCTGTATATTAGGGTTGGGTTGTTTTACCTCTGAGCGGCACTTTTTTGCACACCATGGGCTAAATGGCCAGGTCACATGGACCCCGAAGGCTCAGAGAAGGTTGGGGGAGGGGACCCACTGGAACAGCTGTTGGAGACAGATGGTAGCCTCCCGTCAAGGCCATCCAGCGTGTTCTTTAACGTGCACAGGGTATGGCTCTCCCGCACACAGGACCACGGCTTAACGTCCCATCCGACGGACGGCGGCCTTTGCAAGCCCATCGGTGTCCCCTACTGACCGTGGACGGGCGGGGAATTTTGCGGAGATAAATCTCAACGCTGACCCAGCTGGGACTCGAACCTGGGAACTACAGATTACGAGCCTGGCGCACTACCGACTGAGCCCCCCCCCCCCCCCCGTATATTAGGAAAGCTCTAAATAAAGTTAATTCCCTCTTTATACTTATAGGTATTTCCTTCATTAACTTCATCTAGGTCAATGTAGTGGTTTAAGAGTTTCCATAATTTATATAAAAATATATTATGAATCTTTTTTCCTCCTTTGAAGACTGCTTACAAATAAAAATAAACATCAATTCATCATCTAGCAAATGTTTCCAGCTATTGAACTTAGTTACTTTTTCCAACAGTCTGTTACCAAGTTCTTGGTAAGTTGATTTTCTCCCTTTGCTGTATAAATCGACATTTTTCTGCATCAGAAACTTGAAGAGAAAGATTTGCCATTGGGGCAATGCATTCTTCTGGGAGCATTATATACGAATTCGTAATACTGCAGTGATGGACTTCAATAAAGAAAGATATTTCATATTAATGGTAGAAGCGGTTGGGTTGAGAGGTTCTAGATCTGAGCTGCACTTATGTTGCGCACAATGGGATAAACGGCAAAGTCACAAAGACCGCCAAGAGCTCAGAGAAGGTTGGAGGAAAGGAATGACAGCTGTCAAAGAGACAGACGAAAGCCTCGCCTCCCCTTCAAGGCTATCGAGTGTGTTCCTCAACACGCGCGGGATATGGCCAACACCTCCTATAACAGAATGCCGATTGACAGAGTAATAACGTCATCATCGAGAGTTCTATGTCTGAAAAACTTTTAGATATTTATTTCTAATTTTATTACTGGTGTGCTGCTATTTAAAATAAAGGTTTATTTATAAATATTCAGAAAAAAACTTTATTTGTACTATTAGAAATTATCATAATGCTACATACGATAATTTGCAATCCATAAATATATATTTATAAGTAAACCTTAATGTAAATATTAATACAAAAGATCACCAGTAGTAATAAAGAAATTGATATATAAGAATTATTTTTAATTAGAAACCTACTAAGGCGGACATTATAATTTGTTTCACCGGCATTTGGTACGGCGCTTCCACACACTGGGTCAAGAATTTTTTTTTTCATCCTAGTGACGGTGGGGATTAACAAAGATAAACAAATCTCAACGCTAGTCCAGATGGGAGTCGATCCTGAGAACTTCAGATCACGAGCTTAGCTCGCTACTGACTGAGCCAACCCTACTGGTCCAGATGGGAGTCGAACCTGAAAACTTTAGATTACGAGTCTAGCTCTATACTGACTGAGCCAACCTTACTCGTCCAGATGGGAGTCGAACCTGAGAACTTCAGATTACAAGCCAAGCTCGATACTGACTGAGCCAACCCTACTGGTCCAGATGGGAGTCGATCCTGAGAACTTCAGATTACGAGCCTAACTCGCTACTGACTGAGCCAACCCTACTGGTCCAGATGGGAGTCGAACCTAAAAACTTCAGATTACGAGCCAAGCTCGCTACTGACTGAGCCAACCCTACTGGTCCAGATGGGAGTCGAACCTGAGAACTTAAAATTACGAGCCAAGCTCGCTACTGACTGAGACAACCCAATTGGTCCAGATGGGAGTCGAACCTGAGAACTTAAAATTACGAGCCAAGCTCGCTACTGACTGAGACAACCCAACTGGTCCAGATGGGAGTCGAACCTGAGAATTTAAAATTACGAGCCAAGCTCGCTACTGACTGAGCCAACTCTACTGGTCCAGATGGGAGTAGAACCTGAGAACTTCAGATTACGAGCCAAGCTCGCGACTGACTGAGCCAACCCTACTGGTATAGATGGGAGTCGAACCTGAAAACTTTAGATTACGAGCCTAGCTCGCTACTGACTGAGCCAACCCTACTGGTCCAGATGGGAGTCGAACCTGAGAACTTCAGATTACGAGTCAAGCTCGCTACTGACTGAACCAACCCTACTGGTCCAGATGGGAGTCGAACCTGAGAACTTCAGATTACGAGCCTAGCTCGCTACTGACTGAGCCAACCCTACTGGTCCAGATGGGAGTCGAACCTGAGAACTTCAGATTACAAGCCAAGCTCGCTACTGACTGAGCCAAACCTACTGGTCCAGATGTGAGTCGAACCTGAAAACTTCAGATTACAAGCCAAGCTCGCTACTGACTGAGCCAACCCTACTAGTCCAGATGGGAGTCGAACCTGAGAACTTCAGATTACGAGCCAAGCTCGCAACTGATTGAGCCAACCCTACTGTTCCAGATGGGAGTTGAACCTGAGAACTTCAGATTACGAACCTAGCACACTACTGACTGAGCCAACCCTACTGGTCCAGATGGGAGTCGAACCTGAGAACTTCAGATTACGAGCCAAGCTCGCGACTGACTGAGCCAACCCTACTGGTCCAGATGGGAGTGGAACCTGAAAACTTTAGATTACGAGCCTAGCTTGCTAGCTGACTGAGCCAACCCTACTGGTCCAGATGGGAGTCGAACCTGAGAACTTCAGATTACAAGCCAAGCTCGCTACTGACTGAGCCAATCTGGTCGCCGCCTGGCGACCAGATGATCCGATGACCAGCTGACTGGCGACCAGCGACCAGATGGGAGTCGAACCTGAGAACTTCAGATTACGAGCCAAGCTCGCGACTGACTGAGCCAACCCTACTGGTCCAGATGGGAGTCGAACCTGAGAACTTCAGATTACGAGCCTAGCTCGCTACTGACTGAGCCAACCCTACTGGTCCAGATGGGAGTCGAACCTGAGAAATTCAGATTACGAGCCAAGCTCGCTACTGACTGAGCCAACCCTACTGGTGCAGATGTGAGTCGAACCTGAGAACTTCAGATTACAAACCAAGCTCGCTACTGACTGATCCAACCCTACTGGTCCAGATGTGAGTCGAACCTGAGAACTTCAGATTACGAGCCTAGCTCGCTACTGACTGAGCCAACCCTACTGGTCCAGATCGGACTCGAACCTAAGAACTTCAGATTACGAGCCAAACTCGCTACTGACTGAGCCAACACTACTGGTCCAGATGGGAGTCGAACCTGAGAACTTAAAATTACGAGCCAAGCTCGCTACTGACTGAGCCAATCTCTAGCTCTCAGACTACAAGCCAAGCCCGCTACTGACTGAGCAAAACCTACTCGTCCAGATGGGAGTCGAACCTGAAAACTTCAGATTACAAGCAGAGCTCGCTACTGACTGAGCCAAACCTACTGGTCCAGATGGGAGTCGAACCTGAAAACTTCAGATTACAAGCCAAGCTCGCTACTGACTGAGCCAACCCTACTGGTCCACATGGGAGTCGAACCTGAGAACTTCATATTACGAGCCAAGCTCGTGACTGACTGAGCCAACCCTACTGGTCCAGATGGGAGTCGAACCTGAGAACTGCAAATTATGAGCCAAGCTCACTACTGACTGAGCCAACCCTACTGGTCCAGATGGGATGCGAACCTGAGTACTTCAGATTACGAGCCAAGCTCGCTACTGACTGAGCCAACCCTACTGGTCCAGATGGGAGTCGAACCTTAGTACTTCAAATTACGAGCCAAGCTCGCTACTGACTGAGCCAACCCTACTGGTCCAGATGGGAGTCGAACCTGAATACTTCAGATTACGAGCCAAGCTCCCTACTGACTGAGCCAACCCTACTGGTCCAGATGGGAGTCGAACCTGAGAAATTCAGATTACGAGCCAAGCTCGCTACTGACTGAGCCAACCCTACTGGTGCAGATGTGAGTCGAACCTGAGAACTTCAGATTACAAACCAAGCTCGCTACTGACTGATCCAACCCTAGCGGTCCAGATGGGAGTCGAACCTGAGAACTTCATATTACGAGCCAAGCTCGCTAGTGACTGAGCCAATCCTACTAGTCCAGATGAGAGTCGAAGCAGAGAATTTCAGATTACGAGCCAAGCTCGCTACTGATTGAGCCAACCCTACTGGTCCAGATGGAAGTCGATCCTGAGAACTTCAGATTACGAGCCTAGCTCGCTACTGACTGAGCCAACCCTACTGGTCCAGATGGGAGTCGAACCTGAGAACTTCAGATTACAAGCCAAGCTCGCTACTGAATGAGCCAATCTCTCGCTCTCAGATTACAAGCTCTCAGATTACAAGCCAAGCTCGCTACTGACTGAGCCAATCTGGTCGCCATCTGGCGACCAGATGATCCGACGACCAGCTGACTGGCGACCAGCGACCAGATGGGAGTCGAACCTGAGAACTTCAGATTACGAGCCTAGCTCGCTACTGACTGAGCCAACCCTACTGGTCCAGATGGGAGTCGAACCTGAGAACTTCAGATTACGAGCCTAGCTCGCTACTGACTGAGCCAACCCTACTGGTCCAGATGGGAGTCGAACCTGAAAGCTTCAGATTACAAGCCAAGCTCGCTACTGACTGAGCCAAACCTACTGGTCCAGATGGGATTCGAACCTGAAAACTTCAGATTACAAGCCAAGCTCGCTACTGACTGAGCCAACCCTACTGGTCCACATGGGAGTCGAACCTGAGAACTTCAGATTACGAGCCTAGCTCGCTACTGACTGGGCCAACCCTACTGGTCCAGATGGGATTCGAACCTGAGAACTTCAGATTACGAGCCTAGCTCGCTACTGACTGAGCCAACCCTACTGGTCCAGATGGGAGTCGAACCTGAAAACTTCAGATTACAAGCCAAGCTCGCTACTGACTGAACCAACCCTACTGGTCCAGATGGGATTCGAACCTGAAAACTTCAGATTACAAGCCAAGCTCGCTACTGACTGAGCCAACCCTACTGGTCCACATGGGAGTCGAACCTGAGAACTTCAGATTACGAGCCAAGCTCGTGACTGACTGAGCCAACCCTACTGGTCCAGATGGGAGTCGAACCTGAGAAATTCAGATTACAAGACAAGCTCGCAACTGATTGAGCCAACCCTACTGGTCCAGATGGGAGTTGAACCTGAGAACTTCAGATTACGAACCTAGCACACTACTGACTGAGCCAACCCTAGTGGTCCAGATGGGAGTCGAACCTGAGAACTTCAGATTACAAGCCAAGCTCGCTACTGACTGAGCCAACCCTACTGGTCCAGATGGGATGCGAACCTGAGTACTTCAGATTACGAGCCAAGCTCGCTACTGACTGAGCAAACCCTACTGGTCCTGATGGGAGTCGAACCTGAGTACTTCAGATTACGAGCCAAGCTCGCTATTGACTGAGCCAACCCTACTGGTCCAGATGGGAGTCGAACCTGAGAAATTCAGATTATGAGCCAAGCTCGCTACTGACTGAGCCAACCCTACTGGTGCAGATGTGAGTCGAACCTGAGGACTTCAGATTACAAACCAAGCTCGCTACTGACCGATCCAACCCTACTGGTCCAGATGGGAGTCGAACCTGAGAACTTGATATTACGAGCCAAGCTCGCCAGTGACTGAGCCAATCCTACTAGTCCAGAGGAGAGTCGAAGCAGAGAACTTCAGATTACGAGCCAAGCTCGCTACTGATTCAGCCAACCCTACTGGTCTAGATGGGAGTCGGTCCTGAGAACTTCAGATTACGAGCTTAGCTCGCTACTGACTGAGCCAACCCTACTGGTCCAGATGGGAGTCGAACCTGAAAACTTTAGATTACGAGCCTAGCTCTCTACTGACTGAGCCAACCCTACTGGTCCAGATGGGAGTCGAACCTGAATACTTCAGATTACGAGCCAAGCTTCCTACTGACTGAGCCAACCCTACTGGTCCAGATGGGAGTCGAACCTGAGAAATTCAGATTACGAGCCAAGCTCGCTACTGACTGAGCCAACCCTACTGGTGCAGATGTGAGTCGAACCTGAGAACTTCAGATTACAAACCAAGCTCGCTACTGACTGATCCAACCCTAGCGGTCCAGATGGGAGTCGAACCTGAGAACTTCATATTACGAGCCAAGCTCGCTAGTGACTGAGCCAATCCTACTAGTCCAGATGAGAGTTGGAGCAGAGAATTTCAGATTACGAGCCAAGCTCGCTACTGATTGAGCCAACCCTACTGGTCCAGATGGAAGTCGATCCTGAGAACTTCAGATTACGAGCCTAGCTCGCTACTGACTGAGCCAACCCTACTGGTCCAGATGGGAGTCGAACCTGAGAACTTCAGATTACGAGCCTAGCTCGCTACTGACTGAGCCAACCCTACTGGTCCAGATGGGAGTCGAACCTGAAAGCTTCAGATTACAAGCCAAGCTCGCTACTGACTGAGCCAAACCTACTGGGATTCGAACCTGAAAACTTCAGATTACAAGCCAAGCTCGCTACTGACTGAGCCAACCCTACTGGTCCACATGGGAGTCGAACCTGAGAACTTCAGATTACGAGCCTAGCTCGCTACTGACTGAGCCAACCCTACTGCTCCAGATGGGATTCGAACCTGAGAACTTCAGATTACGAGCCTAGCTCGCTACTGACTGAGCCAACCCTACTGGTCCAGATGGGAGTCGAACCTGAAAACTTCAGATTACAAGCCAAGCTCGCTACTGACTGAACCAACCCTACTGGTCCAGATGGGAGTCGAACCTGAGAAATTCAGATTACAAGCCAAGCTCGCAACTGATTGAGCCAACCCTACTGGTCCAGATGGGAGTTGAACCTGAGAACTTCAGATTACGAGCCAAGCTCGCTACTGATTCAACCAACCCTACTGGTCCAGATGGGAGTCGAACCTGAAAACTTCAGATTACAAGCCAAGCTCGCTACTGACTGAACCAACCCTACTGGTCCAGATGGGATTCGAACCTGAAAACTTCAGATTACAAGCCAAGCTCGCTACTGACTGAGCAAAACCTACTCGTCCAGATGGGAGTCGAACCTGAAAACTTCAGATTACAAGCAGAGCTCGCTACTGACTGAGACAAACCTACTGGTCCAGATGGGAGTCGAACCTGAAAACTTCAGATTACAAGCCAAGCTCGCTACTGACTGAGCCAACCCTACTGGTCCACATGGGAGTCGAACCTGAGAACTTCATATTACGAGCCAAGCTCGTGACTGACTGAGCCAACCCTACTGGTCCACATGGGAGTCGAACCTGAGAACTGCAAATTATGAGCCAAGCTCACTACTGACTGAGCCAACCCTACTGGTCCAGATGGGATGCGAACCTGAGTACTTCAGATTACGAGCCAAGCTCGCTACTGACTGAGCCAACCCTACTGGTCCAGATGGGAGTCGAACCTTAGTACTTCAAATTACGAGCCAAGCTCGCTACTGACTGAGCCAACCCTACTGGTCCAGATGGGAGTCGAACCTGAATACTTCAGATTACGAGCCAAGCTCCCTACTGACTGAGCCAACCCTACTGGTCCAGATGGGAGTCGAACCTGAGAAATTCAGATTACGAGCCAAGCTCGCTACTGACTGAGCCAACCCTACTGGTGCAGATGTGAGTCGAACCTGAGAACTTCAGATTACAAACCAAGCTCGCTACTGACTGATCCAACCCTAGCGGTCCAGATGGGAGTCGAACCTGAGAACTTCATATTACGAGCCAAGCTCGCTAGTGACTGAGCCAATCCTACTAGTCCAGATGAGAGTCGAAGCAGAGAATTTCAGATTACGAGCCAAGCTCGCTACTGATTGAGCCAACCCTACTGGTCCAGATGGAAGTCGATCCTGAGAACTTCAGATTACGAGCCTAGCTCGCTACTGACTGAGCCAACCCTACTGGTCCAGATGGGAGTCGAACCTGAGAACTTCAGATTACAAGCCAAGCTCGCTACTGAATGAGCCAATCTCTCGCTCTCAGATTACAAGCTCTCAGATTACAAGCCAAGCTCGCTACTGACTGAGCCAATCTGGTCGCCATCTGGCGACCAGATGATCCGACGACCAGCTGACTGGCGACCAGCGACCAGATGGGAGTCGAACCTGAGAACTTCAGATTACGAGCCTAGCTCGCTACTGACTGAGCCAACCCTACTGGTCCAGATGGGAGTCGAACCTGAGAACTTCAGATTACGAGCCTAGCTCGCTACTGACTGAGCCAACCCTACTGGTCCAGATGGGAGTCGAACCTGAGAACTTCAGATTACGAGCCTAGCTCGCTACTGACTGAGCCAACCCTACTGGTCCAGATGGGAGTCGAACCTGAAAACTTCAGATTACAAGCCAAGCTCGCTACTGACTGAACCAACCCTACTGGTCCAGATGGGATTCGAACCTGAAAACTTCAGATTACAAGCCAAGCTCGCTACTGACTGAGCCAACCCTACTGGTCCACATGGGAGTCGAACCTGAGAACTTCAGATTACGAGCCAAGCTCGTGACTGACTGAGCCAACCCTACTGGTCCAGATGGGAGTCGAACCTCAGAAATTCAGATTACAAGCCAAGCTCGCAACTGATTGAGCCAACCCTACTGGTCCAGATGGGAGTTGAACCTGAGAACTTCAGATTACGAACCTAGCACACTACTGACTGAGCCAACCCTAGTGGTCCAGATGGGAGTCGAACCTGAGAACTTCAGATTACAAGCCAAGCTCGCTACTGACTGAGCCAACCCTACTGGTCCAGATGGGATGCGAACCTGAGTACTTCAGATTACGAGCCAAGCTCGCTACTGACTGAGCAAACCCTACTGGTCCAGATGGGAGTCGAACCTGAGTACTTCAGATTACGAGCCAAGCTCGCTATTGACTGAGCCAACCCTACTGGTCCAGATGGGAGTCGAACCTGAGAAATTCAGATTATGAGCCAAGCTCGCTACTGACTGAGCCAACCCTACTGGTGCAGATGTGAGTCGAACCTGAGGACTTCAGATTACAAACCAAGCTCGCTACTGACCGATCCAACCCTACTGGTCCAGATGGGAGTCGAACCTGAGAACTTGATATTACGAGCCAAGCTCGCTAGTGACTGAGCCAATCCTACTAGTCCAGAGGAGAGTCGAAGCAGAGAACTTCAGATTACGAGCCAAGCTCGCTACTGATTCAGCCAACCCTACTGGTCTAGATGGGAGTCGGTCCTGAGAACTTCAGATTACGAGCTTAGCTCGCTACTGACTGAGCCAACCCTACTGGTCCAGATGGGAGTCGAACCTGAAAACTTTAGATTACGAGCCTAGCTCTCTACTGACTGAGCCAACCCTACTGGTCCAGATGGGAGTCGAACCTGAATACTTCAGATTACGAGCCAAGCTTCCTACTGACTGAGCCAACCCTACTGGTCCAGATGGGAGTCGAACCTGAGAAATTCAGATTACGAGCCAAGCTCGCTACTGACTGAGCCAACCCTACTGGTGCAGATGTGAGTCGAACCTGAGAACTTCAGATTACAAACCAAGCTCGCTACTGACTGATCCAACCCTAGCGGTCCAGATGGGAGTCGAACCTGAGAACTTCATATTACGAGCCAAGCTCGCTAGTGACTGAGCCAATCCTACTAGTCCAGATGAGAGTTGGAGCTGAGAATTTCAGATTACGAGCCAAGCTCGCTACTGATTGAGCCAACCCTACTGGTCCAGATGGAAGTCGATCCTGAGAACTTCAGATTACGAGCCTAGCTCGCTACTGACTGAGCCAACCCTACTGGTCCAGATGGGAGTCGAACCTGAGAACTTCAGATTACAAGCCAAGCTCGCTACTGAATGAGCCAATCTCTCGCTCTCAGATTACAAGCTCTCAGATTACAAGCCAAGCTCGCTACTGACTGAGCCAATCTGGTCGCCATCTGGCGACCAGATGATCCGACGACCAGCTGACTGGCGACCAGCGACCAGATGGGAGTCGAACCTGAGAACTTCAGATTACGAGCCTAGCTCGCTACTGACTGAGCCAACCCTACTGGTCCAGATGGGAGTCGAACCTGAGAACTTCAGATTACGAGCCTTGAGTTCGTTACCAGCAGTCGTTGCGATCGGACGTTCTTCGCAGAGCTCCTGCCAGCAGGGTGTGTCCGCTGCCCTCCCGTGACCGCGACCATCGGTTTGACCTTCGGGCCGTCACCGGACTAGTAAGTGCCATAAACTTTATTGCTCCTACGCGTCCTCTCCCCCTTGCATCAGTCCGTCGTGCTTTACACAGTGTCTTGTGTAGAGTGAGCTGGCTAAAATCAATTAAGCACCTGGACTTTAGGGCCCAATTTGTGCATCTCCCATTAGTGGTTCCCGCCGTTGAACTTGTGAGCCAAAACTCTCTACACAATGAATTCATTGTGCTACAGCTGTGGAGAAACAATTGCTCCTAATGCCGACCATATCCTATGCAGTGGATGCAAAGGGAAACTGCATTTTGGGTGCTCTGGCACAACGGAGAGAAACTATAAAAAGATGACTCAAGAGAAGAAAAAAACGTGGCTCTGTACTGACTGCAAATTAAGCAGGACAAACAACAGGCCCGTTTCAGATAAAGAAAACAGAGATAATACGCCTCTAAAGAATAGCACACGTGTATCACCCTCACCGACATCGAATAACAATAGTAACTATAGCCAGGAGACATCCTTGGGTCACCGCTCCTCTAAGACACCTGGAGAAGGCTGTAACACTAATAGTATACGGCCCCCGTCTTCGGCGCAACATGAAACTAGAAACTTTCAAACATTACTGAATGAAATAACGCACTTAAGAAACGAAATCAAAGACTTAAGGCATTCAGTAGAATTTTTCTCATCTCAATATGATACACTATTGAATAAATTTCACGAATATGAAGCGACGCAACTAGACACTATGAGTAAACTAGCTACCATTGAAACTACATGTGCAGATCTCACTCAAGAGAATACGGCTCTAAAGTCGCAAATTAATGATCTTGAACAATACGGCAGAAACCGAAATATCGAGATACATGGCATTCCAATGGACGACCAGGATGAGAAAGAAAATCTAAATCAGATAATGATCAACGTTGCAGAAGCGCTAGATATAAATAATTTTAACATTGATCAACTTGAAGCCTTACATAGACTGCCAACAAGGAACAAGAAAAAAACACCTGCGATTATTGCCCAATTTAAATCTAGAAACGAACGTGAACAATGGATGTCAAAAAAGAAATCGAAAATCTTTGCCAGTAACGTTATTGATGACGCTAAAAAAACGCCAGTGTATATAAATGAAAATTTAACTCCAATAAACAGAGAACTTTTCTGGAAAGCGAGGTGCCTGGCCAAATCAAAAAATTTTAAATACGTCTGGTTTCGGAACGGGAAAATCATGATGAGAAAAACTGATGGTGACAGCGTAATTCGAATTGATATGCAAACGAATTTCGACGAATTTTAAACGGGAAATATATTGTTTATTTGCTCCACCTTATTTGTTCTGCCATGGCGACTTTTCATTTTGATGACTTACCAACATTTGATCACAACGAAAATGTCCTGTGCGACTATGAAGAAGTTCAGAAATGGTTCTTGACTAGTAAATTATGTTATGAATCTGATGAACATTTAAGCTTTCTGCATGTGAACATTCGAAGTCTGAAAAAAAACTGGGATACTCTCTGTGTTTATCTTAAAGATATCTTGAATTTCTTAGATATTATTATATTAACAGAAACTAACATCCTCAGCACGGATGCTCCATTGTTCAATCTAGAAAATTTTAATCAACTTTTTACGAGAACTCCTGGTGCGTTTGAACATGGGATTCTACTTTTCTTCCGCGACACATTATTAGTCAAAACGATACCTTCACTTGTAATCCCTGCTGAAACACTGAATATAAATATCTACAAGGGTAATTTAACTTTCAATTTACTTGCTATTTACAGATCACCAAGCTCGAACATTAACACTTTTCTTTCTAATCTCAAAAATTGGTTCGAAACAACTGATAAACATCGCAATCAAATACTAGTTGGAGACTTTAATTTAGATATCAAAAATATCAAAAAACACGGAGTTGCCAAATACGTAGAATTGTTAACCGAGTTTGGTTTCTCACCTATTATTACTGGTATCACCAGGGAAGACATCATTGGTGACTCTCTTTCTCAGACATGCATTGATCACATTAACGTCCGACTTGACATTAAACTCGACACAAATTCAATGATTTTTGGCAGTAGGATCGCAGACCACTACTTAATCGCGGCAATTTGCGGGGGGAAAAAACTAGGGAATTCGTCCAATCACACTAAAAAGCTAGACAGCAATTTTAACACGAAAACTATCTTAGATCATAAAAACATATGCAAAGAAATAAGTCTAACAGACTGGCTGGACAGAGGCACTGGAAACGAAACCCCAAATTCAGAACTAATAGACGTACTTTATGAAACATTCATAAAAAAATATATGGCGATTGTCAACAATAACAAAATTAATAAACTATCGGATGGCTCAAAAATGAAACAACGAAATTGTAGCAAAGACTGGATAAATCAGGAAATAATAAACTTAATACGTAAAAGAGACTCGGCTTGGATTGATTACAAAAATAACAAGAGAAACAGAAATTTTAAATTACTATACACAAACTTAAGAAACACAGTCACGTCCGTTATTAGGCAGGAAAAGAAAAAATATTACTTCAAACAATTTGAGTCATGTAAAAATAAACCAAAACAAAATTGGGAACTCATCAACCAAATTATCAACAATAAACCTAAAACTGCCATTGACGATTTTATCATGAAGAATATGCCACAAGGTATGTCTGAAACTCAAGCAGCAGAGAAATTTAACAACACCTTTGCAGACATTATTGTCAATCTCAGAGACGATAACCGTATACAGAATCTCTCTACAGTTCCTAAACATATCCAACCTTCTGTCCCCTCAATTTTTATTCCTCCCATCTCAAAACAAGAAACTTTCAAAATTCTAAGTGACTTAAATGAAAGAAAATCATGTGGATACGATCAGGTACACATAAAGCACATTAAAGCATGCAAAACCTCCTTAGCTGATCTCGTGACAAACTTTATCAATGAAAGCATATCTACAGGAAACATCCCTAATAAACTCAAAATTGCTATTCTAAGACCAATTTACAAAAGTGGAACTAAATCCGATTGCACTAACTATAGGCCCATTGCCATCTTACCCGTCCTTCACAAAATACTTGAAAGATATGTAGCTAACGTTCTAGCCAATTTCTTGAAAAAACATAACATTATTAGTGAAAAGCAATATGGTTTCCAAAAAGGTAAAAATACAATTACACTTTTAACGGAGTTTTCTGACGTCATTAATGGAACTTTAAACAACGGAAAAAAAGCAGCAGCTATCTTTCTGGACTTTCGTAAGGCATTTGATACGTTGGATCACGATATTTTGCTTCAAAAATTGTATATTTATGGTGTCCGAGGTATTACCCTTAAATGGTTTGAAAATTATTTAAAAAATAGAGTGCATGTTACCAAAATTAATGGCGTTTTTAGTGAGAAGAGAACAGTGTACACTGGTGTTCCACAAGGTTCAATTTTAGGTCCGCTTTTATTCATTATTTATATTAATGATCTAGCTAACCTTAAACTGAAGGGCTCTCTTTATATATATGCTGATGACACCGCCTTGGTTAACGTGAATCACAATATAGGAGACGCAGTCCGAGATACACAGGATGATTTTAACAAAATTATTTACTGGTCTAACATTAATCGTATTTACATAAATTCAGAAAAAACCAAATGGATGAGCTTTCATTCACCAGGATACTATGATCTCTCATCTTATGCAATTAAAAACCACGAACCCTTGTGTCCCCACAACATGATAACTCATGACCCTGACTGCTGCGACTGTGATGTTATTGAGCGTGTTGAGAGCCATAAATATCTTGGACTCTACATGGACACAACCTTCCGATGGAATACACATATTCAAAAGTTAGCAGGGAAATTGCGTCTATGTGCATCTAAACTTTATAAACTACAATTTGTTGCAAGCACACATACATGTATTTTGGTTTACAAAGCTATCTGTGAATCTATATTGACCTATGGTTTGACAATATACGGCTCAACTAACCTCACAAATATAAAGAAAATAGAAACTATTCAATCATCCATTGCTAAAAATATAATCCCATACAACTTAAGAAATTCATTTTATCATAGCGAAGAAAGACTAAATTATCTAGGCATACTCTCTTTTCACAACCTTTACAAATACAGCATCACTTTAAAATATTTTTTTGATAATCAATTTAAATATAAAATCTCTCATGGGAAAAACACAAGGTTACAATCCAAAAATTATTTCCAACTTCCAAAAATATTAAACAATTACGGGAAATGTACAAGGGCATACACAATACCTTACGTGTTCAATCAACTGCCAAGGGAAATTATTTTATTAAACAATTTTAAAGAAATCAAAAATAAGACAAAAAATTTTCTTCTAGGCACTAAATTTTAAATAAAAATTTCAACCACTACAATGGAGCTTCCACTGAAATTCATATAATTTGATGACATTGTTTTAAACTATATCTTATGTATTTTCATGTAACGTTATTATTCTTCTCTCCTGCAGATAAGCAAATGCTTTGCGGGTCATTTGTTTAAAATTTTGTATAACTAACATGAATATGAATAAAGATTATTATTATTATTATTATTATTATTATTAAAAAAAAAAAGCTCGCTACTGACTGAGCCAACCCTACTGGTCCAGATGGGAGTCGAACCTGAAAGCTTCAGATTACAAGCCAAGCTCGCTACTGACTGAGCCAAACCTACTGGTCCAGATGGGATTCGAACCTGAAAACTTCAGATTACAAGCCAAGCTCGCTACTGACTGAGCCAACCCTACTGGTCCACATGGGAGTCGAACCTGAGAACTTCAGATTACGAGCCTAGCTCGCTACTGACTGAGCCAACCCTACTGCTCCAGATGGGATTCGAACCTGAGAACTTCAGATTACGAGCCTAGCTCGCTACTGACTGAGCCAACCCTACTGGTCCAGATGGGAGTCGAACCTGAAAACTTCAGATTACAAGCCAAGCTCGCTACTGACTGAACCAACCCTACTGGTCCAGATGGGATTCGAACCTGAAAACTTCAGATTACAAGCCAAGCTCGCTACTGACTGAGCCAACCCTACTGGTCCACATGGGAGTCGAACCTGAGAACTTCAGATTACGAGCCAAGCTCGTGACTGACTGAGCCAACCCTACTGGTCCAGATGGGAGTTGAACCTGAGAACTTCAGATTACGAGCCAAGCTCGCTACTGATTCAGCCAACCCTACTGGTCCAGATGGGAGTCGGTCCTGAGAACTTCAGATTACGAGCTTAGCTCGCTACTGACTGAGCCAACCCTACTGGTCCAGATGGGAGTCGAACCTGAAAACTTTAGATTACGAGCCTAGCTCTCTACTGACTGAGCCAACCCTACTGGTCCAGATGGGAGTCGAACCTGAATACTTCAGATTACGAGCCAAGCTTCCTACTGACTGAGCCAACCCTACTGGTCCAGATGGGAGTCGAACCTGAGAAATTCAGATTACGAGCCAAGCTCGCTACTGACTGAGCCAACCCTACTGGTGCAGATGTGAGTCGAACCTGAGAACTTCAGATTACAAACCAGGCTCGCTACTGACTGATCCAACCCTAGCGGTCCAGATGGGAGTCGAACCTGAGAACTTCATATTACGAGCCAAGCTCGCTAGTGACTGAGCCAATCCTACTAGTCCAGATGAGAGTCGAAGCAGAGAATTTCAGATTACGAGCCAAGCTCGCTACTGATTGAGCCAACCCTACTGGTCCAGATGGAAGTCGATCCTGAGAACTTCAGATTACGAGCCTAGCTCGCTACTGACTGAGCCAACCCTACTGGTCCAGATGGGAGTCGAACCTGAGAACTTCAGATTACAAGCCAAGCTCGCTACTGAATGAGCCAATCTCTCGCTCTCAGATTACAAGCTCTCAGATTACAAGCCAAGCTCGCTACTGACTGAGCCAATCTGGTCGCCATCTGGCGACCAGATGATCCGACGACCAGCTGACTGGCGACCAGCGACCAGATGGGAGTCGAACCTGAGAACTTCAGATTACGAGCCTAGCTCGCTACTGACTGAGCCAACCCTACTGGTCCAGATGGGAGTCGAACCTGAGAACTTCAGATTACGAGCCTAGCTCGCTACTGACTGAGCCAACCCTACTGGTCCAGATGGGAGTCGAACCTGAAAGCTTCAGATTACAAGCCAAGCTCGCTACTGACTGAGCCAAACCTACTGGTCCAGATGGGATTCGAACCTGAAAACTTCAGATTACAAGCCAAGCTCGCTACTGACTGAGCCAACCCTACTGGTCCACATGGGAGTCGAACCTGAGAACTTCAGATTACGAGCCAAGCTCGTGACTGACTGAGCCAACCCTACTGGTCCAGATGGGAGTCGAACCTGAGAAATTCAGATTACAAGCCAAGCTCGCAACTGATTGAGCCAACCCTACTGGTCCAGATGGGAGTTGAACCTGAGAACTTCAGATTACGAACCTAGCACACTACTGACTGAGCCAACCCTAGTGGTCCAGATGGGAGTCGAACCTGAGAACTTCAGATTACAAGCCAAGCTCGCTACTGACTGAGCCAACCCTACTGGTCCAGATGGGATTCGAACCTGAGAACTTCAGATTACGAGCCTAGCTCGCTACTGACTGAGCCAACCCTACTGGTCCAGATGGGAGTCGAACCTGAAAACTTCAGATTACAAGCCAAGCTCGCTACTGACTGAACCAACCCTACTGGTCCAGATGGGATTCGAACCTGAAAACTTCAGATTACAAGCCAAGCTCGCTACTGACTGAGCCAACCCTACTGGTCCACATGGGAGTCGAACCTGAGAACTTCAGATTACGAGCCAAGCTCGTGACTGACTGAGCCAACCCTACTGGTCCAGATGGGAGTCGAACCTGAGAAATTCAGATTACAAGCCAAGCTCGCAACTGATTGAGCCAACCCTACTGGTCCAGATGGGAGTTGAACCTGAGAACTTCAGATTACGAACCTAGCACACTACTGACTGAGCCAACCCTAGTGGTCCAGATGGGAGTCGAACCTGAGAACTTCAGATTACAAGCCAAGCTCGCTACTGACTGAGCCAACCCTACTGGTCCAGATGGGATGCGAACCTGAGTACTTCAGATTACGAGCCAAGCTCGCTACTGACTGAGAAAACCCTACTGGTCCAGATGGGAGTCGAACCTGAGTACTTCAGATTACGAGCCAAGCTCGCTATTGACTGAGCCAACCCTACTGGTCCAGATGGGAGTCGAACCTGAGAAATTCAGATTACGAGCCAAGCTCGCTACTGACTGAGCCAACCCTACTGGTGCAGATGTGAGTCGAACCTGAGAACTTCAGATTACAAACCAAGCTCGCTACTGACCGATCCAACCCTACTGGTCCAGATGGGAGTCGAACCTGAGAACTTGATATTACGAGCCAAGCTCGCTAGTGACTGAGCCAATCCTACTAGTCCAGAGGAGAGTCGAAGCAGAGAACTTCAGATTACGAGCCAAGCTCGCTACTGATTCAGCCAACCCTACTGGTCCAGATGGGAGTCGGTCCTGAGAACTTCAGATTACGAGCTTAGCTCGCTACTGACTGAGCCAACCCTACTGGTCCAGATGGGAGTCGAACCTGAAAACTTTAGATTACGAGCCTAGCTCTCTACTGACTGAGCCAACCTTACTGGTCCAGATGGGAGTCGAACCTGAGAACTTCAGATTACGAGTCAAGCTCGCTACTGACTGAGCCAACCTTACTGGTCCAAATGGGAGTCGAACCTGAGAACTTCAGATTACGAGGCAAGCTCGCTACTGAATGAGCCAACCCTACTGGTCCAGATGGGATGCGAACCTAAGTACTTCAGATTACGAGCCAAGCTCGCTACTGACTGAGCCAACCCTACTGGTCCAGAATGGAGTCGAACTTGAGAACTTCAGATTACAAACCAAGCTCGCTACTGACCGATCCAACCCTACTGGTCCAGATGGGAGTCGAACCTGAGAACTTGATATTACGAGCCAAGCTCGCTAGTGACTGAGCCAATCCTACTAGTCCAGAGGAGAGTCGAAGCAGAGAACTTCAGATTACGAGCCAAGCTCGCTACTGATTCAGCCAACCCTACTGGTCCAGATGGGAGTCGGTCCTGAGAACTGCAGATTACGAGCTTAGCTCGCTACTGACTGAGCCAACCCTACTGGTCCAGATGGGAGTCGAACCTGAAAACTTTAGATTACGAGCCTAGCTCTCTACTGACTGAGCCAACCTTACTGGTCCAGATGGGAGTCGAACCTGAGAACTTCAGATTACGAGTCAAGCTCGCTACTGACTGAGCCAACCTTACTGGTCCAAATGGGAGTCGAACCTGAGAACTTCAGATTACGAGGCAAGCTCGCTACTGAATGAGCCAACCCTACTGGTCCAGATGGGATGCGAACCTAAGTACTTCAGATTACGAGCCAAGCTCGCTACTGACTGAGCCAACCCTACTGGTCCAGAATGGAGTCGAACCTGAGTACTTAAGATTACGAGCCAAGCTCGGTACTGACTGAGCCAACCCTACTGGTCCAGATGGGAGTCGAACCTGAGAACTTTAGATTACGAGCCTAGCTCTCTACTGACTGAGCCAACCTTACTGCTCCAGATGGGAGTCGATCCTGAGAACTTCAGATTACGAGTCAAGCTCCCTACTGATTGAGCCAACCCTACTGGTCCAGATGGGAGTCGAACCTGAGAACTTCAGATTACGAGCCAAGCTCTCCACTGACTGAGCCAACCCTACTGGTCCAGATGGGAGTCGAACCTGAGAACTTTAGATTACGAGCCTAGCTCTCTACTGACTGAGCCAACCCTACTGGTCCAGATGGGAGTCGAACCTGAGAACTTCAGATTACGAGCCAAGCTCGCTACTGACTGAGCCAATCTTACTGGTCCAGATGGGAGTCGAATCTGAGAACTTCAGATTATGAGCCTAGCTCGCTACTGACTGCGCCAACCCTACTGGTCCAGATGGGAGTCGAACCTGAAAACTTTAGATTACGAGTGAAGCTCGCTACTGACTGAGCCAACCTTACTGGTCCAGATGGGAGTCGAACCTGAGAACTTCAGATTACGAGCCAAGCTCGCTACTGATTGAGCCAACCCTACTTGTCCAGATGGGAGTCGAACCTGAGAACTTCAGATTACGAGCCAAGCTCGCTACTGACTGAGCCAATCTTACTGGTCCAGATGGGAGTCGAACCTGAGAACTTCAGATTTCGAGCCTAGCTTGCTACTGACAGCCAACCATATGCAACAGTAGAAAGGATAGATACTAATCTAGAAAAATCAGGTAATAGGAATTTGGTATTTAGGGAAATACCAAATTCTGATCTCCGTAACTTTCAAACTGCAGGTATTGTCAATAAATAAATTTAGGCAAATACTTCGAAAACGGATAGGAACAGAAATAGCATTATTTCAAAAAGTAGTTGGATTTGCCTTGCAATTCATAGAGCGCTTTGAAAATAATCACCAGATTGATAGCTTCGCCCGATTAATTTTCTGTTAATATTTTCATTTAACGAAATACAAGGAATAACCGTTATGCTCAAGTATTTATTTCATTTAAATTGTTTTTTTATTTGTGTAATTATTTTTATGACTTTTTATCAATTTCCGTGAAAAACTCTTACGGCAGTAGTTTAAAGTCTAATTGATTAAGGAATTTGGCAATTGCTTTATAAACTTCTGTGGAATCCAATCATTTAAAGCAGTGTTTCTTAACCTTTTATGCTTCACGTACCCCCTAGAAAGGTGTATGTAACTGGCGTACCCCTTGTATAGATAGATAAAACTATAATTATAGTATAACAATGGGAATAAAATAAAACACTGACTTTGTTACTAGATCTAGTGACTTTTGAGCTCTCACGGCGTACCGAAAAAAATTTTCCCCCGTACCCCACGTTGAAAACCCCTAATTTAAAGAAGCCTTACATCTTCTAAGTTTTTATGTGACCATGTCGAAATACTAACTGCAGAATTGATTTTGATTAATGTAAAACTGTTGAAATACATGATCTAAAATTGTTTTTTAATTCAATAACGTGCAATATATTTATAATTAACAAAGGTTTTTTTTTTAAATTCGTATTTTAGTTTTAATATATATTTCATATTCGCTATTTTTCATTTTATTTTTTGCACTGTACGAATATTTTTTTAAAGCATTATGTAGTAAGGCTTTTTGAGATCTTTACCTTATCTTCAGGGAGATTTCCAATAAAATTAATTTTTCAAATTAGAGAGATTGGAATGTAGCTTTATACTCACGTAAGGATTGATATCTAACGTCGCCTATATGTAAAACGAGTATATAATAAACAGTCATTTTTATTGTTTCTAATGTTTTTCTTGCAATTAGTTCCAATTCACCCTAGGCGAACATAAAATTTTTTCCTGTAAAATTTCAAAAAAGTTCCTAAATATTACGATTTATCTGTAAAAAAACAATACTTCGAATATATGAAATGCTTACATTAAATATTTAATTACTCTAAACCAAAATAGATTAGCTTTATAAATTATCAGAAAAGTATAATTTTTAACACCTATATTTATCTTTTTACCTCTTGCAACAACAGATGTTTAATACTTACAATCTGTAGCCCTGTGAGATATTTCTTCCACCAAATATATTTGTGGAATTTAGGCCCTAGTGCAGCTACGGCGAAATAAGAATACATCACGGAATGAATGATGGAATTTATCGTTATCAGCACTGACAATATGGAATCTGAAAAAAAGAAGGCTTTTAATTCATTCTTGTAGGGATTATGACTTTACTACTTAGAGAAATAAGCTAATGGCAGAATATAGAGCCTCAGAGTTCAAATTTTCCACTTGCAAATTAAGGTAACTATAATGGCTGAACACGACATGCCCCCTAATGTCAAGTTAAGTTACCAAGGGAATTTTACGGTTTCAACTTACTGAAACCTGGATACTTAAGGAAATGTTCCGGTTTCAGATTACTGAAACTTGGATACCTAAAGAAATGTTCCGGTTTCAGCTTACTGAAATCTGGATCCTTAAGGAAATGCCTCGGTTTCAGCTTACTGAAACCTGTATACATAAGAAAATGTTCCGGTTTCAGCTTACTGAAACCTGGATACTTAAGTAAATGTTCCGGTTTCAGCTTACTGAAACCTGGATACCTAAAAAATGTCCCGGCTTCAGTTTACTAAAATCTGGATACTTAAGGAAATGTCCCAATTCCAGCTTACTGAAACCTGGATACTTAAGAAAATGTTCCGGTTTCAGCTTACTGAAACGTGGATACTTAAAGAAATGTTCTGGGTTCAGCTTACTGAAATCTGGATCCTTAAGAAAATGTGTCGGTTTCAGCTTACTGAAACTAGGATAATTAAGGAAATGTCCTGGTTTTTACCTACAGAAAACTGGTCACCTTATATATAAGTCTCATAAATACAATTTAATAATCACGTGTTCCCAAATGCAAAGGAAAAAAGATTTAAGAAGAAAAAATATTTAGAGTATAACTTACTTATCTCGATTCTTAAAGCAAACCAACCGAAGAGTGGTGCTAAAATATGATGGACAACATGAATTCTTGTAACCAAACGAAACCTTTTGGTCATTACAAGGAAAACCTGAAAAATCGTTAAAGTTAAAAAACATGTTAAATGAAGAGGTTTGGATGAAGTCAACTACAGTATAATTATTACATTTGTTTGCAATAAATATTTTTTAAAAAATCGCAACGGTAGCCAAAGGCATGTTATAGGTCTTTCCAAATTACAATGCGTAGAGAAAAATGTTAGAGAATTTCCATGCTGTGCGAGTAGAAATATAAATTGAATTATTCGTAATTTCTAAAATGTCTTTTTACCGAAAAATATAAGGGAAATGTATTAAAGATCTACATTAAGTCATTCTAAATCTCGATTTGGAAAAAAAAAATCTGTTCACGTTTCGAAGAGTTAAGGAAACTGGAATATTTAACAGCAGAAGTGCAAGTTGTAAGGAATTTATTAGAAAAAAATAACGAATATTGTTAGAATTATTTTCACAAACTTCAAAAATACCAGTAGAGTTCATTTAGTTAGTTAAATCTGCGTTAATTAGGGAAAGTTTAGGTCATTAAATCGTTTAAAGTAATACATATTTCAATTTGAATTAATGTCTGAAAGCTAATTCTTATTTATTTTTAACAATATAGTAAAATATTCGTATATATATGTATCTTAATAGTTTTCGTAATGAATAAATTATTTGATTTTAAGTGGTCTAAAAAAAAATAGATTTTAGTCAAATTTTAGACAAATTAAATCGTTAAATTACTTTATCCATATTTAGTTCCCTACTTTTTTCAACGGCTGTCCAGGACTGTCGTGCTAACGCCCCTGGAATCAAATTGTCAAGCAAAGGTATAACATATTTTAAAATTTAAACAAATTGTTGAATATCATTTTACTTACCGTATCAAGGAGTTGTATATTCTTTACCAAGTACAGCTTCCAGACCAAAATTAGTAACTGCAAGAAATAACAAACTTTTAGCGTGCAAAGTAATTTAACTAGCGACGAATTAAACATATCTTTTCGAATTTATCTGAATCTATAATTTCAATATTATTCGTTTAAATGAGCTAGCGCACATCAATATGAAAAGATAATGCATCTTACATTTTTGCAACACAACATGTAATACGTATGTGTTTTGGTAAACATTGGATTTTTAACGATATTTATTTGCATTTTCCCAAAAACATCAAAATTATTGTTCTTATACCCATTATTTAAATACATCCAATTCTGTTTTCACAACGGTAGATAAGTTCCCGAAAAAACCGTGTAAAAAATATCGTGCATATGACAAAATAGAAGATTAGTTCCAGACGTGAAAACCCACTATAAATACTGGCAAAACCAAGTGCAATACCATATTTACCTATGGATGTTGAACCTTCTCCAGTTGCAAGACGATCTAAAATTTGGATCTTAGTATACAAAGAGATAGATTTCTTTTTCTGCTTTTGCATAGTTACGCCATTATAAATACAACATAAGTACTTACGATATTCTAAATACAACGTAAGTACTTGCAATATTCTAAATGCAACATAAGTACTTGCGATATTCTAAATACAACGTAAGTAGTTACGATATTCTAAATACAGCGTAAGTATTTACGATATTCTAAACACAACGTAAATACTTACGCCATTCTAAATGCAATGTACATAATTATATTCCAAACACAACATAAATATTTACGATATTTTAAACACAAGGTAAATACTCAGGTCATTCCAAACAAAACGCAAATATTTATGCCATTCCAATCGCAAGGTAAAAAATTATGTCCTTCTAAACACAACATAAATACTTTCATCCTTCTAAACTCAACGTAAATACATTCATCTTTCTGAACGACATAAATACATTCTTCTAAACACATCATAAATACCTGCATCATTTTAGTCACAGTATAAATACTTGCATCTTTCTAATCACAGTATAAATACTTGCATTTTTCTAAACACAGCATAAATACTAACATCTTTCTAAGTACACATTAATACTTTCCTGCTTCCTCTACAAAATATTAATATTTATATCCTTCTAACTACAACATAAATATTTACAACCTTCCATGCTTTTGTAAATATTGTATTTTTAACACATTGATTTTTTGCAACATTTTAAGCGTACTGCATGATTTTCCTAGTTTAACACGTAGATAAAAAACATCCTTTGCAATTGCATCCCGTATCTTTATACCCCCTTGCGTACACCTCATAAATACCTTTAACCCAATTTTGAACCTTTTAACCCAATTTTGAAAATATTTACATTCATAAATATACTTATATAAATACTTATATCTTTGTAAAAAAAAATCACTGTACAAGCTTACCTCTTTGTGATGTTTGCCCTTCTGAACTTCCAGGACATCGCAGAAAAGACTGACTCCAAATTTTGGAATAATTATTAATCCCTGCAAAGAAAGAATATCAAAAAATAATTTCGTTAAACGTGATGAAGTTTCTCTAAAGAATAATTCATGATTGTCTCAGGTTAACTTTCATCGTAGAGGCATCCGAAGTTCGTCAACTGAATTTTGTCCAGGATAGAATTGGGAGATTGCTGACAAATACTGTTTGTTTGTTTTTCATTTGTTTCATTTTTTATATAAAAAATTTGTTTTTCAATCGAGAGAATTATGATGTTCACAGCTTATGTTTATTGTTGATTAATACAAACTGTCTGGAAAGTCCAGAGACTGAATTTATTGCAGACAAACCATTAATTACTAGCCAGTTCTGTTTTTTCGGCACTAAAGTAGGAGTATTCCCCTACTGCCATGGGCGTTCGAACAGGGGCACAAACGGGGCATTTGCCCCCCCCCACACACATTGGGATCGGGTAAAAAATTCCACAAATTACAATCGTAACAATTTAAACGTAATTAATTTATATACATCATGTATGTGTTTTTGTATTGATGCAATACTGTATTCTATAATCTACTTGTGAAAAAAAAAACTAAAATATTAAATAATTAAATAAAAATTTACTGATGTAATTATTTGTCTCCAAGCTTTGTCCCCCCCCCCCCCGCTGGAAAATTTTCTGTGGACTTCCATGCCAACTGCCACGCAAGTTTCGACCTGTTTAGACCTGCACCGCTACTTGCTGCAGCAGCTCTCGATTTTGCTATGTGAGACGTTACCACGTGCAGTTTAGCCGCACCAATGGACGATCAAAGAGTGAACATTAAGTTTTGTGTCAAAGAATTTTTGTCAAAACACCAAATCATTGTATTGCCGCATGCTTCATATTCTGCAGATTTGTCATCTTCCAATTTTTTCTTATTCCCAGGACTGAAACGGGAATTGAGGCCATTCACGTGACAGAACAACTCCTCAGCATTCCGGAAAGTGCTATCCAGGACTGCTTCAAAGACCTCCAGAAACTCTGGATTGGATTGTTTTACCCCTGAGCGGCACTTTTTTGCACACCATGGGCTAAATGGCCAGGTCACATGGACCCCGAAGGCTCAGAGAAGGTTGGGGGAGGGGACCCACTGGAACAGCTGTTGGGAGACAGATGGTAGCCTCCCGTCAAGGCTATCCAGTGTGTTCTTTAACGTTGGGATGTTTTACCTCTGAGCGGCACTTTTTTGCACACCATAGGCTAAATGGCCAGGTCACATGGACCCCGAAGGCTCAGAGAAGGTTGGGGGAGGGGACCTATTGGAACAGCTGTTGGGAGACAGATGGTAGCCTCCCGTCAAGGCCATCCAGTGTGTTCTTTAACGTTGGGATGTTTTACCTCTGAGCGGCACTTTTTTTGCACACCATGGGCTAAATGGCCAGGTCACATGGACCCCGAAGACTCAGAGAAGGTTGGGGGAGGGGACCCACTGGAACAGCTGTTGGGAGACAGATGGTAGCCTCCCGTCAAGGCCATCCAGCGTGTTCTTTAACGTGCACAGGGTATGGCTCTCCCGCACACGGGGCCACGGCTTAACGTCCCACCGATGGGCTTTTTCAAGCCCATCGGTGTCCCCTACTGATCGTGGGCAGGGCGGGGAAATTTTGCGGAGATAAATCTCAACACTGACCCAGCTGGGACTCGAACCTGGGAACTACAGATTACGAGCCTGGCGCGCTACCGACTGAGCCACCCCCGCCCCTCCAGAAACTCTGCAATCGGTGTATTGATGTAGGAGGAAATTCTTTTGAAACAGATCCACAGCGCCAGAGTTAAGTACACCTCATTCTTGTTTATACCGTCAGTCTCAGAACTTTCCGGAAATAGGTTGTATAATACACCTAAACAGGCTCGGATCTAGGAAAAAATACGGGGGGCCAAGTGACGTAATCCAGCCGGAAAAGGGTAAAAGGGGGAAGAGTCTGGATTTCCGTTGCAGTGTAACATTTTCCCCTTCGTTTCAGAAGTTTTTAAAACATATTTTATGGGGGCGGGGGTGGTCAGTCGGTAGCGGGCCAGGCTCGTAATCTGTAGTTCCCAGGTTCGAGTCTCAGCTGGGTCAGCGTTGAGATTTATCTCCGCAAAAATTCCCCGCCCTGCCCACAGTCAGTAGGGGACACCGATGGACTTGGAAAGGCCGCCGTCCGTCGGATGGGACGTTAAGCCGTGGCCCCACGCTGGATGGCCTTGACGGGAGACTACCATCTGTCTCCCAACAGCTGTTCCAGTGGGTCCCCTCCCCCAACCTTCTCTGAGCCTTCGGGGTCCTTGTGACCTGGCCATTTAGCCCATGGTGTGCAAAAAAGTGCCGCTCAGAGGTAAAACAACCCAACCCAACATATTTTATGAAAAATGCGTGAAAAATGCAAAAATTTAATCATTTTTTGCCTCCATTATCCTTACTGGCATGCTCAAAGAAGAGGGGAGAGTGTTTAGCCCCTTGTTCCTCCCCCTAAATCAAGACCTGTGCCTAAAATATTGGAGAATTATCTTGCTATTACAGTGGAGAGCCGTATTAGGAATTCATTGAATTCAAGAACAGTTTTTTCCCGTGAATTTGACATTCATAAATTAACAGGCCCATAAATGAAAAATCAGATGTAAATTTCGAATTTTAGAAATATTCTCTCTGTTATTTTGTTTAACCTCTGAGCGGCACTTTTTTGCACACCATGTGCTAAATAGTCAGGTCATAAAAAACCCGAAGGCTCAGAGAGTTCAGAGAAGGTTGGGGGAGGAGACCTACTGGAACAGCTGATGGGAGACAGATGATAGCCTCTCGTCAAGGCCATCCAGCGTGTTCTTTAACTGCACAAGGTATGGCACCTTCTCATGCACACGGGGCCACGGTTACGACTACAGATTACGAGTCTGGCGCACTACCGACTGAGCCACCCCCGGGGACCACTGCTTAGCATCCCATCCGACGGGTTGGGTTGTTTTACCTCTGAGCAGCACTTTTTTGCACACCATGGGCTAAATGGCCAGGCCACAAGGACCCCCGAAGTCTCAGAGAAGGGTGGGGGAGGGGACCCACTGGAACAGCTGTTGGGAGACAGATGGTAGTCTCCCGTCAAGTCCATCCAGCGTGTTCTTTAACGTTGGGTTGTTTTACCTCTGAGCGGCACTTTTTTGCACACAATGGGCTAAATGGCCAGGCCACAAGGACCCCGAAGGCTCAGAGATGGTTGGGGGAGGTGACCCACTGGAACAGCTGTTGGGAGACAGATGGTAGTCTCCCGTCAAGGCCATTCAGCGTGTTCTTTAACGTTGGGTTGTTTCACCGCTGAGCGGCACTTTTTTTGCACACAATGGGCTAAATGGCCAGGCCACAAGGACCCCGAAGGCTCAGAGAAGGTTGGAGGAGGGGACCCACTGGAACAGCTGTTGGGAGACAGATGGTCGCCTCCCGTCAAGGCCATCCAGCGTGTTCTTTAACGTGCAAAGGGTATGGCTCTCCCGCACACGGGGCCACGGCTTAACGTCCCATCCGACGGACGGCGGCCTTTCCAAGGCCATAGGTGTACCCTACTGACCATGGGCAGGGCGGGGAATTTTGCGGAGATAAATGTCAACGCTGACCCAGCTGGGACTCGAACCTGGGAGCTACAGATTACGAGCCTGGCGCGCTACCGACTGAGCCACCCCCGCCCCATTCTCTCTGTATTTCAGAAGTTATGTCATTTGAAATATATTATAGTTTTTTCTTAACCATATTACTTCATACTTTTCCAAGTTTATATTAGTCCATGAAAATTTATTTCCATCAATGGCAATGATACAAATGAAGAAAAAATTAATTAAATAAAATGGTCGTACTGAAATTCATGAGCACATCTATTTTACGACGACACATTCAAGCACATATACACAAAAAGAAATATTGACAGTAGAATCTGCCATGTACAGTCGCTCAAAAAAGTATCCAACACTATGGTTGATTACAGAATTCATAAAAAAATATCTGGCTACGATTTGTTTTAGAATAAATGATCTGGCAACCTTCGCGTCACGTGACACGAATGTTAAGAAACACGTTATAGAACACGCTGGATGCCTTTGAGGGAGGCTACCATACGTGCACAAGGTAAGACTCTCCCGCACACGAGGACACAACTTAACGTCCCATCCGACGGACGGCGAGCTTTTCCAGGCCATCGATGCCCCTGCTGACTGAGGTCTGGACAGGGAATTTCCCAGACCCTTTTTCCACAGCTCTATTTTGCAGTGAAAAAACTCAACTCCATCGCAGGAGAGACTCGAACCCGGGAACTGCAGATTACGAGCCTGGCGCGCAATCGACTAAGCGAGCCCAGCCAATGTGGTATCTGACCCCACGATCTCCTGATAACTTGTCTGGTGCTCTGACCACTAAGCCACGGACGCCGAACAATCATCCCCTCTTGGTGGCTTTAAGCATTAAACCATAGACACAGTCATTGGAAATGTATCTGACTGTAATTGAGCCTAGTGTGAAAAAACTGGCATGTTATCGGGAGGTGGTAGGTTCAAATCCCACATCGTTAATGGCAATTTTCCTATATATTTAGGGGCGTGGTGGCTCAGTCGGTAGTGCGCCAGACTCGTAATTTGTAGTTCCCATATTCGAGTCCCAGCTGGGTCAGCATTGAGATTTATTTCCGCAAAAATTCCCTGTCCTGCCCACGGTCAGTAGGGGACACCGATGGGCTTGGAAAGGCCGCCGTCCGTCGGATGTAACGTTAAGCCGTGGCTCCGTGTGCGGGAGAGCCATACCCTGTGCACGTTAAAGAACACGCTGGATGGCCTTGACGGGAGGCTACCATCTTTCTCCCAACAGCTGTTCCAGTGGTCCCCTCCCCAAACCTTCTCTGAGCCTTCGGGGTACATGTGACCTGGCCATTTAGCCAACTGTGTGCAAAAAAGCGCCGCTCAGAAGTAAAACAGCCCAACCCAAATCCTTTATATTTATTCAATGTATATCACCAACAGCTGCATACTTGTTTATGATTCCTTTGCCTAATTATTTTAAAAGGAAATTGAATCTTTGCACATGTCGGAACGAAATGCCCTTAGCAGCCATTTGTTTCTTGCTGCAATACGAAAACAATACGAAGGCGCATGCGTCGGAACTAGGCTTTTATTGTACTTAACAGATCTCGCTACTCATCTCATATTGAATATAAGCAGTTGGGTTGGGTTGTTTCACCTCAGAGCGGCACTTTTTTGCACACCGTGGGCTAAATGGCCAGGTCACATGGACCCCGAAAGCTCAGAGAAAGTTGGGGGAGGGGACCCACTGGAACAGCTGTTGGGAGACAGATGGTAGCCTCCCGTCAAGGCCATCCAGCGTGCACAGGGTATGGCTCTCCCACACACGGGGCCACGGCTTAACGTCCCATCCGACTGACGGCGACCTTTCCAAGCCCATCGGTGTCCCCTACTGGCCGTGGGCAGGGCGGGGAATTTTGCGGAGATAAATCTCAACGCTGACCCAGCTGTGACTCGAACCTGGGAACTACAGATTACGAGCCTGGCGCGCTACCGACTGAGCCACCTCCGCCCCGAATATAAGCAGCAATTGCCTTCAAGATGCAATGATAGATTGTGCTTACGATTTTCGTGCGATCCTGTGAATAAATAATTGCACATACCGAAATCAGGAAATATAGGTAAAACAGAACCATGCCCATGTCGTAGAAGAATATCGTGTACCGAAGCCGCATTGCCTTCCTATTTTCCATGTATGCTGGGCCGATGGCAGTCACGAAGATCACATATGACGTCATTATCAGAAGAACTGGTTTCAGGCTTTTTAACAGAAACAACTGACGCAGATAAGGATCTAAAATAAGGCACAAGAAATCTGTATAAAATCTTACTACTAATTCTATAGTGTAAATTTGAGTAAAACATATTATTGATCTTTTAAAACTTACTTCTAAATAAAATCTTTGTTAAATATGTTAAATCTCTTCTTTAATCAATGTCAATCTTCAAAACCTAAGTAGTTAAATGCATATACAGTAAGCCTTCCATGTGCACGAGTTACATTTGCGCGAATTGGAATATACGAGAACTATTTTTAATGCCCTATTTTATGTCCGCGAACCGAGATTTAAATATGTGAATTAAGTTCAAAGTTTAGCTACCACTATTTTTATAATAATAAATATATCTAAATTAGGTATTATAACTTAAAATTTAATTATTTATTGATTGTATTATTAATAAAGTGAAAAAAAAATGGCTGAGGCAGCCATAAATCTTTTAAGTCGTTTTGTCCACAAATGCTTCACTTTTAGGCACGTTTACATTATGATCTAAGTTAAATAATTTGCATCTTGTGAACTTTAAAAAAATACAAGAATGTCCGGAGCCATGAAGGTTGGGTTGGGTTGTTTAATCTCTGAGCGTCACTTTTTTGCAAACCATGGGCGAAATGGCCAGGTCACAAGGATTCCGAAGGCTCAGAGAAGTTGGAGGAGGGGACCCACTGGAATAGCTGTTGGGAGTAGCCTCCCGTCAAGGCCATCCAGCGTGTTCTTTAAAACGTTGGGTTGTTCTACCTCAGAACGGCACTTTTTTTGCACACCATAGACTAAATAGCCAGGTCACAAGGATCCCGAAGGCTCAGAGAAGGTTGGGGGAGGGGACCCATTGGAACAGCTGTTGTGGGACAAATGGTAGCCTCCCGTCAAGTCCATCCAGTGTGTTCTTTAACGTGTACAAGGTATGTCTCTCCCGCACACGGGGCCACGGCTTAACGTCCCATCCGACGGACGGCGGCCTTTCCAAGCCCATCGGTGTCCCCTACTGACCGTGGGCACGGCGGGAAATTTTGTGGAAGGAGCCATGAAGGAGAAGGGGAAGATAATGAACTTAGAGAAGCTTGAGATTTCTTCGAAGATTGAAGCCGTTGAAGGTGCGTTGGCCGTAGGGAGTGCATTTTGGAATTAATGAATCCACGGTGTACAGTCGCTCAAAAAAGTATCCGAACACTATGGTTGATTAGAGAATTCAGAAAAATATATGGCAACGACTTTTTAGAAATTAGTGATCTGGCAATCTTCATGTCATGTGACACGAAGGTTGCCAGATCACTGATTTCTAAAAAAATCGTTGCCAGATATTTTTTCTGAATTCTGTAATCAACCATACTGTTCGGATATTTTTTTGAGCAACTGTACACTATTCTCCCAAAGAAGGAAGCCATCTACGTGAATTATCTAGCCAATCTACGTGAAGAATCTACGTGATTTGTTTCGTAAAATTAAAAAAAAATCTATTTCTATTGTATGTAACTTTTACAAAATGTAGTAAACTCATTTCTCCTTAATCTTTGGTTTTTATCACTTTTCATTTGTATTGCTTTGCGTAATTTACATTAATAGGTTTACTAAAAATATAGGTAGCGCGCCAGGCTCGTAATCTGTAGTTCCCAGGTTCGAGTCCCAGCTGGGTGAGCGTTGAGATTTATCTCCGCAAAATTTCCCCGCCCTGCCCACGGTCAGTAGGGGACACCGCTGGGCTTGGAAAGGCCGCCGTCCGTCGGATGGGACGTTAAACCGTGGCCCCGTGTGCGGGAGAGCCATACCCTATGCACGTTAAAGAACACGCTGGATGGCCTTGACGGGAGGCTACCATCTGTCTCCCAACAGCTGTTCCAGTGGGTCCCCTCCCCCAACCTTCTCTGAGCCTTCGGGGTCCATGTGACCTGGCCATTTAGCCCATGGTGTGCAAAAAAGTGCCGCTCAGAGGTAAAACAACCCAACCCAACTAAAAATATATAGATGTAATTTCAAACGATCCCGGAACCTAACCCCCTATTCATGCTGTTTCTTCAGCTTCGTTTGTGGGGCGGGGTGGCTCAGTCGGTAGCGCGCCAGGCTCGTAATCTGTAGTTCCCAGGTTAGAGTTACAGCAGGGTCAGTGTTGAGATTTATCTCTGCAAAATTCCCCGCCTTGCCCACGATCAGTAGGGGACACCGATGGGCTTGGAAAGGCCGCCGTCTGTCGGATGGGACGTTAAGCCGTGATCCCGTGTGCGGGAGAGCCATGCCCTGTGCACGTTAAAGAACACGCTGGATGGACTTGACGGGAGGCTACCATCTGTCTCCCAACAACTGTTCCAGTGGGTCCCCTCCCCCAACCTTCTCTGAGCTTTCGGGGTCCATGTGACCTGGCCATTTAGCCCATGGTGTGCAAAAAAGTGCCGCTCAGAGGTAAAGCAACCCAACTTACTTTTATATGTTTTTAAACTATGTTTGAAATAATACAAAGGAAAAACGTAAGTTTATAATGATTATTTTTATGGTAATAATTATATTCTATCTTTGCTCTATTGTATTCTTGACAAGTTAATTCCAATTGTTTATATTATTTCAAATCAAATTCAAAATTCCTAGAAGAGATCGAAAAATGAAATATGAGCCTTCTTACCTCCGGAATGAATGAGATCGTCGAAAATCTCCAACATGGAGCTCAAGAATGACATCATAAACTCGGACTGAAAACAAAAATCGGAATAACGACATAATACATGCTGCAATATTTCTTATATTTACTGTATACCTTTCACAAATTAACAATTCTGGCAATAAAGCAAGAACTGTACAAGAAATGACTCTATATAAAAATAACTATCGGTTATAATGGCCAGGGCCGTAAAAAACCATAGAAAAAAAAGGGTCACTAGCGAGAACTACTTATGTTCTACCGGGTCAGAAAGGGGCGGGGGTGGCTCAATTGGTGGCTCACCAGGTTCGTAATCTGCAGTTACTTGATTCGATATATACACCTAAAGGGTTAGTTATGGTAGTGAAACTTGGACTCTTTGTAAGCAAGACAACAGGAAACTTGATGATTTTGATTCTAGATGCTTACGCAGTATCTTGGGCATTAGGTGGTTTAACTTTGTAACTAATGATGAGGTTAGGCAAAGGAGTCAGCAACCTCCTTTGAGCAGCATATTGTGCAGAGAGAGACTCCGTTGGTTTGGCCGTGTGTTCGTATGGATAATTATAGATTAACGAGTAGGGTTATGAAGATTGTGCCTAAAGGCTTCAGAAAGAGGGGAGACCTAGGATGCGGTGGGCAGACAATGTCAAACAGGACCTTGTTAGAATTGGTGTGCAGTTGCCAGATGCAGCAGATGTGGCTCAGGACAGATATACTTGGAGAACTAAATTGCAAGGTCTGGTTGGACCTCGGTGTGGCTTCTTGAGGCTGCTTGAGGCTGATTATGATGAAAACTTGATAATTTACTTACTGAGTATATAAAAATATTTTTAAATTAATTGCTAATATTTTAGAATAAGTAGCTACCAGAGGAATTTTAAGTAACTTAACTTTAATTTAACACAATGTAAAAAAAAAAAAAAAAAAAAAAAATTCATTTCTTTTTTCCTTTCAAATTTCGTGTATTCAGTGACCTCGTTGTGGTCCTGACAGTCACTAACACAAGAACTGATTTTAAATAGACAGGTGTTTCAATTTAAGTTTTATCTCTTAAAATAAAAATATAGCTGATTATTTTGAAAAATTTGTCATTTAATTTTAAACATTCAAAAAATAAATAAATCACTTTTAAATAGCTTTAGTTTAAGTTTATAGAAATTAAATCTTTAAACACATCAACTTCCCCTTTATTTCACTCCTTAATGTGTAGCGCTAGGTATAAACTGACCCCTATTTGGGCGACACCACCTCCACGAATATACGAAAGATTCAGATCTCAAAAAAAATATTCAGTTCTGCGGTCGATGCCCCTTGGTTTGTTACTAACAGACAACTTCATAAAGATTCGGGCATCGACCACACATATACTCATATTAAATGCATCTTAAACAGGGTTTTATGAGGCTGTTAAAAATAATTCAAATGAGATTATTTCTCCTTTGCTTAATTATGATCATAATATTCTTAATAAGTACAAGAAGCCTAAAATGATGGCTTTCTCTGAGGAAAGCTACTCGTTTTAGGTCTCTTGTGCATGATATATGCTATTTTTAGCTTGTGTTTTATGTTAACCTCTAGGGCAGTGTCTCGCAAACTTTTTTACTCTGCGGCACACTGAATCTAATTTTTTTTTCCGCGGCACACCTAAAGAAGAATAAAAGCAAACTCTATATAATCGTCATTATATTTGCGCTTTGTTGACGTCATCAGCCTGGTTTTACTTGAAGATTTGCTCTCGTTCTTTAATTCATAACTCGGTGTTTGTTTTAAATATTTGTCCATTCTATGGCTTGAAATAATCAAAAATTAATACCAAAATTTGGAAAAAGTTTGATAAATACTTACAAGATCCTAGTTGATAAAATCTGAAAGATTTTTATTAAAGCACGTCGATAACACAAGTCAAGTCAAAATGAAATCTTTGGAATATCTAGTGTCAATTTGAAAATCTCTCGCAGCACACAGTTTGCGAGACACTGCTCTAGGGGCCCACCCACGGGTGGTTTACTTGTTATATGTTTTTACTAATGCCAACTGGGCATATTCTCAGATGGAGATGGTGATAGGTAAAGTTTTATCTGAAACATCGCATATCCATACATAATCTACGACTCGTAAACTGGAAGGAGAGATGTGTACCAACCGCCAGTGATGATGCACAGAACCGGCCAGGCCTAGCACATAATGTCCAACCCCTCCTCCTCTAAGCGCAGACCGTTGTTACCTTTCAAAAGAGATATTCTCTTCTGGAAAGGAACGGAAAAAGGAAGGTTGTCAAAAGAGTGTGGTCTACTAATCTGGTCATCTATGGCATTTTTGTCTCCTTTTTTCTGCCCTGTTGAGAAGTGGTCAACTTCACAGGGATCTGGTGCTGACCACTTATACCTACTAGACTGGAATATTTTATGGCTTTGAGCTGGATTATGGATCCTGGACTTGCTGCACTGGTAGGCTTCAGTTGAGGGAAAATGCATTAATGAAAGGTTTCTTACAGCAAAATTTAAAACAAAATTAAAGATTTGAATGTCGTTTGTTGTTATGCTCCCACAGAGGACTCTGATGAGAACAATAAGGATAGGTTTTACATACAACTTCAGGATATTTTGAATTCTGTGAAGGTTGGGTTGTTTTACCTCTGAGCGGCACTTTTTTGCACACCATGTGCTAAATGGCCAGGTCACAAGGACCCCGAAGACTCAGAGAAGGTTGGGGGAGGGGACCCACTGGAACAGCTGTTGGGAGACAGATGGTAGTCTCCCGTCAAGGCCATCCAGCGTGTTCTTTAACGTGCACAGGGTATGGCTCTCCCGCACACGGGGCCACGGCTTAACGTCCCATCCGACGGACGCCGGCCTTTCCAAGCCCATCGGTGTCCCCTACTGACCGTGGGCAGGGCGGGGAATTTTTGCGGAGATAAATCTCAACGCTGACCCAGCTGGGACTCGAACCTGGGAACTACAGATTACGAGCCTGGCGCGCGAATTCTGTGAAGAAAATAGATATCTCTCTTGTGCTAGGTGACTTCAATGCTAAAGTTGGTACTGACTCTGACCTATGGGCAGGGGTTTTAGGTCCGTTTGGCATTGGTTGTTCCAATGGCAAAGGGTAACATCTCCTACAGGTAAGTAAACTTGATGATTTGAGAATAACTAACACGTACTACAAAAACCGGGACATTTATAAATACCCATGGGCTTCACAGGAATATGGTAGATTATATTTTAATTAACAGCAAATGGCTTAGTTCGGTTAGGAATACCAGATCATACAGGGGAGTCAAATTTGGGTCTGATCATTACCTGGTCAAAAGTGTCACGTAATTGAAGCTTGGTGATAAACAGAAAAAAAAACTAAAATGATGAAAATTGGTCCTGCAGATGGTGCTTCAGTCGCTTTGAATGATTCCGCCCTTGAGCAAGTGTCTCAGTTTAATTATCTTGGGAGCTATTTAACAGATACTGGTGGTGTGCGACATGGGTTGGTTGGGTTGTTTTACCTCTGAGCGGCACTTTTTTGCACACCATGGGCTAAATGGCCAGGTCACATGGACCACGAAGGTTCAGAGAAGGTTGGGGAAGGGGACCCACTGGAACAGCTGTTGGGAGATAGATGGTAGCCTCCCGTCAAGGCCATCCAGCGTGTTCTTTAACGTTGGGTTGTTTTACCTCTGAGCGGCACTTTTTTGCACACCATGGGCTAAATGGCCAGGTCACATGGACCCCGAAGATTCAGAGAAGGTTGGGGGAGGGGACCCACTGGAACAGCTGTTGGGAGACCGATGGTAACCTCCCGTCAAGGCCATCCAGCGTGTTCTTTAACGTGCACAAGGTATGGCTCTCCCACACACGAGGCCACGGCTTAACGTCCCATCTGACGGACGGCGGGCTTTTCAAGCCCATCGGTGTCCTCTATTGACCGTGGGCAGGGCGAGGAAATTTTACGGAGATAAATCTCAACGCTGACCCAGCTGGGACTCGAATCTGGGAACTACAGATTACGAGCCTGGCGCGCTACCGACTGAGCCTCCCCCGCCTCCTGTGTGCGACATGAGAGATGTACAGAAGAATAGGAATTGCTGCTGGGACTTTTAAGAATCTGTGGAGAGAGTGGAAAAAGAGGTGTATACAACTCAAACTGAAATTAGGTCAAATTCTTCCACACAAACATTAAAATTAATAACACCCATATTTGCAGTTTCCACTTCCATGAAGTACTTAGGTATGATGATAGATAATAATCTTGACTTTGGAATTCACATTAATAAAACTGTCGCTTCAGCTTCTAAAAGAACTTATATATTGAGGTGTATTCGAAACTATATATCCTCCTATGCCCCAATGTTCTACAAAATTTACATCCGACCAAAACCCCAATAAAAGCTCAGAAAAAAAAAGAAATGAATCTCTCAAAATCGTTAGCAAAATTTATTTTAACCAAAGAGAATCTCTAACACTTACTGATATTCGTTCCAACTACCACATTCTCACTATTGAATCTAGGAGAAAGTTACGGTTTATTACCCTTATTCATGACACTATTTATAACAAGTCGTATCCCCTTCATTCGATTCTTACACCCTATATTCGATTACGACATCGCCACATCCTTCGCTCTGATGATAAAATGTTTTCTACTCCCAAGATTTTCAAAGCTAAGTGTATGGTGAAATTTCTTTTGCCTTTCAAGCAACCTCAACTTGGAACTGTCTACCGAGCGATATCACTTCTTTAAATCCTAAAACAAAAAAGTTTTAGAAAAGAAATCAAAAGATTCAATAGTGAGAATGTGGTAGTTGGAACGAATATCAGTAAGTGTTAGAGATTCTCTTTGGTTAAAATAAATTTTGCTAACGAATTTGAGAGCTTCATTTCTTTTTTTTTTTAAACAAAATTCAAAACTATATTACTCCACTCTTATTAGAATATTGAAACATTTGACCAACAATATCTCCTCACCTCTATTCCCACTCTCCGTCTTTGTCTGGGGCGGGGGTGGCTCAGTCGGTAGCGCGCCAGGCTCGTAATCTGTAGTTCCCAGGTTCGAGTTCCAGCTGGGTCAGCGTTGAGATTTATCTCCGCAAAAATCCCCGCCCTGCCCACGGTCAGTAGGGGACACCGATGGGCTTGGAAAGGCCGCCGTCCGTCGGATGGGACGTTAAGCCGTGGCCCCATGTGCGGGAGAGCCATACTCTGTGCACGTTAAAAAACACGCTGGATGGCCTTGACGGGAGGCTACCATCTGTCTCCCAACAGCTGTTCCAGTGGGTCCCCTCCCCCCAACCTCCTCTGAGCCTTCGGGATCCTTGTGACGTGGCCATTTAGCCCATGGTGTGCAAAAAAGTGCCGCTCAGAGGTAAAACAACCCAACCCAAATCCATGTTTGCCCCTTGTCTGGATTATCCGCAATATATTTTTCCCCCTGTTCATTCATTTAATATTGCTCTGTTATCTTAAACCTTCTTTTTCTTCCCCCTAAGTTTGCTATGTTCTTTCTATCATATTTCATATTATATGTTTGTCTTCGTCTGTGCAATTTGTCATTTTGTTTATATGTATCAAATAATTATGCAATTCATGTAAATATGTTTGCATTTTTGTACTATCATCAATATTTCATTTTAATTTCTCAAACGTACTGGGGCATCAAGACACTTAAAAGTTTAAATTAATATTTAAAATTACCTGTACCTTGGCTTTACTGAACCTCTTGCATGGAATAAATTATTATATTATTATAATAGTTTGGTTCTTTCTAAGTTAGTTATGGTAGCGAAACATGAACACTTTGTAAATAAGATAATAAGAAACTTGATGCGTTTGATTCTTGGGCATTAATTAATTCTTGGGTTTTTGTAAATTATGATGAGGTTAGAAAAAGCAGTCATCAGCCTCCTTTGAGCAACATTTTTTGTAGAGAGAGAGACTGCGTTGGTTCGGCCATGTTGCCCGTATGCATAGTTGCAGATTGGCAAACAGGATTATGAACAGTGTGCCTAAAGTCTTCAGGAAAAAGGAGAAACCCAGGATGCAACGTGAAGACAATATCAAACGGGACCTTGCTAGAATTATCCTACAGTCAATGTAGTCAATGGCGAAATGCAGCAGCAGCAGCTCAGAACAGACATGTCTGCAAAGGAAAATTACAGTCTTGTAGGTCTCCATGAGGATTTTGTATTTATGCAAGCTAAGATAAATCTCAACTTCTTTTCTTATCACAGATTTCAACTTCAAATGTTACATTTTAGCTTTTCTAAACCATTTTTCATTCCTTTTTTGTCTTCGACATTGGAGCGAAAAAAGTAACTAAAGAATTATACCAATCTGTTCTTACAGTTAGTTTCTATTCTGTTTAGCCCAAATGTATCATTCTGGGGAAGGGATTTATAGAACGAACGAGGCTACATAACGAATACCCAGTAGTAAACATTTTGAGAAACTTTGATTTAGAGAGCACGTATATCGACACTAATTTACAGAGAGCGAAGGTGTTGCAGCAGAAATTCCCTTACCTGTTATATTGATGCAAAACACTGAATTGATGGACCTCTTCGCCGAAAATTCAAACGCAGAAGGTCAAGATTGTTCTAGAAATGATCTTCTCGACAAACGAAATACGAATGTCATCTTAAAATCAAAAAAAATAAGTGGAAGTCTTTCCTGTTTTCAATGTCCTTCACATGTGCCTTTGCATAATGCTTTACGAAATATTTAAGTGCATTTTAAATGTTTGAAAGAGTGCAATATTGACAAGATCGTAGATTACCTGTCATTGTGAAAACAATGGGAGCAATTAAATAGGGACTGACGTGTGAGAGATTTTCCTTCAAATCACGACTCTTTAAATGTCTTGTTTATTATCCTGAAAGGTGGGCAAATCTCATATATGGATACAGACATCGCAATGCATTAAATGCTTTGTATCAACAACGTTCAAACTTTTCCTTTTCGCAAGTACTCCATTTCGATTGTTTTCTCATCTTTTCATTTCAGGCTGATTTTCATGTTTCCTGAACTGCCAGTGAAGAGCCCAAAATGCTAATAACTTTGCTTTACTTATAAAAATGCTTTTACATGTGTGCATTTCTGCTTTTGCATTGCGAATGCGATCTTTCAGGACATTATTTACATAAGACTTCTTTATACTAGTGACGTAGTGTCGCTGTAATTGAGAAAAGTACGAGTCTGCGCATTCGACTTTCAAGATTTTTCATACGTCATGGGTATTCAATACTCAATAATATGAGGGAGAAGTTGGGTGGGTTGTTTTACCTCTGAGCTGCACTTTTTTGCACACAATAGTCTAAATGGCCAGGTCACATGGACCCCGAAGGCTCAGAGAAGGTTGGGGGAGGGGACCCACTCCCCCAACCTTCTCTGAGCTGTTGGGAGACAGATGGAAGCCTCCTGGAAGAGCTGTTGGGAGACAGATGGTAAGCCTCCCGTCAAGGCCATCCAGCGTGTTCTTTAACGTGCACAAGGTATGGCTCTCCCGCACACGGGGCCACGGCTGAACGTCCCATCCGACGGACGGCGGCCTTTCCAAGCCCATCGGTGTCCCCTACTGACCGTGGGAGATAAATCTCAATTTTCCGGAGATAAATCTCAACGCTGACCCAGCTGGGACTCGAACCTGGGAACTACAGATTACGAGCCTGGCGCGCTACCGGCTGAGCCACCCCCGCTCCGAGGGGGGAGGGGAAGGGGGAGTCATGCCCACACAGCTTGCCGGGCAAACCCACGTGGGCTCGCTGTGGTAGCAAGGATCATCTTGATCATGACTGCACAGTAGAAAAGGCAAGCTTGTGTGAACTGCAGTGGCGAACATCGGGCGTATTCCCGTGACTGTCCCACGTGGAAGGAGGAAAAGGAGTTCAACGCTTGAAAGTAATGAACAACATCTCTTATGCTGAGACGAGAAAGCTCGCTGCACCGCTTGCCCCACCTGGCAAGGTATCCTATCCCGGTGCAGTCATTGGAAAGCCCATCGTTCCAATGACTTCGGTGGCGGTGCAGATAGACATCAGTGTACCACCTACTGAATCTTTCTCACTTGCAGCAAGATACCTCCTGACGCAGGCGAAACCGAGGTTGGTGACGATTTCGACACCAATCCCGGTTTCCATTCCTGCAACTCAGCCTTCCACCTCCACCGGAAGGCCTCCTCCTTTTCGTCCTCAGAGAGCTAGACCTTCTAAACCGAAGGGGTCCCCACCGGGGCCAAAAAAGAAAATTATTACTCCTCCGCAAAGGGCGGTCACTGATCCATGCCCCTCGGACGATTCCGAGGACATGGATACAAACCGCCCCCTATTCACTAAACCGTCCTCTGCGGCGGTTAAGTTGAATAGGAATTCGTCGTCCACCTATTTTTCTAAGTCCTGAGATGACCACACTCGTACAAGAGGATGGATTCCAGAGGAATATTGACGACATCAAGACCCTCCTTCAGGCACACCAGCTCATCTGTGTGCGCCTGCAGGAGACATACTTGCATCCAGTCACATATCCCATGATCCGGTACTTTTCGCTAGTAAGCCAGAACCAGGATGGAGATGGTCCAGCTCGCGCAAGTTTGGGGGTATCACCATCCTCGTGAGTAACCATTCTCCATTCCAGGTCGTACCCCTCACTACCAACTTAGAGGCAGTAGCCATCCGCTTCTTCGTGGCTGTTTGACTGTCCTTGACTGTTTGCTCCGTATATCTTCTACATGGAAGCATCGTCTTCCAGAAACACCTTGATGATCTCGTCTCGCAGCTGCCGTCCCCCATCCTCATATTGGGAACTTCAACGGACACAGTCCACTTTGGGGCAGTGCTGACACCAACGGGAGGGGGAGGGAGTCCTGGAGCAGTGGCTGCTGGATCCTTCTCTCTCCCTGTTGAACACCGATGACAGTACTTACTTTTGCTCCCCAACCCACACATTCACTGCCATTGGCCTCACCATCTGCTCCTACTCGACCCTTCCACTCTTTACATGGGAAGTCGAGGACAACCCTTACGGAAGTGATTACCTTCCTGCGGTGTGCACCATCTCCCGCTGGGGGTCTTGCAGCCCTTCACGTGTCTCACGGTGGAGACTTGATCGGGCTGACTGGAGTGGCTTCCAGCTCCTCTCTGAGCTCGATAACCCTCTGTCAGCCTGGAGACAATCAATGTGGCAGGAGCGGAGAAAACTGACTGTATCGTAGATGCAGCTGCATCAACAATTCCTCAAACGTCGACACTGTTTCCTCGTTTTCCGAAACCGTAGTGGAATCCATATTGCACCGCAGCTCTTAAGGCTCAGAACAAGACTTGGTGGGTGGGTGTTTGGGTTGGGTTGTTTTACCTCTGAATGGCACTTTTTTGCACACCATGGGCTAAATGGCCAGGTCACATGGATCCCTTAGCTCAGAGAAAGTTGGGGGAGGGGACCCACTGGAACAGCTGTTGGGAGACAGATGGTAGCCTCCCGTCAAGGGCATCCAGCCCTTGACGGGAGGGTATGGCTCTCCCGCACACAGGGGAGTGAGGGTATGTCTCTCCCGCACACGGGGCATGGCTTAAAGGGACACAGGGGAGTTGAGGGTATGTCCCGCACACAGTGGAGTTGAGGGTATGGCTCTCCCGCACACGGGGCCACGGCTTAAGGTCCCATCCGACGGACGGCGGCCTTTCCAAGCCCATCGGTGTCCCCTACTGACCGTGGACAGGGCGGGGAGTTTTGCGGAGATAAATCTCAACGCTGACCCAGCTGGGACTCGAACCTGGGAACTACAGATTACGAGCCTGGCGCGCTACCGACTGAGCCACCCCCACCCCCAGGGTGTTTCGGAGATATCCGACTTCCCCCAAACTTGAAGCGTTCAAACGTGCCAGGGCGAAAGCTCGTTTCGTCCGGCGCCAGAGCGAATCTTGGATCAAATATACATTATCTATCACCCGCACGACCAGTTCTAAGGTAGTGTGGGATGAAGTCCGGCAGCTGTTAATTGTTTTAACTTTTGTAACTCTTTAAACCACTGAAGTTTACATTTGTTGAAAAGAAATCAAGATTCAGTGAATTTGACGAGGTGTTTTAACTCCGTTGTCCGTTACCTCTGAGTTGCACATTTTTTGCACATAATGGGCTAAATGGTTCGGTCACTTCGATGTTTCAGAGAAGGATGGGGGAAGGGACCAACTGGACAGCTGTTAGGAGACAGAATGATAGCCTCCCGTGAAGGCCATCCAGCGTGTTCTTTAACATTGGGTTGTTTTACCTCTGAGTGGCACTTTTTTGCACACAATAGGCTAAATGTCCAGGTCACAAGGACCCCGAAGGCTTAGAGAAGGTTGGGGGAAGGGGACCCATTTGACAGCCGTTAGGAGACAGATGGTAGCCTCCTGTCAAGGCCATCCAGCTTGTTCTTTAATAAGGATATGGCTCTCCCGGACACGGAGTCACGGCTTAACGTCTCATCCGACGGACGACGGTCTTTCCAAGCCCATCGGTGTCCCCTACTGACCGAGGTCAGGGCGGGGAGTTTTGCGGAAATAAATATCAACGTTGACCCAGCTGCGACACGAACCTAGGAACTGCAGATTACGATCGTGACGCGCTATTTGAAGAGAAATCCTGACCCTGTAGAGGCAGGATGGAAAGCCAAATCAAGTGCAACACGAGTAAAAAGGTTGATCTGAATGACTTCGAAAGGAGGCTCATCGTTGGAGTGCGATGGTCAGGACCATACATTGCGGAGGTGATGGAACTCAACGGAAAAATCACGGGGCAAGTGTATGAAAAATGGCAACGGTCTCAAAAAAAAGTCCTCCAATCATGATAAATGAGGGAGGAAAAAGGCTCTGACAGACAGGGAAAGTGTTTATTGGCACGAACTGTACGGCAAAACATAGCTGTTCTGATTTAGATTTTGAACGGTAGCCAGTTCATCAGTTGAGAGAAACAGCCGCTTAGCAGTTCAAAACCCATTTCAACGAGAACTATGCCCATACAATTGAAATTTTTGAAATTTGGAAATTGTACCACGATAAATACGACGAAGTAGAAGGTAGATAGTTCACAATAATTCGCTCGGGGAGTTTATGTATCTTTAGTAAAGACAAAAGTAATAATTTAAAATGTCTCTGAAACACTCTTATAATTGGAAATAGCGGAAATCAATGTAAAGACTACTTAAGACTTAAAAATTGTTACAGTCCTTTATTAACAAAATAGTTTCCTCCTAAATAGACTGATTTCTCATCCTGTGTGATTCTTCACGTCAATAGATAAACAGATACATAAGATATATTTATATACAAACAACAACCAGTGTTGCGTCGGGTGCTCGAGTAACGTATCATCCGATTTTTTTCTCTACACAACTTTTCGCTATGCGATTGAAGTTTAGTGTCATATTTTCCGTCGCCAGGCTGTGGTTATTCTCGATGAAGCCTGTCGTCTTCTGCTGCCTTGTCCTAGATAGTTTCTTTAGGTAGGTTTTCTTGAAGTAGTCGTAGAACATGAAGAGAAAGAGACTAGCCAGGAAAATGTTTAAATAGATGATGAACTTGGAGACTTTACAATTGCTGAACATCAGCATTATGACGTAGATGAACACCATGACGAACTGCATCTGGTTGGGGTAAAAAAGGGAGAGTAAGAATAAAATGCAACGCGAAAGAAATAACTGATATATATGTTACCGCTCAAGTGCAGAAATCAGTTATTCTACAGATTATCTAGGTATTGTGCAGATTAACTAGGGTGATCCGTTATCGTACGGAAAATTGTTTCATTTCTCAAATTACCTAGGTAATCTGAAAATTACCTGGATAATCTGCACATTACCTACTTGGCACTCGTTAAAGTGAAAATAAGATCTTTGCTGGAACAACAGGAACGTTTCTGTACGCTTAAATTAACCTAATGTTATTTATCTAGTATCCGAGAGTAGAGTTGAAACCAGGGTCATCCCTCTGTCAACATGAATCAGTCGTCCGAATTATAAAAAACGCCCCCAAAATGAGCAGGCCAAGTGAGAACGAATCATTTTAGTGATTCGTTATCAAGAATGAATCACTTTACCGATTCGTTCTCACTTGGCCTCCGCTCATCCGGGGCGTTTTTTATAATGCGGACGAGTGAATCACGTGACACGAAGATTCATGTTCAAGAGATTCACCACTATGAGAGAAACAAACTTTTGAAATTTAACGATACAGAAGCCGTTAATGTGCACATTACCTAGGTAAAATGCGGAAAACTCTTCATTCCGCACGTTAACGGAGCAAATCAGTTAATCTGCAGATTAGCTAGATAGTGTGCACATTAACGGCAACATATACAAAAACGGCAAATTATACGGCAAAAGTAACATCCTCATCTTACGGCAATAGAGAATCAAATTCGGGGCTTCGTAACTGATTAATTCATTTCTTCCCAGTGTTGCGTACACGCAACATGAAGTTTAACTTCACAAAATGCAGTCAAAATGAACTTATTATACAAAACTCATCATACATGTGTTAAAAGGCATTCACAAGCTCTCTGTCTATGTGTTTATATTTTACAATTAGTCTAATACTTCGTGAAAAAAAATTAATTACTGAAAACATGTTTTTTTCAATATTTTTCAATAATTTATTTCAAGTGTTAAAATATATTTAGTTTAACTTTTATGTGCATATTCCTGAATGCTATATATGTGGGATACACATGGATATTTTTTTTCTTGAACATATAGACCTATGACACAGCAGTTGGGTTGGGTTGTTTTACCTCTGAGCGGCACTTTTTTGCACACCATGGGCTAAATGGCCAGGTCACATGGACCCCGAAGGCTCAGAGAAGGTTGGGGGAGGGGACCCACTGGAACAGTTGTTGGGAGACAGATGGTAGCCTCCCGTCAAGGCCATCCAGCGTGTTCTTTAACGTTGGGTTGTTTTACCTCTGAGCGCACTTTTTTGCACACCATGGGCTAAATGGCCAGGTCACATGGACCCCGAAGGCTCAGAGAAGGTTGGGGGAGGGGACCCACTGGAACAGCTGTTGGGAGACAGATGGTAGCCTCCCGTCAAGGCCATCCAGCGTGTTCTTTAACGTGCACAGTGTATGGCTCTCCCGCACACGGGGCCACGGCTTAACGTCCCATCCGACGGACGGCGGCCTTTCCAAGCCCATCGGTGTCCCCTACTGACCGTGGGCAGGGCGGGGAATTTTGCGGAGATAAATCTCAATGCTGACCAAGCTGGGACTCGAACCTGGGAACTACAGATTACGAGCCTGGCCCGCTACCGACTGAGCCATCCCCGCCCCCGACACAGCAGTGAATGATTTATATATCCGTTGCGCTGACGCAACGTTGGGAGTTGCCCTGCTCAAGTTCGTTCTGTGACAAGTCACATGACCTGTGCAGTCAAAAATAAGAACTCGAATTGAATGTTTGGTGCTAATGAAGTGTTCTGCAGTCTAAAAGCTTTGTAAGTTTAAGAATTATATCTGGCTTTGTGTTTTAACACGAATACTTTTGAAGCATCGGACCTCCCTTGTAAGTACATTATATTATAATATTCTATTATGACTTTCGTATTTCTTATGATATTTAGTTTTTCGTAAAAACAATGTTGCATTTTTAGAATACATTCTTTGCCCTATTTTTCAATTATAGAACTTAGAAATGGCTTTCTACAAACAGAGATTACAAACAGCTGAGGAAATTATAGCTGTTCTTGAGGAATTAGAGGCAGAAGAAGCCATTGATGCCGTCATCATACCTCCTGAAGTAGACGAACTTACTGATGAAGAAGAAATAGAAGATGGACGTATGATTATCAATGACGGGGGTGATGGATTACCAGTAGATGTGGGTACATTTGAAATTCATGCTACTTTAGACGACAAAACAGATATATCAGTACCTGAAACTATACAAAATACTTCTGAAGAACCAAAACAGAAAAAGAAGAAACCTATAACAAAATGGCTGGAGTGTGCCCCAACTTATACTGACACTCCTAAAAACTGTGAAGTTAGATGTATCGAAGAAATAAAGAATAAGTTTGGGAGTTTGACACCCATACAAATATTTGAACTTTTCTTAGACAAACCAATTTTGGATGAAATAGAGTTTTCAATCAAATATGCTCAAAGTAAAAACAACCACACATTTGCTATGTCACGTACTGACTTGGAAAAATTTATAGGTATCCTTATATTCACTGGTTATCACTCTCTCCCTCAAACAAAATTTTACTGGAGTTTAGATGAAGATAAAGGGATCCCTCTCATACGCAAAACAATGTCACGGAACAGATTTCATGAAATAAAGAAGTACATTCATCTTTCTGATAATGATAAGTTAGGTTGGAAAACTTATCAGATTTGTCTAAGACCTTTTTTTAATGAACTAAATAAACGGTACATGCAGTTTGGTGTATTTTCCCATAAGATATCGATTGATGAAGAGATGGTGCCATATTTTGGACGTCATTCTGCTAAGATGTTCATACGAGGGAAACCAGTAAGGTTTGGATTCAAACTTTACTGTGTGTATAGCCTCAGCTGGAGGTTATGTGTATCAGTTTGACCCTTATGGTGGAGCTTCACAGAAGACTAATGAAAACCTGGGTTTAGGTGAAAGGGTTGTAACAAACTTGTTGAAAGTTGCTCATGATCCTGAAAATCATATTTTTTGATAACTTCTTCACAAGCCATTACCTTGTTGTCAGAAATGAAATTCTTTGCAGCTGGTACAGTGAGAGAGAACCGAGTGGCTTCCTGTCCACTTCAAACAACAAAAGCCTTAGCGAAAGAACAAAAAGGGAACTTTGATTATAGATTTGATGGCAACAACAAAGTATTAGCTGTTAGGTGGCACGACAATTCTGTTGTAACAGTTGTTACCAACTTTGGTACCCTTGAGCCAATAATGAATGTAAAGAGATACAACCAGAAGGAAAAGAAGCACAACATAGTTCCTCAACCAAATGTTATCCACCAGTACAACCAAGGCATGGGAGGTGTGGATTTACATGACAATGCCATTGCAAACTATAGAATCAGAATTAGAGGCAAGAAATGGTGGTGGCCATTATTCTCCAATGGAATTGACAGTGCTATTGTCAATGCCTGGAAAATGTACCAACTGGCAACAGGCTCTACTATCAGTCAAATTGACTTCATATCCCAGATTGTACTATCTCTATTGAAAACTGAAGGTAAACCACCAACCTCAGAAAAATCATCAACCTTGGACGCCCCAACAGAAACAGATTGCCAGGAGAAGTGAGGGAGGACAGGACTGACCATATTATAATCCGCAATGAAGAAAATGCAAGGAGGAGGTGCAAGATTTACAAAAGCCAGACGATCTACATATGCAAGAAATGTCAGGTTCACCTTCACACACACACACAGTGTTTTTCAAAATTTCATGAGTGATGCCATCAACTTTGGTCAGTTTTTTCATATAATCAACAATGTTGTACATTTTGAGCAAATAAAAGCATGTGATCGAAAAAATAAATTTTTTTTATTTTTTTTACCAGGAAACTCTCAACGTTGCGCCAGCGCAACATTATGTGTGGTGCAAATGACAACACATACTGCTAGTTTTTAATATTTATAATGTTATTTCAATTATTTTAAAGTGAAATTGATGACAAAATACCATATTTTTTCGCAATTTTTATTTGTGGGAAGAAATGGGTAAGTAAATTTTTGTGGGAGCATATAATTAAATATGAATATAAAAAATTTATTAAATTCTCGAAATTTAGATTTTGAACGGTAGCCATTCAGCACTTAAAGACAAATGTTTCAATATTAAATATCAGAGATATCAAACGTAAGAATTCACCTCGGAAGTTAAACATATATGTGGTTTTCAGCCTTTTATGCTTCACGTACCCCCTGGAAATGTGTATGTAACTGTCGTACCCCTTGTATAGATAGATAAACTATAGTATAACAATGGGAATAAAATAAAACATATGTATACATACATTAAATTTTGTATTTATAAATTACATATATCGATAAACACATAAAATGACATTTTTGCACAGCAGTGTTGCCAACTTAGAGACTTTATTACTAGATCTAGCGACTTTTGAGCTCTCACGGCGTACGTCAAAAACTTTTACCGCGTACCCCACGTTGAGAACCACTGTACTAAGCCATGAGAAGTTTAAATCATAACAAAAAAAGAATTTAATTGGATCAGTAGCTATTATAAACTTTGGAAAAAAAACATGAAGTTTTGATCTTACCATTTGAAATGTGGTTAGATATTTTTTCCACCAGAGGAATTTCTGGACACTCGGCCCAAGTGCTGCAAGACCATAGTAGGTGTACATTACAGTGTGTACTATGGTGTTCAGCAAAGGGAAGAAGTAGTTGTAGCTGCCTGTAAAAGATTTCAAATTTTGGATTAAGAAAACGAAAACCTAATAAGCTACCGCAATCTTTCTGTTGAATTTAATTTAAAGTAAATCAGACTAAATTAAAGAATGATGATTTAGATTGAATAAGCAATATACCAATGTGGTCCAGTTTTCAATATCATTTTTCCTTGTGTTGTTTGGTATCAGATTTGCATATTTCTGCGCCAATGCGCAAAACTGGCCAGATCACAAGAGCTTTCTCCTCAGGGGAGCCATTGGGCAGCCGTTAAGAGACAGATAGAACCCCCCCCCCCCCATAATCTTTACCGAGCACAAGGTATGGCCAAAACCAACTAGATCGAACAGACCCAGACATTTCACAAGAAAAATTATTATTCATATGACACTAGTTCAAATTAAATTTATTTCTCAAAAATCATACCAGAAGTTATTTATTTTTAAAGATTAGTAATTAATTTTAAAATATCCAATAGCATTTTAATACATTTAATATCTAAATTATGTTTTTATTATTCTAAGTTAAATTGTTTGGAGTTAAGCTTTAGGCAAATTAAACGCCTTAAATATTTTCAATTCGCTTCCTTTTGCTGGACTTCTATTCGGGCCCGGCCTATCTAGAAGACGTGCTATGGCTCTCGTGTCCACGAAGCCACGACTTAACTCCCATCGAGATGGACGGGTAGGGGAACACCCCCTTGAGAATACTATAGTCAAGTTGACAGAAGAAAGAATTATTAAACTTATGCAGGAAGAGTAATGGAGGAAACAATTATTAACTACTTAATATTTAACGCATTTTCCAAGAAATTTTTGAAAACCTCCAAAACGAGGTGAATCCAGTCTCTAACCCTCCCTTCCCACCACACACTTTTACCATTTTACTGCTCGACTGAGTCGCTTGGCCGATATTTATTATTCTAGATCAGGAAGTGAACTTATGTACATATATTACGCATTTTTGAAGAAATGTTTGAAACACCTCCAATTCTCAGGGCGAAATGTTATATTTCAATGGAAACCCAGTTCTTGCCCCCCCCCCCTCACCCATTTTGCTTTTTCCTGCTCGATTGAGTTTTGCGGCTCTCCCCACCTTCGCTTTTTATTACTAGATCCTCCCACCTTCGTTTTTTCCTAGATCCTCCCCCTTTATTTTTTTCTAGATCCCCCTAAACTTTATATTTCTTCTAAATTCTTCCCCCCTTCGCTTCATTTTGTTTACAGTTCTTCCCCCCTTTATTTTTTGTAGAACTTCCCCCTTCACGTTTAATACATCCTCCCCCTTCACGTTTAATACATCCTCCCCCATCTTTACTTAATTTTTTCCTTTCGCTTTATTTTCTTCTAGATCCTCCCCCCACCCGTCACTTTATTTTTTTCTCGATCCCCCTACCCTTTATTTTATTTTTCCAGATTCCACCCTCCCCCTTCGTTTTACTTTTTTCCGAGATCCTCCTCCTTTCACTTTATTTCTTTTCTATATCCCCCCCCCTTTTCCTTTTACTAGATCCTCACCTCCTGCCCTTTATTTTTTTCTAGATCCTCAGTGACTTCACTTTATTTTTTCTAGACCTCCTTCCTTTCACTTTATTTTTTCCCGATCTTCCCTCCTTCATTTTATTTATTTCTAGATCCCTCCCATTCGCTTTATTTTTATTTTCCAGATCCAGTCCTGTAGATATATATTTGGGTGAAATAAACTTTTCAATTACTTTATGGTGAATACTGAGTGTAGTGTTCTTAATAAATATGTATGAAAATTGTCAAAAAGAGAAAAAAAAGTTTTTTCTACTTTATAAAAGTAAAAAAACTGGATGCAATTTATATTAGAAATTCATTAATCACTGAAGAACATAAACTCACCGGGTTCGATTCTTAATCCTCCCCACACTGCAATGGGTACTGTGGCATGATGGACCACGTGAAGGGTAGATATGTGGGCAAACTTCTTCCTCAATACAAAAAATATCTGTAAAAAAAAATCAAAATAAAGTTTAAACATAAAAGTCCACAGTTTTTACATATTGGATAAATTTAGGATGCTCTTCAAATTAAAAAAATATGAAGTTAGACAATGATGAAAATAACTTTCTATCCGAAAATATCACTGCGTTGAGTTCCTTTGGGAACTTTTTATTTTCTTTACACAACAAACTAGATCGCAAGGGTTGGATTTTTTTCACCTCCGAATGGCACTTTTTTTGCACACAATGAGCTAAATGGCCAGGTCACAGAAAAGATTGGGGGAAGGGGACCCTCTGCAACAGCTGTTAGGAGACAGATGGTAACATCCCGTCAAAGCCATCCAACACGTTCTTTAACGTGCATAGGATATGGCTCTCGTGTACACAGGCCGCTACTTAACGTTCCATTCAGGCCGGGGTGGTTCAGTCGCTGGCTCAGTCAGAGTTTCATGCTAGTAGTTTCCAGGTTCGAGTCCCAGATGGGTCAACGCTCATATTTATTTCCGCAAAACTCCCCGCCCTGCCCACGGTCGGGTAGGGACACCGATGGCTTGGAAAGGTCGCCGTCCATTGGATGGGACATTAACCCATGGGCACATGTGCGGGAGTACCCTGTGTCATACCCTGTGTACGTTAAACAACACACTAGATGGCCTTAACTAAAGGCTACCATCTGTTTCCCAACAGCTGTTCCAGTGGGTCCCTTTCCCCCAACCTTCTCTAAGCCTTCAGGACCTTGTGACCTGGCCATTTAGCCCATTGTGGGCAAAAAAGTGCCGCTCAGAGGTAAAACAACCCAACGTTAAAGAACATGCTGGATGGCCTTGATGGGAGGCTACCATTCTGTCTCCTAACAGCTGTCTGTTGGTCCCCTCCCCCAGCCTTCTCTGAGACCTCGAGGTGACCTAGTCATTTAGTCCACTGTGTGCAAAAAATGTGTCACTCAGAGGTAAAACAACCCAACGTTAAAGAACACGCTGGATAGCCTTGACGAGAGGCTACCATTCTGTCTCCTAACAGCTGTCCTGTTGATCCCCTCCCCCAGCCTTCTGAGATCTCGAGGTGACCTAGCCATTTAGTCCACTGTGTGTAAAAAAAATGTGTCACTCAGAGGTAACGGACAACGGAGTTGAAATATCTCGTTAAATTCACTGAATCTTGATTTCTTTTCAACAAATGTAAACTTCAGTGGTTCAAAGAATTACAAAAGTTAAAACAATTAACTGCTGCAGTGACTGTTACAAAAATTCAATGATTAAGTTAATTATTGATTTATTGCCCAAATTACCTCTCTGGGCATCAAGAAGTTGATGTAAAAAACAAAAGAACTGTTATCCAATAAATGATACTTACCGTGTCTGCGAATTCTACAAACTTTGTGAAGAAAAACCACCAGCCAAGTTCTGCCATCTGAAAAGGTATAAAATAAAAAGTTTAGCCATCGTTCCATTTATTAAAAATAAACCAATAATTCGCACACTGTAAAGTAATAAGAATATTCCACAACACTTGGAAGTAGAGATATTGTAACATTGTAGAGAAGTGGTTCCTGTTCTTTTTCTGTACACATTCCTTCAGCGACAAACTTCACTTACCACTTCCGATATTTTTTAAATTTAGCAGGAGGTAAATTTATTGTATAGAATTAATGCATACAGCAAAGCACACAAAACATTTTTAGCATAAAAAACTTCAGTAGGAATATGAAAAAAAAAACAGTAATAGGGTTATTTTAGCAGCTCTGAGTAGCACTTTTTTTGCACACAACAATCGGGCCTGAATCAATTATAAAGCAACCCGAAGGTGCTCAGAAAATTGGAGGGGGGGGGGGGGGAGTGGACCCACTGGACAGCTGTTGGGAGACAGATGGCAGCCTCCCGTCAAGGCAATCGAATATGCTATATATAATGTATATGGCTCTCTCGCACAAGGAGCCAAGACTTAACAATTAGCTTGGACACATCGCATAACAATTATCCGGGGCACATCGTATTCAACAGTCGAAGAGAAGACGCTGCGAGGCGTGTATTGCTGCTCAGCGGGGCCATTTCTTACAGTTCCTCTGATGCACACTTACATATTTGTTCTCATTGCTCATTTACTGTGGGCTCTAATAACTGGAAAAAAACTAATTAACTTCAGACTTTTTTTCTTGCACTCTCCAAACGTGCTGTAAATCGGAAAGAAAACGTTTCTGGCCTAATGTTAATAGGAAGCTTTTTTTTTTCATCACTATGCGCAGTTGAACACGTTCCCAAAGTTTGACTAGACTTTTTGGCAACACCCTGTATATCTTTAAATAAACTTTATTGTTGTATAGCAAGAATTGATTACACTTCCAATATTTAATTTTTCCATATAAACATTCGAAGTCTTTAAACTGCATCAATATTAAACACCATCATTTATGAAACCCAATTTTTTGTAACGCTGGGTAAGTCGGTTTAAAAATCTTATTCTTTACTGGGCAGCAGAACGTGCTCAGTTGATATAAACAAATCCTCGATCCGGAATAATGAATACCTGAATTATAGTAAGATTTCTAAGCGGTAATTTTTGCTGTTGAGAATATGTAAATGCCATCTTCACATAACATAATGCAAATTTTGTCTGTTGAAGAAGCAACAGTTATACTGACTAATTGTATAAAAAATACACCGTTTGCCAATTGTATACACAATGCATTATGCTTTGTGAAACTTGAGAAAATAAACCATTTAAAACTACTTGAATATTCAATTTCTAAACAAGAACATAATAATAAAACTCCTACTTGTTATTATTTTACTTATTGAGAGAGTATTGATGGCAACAGATCAGTGCTGCCATCTAGTGAAAGAAAGTTTGATATTAAAACAAAAATATTTCAACTTTCAAAAAATTATTTTTTTCAGCGGTTCTCATGTACTACATTTAATTAAACCAAGCAAGTATATAATGTTTACTATTTAATCAAATCAACCAAGTATATTATAACCGAATAAATATATTTTTTTACCTCGAATCCCCTGAATCAATTCGCCAGTCACGGGGGTAAATAATGTAGCCAAAAATCTGTTATGTGGCCACTACGGTTTTTTCTACTGTGATCGAAAATGATCAGAAACAATCAAATGGAATTTAAAATCGTAGATGGGCAAACCGAGAACCCCAACCATTGAATTAAATAAGCCTATCTCGCTTATAATTATAATTAGTAATAGCAGAAATATGGTTAGAAAAGTATTAATTCTAAATATACGTATCCAATAAATATCTGATAAAAGATTTGTTATAATCTATAATAATAAAAGAAGGTGTCTGTACAGTCGCTCAAAAAATATCCGAACACTAGAGTTGATTACAGAATTCAGAAAAAATATCTGGCAATGATTTTTTTTTAGAAATTAGTGATCTGGCAACCTTCGTGTCACGTGACACAATTGTTGCCAGATCACTAATTTCTAAAAAAATCTTTGCCACATATTTTTTCTGAATTATGTAATCAACCCTAGTGTTCGGTTTTTTTTTTTTGAGCGACTATGTCTGTGGCAACCATAACTCATCGGGAAATCACAGTGGACGCTTTAAATCTTCAAAAAATGTTTCTAGTTGTGGTCCGAATTGTAGTGCGAAATTTCAAGTCGAAATTCCAAAAGGGGGGCTTGCTAGAAGCAAAAATATTTAGCACGCTATTCCTACGGGGGGGGATAATCGCTATCAAATTTATTGTTGCCATTTATTTCTCCCTAATTCTGAACATAAAAGTCATAACGTTAGAATCTGCTACCGTTGCCAGAATCCCACATTTCCAAAGACATTATTTTAAGGCGTCCCATTGCAGCTTGGGACCTGATTTTTTTTCTCCAACACGGGTCAGACAGGGGGAACCCGCCTTCGAAATTGTTTACATCGAGAACCACAGAGTACCTGTCGAAATTAAGCTCTCCATAGCTATAGCTTGCGACGAGCGTAATAATAGAGCAGTAATAATCTTTGCAATACCGGACCATTCATCGTCTTGAGTATGTGCTAAAAATGTTGGGGGAGGGTGTTGGATTGATTTACCTTTAAGCGGCACTTAAATTTTGCACGCTATGAGCTAAATGGCCAGATCACATGGACCCTGAAGGCTCAGAGAAGGTTGGAGGAGGGTACTCCACTGACCAACAGGCTTAACGTCCCATCCGACGGACTTTAACCAAGGCCATACGATGTCCCCTAACTGACCGTGGGCAGGGCCGTGGTCAGGACGGAGAATTTTGCGGGGATAAATCTCAACGCTGACATAGCTGAGACTCGAACCTAGGAACTACAGATTACGATCCTGGCGCGCTACCGACTAAGTCACCCCCTCCCCTTCGGTGGAGACTCCCAAAACCAGCCTTTAGTGCAGTAAAAAACATATGCAGTTTAAAAATAAGACCTGGGCAGCGACAGTTTGTGAAGAGACGAAGCCACTGGCCACGTAGGAACATAGTTTTTTAACCAACCACCGGGACACACGGAGGAGGGGGGGGGGGATAGTCGTATAGGAAATTTGGACCATGTATCATGGGAGCAACAGGTGAGCACAATCTGTCGTAACGAAAATGAAAATCTCGATAGTTTAGGTAGAAACGACGCCACGGGCTATGCGAGAGCTTGCTGACATCAGCAAAATCGTGAAATTTTAAATTTGCTGACGTCCACGTCAGCAACGACCCAAGAAAACACCGCGAAATTTTCGTTGTATTGAAACTGCGCTAAAATGTCGGGGAGGAGAGGTAATAATTTCAAAACTTACCTTTTGATCAGTGAAAATAAGAATATACAGATTGAAAGTGGCGGCAGGTCGGCGCAGGGTGCCGTTCAGCTAGTAACATATAAATTAACTCTTATGTTCGTATCATTTCATTTATATATTGTAGAAGATGAGAGAATAATAAAATCTATCTCTCATGATTAGGTAGTTCCCGGATGGTCATAATGCCTTCTCTTTTATAACCAGATATGTATATATCTTTCGCCGTCCCGTGGCCGAGTGGTTAGCACGCTTGGCTACTGATCTAAGGGACCTGGGTTCTGAGCCCCGGATTTAGGCATGGATATGTGTTGACTTTCTGCTGAGGTTCTGCCATCCTCTCAGATCTCCTACTGTGGCATATAAACTGACAGGCTCCTGTCAGACCTCTGTGGCAAGCAGCTGCTTGAGGGGGTATTTATTTATTTTATATATCTTTAATCATAGATAACAGCCTTTATCTGTGATACTTAGTAGAATTGTTCGTGCTGCCATCTAGTGAACATTTATAGCAGAGGAAATGTAGCGAAATAGAAATACATTTATAGTAGAAATAGGTTCAGGAAAGTCCAGAAAGAGTAAGACCTTGAGATTCATAAACTACCATCAGAGAAGTTTTCGAATAAACGTATTTAAATGAGGTTACACACATGGATCCCAATTATTTGCCCTTGTGGCTCCTTTGGCAATAATAAAAATTAAAACAGATAAACCCCAATCAGGCACTATATTAGACTTTGAGATATGAGCCCTAGGCTTGGAGCAAATAAAATTAAAGATATTAGGTCCCAATTTCCTTTCTGCATCAAACAAGACTTAAAAACAAAAAATCAACAGATCGAACAAGGTATAAAAAGTAACAGAGGCAGTTTTTTTCTTCAGTTCCATTACCAAAAATGCCTTTTTTTCGATGATCAATCATTCAATATTCAACGTGCAATATTTACTGTTCAAAAAAGGTGTTTTATATAAATTTTCTCTAGTGATAACCTCACGGTTGTTTTTTGGTGGTGAATTGAAGAAAAAAACTGTGATTCTGTTACTTTTTATAACTTGTTATATCTATTGATTTTTGAAGTCCATTTTGGTAGGAAAGGAAATTGAGATCCAAGAGTATTGGACCACAGAAAGATTTACTCTTCATAAGTGGAAACTTTTAAAAATTCAGAAACACTTTAATTTTTATTCTTATTTTCCTACATTGCGATTTACACGTCCTATTCTTTGTTTGGGATAGCAGGAAGCTCAAAGTTGAAGGGTTTGTAACCTTCCCACTACATACGATCTATCTATCTAAAGACCTGTATTTGTGATAGCAGGAAGCCCAAAGTTGAAGTGTTTGTAACCTTCCCACCACATTTTAATCTATCTAAAGATCCCTTGCTCCTGCTATCCTGTTGTGATTGTTCTGAAGTGATGAAACTGGAAAAGTATCCTGTCCTTTCTGCATCCCTGAAGGATTTTCTCATATGGGCAGCATAGTTAAGCCAAATCAGAATATCTCTGTCCAATATGCTGTTCAGAAAAGGTTTGCCTACTCCTCCAAAGTTCAACCATCTAATATAGTATTTAATATTAAATGTAACGATGAAATTGGACAAGGTTTTCATAATAGTTCAATATAAGTGTAAAACAATGTTAACTTGACTTGCATTCTCAAAATATCTACAGACTATAAATAAAATTTTTTACCAAAAGTTCGAACGGGTGAGTACGTCATTAAAATCTCTAAAAAAAAGGTACCGAATGGTTATCTAAATCGAATCTTACTAACGTCGCTAAAAATATATTTCGTAATTCCTCTCCACTTGCCTTCAAAGGATAAATTTCATATTTACATGAAATGCAAGAGCTAATCTTTGCACCCTCAACGTTTATTCTAATAAAATAAATAATAAATACCCACTCAAGCGGGGGTGGCTCAGTCTGTAGCGCGCCAGGATCGTAATCTGTAGTCCCCAGCCGGGTCAGCGTTGAGATTTATCTCCGCAAAATTTTCCGCCCTGCCCACGGTCAGTAGGGGACACCGATGGGCTTCGAAAGGCCGCCGTCCGTCGGATGGGACGTTAAGCCGTGGCCTCGTATGTGGGAGAGCCATACCCTGTGCACGTTAAAGAACACGCTGGATGGCCTTGACGGGAGGCTACCATCTGTCTACCAACAGCTGTTCCAGTGGGTCTCTTCCCCAGCATTCTCTGAGCCTTCGGGGTCCATGTGACCTAGCCATTTAGCCCATGGTGTGCAAAAAAAAGTGCCGCTCAGAGATAACCCAACCCCCCTCAAGCAGCTGCTTGCCACAGAGGTCTGACAGGAGCAGGTTAGTTGGCTACTATGCCATAGTAGAAGGTCTGTGAGGATGGCAGGACCTCAGCAGAAAAACAACACGAACATCCATGCCATGCGAAAATTCCGAAATGCACTTCAAGGCACTTGAGTGGGCATTCAATTTTCATTCCGGAAAAAAAAAAAAATTCTTTCAGAATGCAAATCTTAACTCCAGCTCTTCTAGCTGATCCACTTTCTACCTCCAACTGCTCTTTTTCATTTAAAAGAGAATGCATTTTTTTTTGCCTTTTTGAAATTTTTAAATAGAAATTTCATCAAATATATGTAGACGATTATGAGTGATTGACGGACGACTGACAGATGTCAATCAGTGATGATGTAGAAATAGTAGAGAACTGAAAACTTTCATCTAAGAATAATCTAGGTCGTAGATAACAGGAAAAATCCGAAATTTGACCTCTGAATGTGACCTTCAAGGTCAAATAGAGGTCACATAAAGGAAAAACTTTGATTCTACCAGGGCTAGATCGTGAAAATTCCTGGAGATATTTTGGATCATAGATCTCGGAAATGTTGAATTTTGGTTGTGATGGGTCCTTTGAGGTCAAAGGTCAAATGCAGATCTACCAGTGGTAGGAGTCTAAAAATGTATGTCTGAAGGTATTTTGATGGTGGATCTTAGAAATTATGCAAAATTTTGGATGTGAGAGTCAAAGGTCAAACCCGATATACGGGCGCAAGGGTGGGGGGGGGGGGGGCTAAAATTGGTGAATAGAACTATTTCCTGCAGTAGAATTCAAAAATGAAACGAATTTTCAGATCCGATGTCGCATTCAAGGTCAAATAGAGGTCGGTTTTACCTCTGAGCGGCACTTTTTTGCACACCATGGGCTAAATGGCTAGGTCACATGGACCCCGAAGGCTCAGAGAAGGTTGAGGAAGGGGACCCACTGGAACAGCTGTTGGGAGACATTTGGTAGCCTCCCGTTTAGGCCATCCAGCGTGTTCTTTAACGTGCACAGGGTATGGCTCTCCCGAACACGGGGCCACGACTTAACGTCCCATTCGACGGACGGCGGCCTTTCCAAGTCCATCGGTGTCCCCTACTGACCGTGGGCAGGGCGGGGAATTTTGCGGAGATAAATCTCAACGCTGACCCAGCTGGGACTCGAACCTGGGAAATACAGATTACGAGCCTGACGAGCTACCGACTGAGCCACCCCCGCCCCCTCAAATAGAGATGGGATTGACGGGCTAGGAATCAAATGGTGCCGAGGCAGCGTTTCATTGGAATTAAAGACTTTTTCCACTTACTCTAACTGAATCCGGATGCATCTTGTCTTCGGAACTGCAGGTGAAACTCTGTTTCCCTCTTGAAAGTACGCCGAAGGCCTGAAAAATACATTTAAAGAATGGAAAATATCAATTTATGTTCATAATAATCAAGAAATGTTAATTAGACTACAGCTTAGAGTTAAAAAGCACTAAAGTTGAAAAAACAAATGGAATGGGAGAATTCAGTCTTTAAAAGAGATGGTAAGAGACAAAATATTAATAATATGTTGATTGTTTTTGCTCTTAGGTGCACTTTTAGAAATATAGAGGACAAATTGACAAGGTCACAAGGACCACGAGGGTTCAGAGAAGATTGGAGAAGGGAACTCCCTGGGCAGCTATTAGGAGACAGATGGTAGTCTCTCGTCAAGGCCATCTAGCTTCTTCTTTAACTGCACAAGTTATGGCTCTTTGGCACACGGAGTCACGGCTTAACGTTCCATCCAATGCAGGACGGATGGTACATTAATTAATTAATTTATTTATTATGAGAACTAGAGACAAAAGTCTAATTAAATAGTCAGTGCAAAACAATTAATATAGGAAAAATGCATAAAATAAAGAGAAAATAGAATGTGTCAAAGTAACAAACGATAGGCCTAATCCAATTTCAAAAAGAATAACAGATATTATTAAAGTTCAATTTATAAAAATTCAACTGGTAGTTATTTTTTTAAAGTCTGGTAAATAATTTTAAAATATTCTCAATTATTTTAATAACATGCTTATAAATAAATAATTGTTTTAATTCATTTTAAAAACAAATAGCTTTAACTTAAATTTTAAACAAATCACATCACTGGAATTTTTATACAAAATTATTATCCCTCCTTTCTTCCCTTCTTTACTCAAGGCTGTCCAGGCCTGGTGTGTCTTTGGTTTGCTTTACCTCAGAGCAGCACTCTTTTGCACACCATGGGCTAAATGACCAGGTCACAAGGATCCCGAGGGCTCAGAGAAAGTTGAAGGACTCACTGGACAGCTGTTGGGAGACAGATGGTAGCCCGCCGTCAAGGCCATCCAGCGTGTTCTTTAACGTGCACAGTGTATGGCTCTCCCGCACACGGCTTAACGTCCCATCCGACGGACGGCGGCCTTTCCAAGCCCATCGGTGTCTCCTACCGACCGTGGGCAGGGCGGGGAATTTTGCGGAGATAAATCTCAACGCTGACCCAGCAGGGACTCGAACCTGGGAACTACAGATTACAAGCCTAGCGCGCTACCGACTGAGCCACCCCCGCCCCGCGATAGAGGAGATTGTCCAAATATGCGTTAGAGGAAAGTTTGTCAGTATACATTGTAGGAAAATCTCTTGGTACACGTTGGATGGAGTGTTTGCAGTAGATGTGGAGGGAAGGGTCTAGGTGTATATTTATGGGTTGTCCCACTACATGTTGGAGGGTTGGGTTAGGTTGTTTTACATATGAGTGGTACTTTTTTGTACACCATAGCTAAATGGCCAGGTCACATGGACCTCAAAGGCTCAGAGGAGGTTGGGGGAGGGAACCCACTGGAACAGCTTTTGGGAGACAGATGGTTGCCTCCCGTCAAGGCCATCCAGTATATGGATCCATATATCACAGGGTAATGATCTCCCGCACACAAGGCCATGGCTTAACGTCCCATCCGACGGACGGTAGCCTTTCCAAGCCCATCAGTGTTCCCTACTGACTGTGGGCAGAGCGGGGAATTTTGAGGAGATAAATATCAATGCTGACCCAGCTGGGACTCGAACCTGGGAATTACAGATTACAGGCCTGGCGCGCTACCGACTGAGCCACCCCACTCCCCTTGTTGGAGGGAGTGTCCTAGTAAACATTGCAGGTATGGCCCAAGTGCACGTTGGGGGGGGGGAATTCCAGTACATGTGACGGGTATCCAAGTACATGTAAGGGGATGTCCGTATACTCGTTTGAAAGAATGCCCAATACATGTGGAAGGGAGTGTCCCAGTAGTACTAGAATACTCCCTCCTGCAGTAAACAGTCCCATTACACGTGAAAGGAACGTGTCCTAGTACACCACGTGAAAGGAGTGTCCAGTACACGTGAGAGAGTCAGTGTCGTAGTACGCGGATCTAATGCCCCAGTACATAGGGAGGGGTGTTTCCCCCCTATACATTGGAGAGAAGTGTTCTATATACATTGGAGGGAAGGGTCCCGATATGCATCAGAGGGAAGGGTCCCGATATGCATCAGAGGGAAGGGTCCCGATATGCATCAGAGGGAAGGGTCCCGATATGCATCAGAGGGAAGGGTCCCGATTTACATCAGAGGGAAGGGTCCCGATTTACATCAGAGGGAAGGGTTCCGATATGCATCAGAGGGAAGGGTTTCGATATGCATCAGAGGGAAGGGTTTCGATATGCATCAGAGGGAAGGGTTCCGATATGCATCAGAGGTAAGCGTTCCGATATGCATCAGAGGTAAGCGTTCCGATATGCATCAGAGGGAAGGGTTCCGATATGCATCAGAGGGAAGGGTTCCGATATGCATCAGAGGGAAGGGTTCCGATATGCATCAGAGGGAAGGGTTCCGATATGCATCAGAGGGAAGGGTTCCGATATGCATCAGAGGGAAGGGTTCCGATATGCATCAGAGGGAAGGGTTCCGATATGCATCAGAGGGAAGGGTTCCGATTTGCATCAGAGGGAAGTGTTCCGATGCAAATTTTTTGGGGAAAGTGTGCCAAACGAGTTGGAGAGCAGTGAATGCAAAGGTACACAAAAATAAATTCAAACGAAAATTTTCTCTTACCTCCTTGACGAGATAAATATTGCTTATGACGAGTACCATATTGTAGAGGAACATCGGGTAGCGAAGATCAAATGGTTTCTTGTTTTGCATAATAGCCGGGCCGACGACCTTCACGAAGAGAACGTAGAGGGCGACGAGGATCAACGTCGGCAGCGGACCTTCCATCAGAAACCAATTCGTAACTCGGGGATCTGAAATGGAAAGATTTTGTTCAAATCAGGATCAGCGTCGGCTCAATCAACACAGAAAATGTTAATGTTATTAATCCAAAGTTATGACATTAACATTTGAATATTGTCCAAAATTAACTTGAATTTGATAATTTTTAATAGATATACAACTTTATTTTAATTTATTATTAAAAAATATCACTCTATAATCTTGGAAAAAATCTTTTTCGATGTTGGAAATTACAAGTACTTTTTTTTGTATTGGTTAAATCAAATAGTAGAATTTGAGTGGATTGTTTTCTCTCTGAGAGACACTTTTTTTTTGCATTCTTTTTCTTTGAAAACTAGAAAATGTGATTCAATTAAAATAAAGTGCATAACTCTTAAAGTGACAGGAAGATTAGAAGATGTGATTTCATTAAAACTAAGCGGTCTCATAACACTTAATGTAATCGGAAAAGTAGAAGTTGTGATTTCATCAAAAAAGAATACCATGGCACTTAATGTAATAGGAGGAGTAGAATATGCGATTCCATCAAAAATATATATATATCTATGCCTATACAGTCGTATCAGAATAATATGACCACCTACTAGGTATCATCTATTGTAGGTGGTCATATTATTCTGCTACGACTGTATATTATAAGACTTAAATTAACAAGAAGAATAAAAACCTGAACCATAAGAAAAAAGTTTCACGACATTTATTAATGTAATCGGAAGAGTAGAAGAAAGATTCCATCAAAAAAAGGTGATCTCATCATGACACTTAAATTAATAGGAAGGGTAGAAGAGGTCTTTCATAAAAAAAAAAGTAATATCACGACACTTAAAGACATAGGAAGAGAGAAAGAACGATTCCATAAAAAAATTGAATATCACGACATTTAATGTAATAGGAAGAGTAGAAGTTGTGGGCAGTGTGGAAGAGACATTGATTGCAGCACTTACCTCCATTAGCCATATACTCGACGTAGGCGTCGCTCACAGATTCCAAGATTGTCATAATTGAAGGTGACAAGCAATCCTTGAAGAATCCAAAGTGAGGAACCCGCACTGGCTGTCGAGTGATGTGCTCTCTAATGATCGGAGTTGTTTAAAATTGTTTCCACCTGAAAAAGTAATGTGTTTTAATATCACATTATCTCAACGATATTCCTTTCATAATCAGGATTTGCAGTTTTTTTGCAATATTACAATAGAAGAACTAGAGAAAAAAAAAATTTAATACGGTAAAAATTTATAAAAATTTCGAAGGGAAAAAAAACGGTAGTTTATACAGAATGAATTATTTTTAAATTCTTTTTGAATTAGGTACTAAAACATTATCATTTGAACGTTTACAAATTAACTTTAACATTAATTTATTTCTATAGAACCCCAATTCAACAAATTCAAATATTTCATACTAAAATTATGATATTTATTCTGATATTAAGGCGATAGAGCCAACACCAATTATAACAGAAAGCTATGGGACCAAGCTATAAAGTCAGCATAGATAGTCCTAACATCTAGATCAGAGGTTCTCAACCTTTTATGCTTCACGTACCCCCCCTGGAAATGTGTATGTAATTGACGTACACCTTGTATAGATAGATAAAACTATAGTTTTATCTAACAATGGGAATAAAACAAAACATATATATCGGTGGTTCTCAACCTTTTATGCTTCACGAACTCCCTGGAAATGTGTGTGTAACTGGCGTACCCCTTGTATAGATAGATAAAACTATAGTTATAGTATAACAATGGGAATAAAATAAAACATATATATCAGTGGTTCTCAATCTTTTATGCTTCACGTACCCCCTGGAAATGTGTATGTAACTGGCGTACCCCTTGTATAGATAGATAAAACTATAGTTATAGTATAACAATGGGAATAAAATAAAACATATATATCAGTGGTTCTCAACCTTTTATGCTTCACGTACCCTCTGGAAATGTGTATGTAACTGGTGTACCCCTTGTATAGATAGATAAAACTATAGTTATATTATAACAATGGGAATAAACCATATATATACATTAAATTTTGCATTCATAATTTACATATATAGATAAACACATAAATTGACAAACAATTTAACAAATTTTATAAAATTATAAACAATATATTATAAACATAAAATCTTATAAAATTATATAACAAAAAATGAATCAATCATATTAAAAATTTCCTCACCCATAGTAGAAGTTTTGAGAGGCTTACAAAATATCCTCAAATATTGCATTTTGGAATTTTCCACGCACAGAAACAAGTAATTGAGCTCGCCCAGACTACATCTGGCGACTCATCCACTTGTATGGCAAACCACGGACTACGTTGAATAGCTAGAATGAGTTGGTCCTTAATATTACAGGCCACATCTTTAATTCTCCTGGAAACTGCGTCGTTTGACAAGGGAATGGTTCTAACAAGGTTTGCCTCTTTTTGACCAAACATACAAGAAGTTATTTCTTCCGCTGCTGGAAGAATGAGTGACTCGCCTATTGTATGAGCATGAACTACAGCATCGCGCTTCGTCACTCCGTCAGAAGTCAGCCCAAAGTGAAGAGTTTCTAACCTTCCCACCATATTTTAATTTATTTATCTATCTACCTTACAATGGTCTTCGGGTTAGGTTGGATTGTTTTACCTCTGAGCGGAACTTTTCTGCACACCATGGGCTAAATGGCCAGGTCACAACGACCCCGAAGGCTCAGAGAAGGTTGGGGGAGGGGACCCACTGGAACAGCTGTTGGGAGAGAGATGGTAGCCTCCCGTCAAGGCCATCCAGCGTGTTCTTTAACGTGCACAAGGTATGGCTCTCCCGCACACGGGGCCACAGCTTTACGTCTCATCCGACAGACGGCGGTCTTTTCAAGTCCATCGGTGTCCCCTACTGACCGTGAGCAGGTCGGGGAGTTTCGCGGAGGTAAATCTCAACGCTGATCCAGCTGGGACTCGAACCTGGGAACTGCAGATTACGAGCCTTGCGCGCTGCCGACCGAGCCACCCCCCGCCACAATGGTCTTCGGTTTCTACTTCCAATAAAACCAAAATGGTTCGCATCAGAGCCAAGTATATTAACCACGCAGCCACTGCACAGGGAATTGCATTCTGCTTAATGGTGTGTAAAGCTACACTTTAAACTGAACTACAAAACAGCCCTTTAAAATTAGCAATTATCCTATAAGCAAATAATAGCAAGGAACCTTACTTCCGTCAGCAACACCTTCCTACTTTAACCATTTCCTGGTAATGCCCATTGATAATCATGCAACGGAACGACTGCACCTTCAGAAAATTGGAACACCTCTCGAAGGTAAAGTTGACCTTGATTTCGACCAGTATCTTTCCTACTTTCCTTTCAGATCCACTGTCCCAGTAGAAATATATAAGATCTACTCGTGTATCTCTCGTGAAAGTTGTTGACACCCGCAGAGGATTCACGTGCTGCTGCACGTGAATCACGTGGCGAATGGCAGAAGGAGCCGCACGTGAATGCAAGCGATCACTGCCATAGAGAGCAGGGTCGCGAGATAATGAGAAATCAATTTCCTGAAGCGTACCACTTGCGATATATTGTCTCCCAACAGCTGTTCCAGTGGGTCCCCTCCCCCAACCTTCTCTGAGCCTTCGGGGTCCTTGTGACCTGGCCATTTAGCCCATGGTGTGCAAAAAAGTGCAGCTCAGAGGTAAAACAACCCAACCCTTGCGATATAGAATCGACGATTAAGACACCAGATTTTGTCCAATCTCTCGGTTTTGCGTTTAATTTCTTAAAACAGATTGAGGAGTACTATATACTGGGAGAACTTTGATTTGAATTGATACATTAATCGTTATTGATGCAGGTTTTTTTGTTCGCAATTTCAATCAAGCCATCAAACAAGGGACTTGATTAGTTTCTATCCTTTTCAACGGTCTCTATCCCAGTATCACTGCAATTGTTCTCGTCAAAGTGAGGTCAATATTCCAGCATCAAAAGTAATCATTGTTGTCATGGTGAGGTCTCTATTCTAACATCACTGCAATAGTTGTCATCGAGTTGAGATCTCCCTTACACTATCTCTGCAATCATTGCCGTCTAAGTCTCCATCCCAGCATCACTGCAATCGTTATACCTGAGATGAGGTCACCATTCCAGCTTCACTTCAATCGCTATATATGAGGTGAGATCTCAATTCCATCGTTGTCATCGAGATAAGGTTTCCTCCCAGCATCACTGCAATCGTTATATCAGAGATTAGTTACCATCTCAGCTTCACTGCAATTGTTATATCTGAGGTGAGGTCAATCGTTGTCATCGAAATCGGAACTCCATCCCATCATCACTGTAATCGTTATATGTGAAGTGAGGTATCCATACCAGCATCACTACAATCGTTATATCTCAACTGATGTATCTATACCAGCATCACTACAGTCGTTATATCACAACTTATGTATCTATACCAGCATCACTACAATCGTTATATCTGAAGTGAGGTATCCATACCAACATAACTACAATCGTTATATCTCAAGTGAGATGCCTATACCAGCATCACTGCAATCGTTATATCTGAAATGGGTATCAATACCAGCATCACTAAAATCATTATATCTCAAGTGAGGTACCTATACCAGCATCACTGCAATCGTTATATCTGAAATGAGGTATCTATACCAGCATCACTACAGTCGTTATATCTGAAGTGAGGTATCTATACCAGCATCACTACAGTCGTTATATCTGAAGTGAGGCATCTATACCGGCATCACTACAATCGCTATATCTGAAGTGAGGTATCTATACCAGTATCACTATTGTTATATATGAAGTGAAGTATCTATACCAGTATCACTATTGTTATATATGAAGTGAAGTATCTATACCAGTATCACTACAATCGTTATATCACAACTTATGTATCTATACCAGCATCACTACAATCGTAATATCTGAAGTGAGGTTCCATCATCACTGCAATCGTTATCGTCGAGGTGTGGCCTTGAGATTAGGTGCGAAGGACAACAGAACCTCTGAGCTACGTGATCACAACCCAGTTTCTGCGATCATTTATAATGATGTCCATAATACAGGATGGTGTACTAGGATGTCTATATAGCATTCCAAACCCCACGTAATATCACGGCATTAGCACATGTAATCATCATTTCGCGTTAAGTTAGGTTGTTTTACATCTGAGCGATACATTTGTGCACACGATGATCTAAATCTCCAGATCACAAGAACCCTTAGGGCTCAGAATCTGGTAGGGGAAGGAGACCCACCTGACAACTGGTAGGAGACAGATGGCAGCCTCCGGTAAGTTCATCCAGTGTGTCTTTAACGTGCACAGAGTATGGCTCTCCTGCACACGGTACCACGGCTTTACGTCGCATTCGATGGACTGCGGTCTTTCCAAGCCCATCGGTGTCCCCTACTGACCGAGGCCAGGAGTTTTGCATAGGTAAATCTCAAGGCTGGCAGAGTTGGGTTGTTTTACCTCTGAGCGGCACTTTTTTGCACACCATGGGCTAAATGGCCAGGTCACAAGGACCCCGAAGGCTCAGAGAAGGATGAGGGAGGGGACCCCCTGGAACAGCTGCTGGGAGACAGATGGTAGCCTCCCGTTAAGGCCATCCAGCGTGTTGTTTAACGTGCACAGGGTATGGTTCTCCAGCACACTGGGCCACGGCTTAACGTCCCATCCGACGGACGGAGGCCTTTCCAAGCCCATCTGTGTTCCCTACTGACCGTAGGCAGGGCGGGGAGTTTTGCGGAGATAAATCTCAACGCTGACCCAGCTGGGACTCGAACCTGGGAACTAGAGATTATGAGCCTGGCGCGCTACCGACTGAGCCATTCCCGCCCCTTAAAAAAAAGAGTAAATTACCATGTATCTAATAATAATAATAATACTGCTATTAGGAAACATTACGATTTAATTGTGCCAGTATTCGTACAAAACATGCGATGACAACTGACCTTTCGCCGAGATTCTCAGGGTAGGAGTAAGATGGCAGTTTGGGCTTCACTAGCCAACGATGTTAACTGATGATAAGGCATCTCTTCCTGTTCTTATCTCCATGGTCTCAACAGCTTGCAGGCTGTTGAAACAACTGTAGACAGAATTGCTATTTTGAAAACTAATAGAATGCTGTTGGAAACTTTACGAGCAAACAGTGTTGACAATTCAGACAGGTGGCTCTTAAAAGCGAAAGAAATTTCATTGGAAAGATGCGTCATCATCTACAATTGCACCGTGCTCCCATGTAGGTTGTATTTGCTTTCTTAGCAGCTCTTCCTTTGACAAATATTATGTCTGTGTTTTCGAAAGTGTGGAGTGTTTCAAAAGTTGATTAGAGAGTCACGAGATTTTTTTATGTTTTGCAATAAAAATAAATTGGTTATAATTCTCAAATTATAAGAGATCTATTAATTGGTCTTGAGCATTTCTTCTAATAACAACCCTTGTAATTACAAGACCGAGTTTTATAAAATAAAAGCTTCAATCGTTTCATGTATTGATGACATAGTAGGCAATTAATTCAAGTTGCTTTTCCCACCGCTTATCCTGTTTAACATGTTTCACATTTTGTAGATTTATAGTTCAATGTCAGTGACTATTTTCCTGATACTTGGAAGATATGTTTAGTTTGCCATCCTGTCTCAACAATAGGCATTCTTTGCCATTGCACATATATTTCGGGGGGGGGGGGGAGCGATTAAATATTTGCTAAGCTGAGGGCCGGGAAATTTTATTCGCTAAGCTGAGGCACATAAAATTTGGGAACCACTGCATTAAATTAAATGATGACGTCATTAACAGAGAAATTTCATCCCTCCGTAGACTGATAGAGGTTCTCCAGCTGTCCTTTGTTACGTATTAGGCATCCAGGTATTATACAACTGATTGGGTTGTTTTACCTCTGAAATGCACTTCTTTTTGCACACAATGGGCCAGGTCATAAGGATCCCAAGGGTTCAGAGAAGTTCGGGGGAAGGGATCCCACTGTCCATCTGTTAGGATACAGATGGGAGCCTTCCATCAAGGATAAGTGTGCACAAGGTATGGCTCTCCTGCACACTGCTGCACTAGGCTTAATGACCCATTCGACGGACGAGAGTCTTTCCAAGCCCATCGCTGTTCCCTTTCTAATCGAAGACAGGTCGTGCGTGTAGGGAAGCTGGCACAGGTGGGGCTCGAACCAGGGAACCAACAGACTACTAGACTGGCCTATTAAAAAGTGAATCAACTCCACCCCCCACCCCCAGAGATAACAAAATATATTAAAAGAATATAAATATGAATAATAGTTTAATAACTACCAGTTGTTTGGGTTGTTTTACCTCTGAACTTCACTTTTTTTGCGCACCTTGGGCTAAATGGCCAGGTCAATGGACCCCGAAGGCTGAAAGAAGGTTGGGGGAGGGGACCCACTGGGACAGCTGTTGGGAGACAGATGGTAGCCTCCCGTCAAGGCCATCCAGCGTGTTCTTTAATGTGCACAGGGTATGGCTCTCCCGCACACGGGACCACGGCTTAATATCCCATCCGACTGACGGCGGCCTTTCCAGGCCCATCGGTGTCCCCTACTGACCGTGGACTGGGCGGGGAGTTTTGTTGAGATAGGTCTCAACGCTGACCCAGCTGGGACTCGAACCTAGAAGGTTAATATTTATCTCCGCAAAATTCCCCGCCCTGCCCACGGTCAATAGGGGACACCGATGGGCTTGGAAAGGCCGCCGTCCATCGGATGGGACGTTAAACCGTGACCCGTGTGCGGGTGAACCAGACCCTGTGCACATTAAAGAACACGCTGGATGGCCTTGTCGGGAGTATACCATCTGTCTCCCAACAGCTGTTCTAGTGGGTCCCCTTCCCCAACCTTCTCTAAGCCTTCAGGGTCCTTGTGACCTGACCATTTAGCCCATGGTGTGCAAAAAATTGTCAATCAGAGCACAAACACACAACTCGAACCTAGAAACTGCTGATTACGAGCCTGGCGCGCTACCGACTGAGCCACCACCGCCCCTTACATTTTACCTGAACAAGAACAGAGTTCGAGTCATGACTGACTTGAGGGGGGGGGGGGGGAGTTTGACTTCTAACAGAAAAACACCACGTGACTTGTTCCACACAGCGTGTGCTACATGTAATCTGAGCCGTCCGTTCTCATTATAATAACAACACTCTACGAATAGCAAATACGAAGATATATTTCAATAGGATACAGGTACAGGAAATCGAAAATAAAAGAATGATTTATGGTAACGGAAAGTACAGAAGGAGAGTCACGTGATGACATCATCATCACCGAATGCTCTTAGAATTTACCCTAAGGGAATGGCGATTGTTAAAACGCACATTATATCTCTTCCATGAAAATGGCGAGGGGAGACGGAAATTGGCTCTGATGGGATTTTGTTTTGTTGATCAACAGGGGAGAACTCTCGAGGACTTTTCGTTGTCATGGCGACCTTCGAAGATCAAGACCTACTAGGGCCGAAAAACGTGTTGCCACTATCTGCAGTGCATGCTGTTCGTCATTAGCATTTTCCCTAACAGGGAATAGTAATATAGAACTTCATTCAAATTTATTCTCTATATCGAAGGGTTGGGTTGTTTTACCTCTGAGCGGCACTTTTTTGCACACCATGGGCTAAATGGCCAGGTCACATGGACCCCGAAGGCTCAGAGAAGGTTGGGGGAGGGGACCCAGTGGAACAGCTGTTGGGAGACAGATGGTAGCCTCCCGTCAAGGCCATCCAGCGTGTTCTTTAACGTGCACAGGGTATGGCTCTCCCGCACACGGGGCCACGGCTTAACGTCCCATCCGATGGACGGCGGCCTTTCCAAGTCCATCGGTGTCCCCTACTCACCATGGGCAGGGCGGGGAATTTTCTGGAGATAAATCTCAACGCTGACCCAACTGGGACTCGAACCTGGGAACTACAGATTACGAGCCTGGCGCGCTACCGACTGAGCCACCCCCGCCCCCGTAATTCAGAGCATTTAAAGGAAAGAAGCGATACAGCTGTTGGAAGTGCCACATCAGACATGCTGAGCCCAGTAGGGATGGAAATTAAATATCACGCCACCAATAGCTCCACATTTGCAAGCTGTTGAACACAAAACGAAACTTTGACAGTTTCTTCACATTTTTTTTAAATAAAATTGTTTTTGTTACTTAATAATTATTTAAAACATAGAAATTATAAATATGAGTTATTTTTATAAATGACCCTATATGTATAAACGTTCTAGATGGGAGTAACATGTTATGAATTGTCGTCCATAAGAAATTTCATTTAATAACGTGTATGCACAGAACCGGCCAGGTCTAGCACCTAATGTCCGACCCCGCCTTCTCGTGGTGCAAACCGTTAGTACTTTTTCGAAAGAGATATTCTCTTTAAATGCTCTTTTGGAAGGGAACGGAAGGGGAGGGCTGCCAGTTCAGTTTGGCCTACTGATCTGGTCATCTATGGCCACTTTTTTCTTTTTTTTTTTTTTTTTCAAACCTGCTGAGGAGTTGTCAACTTCACAGGGTCCTGGTGCTGACCATTTATACCTACTAGACTGGACTTGTTTATGGATTTGAGCTTGATTATGGATCCTGGACTTGCTGCACTGGTGGGCCTCTGTTGAGGGAGAATCTGGCCCTACCTATCTCAATAAACCTAGTTTCTTTAAAAATCCAACTAATCATTTCTCTCTGCAGGAACGTGGAACGTGAGGACATTACATAGAGATTATTCTCTTGATGTCCTCGCACAAGAATTCCACCATTATAATTTAGATATTCTCGGCTTGCAAGAGACCAGATGGACAGATAAAGGTCAAAGTCTTAAAAATAATCTTAAATTTCTCTTTTCAGGGAGGGACGACAAGGCGTGGGTCTGATTTCTCAGCAGACACGCTAGTGATGCTCTTCTTGGATATGAGTGCATTAATGAGAGAAACCTCTCATTAATTACAGCAAAATTTCAGACAAGCGTTAAAGACTTGAATGTTATCTGCTGTTATGCCCCCACTGAGGATGCCGATGAGGATGAGAAGGATAGGTTTTATGAACAACTTCAGGATATTTTGAATTCTGTCAAGAAAGGAGATATTACCCTTGTTCTTGGTGATTTCAATGCCAAAGTTGGTACTGACTCTGACCTTTGGGGAGGAGTAATAGGCCCTTTTGGTATTGGCAGCTGCAATGGCAATGGGCAACGTCTCCTACAGGTAAGTATACTCAATGGTTTCAGAATAACTAACACTTATTACAAACACCGCGACATACATAAGTACACATGAGTTTCACCTAATGGGCTGCATAAGAATATGATTGATTATATATTAATTCAGCAAATGGGCTAATTCTGTTAGGAATACCGGGTCATATATGGGAGCTGAAATTGGATCTGACCATTACCTTGTTAAAAGTGTCTTGCAACTTAAAAAGTGTTGTGCTAAAGTTAAAAAATTACCTTTAATACTGAAGCTCTGAAAGACCCAGTAATAGCAAAATATTACCATGATAGGTTACTTAGTCATTATGACAGTCATGGCTTACTTACTACTGAAGTTGATGAAGAATGGGGCCGTTTTAAACAAGCTTTTTTGGAAACTAACAGTACTCTTTTAGGAAAAAAGGAGCAGAGGAGACAGAATTATTTGAGTGATAAGGCACTTGAGCTTATTTCAGAAAGAGGGAACTGCAGGAATGTCCTTAATCAATACCCTACTAGTTCTAATAGAAAGGATTACAGAGAGCTTAATAAACGTGTAAAGGATCAGTCAGCTACTGATAAGAATCTTTCGCTTCATGGCTTGACTGACAAAGCTGAGGAAGCAGTTAGGCAGCACAACAGCAGAGAGCTGTACCAGATAGTTAATGTTTTATGTGGTAGAAAACGGACAGGCATACAAGGATTGCAGGATAAACAAGGTAAGGTTATAGAAGGTGAGGATTCTGTCATGGTTAGGTGGGCTGAGCATTTCGGTGATGTTATAAATAATGTGGTTAGTTCTACTCCCATTGTTTGTAATGATGATAGATGCATTGGTGGCTTTAATGTTGGTCCTATAACACAATCTGAAGTTATTTTGGCTGTTTGTAAATTTAAATCCCCGGGAGTAGATGAAATTACTACAGAAATGCTTAGAGCTGGGAATGTTTCGGTTACCACTTGGATGACTGAAATTTTGAATATCTTTTATGATAAAGGCATGGTTCTAAAGATTTTACCAGAGCTATTATTATCCCTATTTTCAAAAAAGGTGATCACAGTTCTTGTGATAACTATAGGGGTATTAGCCTACTCTCTGTTCCAGGTAAAGTTCTTTCCATGATTGTGCTTAATAGAATTAAGAATCTGGTTGACAGGCAATTGCGTGATGAGCAATGTGGATTCAGAAGTGGTAGGGGATGTGTAGATCAGATATTTTCACTTAGGCAGATTCTTGAGAAATGTTTAGAGTTTCAGAAACCTTTGGTTGCTAACTTTGTTGATTCAAAAGGCTTTCGACTCTGTTGATCGTCACAATTTGTGGTTGATTGTGAGATCATATGCTATACCGGACAAGTTAGTTAACATAATGAAAGCTTTCTATAATAATACTGAGTCGTGTGTGAGAGTTGGTAAGGCTTGTAGCAATTGGTTTAGCATTACTTCTGGTGTTCGACAAGGGTGCATTTTTGTTTCCTTTTCTCTTTGGTTTGATTATGTTATGCGAAATTCACTTCAAGGGAAAGATTTTGGCCTTAAATGGACTGGAGATACGAAAATTTCTGATTTAGATTATGCTGATGATTTAGCCCTTTTGGCAAATGATGTTGATGAGATGAACTCTTTCAATCGAGCTGTTGATGAGGCTGGTAGTAAAGTAGGTTTGGTTATAAACAGAGAGAAAACTAAAGTGATGAAAATTGGTCAGGCAGGCTGTGATTCAGTTAATCTGAATGGTTGCAGTCTTGAGCAGGTGTCACAGTTTAATTTTCTTGGGAGCTATGTAACAGATAACGGTGGTGTGCTTCACGAGATTAACAGACGAATAGGGATTGCTGCCGGGACTTTTAAGAATCTATGGAGAGTGTGGAGAAATAGGTGTATACACCTAAAGACTAAAAGTAGACTGTATAATAGTTTGGTTCTTTCTAGGGTTAGTTATGGTAGTGAAACTCGGACACTTTGTAAACAAGATAACAGGAAACTAGATGCTTTTGATTCCAGATGCTCACGCAGTATCTTGGGTATTAGGTGGTTCAACTTTGTAACTAATGATGAGGTTAGGCAAAGGAGTCTGCAACCTCCTTTAAGCAGCATATTGTGCAGAGAGAGACTCCGCTGGTTTGGCCATGTTGCCCGTATGAATAATTATAGATTGGCGAATAGGGTTATGAATAGTGTGCCTATAGGTCTCAGAAGGAGGGGGAGACCTAGGATGCGGTGGGCAGACAATGTCAAACAGGACCTTGTTGGAATTGGTGGGCAGTGGCCGGATGCAGCAGATGTAGCTCAGGACAGACTTGCTTGGAAAATTCAACTGCACGGTCTGGTTGGACCTCCGTAGCCCATGGCTGCTTGAGGATGATGATTATAGCGTAATTTCCGAAAGATGGATAATATAATGCTTTCCCACTAAGATAAAAATATTGAATAAAAAACAGCTTGAGAAATACCAAGCCATTTGCACAGCCATGGGCAAAGCAGTTTTCCTTAAACAATTTAATGATCGCCAGGCATACATGATTAAGATGCTCAGTAGAATAAGCAGACCTTGAAAAGGTTTGACCTTCACCTCTTTGGAAGCCGACGCGATTTACGTCATGTGGAAGAAGATTCTCGAAAGTTACCTCCGAGCTACTTGACTACGAAAGATGGCGAAACGGAAGAGATTTTTTGTTGTTCCTTCTATTGAATTAATTGCATCTTCTCTTTCCATTTTGAATCTTTGTTCGCAGTTTTTTTTTGTATAGTTTCTTTTTTTCTTAGGCAAGTTAATATTCACCTTCATTTCTGTCGACAGCAAATTTAACTAAAATTTCCAAAGAAATTAAACTGGTAACAAAAAAAAATGTGTTTAATCGGCCATCACTGTTTTTTAAAATTGAAATTGAAATCCATTAACCATATTTCATTTTTTTACATATATATACATTACATTAATAGTAACTTTACAAGGTCAAATTATATAAAATGCAAAATTCGGAAAAGGCTAAAAAATGTGAAATAAAAACAGAAAAAAAAATTTATAAAAAAAGGCATAAAAATAAAACTGGTCTCAATATGTGTAACCAAGGACCAATAGCCCTGGGCGTCAGCAGAGGGGGGCAAACGGGGATCAACGGGGCCTATCAGAAAGGCAAAGGGGGGCAAACGGGGCCTATCAGAGATAAAGCGTGGGGCGGGGTGGCTCAGTCGGTAGCGCGCCAGGCTCGTAATCTGTAGTTCCCAGGTTCGAGTCCCAGCTGGGTCAGCGTTGAGATTTACGGTCAGTAGGGGACACCGATGGGCTTGGAAAGGCCGCCGTCCGTCGGATGGGACGTTAAGCCGTGGCTCCGTGTGCAGGAGAGCCATACCCTGCGCACGTTAAAGAACACGCTGGATGACCTTGACGGGAGGTTACTATCTGTCTCCCAACAGCTGTTCTAGTGGGTCCCCTCCCCCAACTTTCTCTGAGCCTTCGGGGTCTTTGTGACCTGCCGCTCAAAGGTAAAACAACCCAGCCCGGTAGCGTATAGGGTTAAGCATTTGATCTCTAACTTTTGCAAACACGTTTAATTTGAAATCAAATCCCAAGACATCATTGGAAGAAAAATCTTATGAATGGGCATGACCTAAATAATTACTTGTTTGTGACGTCAAATTCAACCTAGAAAAATTGAGGAAACTTGAAGCACGACTTCTGATGGAGTCAATGCCGCAGCAATCATCCAAATTGTTACGTGTGCATGCCAATGTTTAGACGCTGACGAATTTTCTTCTATTTTTAAAATAACCTTCTGAGATTGATTTAATAAATACTTGGAGCTATCAAGAACTTTAAAAATAAAATAGATTTCCGTACATATCTAAAGATTTCTATCATGAAAAACTTGTTTAAATTACTAACACAAATAGCTGCTTGAAAAGAAAACTTACAGTAGAGTTATAAACGTTAAACTCTATAAAGGAATTTCTACCTTTAAATCGTGGAATATATTATATAACTGAAAAAAAAAAGCCTTGGAAGAGTAATCAACATCTCCCATAACAGAAGGCCATTGGGCCGAGTTATGACGTCAGCATAGGTAGGCCTAACATCTAAACAATTCTTATATTTTAATTTATGTTATTTTTACTGGTGGACTCTCCTGCTAATCTTCTTACTAACGTTTATTTATAAATATATTTTTTTTATAAAGAAAATTATTCGTATTTATTATAAAAAATCATAATGCTAATAAATGCAAATAATTATTCTCCTAAATAAAATATATTTATATATAAACATTAGCATAAAGATTAGCACAAGGGTACATCAGTAATAATATTAGAATCAAAAATATAAGGATTGTCTATATGGTAAGATCTACTTACAACCAAGGAGTGTCTAAGGGAGAAGAGAGCTAGCTTCCATTGACGTAATGTAAACTTTTCGATTGCAGCGCCCTCTAAACATGGCAAATTCGTGTATTGCAATGAAGCCACCTAGCCAGGAGAGGAGCCAGTTCCTTTTCCACCGCCCAGCAAGGTTTTCAATAGCTTACACCACGTGACTATTACATACACTTTGACTCTGTTCAAAGTATTCCTTTCTTAAATTTTACCATCATAATTTTCTTTTCACAATTGTCAGTTAAAATAATTTTCCTTAATAAAATCCCATTTTGTAAAACAAGTAGTAGCTATGCTCAACATAGAAATTTTAATATTTTGAACATTCTACTATATTTAATATATTATAATAAATTGAAATTTATGACTTAATGCGAGACAACATGTTTTGTTTAATTATATTTTATAGAATTTAGGATATTTTCAATTAAAGTCACATCGAGTTTCTTACTTGTATAAACTGTCAATAGATGGCAGCAGGCACTTCTCTTATCAACCATAAAAAAAATTACTATTAGAACAAACTGCAGACACCTATATATGTCGATATGCTCCAGGGAACACAAAACTGCAACATACATTGATTTACATGTTCGCAAGATGATTAAATCTATTAATTTACATATTAATTTTAAAAATTCTGCAAAATTACTCAAAATAAACATACAACGGCTTTTCCAGGTATCGTAAAATGTACTCCTGAACGGGATGAAACACTCACTGAATAACTTTAGGGTCAGCTATCACTATGCCAAACAGTCATGGCTGTTAGACAGGTTGAAACACTGATTAAATCGCAATAAATATACCAAGAGTAAGACAAACCACAGCTGCACTGGACTAAAAAAGATTGCACTGCGCATGCGCAAATCGCCCCTTACAGTTGTTTTTGTGCATGCACATCAATTTACCACGTTCAGCTTCGGTAAAATTCCGCAGAACGGCGCCACTTACGCTTGTGCGAAGCTAGCCTTCTCCTTAGACCTTCTTTGTTACAACTAAGTCAATTAGTGTTCCATTCCACACAGAGGGAAGAGTGAGGATTAACAGAAAATCACAACACAGTTGTAGTACAAATTACAACCCGGAAACATAAGTTTGCGAACCCAGTCTCTTACCTACTGAGACAACCTCTCTACTATTAGGGAATAATTATGTTATTTACGATATTCTGAAATGTTATAAGCTACCGTTCGATTCTTAATGCAAATCTATTTTTTTTAAAATCCCTTTCTAATGTTTTGTCATAAATTTAAGATAGCTAAGGACTGGACTGAGAGGATCTCAGTAGGTGTCCAAGTCTTTGATTTTGTTGCATCTCTTTGTTTTGCCCTTGTGGCCTCTTTGGGGTTTATGTATTTTGACTTTTGTTATTGCCAATCAGGCACTATTTTAGACTTCGAACTTTTTTTTGAGTTCCAAGCCCTAGGCTTGGAACTCAAAAAATTAATTAAAGATATCAGATGTGAAGCTTGATAAAAAATGTGTGATCCTTCGGACATTTTTAAGATTGGAGCACCAATGGGTAAGAACATTTTTTCGTATTCTGCTGAAGTTTTAATTTCACCTGAAGAGTAAATTTGAACTTATGTCAATGCCACCAGCGTCAACAGACATCTAATACATACTTTGATTTCTCAGTGCTGGAGTTTGAGCCTAGGACTAGAGTTGGGTTGTTTTACCTCTGAGCTGTACTTTTTCGCACACCATGGGCTAAATCGCCAAGTCACATGGACCCCGAAGGCTCAGAGAAGGTTGGGGGAGGGGACCCACTGGAACAGCTGTTGGGAGACAGATGGTAGCCTCCCGTCAAGACCATCTAGTGTGTTCTTTAACGAGCACAAGGAATGTCTATCCCGCACACGGGGCCAGGGCTTAATGTCCCATCCGACGGACGGAGGCCTTTCAAAGCCCATCGGTGTCCCCTTCTGACCGTGGGTAGGGCGGGAATTTTGCGGAGATAAATTTCAACGCTAACCCAGCTGGGACTCGAACTTGGAAACTACAGTTTACGATCCTGGCGCGCTACCGACTGAGCCACCCCGCCCCTAGGACTAGAGAACATGGAAGTGTCTTGAAGTACAATTTCAAGAGAAATAGAAGTCTTAATAACAAAGAGGAATATTTGAGGCTCTGCTTTAATTAAAGAAACTCGCCTAAATCCATATGTTGTCTGCAATTGGCTTAGTCCGTAGCGCGCCAGTCTCGTAATCTACAGTTCTCAGGTTCGAATTCTAACTTTGCTAGAGTTGAGATGCATTTACACTAAACCTCACACTCGGTCAGAAAGGGGAGTTTGATGAACTTTGAAAAAACCGCAGTCTTCGAATGAGTCGTTAAGCCATGGTCACGTGCGAAAGAGAGCGCTACCTTGGGTTGGATTTTTTTTATCTCTGTAGCACTTTTTGCCTACATTGGGTTAAATGGGCATGTCACAAGAGCCCCGAGTGGTCAGCGGAGGTTGGGCAAAGAGCACCCACTTGACAGCTGTTAAGAGACAGATGAGGGCCTGCCGTCCAAGACCATCCAGAGTGTTCTTTAACGTGCAGAGGTTATGGTTCTCCCGCACACGGGGATCACGGTTTAATATCCCATCCTACTGACGACGGCCTTTACAAATTCATCGGTGTCCCGTTTCTCACCGGACAGGGGGAGGGGGGTTAGCGGAGATAAATCTCAATCCTGACCGATGGGACTCGAACCTGGGAACTACAGATTACGAGCCTCGAGCTCTACCAACTGAGCCAACCTCCGCCCCAAACTCGTATCATTTGCAAGTAAGAAACTCGCTGGATGGCCTTGACGGAAGGCTGCCATCTGTCTAATAACAGCTATCCAATGGGTTTCCTCTCAACCTTGACGGAAGGCTCCCATCTGTCTAATAACAGCTATCCAATGGGTTTCCTCTCAACCTTGACGGAAGGCTCCCATCTGTCTAATAACAGCTATCCAATGGGTTTCCTTTCAACCTTCTCTGAACCCTTAGGGTCCATGCAGGCCCGGATCAAGATAGAGGGGTGGGGGCAAGAATCGCTATAGAGCCAAAATATAAAAGTGGAGGAGGGGGGCGCAAGACACTGGATTTACAATGAATTATAACATTTCCCCTTCCATTTTATAGATTTTTAAAAAATTTATTGAAAAATGCACGAAATATAAAAATATTTAATAGCTTTTTCCCCTCTATTTCTATTATTAGCATTTTGAAAGGGTAGGGGGAATGGCCCCCTTGGGTCATGCCACACCCTTTCCTCCCTACATCCGGCCCTGGGTCAGTGTACCCAACTATTTACTCCCATTGCGAGGAAAAAATAGTTTGCAGCTTCAACACTCATTCTGTAATTGCAGAAGCCTTCATTTGATGTATGACTTCCATTAACCTCCACCTGGTTGGGAAGAAGTAATGAGACAACATTTCACACACTTCTTTTTGAGGGGGATGAAAAGATAGAGAACAGATTTCTATATATACTCCGCAATTCTAAAGTATCATGACAATTTCAAAAGTATATAATTTCTTTGTTCGTTAAACGAAAATAAAATAAAATAGTGGAAGCGAAGAGAAATGCATCAAGTTTTTTTTTATCTCTCTTTAAACGTTTATGGGTCGCGCGAAAATGGTTATTCAAGAACACTTTATTGCTACAAGTTAATGACAATACCTGCAAGGAAGAATCATTTTTCAACAAGATGTGTAATTTCATGTTATTCTTTTTTCCTTTCTAGTGACAAATAAATAAGCTACAAATCTTTGAAGTTGCAAGGCTACTTTGAAATTATCTTGTTACATAAATAGCCTATGACAGTTCTCCTGTTCCAGGTTTTGATGAGATACATCACTTTCCCTTTAAAACTTCTTCCTGTAACTGTCCTTGCACAATTCATTTTTTAGCGAAAGGTGAAGCGAGTTTTTATAGTAGAGGCCCCGGACGGATGACAATGGCTCTATCTGAATGGTCTTATCGGCATCTGCAAGGTCGTATCCACATTTCCAAATCTTTATTTAACATCCGCTTACCTACTTAATAAACGTCGAGATATAGAATGATTTCAAGAATTTGCAATAGCTAAAATAAGAATGCCCCCTCTAGCAGATGCTTGCCACAGACGTCTGACAGGATTGGGATTGTTTTACCTCTGAGCGGCACTTTTTTGCACACCATGGGCTAAATGGCCAGGCCACAAGGACCCCGAAGGCTCAGAGAAGGTTCGGGGAGGGGACCCACTGGAACAGCTGTTGGGAGACAGATGGTAGCCTCCCGTCAAGGCCATCCAGCGTGTTCTTTAACGTTGGATTGTTTTACCTCTGAGCGGCACTTTTTTGCACACCATGGGCTAAATGGCCAGGCCACAAGGACCCCGAAGGCTCAGAGAAGGTTGGGGGAGGGGACCCACTGGAACAGCTGTTGGGAGACAGATGGTAGCCTCCTGTCAAGGCCATCCAGCGTGTTCTTTAACGTGCACAGGGTATGGCTCTCCCGCACACGGGGCCACGGCTTAACGTCCCATCCGACGGACGGCGGCCTTTTCAAGCCCATCGGTGTCCCCTACTGACCGTGGGCAGGGCGGGGAATTTTGCGGAGATAAATCTCAACGCTGACCCAGCTGGGACTCGAACCTGGGAACTACAGATTACGAGGTCTGACAGGAGCCTATCAGTTTACATGCCGTTGTAGAAGATCTGAGAGGATGGCAGGACCTCAGCAGAAAAACGATATGAACGTCCATGCCATACCCGGGGCTCGAACCCAGGTCCCTTAGATCAGTAACCAAGCGCGTTAACCACTCGGCCATGGGACGGCAAAAAAAATAAATAAATACCCCCTCAAGCTGCTGCTTGCCACAGAGGTCTGGCAGGAGCCTGTCAGTTTATAGCCAGAGTAGAAGGTCTGTGAAGAGGCAGGATCTATGCTTTACTAAATATTAGATAAAAACGCTACTTAAATGCAATTTTGAAAATTCTTCTGAGTAAATTTTGCTCACTTAAATACAGTTATCCACGATTAGGGAACGAAACCCCATTTTATTAATCGGTACTTCTCCTCAACATTTGGAGCTGGGGTGGCTCAGTTGGTAGCGCGCCAGGCTCGTAATCTGCGGTTCCCACGTTCGAGTTCCACCTGGACCAGCGTTGAGATTTATCTCCAAGAAAAACTACCCATCCTACCCTCGGTGAGTAGGTGACACCGATGAGCTCTGAAAGGCCGTCGTCCGTCGGATGAGACGTTAAGCCGTGGATCGTGTGCGCGAGAGCCATACCCTGTGCACGTCATAAAGAACAAGTTGAATGGCCTTAACGGGAGGCTACCATCTGTCTTCTAGCAGCTGTCCAATGAATCCCCAACATTTTCTGAGCCCTCGGGGTCCTTGTGACCTGGCCATTTAGTCCATTCTATGCAAAAAAAAATGCCGCTCAGAGGTAAACCATAAATAATACTATACTATTTGCCCGTGATTCTGTAGGGGCGGGGTTGTCTCAGTTGGTAGTGCGCCAGGCTAGTAATCTGTAGTTCTCAGGTTTGAGTCCCAGCTGGGTCAGCATTGAGATTTATCTCCGCAAAATTCCCCACCCTGCCCACGGTCAGTAGGGGACACAGATGGGCTTGGAAAGGCCGCCGTCCGTCGGATGGGACGTTAAGCCGTGGCCCCGTGTGCGGGAGAGCCATACCCTGTGCACGTTAAAGAACACGCTGGATGGCCTTGACGGGAGGCTACCATCTGTCTCCCAACAGCTGTTCCAGTGGGTCCCCTCCCCCAACCTTCTCTGAGCCTTCGGGGTCCATGTGACCTGGCCATTTAGACCACGGTGTGCAAAAAAGTTCCGCTCAGAGGTAAAACAACCCAACCCGTGATTCTGCATATCATATCCGCAGTTTTTCCGATATATGCGTTAGTATAAATTTTCCGCTATGTGCGTTAACATTAATATTGAAACCACACGTAAACGATCAGCAATTGTTTATCATAACAGGTGCATATATTATCACTAGGTACTCGACGTGTTATGAAGACTACGTCATATGTGTAATAGAATAGAGTTCAGTTTGAGTTGTAATTGAATTCAGCGAGTTGAATTTTCATGTGCACGCCGAAAGTAGGTTAATGTTGCCTTGTGCAGAAGGTTATTGAAAACAGACACTAAAGTAATTGCTGCATCAGAATATGTAATAAGTTTGTTTAGGTTTTAAGATGAAGCCAGTTCCACTTGTTACAGTAAATAAAACAAAGTCAACAGAAAAAGCAAGGAGAGTAACCCAGTTGTAGGTCTTTCTCTTGTACTAAGAAATCTTATTATCTATGCTTAAGTGAAGTTGAGTTGTTTTACCTCTGAACGGCACTTTTTTTGCACACCGTCGGCTATATGGCCAGGTTACAAGGATCCCGAGGGCTCAGAGAAGGTTAGGGGAAGGGACCCACTGAAAAAACTGTTGGGAAACAGATGGTAGCCTCCCGTCAAGGCCACCCAAGCGTGCTCTTTAACGTCCTCAGAGTATGGCTCTTCCGCACACGCGGCCATGACTTAACGTCCCATTCAACGGACGGCAGCCTTTGAAAGCACATCAGTGTCCCCTGTTGACCGCGGCCAGGGCGGGGAGTTCTGCGGAGATAAATCTCAACACTGACCCAGCTGAGACTCGAACCTGGGAACTTCAGATTACGAGCCTGGCGCGCTACCGACCTAGCCATCCCCCTCCTCTTAAGTGTAGTGCGTTATTAATTAATAACAAGTGAGATGAAGTTTCATTATTGAGCATTTCCTAGGGTGCTGAACTGCAAATAAGATATTTTGATTTCTAACTAGTTGATTTCAGTGTAGCATAAGAGAGGCGTGGAATGTTGTTCTGCCTTGGATTTGTTGACAAAGGTTAATCAGTTAATGATTTTCATATGAGTGTAGTTTGCGCATTTATTTTTAATTAAATAATTTAAAATCATAATTCTTGTAAACAAATCTGTTTTAATATTAGAGTGATTATTTTGAAAGCTTTCGAATACAAATTCAATCAAAAAATAATCACCGAAATTCCTCAACAATATTTTATCAGAGGAGCACTTATAATAAAGCATCCATGAAGGGCTCAAGTTATAATCTGTGACACATCCCGTGTCACGGGCTTTCCTTTGATAAAGAATTCCTTACGGTAGGTACAGTCGCTCAAAAAAGTATCCGAACACTCTGGTTGACTACAGAATTCAGAAATCTGGCAACGATTTTTTTTAAAAATTAGTGATCTGGCAACCTTCGTGTCACGTGACACGAAGGTTGCCAGATCACTAATTTCTAAAAAATAAATCATTGCCAGATATTTTTTTCCGACTTCTGTTGTCAACCATAGGGGTCGGATATTTTTTTGAGCGACTGTACCTCTGTTACAAAAAAGGAAAAGCAGTTGAACAGTCGTTTGCACACTTCTCTTTTGAAAAGATGTGAAGGGAGAGAAACGTCGGAGAGGACAATTTTTTTATATCATATAATAGTCCTGAACAACACAAGCTTTCATTTGTTACTTAGTTCGTTACGATCGGATTAATGGTTGGGAGATGTGAAAGAGCAGCCGTTTTGGCACATTCATAAATTGAACAAACCGACAGACAAAACCAGTAAAAAGTAAATATATTTTTAGTAGAAGTCAAAAAAAAGTAAATTGAGCTAGAAATAACAGTATCAGAACTACCTAATGTTATTGGAATCGAGCAGTGAACTAAGATATTTATTTTTCAAATTTAACAGGAAGCAGAATAACGGGAAAAATGGAAAGCCTGATTGGCTGCCTCCTACCCCAAACTACTTATTTATACGTATTTATAACGAGATAATTGGACTAAGGGGGAAAATTGACATCCTAGTTTATTGTTGCTAACTCAACTCTAATTAAAACAATATAGGTAAATCATTAAAGTTTATTTTAAAACAGAACTGGTAGTTAAGTATTTTTAAAATATTCATAAATATTTTAAGAAACTCGCAATAAATATGTTATTCTATTGTATATGATTAAATAAATAGCTTGTAGTTAAACTGTAAGCTATTACTATAATCTATAACATTAAATAAATCTTTATGCATATTTCTCCCTTTTTTTCAACATGCTTTTGGGATTTAATAGAGCTAGGTTGCTTTGGCAGCTGACGCACAGTTTTTACAATATCATGTCATAATTTATAGCCTTTTCGTACAAATTCTCCAGCGAAGAATGCACCCTGTACTTATAATGGCGTGCATATGAACCGTAAACTTTTCATAACTTACCCAGTAGCAGTTCTGCAACAATAAGACTATTGATAAATAAGTAACTCGTAAAAAAAAATTCAGGTGCTGCTTTTTTTGGCGGTAATACCTTATAGAAACTCGAGCAGATGGCGACAGTAGGAATCCAGCAAATATATTTCAAGGGTTAAAGACCATTACAAATGGATGACCTTGACAAAGAGCAAACAATTTGTCATTAGCAAACTTCTCAGCGGGTATTCTCAACATCATTTTGTGACCTTGTGATCTGTTCGTTTAATCAATTGTTCGGAAAAGCAAAAAATAACTTCTCGATGGGTGGTGACGGGAGGCGAGTTAAAGGGTTCCCTGGGGAGTCTTTTTTTAACCACCACATACAGATATCAGTTTCGCATATTCGTGGGTAAAAAACCATGAATTCTTGATATTCATCTAAACCGCAAATAGCAATGCTAGTCTTAGTCACAACTTCCTCTTTTAAACTTCCTTTCTTTCGTCTAACTATGTCAAGGTAAAGTTCTTCCCTAAAGTCCTGTTTGAAGAAAGTTGCAACGTACACCCAATGATTCCGTGAAAAGTTGGATGCACAAAACCAGTCTTATCTCCTTGTGCAATCTACTCAAGGACAAAATTTAGATTGAAATCATATGAATAAATATAGAGGTAATATGATAGGTAATATATATAGTTTTATATATATATTCTGGTGTGAATTTACGTTATTAAAAAATAAGGTACTTAAGATTATCAAGATTAAAATAATCAATACACCAAAAGTTAATATATCCAGAAATGCGTTCTTCAAACAAAAAAAAAAAATCCATGCAAGGTAATACCGAATGAGTCATACACGAATTTATCAGGAGAAATAATTTAAGTGGCGAAAGATGCGTTCCAGAATCCTAACGGGGTCGAAATATTTTTAATTCCATTATTATGACTATACTTTAATTATTACGTTGGGTTTTTGTGTATTTCACACATGTAACTCACTTTTAGGAGAAAATAATAATAAAGAAAAAAAAAGGCTGAATGCAGTTCTATTTTAATACATTGTTACGTATAGATCATGGGTTCTCAACGTGGGTTGCGCGGTAAAATATTTTTGGGTACGCCGCGAGAGCTCAAAAGTCGCTAGGTCTAATAACAAAGTCGCTAATTTGGCAACACTGCTGTGGAAAATTGTCATTTTTTTCTGTTTATCGATATATGTAATTTATGAATACAAAATTTAATATGCATATATATATATTATTTTATTCCCATTGTTATACTATAACTATAGTTTTATCTATCTGTACAAGGTGTACGTCAATTACATACACATTTCCCAGGGGGTACGTGAAGCATAAAAGGTTGAGAACCACTGATATATATGTTTTATTTTATTCCCATTGTTATACTATAACTATAGTTTTATCTACCTGTACAAGGTGTACGTCAATTACATACACATTTCCAGGGGGTACGTGAAGCATAAAAGGTTGGTATAGATGATTGTCGAGTAACGAAGATTGAAAATGAAGAACCGATTGTTGTAAAAATGTTCGTCAAGTAATGAAAATTAACTGTACATTTGCAAGCATTGTTACGGCACACATAACAAGTTATACGGGCACTAGAGATGAGTTCACACCCAAAGTTTCGAGCCCCAGTCCGCCTGAACTATTTCGGAAATGGTTGAGCTCATTCCGATTTTGGAGAAAAAATTATCTAACCCATCCCAAGACATATATACAGAACTGCATGTCTCAAAAAGTTTACTTCATTCTTATACTATTAATTGCAATAATTTTTTGACAAAAAATTTTAGAAATGCTAGCAGCAGGGACGTGCTCGGAGGGGAGGTGGGACTCTCCCACCACCACCCTCGAAATTCCTGTCATCTTATACTAAATCTCAAACTTATCTACCTGCCTTGAAATGCAAAGCAGTTGTCTTCGTATAATTTTGTTTTAGCCCCCTATTTGTCCGATACTAAAAATAGATTAAACTAACAATAAAATCTCATTCCATGTAGAATATAATTTTAACTTTTCCTGATCGATGGAATATTTTAGCAATTGAGAAACCTTTACTCAAGTGTTATTCTCAACTCTCCCCCATTCAAGTGTTATTCTCAACTCTCCCCCATTCAAGTGTTATTCTCAACTCTCCCCCATCGAAGCTAAATTCTTTGAACCTCCCCAAAACCGGTTCTCCCGCCCTCCCCGAAAAAAAAAAAAGCAACTAAACTCTCGCTCCTCACCCACGAAACTAAATCCTGTGTACATAGCTGACTAACAGAAATGGAAATTTCATGTGTAACATCATCATTATAAAGGAAAAGAGAAATTCAATTATTCATGATAATCTAATCTGAGAGACGAATTTCTTCTTCCATTATAACTTGTTTTGGAAATAGAATATATTATATTACTAAATGAATATAAATGATATCACATCTATAGATTTTGCATTAAATTTATTGCCTTTTTCAAAATTCGGTCCCTTTTTAAGTGTTTCCAAAATGTTTTGCCGAATTGTATAAATCCATATGCGAATTATTCGAACTCTTGTAAATGTTTTCAATATTCCTAAAGTTGAATGTATAATTTTAGAAAATATGTTATACATTTCATATAAACTATTTTGCATAATTTGTCTATGCAATGGAAATAAATCATCACTTAGAGAGAGAATGAGTAAAAAAAAAAATCACAAACCATTCTGACTGGGTTGGGTTGTTTAACCTCTGAGCGGCACTTTTTTGCACACCATGGGCTAAATGGCCAGGTCACATGAACCCCGAAGGCTCAGAGAAGGTTGGGGGAGGGGACCCACTGGAACAGCTGTTGGGAGACAGATGGTAGCCTCCCGTCAAGGCCATCAAGCGTGTTCTTTAACGTGCACAGGGTATGGCTCTCCCGCACACGGGGCCACGGCTTAACGTCCCATCCGATGGACGGCGGCCTTTCCAAGCCCATCGGTGTCCCCTACTGACCGTGGGCAGGGCGGGGAATTTTGCGGAGATAAATCTCAACGCTGACCCAGCTGGGACTCGAACCTGGGAACTACAGATTACGAGCCTCACAAACCACACGAGGGCCGATTTTAGATCACTAAATACTGATTAAAAGGTTGAAATTATAAACAAAAGATGTTTTATATTCTTGCTCATTTTATTCACGTTACAAGAAATATTTGAAATCTAAATTATATTAAGCCCGTTTCATCTGTAATGAGTACATTGTCATCTGTCAGCTACAATTGAAATATTCTTTATTGTTTACATATATATTTCGTGTTATGGCTGTTTAAACCGACTAATTCGTCTAAGCCAGGGGTGGGCAAATAGCGGCCCGCTAAGAGTTTTTTGTGGCCCGCCAAGACAGTCAGAAAACTCCGCCTTGAACAGAGATTTCCTTCCCGTGCGCGACCGAAGATTCGTCTCGTATTTTCCAATAGGACGGCCACGTCAATACGCATGCGCAGTGTAGATACGAAAACAATTGCCCACCCCTGGTCTAAGCAAATGGGAGAAATCATTCTCGAATTGCTGAAATGATGAACAAAGCAAGCGTGGAGTGGCATGGGTTGCTGTGGGGTCTCGAGCTCACGGTGTCACGGGCCCCTGGGATCAGATAGGAGCAGGATTTTTTTTATAACAATAATTGTTATTTTACACAAATTCCACAGAATTGGGGAAAGCCTATTTTGAAGCGCCACGTAAGAACTATTAACAGAATTATTCAAGAAAGAGACCGATTTTTTTTTTAGTCTCTTGTTACAGCAGCGTCTCTGAAAAAAAAAAAGTGCCATTCCCCCCTGAAAAAAGATTTTTTCTTATATGGTAAATAAAATTATACAATAAATGCAATGACATACGGTCGTAGAGAAATCGCGTTAAATCGAAAGATGAATCATTAATATTTCATCAATGCCTATTCGATCAAAAAGGAATTTTTCATGTATCTGTTGATATTCATATAAAAATTGAATGTCCATAAAGGGCAGATGATAAAGTGAAAACATAGCTTTTTTTTAAAGGGGGCTAAAATAAACAAAACTAAAATACAAAATGTAAAGAAGTTCCTTCTTTATTTTTAAATATGTTTGATATTTTCATACAGAAATCTAAAAAAGATGACAGTGCGCTAAATGGCCATTGTGCCAGTGCATACAGTGCGCTAAATGGCCAGAGCACAAGGGCTCAGAGAAAGTTCGAGAAGGAGATCCACTGGTCATCTGTTGAGAAACGCGTGGTAGCCCAGCGCCTTCTTTAACGTGTACAGGTTATGATGGCTCTCTGCAAACAGGTCCACGGCGCACTTTCGCATGGTTGCGACTCGAACCTGGGAACTGTAGTTTACGAACCTGGTAGCTACCGACTAAGCCAAACCCCACCTCAAATACTTGGAGATTAAGCGCTTAAGCTATTTTAGTAATAACAATCCAGGCATACGAGGAATCTTGTTGCTGCAATGATTTCTACAAGCCATGATAAATGTATTGCTCTCATAACAACATAAAAAACCTTTCATAGTTTTAATCTTCCTTGAAGCTTTTTAATTAGTCCGAGTGAGATCATTGACCTTCCTTTAGACAGGTTAACCTGTTGGATCGCTCATCAAGAGGTTAGAGAACAGGTCAAGGCCATTTAAGGAGCCAGCGGTCGAATTTTCGTTCAACATAAACGTGTTTGGATTCTTTCGTTTTTTCTACCCAGTTAAAGTCGTGCTGATCTTCCAGGAGAGGAAACTGTTGACCTTCTTCTGTCCTTCACATGTACACCTTCAGGCGACGAAAGAAACTATTCTTCTTCCGAAGACTAATGTTTCACGATTTGTTGGACAAAGAATTGACTTAAGGAAACAGAATTTCTGAAAAAATGAACTTTAGCATCAAATTCGTCATCTTTTTGTTACTATTTTACCAGTGGTGACTGCTTCGGACACGCAATCCATTGCAATCATTGAGTTGCAATGGACGGATTGCATGTCCATTGCAACTCAATGATTGCAGCTCACATTATTTCGTAACCAAAGTGAAGGGAATTTCCCTTTTCATTGCTGATATTTGTTCGTTTAATAATAGTGGCTTCGAATTACCTCCAAGGTAAATACTTAAAACTCAGTTACGTCATTTGAATCGATAGCATTGTTGGGTAGCAATACACATCAAAATCCAATTTTCTCATCCATAATTTCTCTCTTCTTAAAAAAGCTAATCTTTCCTTATGGAAAAAAAATCTGTTATGCCAACAGCTAGACATAACTGGCCTCTCATTTACTATTCTGATAACTTACCAATACTTAAAAAATGTTCGTCGTAATGTTCGTTTTAAATAAAATAAATTTTAATTTTTTTTCAATATAATTTTATTCCGTAATTGACTATAGTAGTGCTGTCCAACTTATCTAAGACCGCGGGCCATTTTTACTTTCGCCAATATTTCGCGGCCATTTTTTCTTTCACCAATATTTCGCTGGCCAAAAAAAAAGAATAGGACAGGATAAGTAATTCAAAAGTCAGTTCATGTCACCTCAAAAAATTATTTTACTTATACCTAAAATAATAAGTAATAATAAACCAACATAAATTTCCTAAACCTTATCAAATATTTAATAAATTTAATGGTCGCATTGTGGCCATAGTTGTTGGGCAATAAAAATAGAATGAGCAAGTTGAAATAATGCAATAATGATTGCAAATAGAATGAGTAAGTTGAAGATCGCATATCAAGTGAAGTAATATAAGTTGACTAAAAATTATAAGGTGGATTACAGATATTTATTTAAAATTTCAAGTTAAAACTTGATTTTGTTGCGGGCTACAAAAATCCTTGTGCGGGCCGGCCGTTAGTTCGACAGCGCTGGACTATAGCATACTATTGCATTAAACTTTACGATTTTTATTATAAATTTTGCAGCGCTTAATAGTAATGGTTTAACTACGATTTTTTTTAAATTTCAGAAATTGGTTTTAAAGGTAACGAATCTGCGATTTTGGATTTTTAGTTTTTTAAACTCCATTTTCTTCATTTTGGATTGGATTGTTTTACCTCTGAGCGGCACTTTTTTGCACACCATGGGCTAATTGGATAGGCCACAAGGACCCCGAAGGCTCAGAGAAGGTTGGGGGAGGGGACCCACTGGAACAGCTGTTGGGAGACAGATGGTAGCCTCCCGTCAAGGCCATCCAGCGTGTTCTTTAACGTGCACAGGGTATGGCTCTCCCACACAGGGGCCACGGCTTAACGTCCCATCCGACGGACGGCGGCCTTTCCAAGCCCATCGGTGTCCCCTACTGACCGTGGGCAGGGCGGGGATTTTTGCGGAGATAAATCTCAACGCTGACCCAGCTGGGACTCGAACCTGGGAACTACAGATTACGAGCCTGGCGCGCTACCGACTGAGAAACCCCCGCCCCCTATTTTTTTCATCTTTGGAACTAGTGAGAGGTTGTCCTATCGCATTCTACCCCATTTCCACCACTTTTCATTGTCTGCCTTCAAATGCCCATAGTGCAGCAATACCTTTAAGAGTTGATGACATCACCACGGTCCAGAAACTGAATCAACAGCAGATCCTGAGAGTCAAATTAAAGCAGATCAGCATACAACACAACTTTCGATGCTTCGAAGCGAGTCTTATCTGGAATCCACACAAAGTCTATCGCGTTCAAGTCGATACTTGCCACTGATTCTAGTGTTCGTGAATTCCTTCTATGTATACTCATTTCTTTGTGTGAGGAGTGAAAATAATCAGTTCATTACCCAGATAGAGAGATTTTTCATTTGAATGACCCTTATAGATGACGACCAACATATTTGTGCCGCGTTTTGATTTTCATGAAGATTTGAAGCAACATTAAAGACGCACGAAAGTTCTCGGATTCTTTGGCTAAAGCCAGGATCATCTAGCACACCGGACCAGGACAGCAGTTGAACGAAATGAGAACAAAGAAAATAAATACAGGTATAGAATTAAGATATTCAATTTGTCTAAAGTTTAAAACTACAAAACATTTATACTTAAGTAGTATAAAATAATATTTATTACGATTATATTCAAATATTTATGAATATTTTAAAATTAATCACTAAATCTATCAAAAAAAATAGCTACCAGTAGAAATTTAAGAGAGATAAATTCAAATAATAAAAAAAACATTTTGGAAATTTATCCTCTTATTAATGCATTGTCCGAGCACAGTAAAACCAGTATGGTTGATTGCAGAATTCAGAAAAAATATCTGGCAACGATTTTTTTAGAAATTAGTGATCTGGCAACCTTTGCGTCACGTGATATATGGTATATGTATAATGTCACGTGACACGAAGGCTGCCAGATCACTAATTTCTAAAAAAAAAAATCGTTGCCAGATATTTTTTTTTCTGAATTCTGTAATCAACCAGTGTTCGGATATTTTTTGGAGCGACTGTACTTCTGCAAAAGCTTACTCTATCAGTACAATAAAGGATTGCCCTTATCAAAAAAATTGTTCAGAGTCATTTCATGAATTATTGCAACAAATTTTCTGTCGCAATCAAATTTCGCAAAGAGCGTTTTATCAAACGTTATTCCCCGCACTTCATAATTTCTAGTCTGCGAGCAACATTTCCAACAGCTGTTGCTCAAGAATGGGAAGCGATGATAGACGCAAAAGAATTTACCTCACACAGGAAGGGGAATCACCCTCTGCGACGGAAGGGTAACCTGAAAGATTTCACTTCGAATGAAATAATAAGAACTATTTCTAAACTTGTTCAGCCAGTGTTACTCTTAATAACAAACAAATTGGGAAAAGAAAGTTCATCTTTCTGACTTTACATTTAGGCACATTTCCATTACGTTGAGTCGCTTTACCTGTGAGTGGAATTTTTGTACGTACAATAGGCTAAATGTCCAGGTCACAAGGACCCCGAAAGCTCATAGAAGATTGGAGGAAGGATACCTACTGAATAGCCTGTTAAGAGACAAATGGAAGCTTCCAGTCAAGGCCATCCAGCGTGCTCTATAACGTGCACATGATAGGAACACCTGCACACGGGACCAAGATTTAACGTTTCATCCGACAGATGGTAACCTTTCCAAGCCCAACGGTGTTCCTTTTCTCGTTGTGGGTTAGCAGATAAAATCTCAACGCAAGTACGTTTGGGACTCAAAGACAAGAATTTCAGATTAGGGACTTGAAGCTCTACCGACTGAGCCAAACCGGGGCCAAATGAGTAAGACCGGACCCCTACAGTTGTCTAAAAAAAGGAGAAAAAACGAAGAGATATGTATAAAATTTATTTGTGATTCGATTAGAAAATCTTTTAAATACAAGCTATTGTGTTTAAAGTGATGTAAAATATAATTATTTATTAGATTTTATTAAATATTACTCAATATTTTAAAACTCATTACTAATTTGTCGAAACTAAATAGCTACCAGTAGAATTTTAAGGTATAGAATTTATTTTAAATACCACTAACATGAAATAATCCTATTTGTTAGCGAGTGTGAGTGTCCGGTCCTTAATCATAAATATTTCAACAAAGTCGTAATAGATAAATTAATATATACCATTTACACATAAATGACTTGTAGTTGTAAACTTTAGACAAACTGAATTTTTTTTATACGCATATGTATTTGTTCCTTCCCTCCCTCCCTCCTTTCGTTCAACTGCTCTCCGGGCGCGGTGTGTCTAGATGACCCTAGTCTATCTTTAGCCAAAGAATCTAAGAACTTTCGGGCATCTCTAATGTTGCTTCAATCTTCATGAATCTCAAAATGCTCTGGTAAGGTTCTGCTGCACATGGGACTGGGACTTATTGTCCCATCCAACGGACGGCCGCTTTTCCAAGCCCCTCCCAATTTCTCATCGAATGCAAGTTGGGAATTAACAGAGCAGCTTATAAGTAAAACAATCGAAATAATAATGCAACTTAATAACTCCTTACCTTTGCGATAAATAATGAACCGGTGCATATTCAAATTAAACGATTGTCTTCAAAAGAACAGAACATTTTAAATCATTTCCTTGTTTCTGGATTTAGAGGACGCAAAAAACTTCCTGCAACCATTTTGTTGACGGTAAAATGATAATCTATTCGAAATTAGCGTTCATAATGACGCCGGATGTTATCAAAAGATGTGAAGAATAAAAAACGGACACCCACAGGAAGATTCATTTTATAGATATGAAAATATCGACCTAGAAGGACATCACAAACTAGAATTTCGAGAATTTAGAATTTCATCCGTCCGTCGGATGGAACGCTAAGCCGTGACCCCGTGTGCGGGAGAGTTATTATACCCTGTGCGCATGAAAGAACACACTTGATGGCCTTAACGGGAGGCTACTATCTATCTCCCAACAACTGTTCCATAGGGTCGCCTCCCATAAACTTCTCTGACCCTTAGGGTTCTTGTGACCTGGCCATTTAGCCCATTGGGCTCAAAAAATACCTCCACCACGACCACCAATCGACATCCCCCCCACCCTTTTTTTTAGCTTGTGGCCTGATTAACATAAATTTCTTTGATTTCTAATAAGCCAACTCTAGTTAGAATATGGGGGTTGCTCAGTCGGTAGCGCGCCAGTCTTGTAATCCGTAGTTCCCAGGTTAGAGTCCCAACTGGGTCAGCGTTGAAATTTATCTGTGCAAAATCCCCCCCCCCCCACTGCCCACGGTCAGTAGGTGACACCGACGGGCTTGGAAAGGCCGCCGTCCGTCGGATGGGACGTTAAGCCGTGGGCCCGTGTGCGGGAGAGCCATACCCTGTGCACGTTAAAGAACACGCTGGACGGTTTTGACGAGAGGTTACCATCTGTCTCCCAACAGCTGTTCCAGTGGATCCCCTCCTCCAACCTTCTCTGAGCCTTCGGGGTCCATGTGACCTGGTCATTTAGCCCCTGGTGTGCAAAAAAGTGCCGCTCAGAGGTAACCCAACCGAACTACTGAGCATATTATGCAATCCAAATCGTTAATTGGAAAGATATTGATTGCAAAGTTTCATTGATGATAAACAGAATTTGATTTTCAGTTGTCTTTGTTTCCAGTTAGGTAATAATGGGGGAAAAAACTTTTCCCTTCCAAAAGAAAGAGATATCTTGTTATGCAATCATTAGATCTCTTATGAGTACAATGGATTACGACATAAAGATTAAAGAGAATTCAGATTCCGAGGTCACTTCTGACACTGAAATTGATGATGCGTCAATCACTGCTCAGTTATTTGAAACAAGCGTCGACAATGAACGTCAAACATGTCACTTTCATTGTTAGTTGCATGTCGTCGCCACGACAATGTCTGGACAGAATGAAATCTTCGGCAAATTCGAACTGATTCGCTAAGTATGTCCTTGAAATTTAATCTCTGTTCAATCCACTTTTCATTCGGATTTGACTCTTAACACTTTTGCTTTATATAGAGTTATAAAAAAATGATAAAAATAAACATCGCCAAAGAATCGTCAATTAATTTTTCTTCAGTTTTCAAAACGGTTTGTGAAGAGTATATATAATGAGTTAGATGTAAAAAAATCGACCAGTTTAGTGTACTAGGCTGGGACGGTAAAGTAGGAAAAGAATTATTTTTAAAATATATAGAAATAGCTACTTTAAGTTTTAGGTGTTAAAATTCGACTGGTAGTCATTAATTTTTAAAAATCTGGCAATGAATTTTAAAATATTCATAAATATTTTAATATAGTCATAAATAAATTCATTTACTCGTTCAGGTGGCTTAAAATACATGGAATTTAAATAAATTTTAGATTAATTAAACCACTTAAATTTTTATGTATAAATAAAATATGCTTAACGATTTATGTGGTTTGATTTCTCTAAAGTTTAATTTGAAACTTATTTATTTATTATGAATTTATGAATATCTTAAAATTAATTACCAAATTATTTAATAAGTAGCTTTTATTTTAAAAGATAATTCTTCAATTAAAGCAAAAATTATTCTGCGATGTTTTAAAGTTAATTACTAACTTTTAAAAAATAAAAAACAACCAGTTATGTTTTAAAATGTAGAATTTAAATTAAAATACTTAAAAATTTAAATATTGACTTTTGTTGGTAAGCTGTCCAGGTCCGATCCTAATTAAATGGCGCTGGCCACTCTCGTAAATTTTCCAGGTTCGAGTCACAATTGTGCAGTGTGTAAATTTTTCTCCGCTAATCCCCCTTCTGCCCTCGGTGAGAAAGAAGACACTGCTGGTCTTCGAAAGGCCGCCGTCCGTCGGATGGAACGTTTAGTCATTGTCACTTGTGCGAGAGCGTCATACTCTATACACGTTTTCACACCGGATGCTCTTGACTAGAATGTCGATCTTCTGCTAAGAGCTTTCCCAACCTTCTTTGATCCCTTTTGTTCTAATCATTTAGCCAATTGGGAACATAAAAATTGCCTATCAGAGATAAAGCGTGGGACGGGGGTGACTCAGTCGGTAGCGCGTCAGGCTCATAATCTGCAGTTTCCAGGTTCGAGTCCCAGCTGGGTCAGCGTTGAGATTTATCTCCGCAAAATTCCCCGCCCTGCCCACGGTCAGTAGGGAACACCGATGGGCTTGGAAAGGCCGCCGTCCGTCGGATGGGACGTTAAGCCTTAGCCCCGTGTGCGGGAGAGCCATACCCTGTGCACGTTAAAGAACACGCTGGATGGCCTTGACGAGAGATTACCATCTGTCTCCAACAGCTTTTCCACTGGATGGCCTTGACGAGAGATTACCATCTGTCTCCCAACAGCAGTCCCTCCCCAAATCTTTTCCGAGCCTTCGGGGTCCTTGTGACCTGGCCATTAAACCCATGGTGTGCAAAAAAGTGCCGATCAGAGGTAAAACAACTCAACGTTGAAGAACACGCTGGATGGCCTTGACGGGAGGCTACCATCTGTCTCTCAATAGCTGTTCCAGTGGGTCCCCTCCCCCAACCTTCTCTGAGCCTTCGGGGTCCTTGTGGCCTGGCCATTTAGCCCATGGTGTGCAAAAAAGTGCAGCTCAGAGGTAAAACAATCCAACCCAACCCATCGATGTGCCAATAAAAATACTTTTCCCTCTCAAGTACTCTGTTACACAATTAGCAAATGATTAAATTGTTTTCTTCACACCATTTAGTTTTGTCTTTGTCGCCAGGACAACAGAGATTCCTATCCGCTCTGTTAAAGAACGTGTCCTTGGAAACATCTAATGTTGACGGTCAACGATCAGAATTGGAGTCTTGAAAATGCTTACCGATTCCAGATAAGTTCCAGAACAATTCCTCATTAATTTTTTCATTATACGTTGAAGGCAACCTGTCAGAAATCGAATATTGCGAAAATAAACCTTTGTATTTGCACTCAGTCCCAGAAAATGACACCAGGAAATATTTGCAAATTCGAGCCACAGTTCACCAAATCACGTGTTTGATTCTGTTCATGGACATCGGCAGGAATTTTCTCAGAAAGTAACAAAGATGACAGAAAACAAAACGAAAAAAAATCGACAATTATTATTGAGGATGCATGTAAACATTTTTTTCTTCATTAATAAAAAAAATATGCTTCCGAAAAAAAAAAGGCAAAAAAAAATCATGGTTAGGTTTCGTTAGAGAAAAAATAAAAATTCTAACACTCAGTACACCTGATGATATTCAACATATTTTTTCGATCAATTTTTCCAGGGGAAGAGGATGTCCACGATTCTGTTCGATACTTTTCAGGTGTTTAGTGTTTTGAGTGAGTTTGTTTACTCTAGTTCTGGAGCAACTGACCTTACTATAATTCTGGAACATCCGACTTTGAGAATCTCGAATTTTGAATCGAAAATATTTGAATAAATCTCGAATTATAGAAAATTTTGAATTTACTATAATTCTGGAACATCTTACTTTAATTCCGGAACAACTTACTTTACTATAATTATGGAACATCTGGCTTTACTGTAATTCTGGAACATCTGATTTTACCTCCGGAACAACTAACTTTACTATAATTCTGGAGCATCCGACTTTACTATAATTCTGGAGCATCCGACTTTACTATAATTCTGGAGCATCCGACTTTACTATAATTCTGGAGCATCCGACTTTACTATAATTCTGGAGCATCCGACTTTACTATAATTCTGGAGCATCCGACTTTACTATAATTCTGGAGCATCCGACTTTACTATAATTCTGGAGCATCCGACTTTACTATAATTCTGGAGCATCCGACTTTACTATAATTCTGGAGCATCCGACTTTACTATAATTCTGGAGCATCCGACTTTACTATAATTCTGGAGCATCCGACTTTACTATAATTCTGGAGCATCCGACTTTACTATAATTCTGGAGCATCCGACTTTACTATAATTCTGGAGCATCCGACTTTACTATAATTCTGGAGCATCCGACTTTACTATAATTCTGGAGCATCCGACTTTACTATAATTCTGGAACATCCGACTTTACTATAATTCTGGAACATCTGACTTTACTATAATTCTGGAACATCCGACTTTACTATAATTCTGGAACATCCGACTTTACTATAATTCTGGAACATCCGACTTTACTATAATTCTGGAACATCCGACTTTACTATAATTCTGGGATATCTGATTTTACTTTCGGAACAACTTACATTGCCATAATTCTGAAGCATCTCATTTTACTATAATTCTGGAACGTCTGATTTTACTATAATTCTGGAGCATCTGATTTTATTATATTTCTGAAACATCTGACTTTACTATAATTCTGAAGCATCTGATTTTACTATAATTCTGGAGCATCTGATTTTACTATAATTCTGGAGCATCTGCTTTTACTATAATTCTAGAACATCTGATTTTATTATATTTCTGAAACATCTGACTTTTGTATAATTCTGGAACATCCGACTTTACTATAATTCAGGAACATCTGACTTTACTATAATTCTGGAACATCTTATTTTAGTTCCGGTACAACTTACTTTACTATAATTCTGAAGCATCTGATTTTACTATAATTCTGGAACATCCGACTTTACTATAATTCTGGAACATCTGACTTCACTATAATTCTGGAGCATCCGATTTTAATTCCGGAACAACTGACTTTACAAATAATTCTGAAGCGTCTGACTTTACTACAATTTTGGAACAACTTATTTGCAAAAAAAAACTGACTTTCCAAAAACTTTGTTCTTCCAATTTTTTTATAACTGCCTAAAGGCGATTTTTTCTTCTTTACTTTTTTATAGTCTAGATCAGGGCTTCTTAAACTTTTTCCACTCGCGACCCCTTTTCGCCAGAGAAATGTTTACGCGACCCGGGTATATAGATATATAAAATAGATATACAAATCAAACATTTACTGATAATAAATCAAAGAAATTTATTTTAAAACAATTCTTTGGTATACATATAATTTTACCATTTAATAAAGACGAAAGCAAATTGGCATACTAATGAGATGGATGTGCTTGGTTATTTTTACATAAAAAAATTAAATCTAGGTTGAATATTTGACACTGCAGGACATAGAGAATCTTCAACGTTTTTCAGAGTTGATCGATATTTTGATTTTATAATCATCAATGCTGATAAATACAAAATTTGAAGTGAAGTATTTCTGAAACTGTCTCCAAGCACTTCAGATGATCAATTATAACTCTTACAATTAAATCTTTGGGAAGATAGGGGCGGGGGTGGCTCAGTCGGTAGCGCGCCAGGCTCGTAATCTGTAGTTCCCAGGTTCGAGTCCCAGCTGGGTCAGCGTTGAGATTTATCTCCGCAAAATTCCCTGCCCTGCCCATGGTCAGTAGGGGACACCGATGGGCTTGGAAATTCCCTGCCCTGCCCATGGTCAGTAGGGGACACCGATGGGCTTGGAAAGGCCGCCGTCCGTCGGATGGGACGTTAAGCCGTGGCCCCGTGTGCGGGAGAGAGCCATACCCTGTGCACGTTAAAGAATACGCTGGATGGCCTTGACGGGAGGCTACCATCTGTCTACCAACAGCTGTTCCAGTGGGTCCCCTCCCCCAACCTTCTCTGAGCCTACGGGGTCCATGTGACCTGGCCATTTAGCCCATGGTGTGCAAAAAAGTGCCGCTCAGAGGTAAAACAACCCAACCAAACTTTGGGAAGATTATTTTCAATTATAAAATCATCTGTAGCTGTAAATATTTCTAAAAAACTATTTTCCACCCTATTCTTCCATATGCTAACTTTTTTAGTAAAACTTTCAAATTTATCTTTTAACATAAATATGTTAAACATTTTTCTTTGCAGCGACATGTTTAAATCATCGAGTTTTTCGAAAATATCCGACAAATAACACAGTTTTGAAAGCCATAAGTTATTACGAAAATATTTAACAAAATCGGATTTCTGCTGAGTCAAAAATATAAGAACTTCGCCCTCTTGAGAGCCAACTTACCTCTGCATGTAGTAATAAGCTTTTGTAATCGGAGTCTATATCTTTGCAAAGATTTGAAAGCAAATGACTCTTAAGGGCACGGCTTTTAATGAAGTTAATGATTTTGCTACGAGTGCTTCTCGATGGATCATGCAGTGAGTAAAAGTGATATGTTCATTGCCACCAGCTTTAATTTTTGCTACAAATCCAACCTTCTCTCCCATCATTGCTCCAGCACCTTCTGTACAGACTCCAACGCAATTTTTCCACTGTAAACCTTCATTTGTGAAAAATTCATCGACTTTAGGATATATATCTTCCCCTCTTTTGTGCACTTCCAAAGGGCAACATAACAATAATTTCTCATGTATGCTTACTTCATAAACAGGGGGCGGGTGTGGCTCAGCCGGCCAGGCTCGTAATCTGTAGTTCCCAGATTCGAGTTCCAGCTGGGTCAGCGTTGAGATTTATCTCCGCAAAATTCCCCGCCCTGCCCACGGTCAGTAGGGGACACCGATGGGCTTGGAAAGGCCGTCGTCCGTCGGATGAGACGTTAAGCCGTGGCGCCGTGTGCGGGAGAGCCATACCCTGTGCACGTTAGAGAACACGCTGGATGGCCTTGACGGGAAGCTACCATCTGTCTCCCAACAGCTGTTCCAGTGGGTCCCCTCCCCCAACCTTCTCTGAGCCTTCGGTGACCTGGCCATTTAGCCCATGGTGTGCAAAAAAGTGCCGCTCAGAGGTAAAACAACCCAACCCAACTTCATAAACACATCTTACATAAAGTAACAACTGTGCCATGTTAGAAATATCAGTTGTTTCATCTAACTGAATTGTCAACTTTTTTTTTTTATTTTCCGTAATTAAACTGTTATGTGTTTATAGTAGAGATAAATAATAGTTTATACGAGAAGAAAACTTTATTTGTTAATCATAAAATACAATAGTTTCGAATCCGAGCAAAGGTCTTTCTGGCAGCATCGTTGACGTTGCGTGGCGGCATGCGCAGTTCAAAGTGCGCATACTGTGTATTAAAAACAAGGCTGCAGTGAAGTCTTGCTGCCAGAAACACCTTGAGATTCATTACGCGTTTCATTTCGAATTAATTTTTGGTCTTTGCACGTTCATAAACCTTTTACTGTTGCCAAATTTTTCGCGACTCCCCCGACATTCAGTTACGCGACCCCATATGGAGTCCCGATCCATAGTTTAAGAAGCTATGGTCTAGATGAGTGTGCAAAAAACTATTCCGCAAGGGAAAAAAAATCATCCCTGACTAAAAATCCTTGAAACTGAATTGGATAAACAAAATGAAGGTAGGAGTGAAGATGTAAACAATCCTATTGACTTTGAATCTAGCGGAAAACCAGTCTCTATCCACAAGCAGAGGCACTCGTAGCAAGTGGGTTATTTACTGCAATGGGAACGCCAGGTAGGAATAGTGATGGTGAGTACAGGTCAACAGATACGGTTAAGTCATATAGCGTCTGTCAATCAAAACGTCTCGGTTGAATGGATATCTGACCTTCGAACAATTCTTCATCTCGTGGAGCATGCAGGAGGCAAGTAATATCTCGTTCCTCATCAGGAAATAATTTCATCTCACTCTCTCCCGTGCACGTGACGCTAGTTATCAGATTGATGCGATTGCGTATGAACAACACCAATCGTATCTTAAAACAGCAGGAGGAAAAATGGAAATTTAATTGAGGGTTTCTTATTGTCTTTTGTTTCAAACGAAGATTTTAAATCTTTTCAGATTTGGATGCAGATCGACTGTGATCTATTGAAAAAAAGTTAAAATGGGGTTTAAAATTGCAGAAACTATTATTTTGGTGTCCTTGAAGAACTTTTCCTTGAACTTCATTTAGGAGAAAAATTAACATTTTATTGCCCTTAAAAAATTGCAATTAATGCAAAAAAGCTATAATTTTTGATATCTTAGGATAAATTTTCTTCGAGATTCGGTTATGCAAAAATTAGCATTTTGAGCCTTTGGAGAGCTTTTTCCTCATCTTCATTTACGTCAGGGATGAACATACGTTTTTGCGTAGACGCGAAAAAAAATATTAAGTTTGCTGTGGAGCACATAGAAAACTATTATATTTGTTCTAGGACAGATATAAAAACATTATGTTTGTTGTGGTACAAATGGAAAAACATTATGTTTGTTGTGGGACAAATGGAAAAATATTATGTTTGTTGTGAGACAAATGGAAAAATAGTATGTTTGCTGTGGGACAAACGGAAAAATATTATGTTTGTTGTGAGACAAATGGAAAAATATTATGTTTGTTGTGAGGCAAATGGAAAATATGTTTGTTGTGAGACAAATGGAAAAATATTATGTTTGTTGTGAGACAAATGGAAAAATATTATGTTTGTTGTGAGACAAATGGAAAAATATTATGTTTGTTGTGAGACAAATGGAAAAATATATTTGTTCTAGGACAGATATAAAAACATGTTTGTTGTGGTACAAATGGAAAAACATTATGTTTGTTGTGAGACAAATTGAAAAATATTATGTTTGTTGTGGGACAAATGGAAAAACATTATGTTTGTTGTGGGACAAATGGAAAAATATTATGTTGTGAGACAAATGGAAAAATATTATGTTGTGAGACAAATGGAAAAATATTATGTTTGTTGTGAGAGAAATGGAAAAATATTATGTTTGTTGTGGGACAAATGGAAGAATATTATGTTTGTTGTGAGACAAATGGAAAAATATTATGTTTGTTGTGAGACAAATGGAAAAATATTATGTTTGTTGTGAGACAAATGGAAAAATATTATGTTTGTTGTGAGACAAATGGAAAAATATTATGTTTGTTGTGGGACAAATGAAAAAATATATTTGTTCTAGGACAGATATAAAAACATTATGTTTGTTGTGGTACAAATGGAAAAACATTATGTTTGTTGTGGGACAAATGGAAAAACATTATGTTTGTTGTGGGACAAATGGAAAAATATTATGTTTGTTGTGAGACAAATGGAAAAATATTATGTTTGTTGTGGGACAAATGGAAAAATATTATGTTTGTTGTGAGACAAATGGAAAAATATTATGTTTGTTGTGAGACAAATGGAAAAATATTATGTTTGTTGTGAGACAAATGGAAAAATATTATGTTTGTTGTGGGACAAATGAAAAAATATTATATTTGTTTTAGGACAGATATAAAAACATTATGTTTGTTGTGGTACAAATGAAAAAACATTATGTTTGTTGCGAGACAAATGGAAAAATATTATGTTTGTTGTGAGAGAAATGGAAAAATATTATGTTTGTTGTGGGACAAATGGAAAAATATTATGTTTGTTGTGAGACAAATGGAAAAATATATTTGTTGTGAGACAAATGGAAAAATATTATGTTTGTTGTGAGACAAATGGAAAAATATGTTTGTTGTGAGACAAATGGAAAAATATTATGTTTGCTGTGGGACAAATGAAAAAATATTATATTTGTTCTAGGACAGATATAAAAGCATTATGTTTGTTGTGGTACAAATGGAAAAACATTATGTTTGTTGTGGGACAAATGGAAAAATATTATGTTTGTTGTGAGACAAATGGAAAAATATTATGTTTGTTGTGAGAGAAATGGAAAAATATTATGTTTGTTGTGAGAGAAATGGAAAAATATTATGTTTGTTGTGAGAGAAATGGAAAAATATTATGTTTGTTGCGAGACAAATGAAAAAATATTATGTTTGTTGTGGGTCAAATGGTAAAATATTATATTTGATGTATATGAGGATAAAGCTGGATCCCAGAAACGAGCGACTGAAAATTCAGTTTCAGTGACGTTGTAGCTAGTTGCAAGATGATATTCAAATTTTAATCTTATTAAAACACCATTTTTTTATATTTTAAAATTTCACGCGAGCAAGATAGAATGATTAAATAAAACCGTAGTAAAAAACCCGTAGATTTCGGTAAATAAAATCGTTCTGATACCCTCGAACTTTATTTATGCCGAATAAATCATCATGATAGAATCATCACGATAGATATTCATCAAAAAACTTTTTCCTGAGGTTCATTTTGACAAATAAAATTTGGTGTACTCCGAGGAAATTTCATGATCTACATTCTATGCAAAAATCTATCGTTCCGATGCCCTCTAAAACGATGCGTGAGGTAGCTTTCACTCGAAATCTGGTGAGAAAAAAGATTCGTGAGGTAATAATCGGTTTAAATCTGGCGCGTAACAAGATTCGTGAGCTAACAACTCCCCGCCCTGCCCTCGGTCAGTAGGGGACACTGATGGGGTTGGGAAGGCCGCCGTCCATCGGATGGGACGCAAAGCCGTGGATCCGTGTAGCGGAGAGCCATACCCTGTGCACATTAAAGAACAAGCTGGATGGCCTTGACGGGAGACTACCATCTGTCTCCCAACAAATGTTCCAGTGAATCTCCTCCCCCAACCTCAGATGGTTTGGGTTAGGTTTTGTATCTGAGTAGCACGTTTTTCCGAAAAATGGGATAAATAACTAGGTCACAAAGATCTGATCAAGGACCCACTGGAACAGCTGTTAGGAGACAGAAAGTAGCCTTCCGTCAAGCCCATCCAGCGTGTTCTTTAATGTACACAAGGTATGACTGGGGGGGGGGGGGGCTCAGTCGGTAGCGCGCCAGGCTCGTAATCTGTAGTTCCCAGGTTCGAGTCCCAGCTGGGTCAGCGTTCAGATTAATCTCCTAAAACTGCCCGCCCTGCCCTCGGTCAGTAATGAGACGCCATTGGGCTTGGAAAGGCCACCGTCCGTCAGATGGGACGTAAAGCCGTTGTTCAGTGTGCGGGAGAGTCATACTCTGTGCATGTTAAAGAACACGCTGAATGGCCTTGACGGGAGGCTACCATCTGTCTCCCAACAGCTATTCCAGTGGGTCTCCTCCCCCAATCTTCTCTGAGCCCTCGGGGTCCTTGTGACCTGGCCATTTAGCCCATGGTGTGCAAAAAAGTGCCGCTCAGAGGTAAAACAACCAACCAACCAACGTGAGCTATCACTCAGTTTAAATCTGGTGGTAATTCATTTAAATGAAAAGGAAACATTCAGTTTAAATGTAGGGATCCAAAAGATTAATGAGGTGACATTCAATTTTAAATCAAAGGCTTACATGAATTATCCACGAAAATATTTTAGGTACAGTTTTTAAGACTTTCTTTCAAATTGTAACTAGTAATCTCCCATTCACACAACATCCAATAATTACGTGTAACATCACCCCATATGATCAACCAGATTAAAAAATCCACTTACTTGAAAGGAAAAAGGAAATAAATTCTTTAAACTACCGCTAAACTTTCTCTTTCTTCTACCAATACTACCACCTCACCTACTAAACACCACGAAGGACAAACATGCTGTTTGACAGCAAACAGTTTATATACGCACGAGAAGAACATGTGCTCAACTCAAACTCGGCGAGTCACGGTTGATTGGCTGATGGAGAGTCACATGGCCTTAAACGTCAGACCTGTCATCCCCTCGCCCTGTCCTTAACGGATGGCATTGATGATAAAGGGGGAAAATCTGTATGCAGTAAGAAGCACATGTTGGAAGTACAGAAACGAAGAACATTCTCTTACAACATGATATTGTGGGCTTTTTTCTTTCTAGATAATACGGGTGAGCCATTCTACTATTCTTTTCACTCCCAACGGAGTAATGAATGGTAATTTTTTCCTCTGAAACATAAAGAAAGTCGATTAGGAATTTTTGTAGCGTCTTGTAAGAAAGGAACTCCGTTTTCCCCATGATGTTATCGCGTTTAAATAATCAGATGGATCGAAAAATGGCGAAGTGGAAAATGGTGATTATTCTGTGTGCAGGGATATCCTTTACGGAACCTGCGTCACTGCGGTAAATTATGTGTAGGGAGGTTTTTAAAGGACGTGTCCAGGTAACAGAGATGGTTTAAAGGGAAAAAAAGGGAGAGCCAAAAGAAAACTTACCTTTTTTTTTTCTTCTTATATATAGGTGTTTAACAATGCTTGCTATTATGTCTCAATCATTTTAGCTCATTTTCGAGGAAGATTTTGGGTTGTTTTACCTCTGAGCGGCACTTTTTTGCACACAATAGGCTAAATGGCCAGGTCACAAGGACCCCGAAGACTCAGAGAAGGTTGGGGGAGGGGACCCACTAGACTAGACAGTTATTAAGAGACAGATGGTAGCCTCCCGTCAAGGCTATCCAGCGTGTTCTTTAACGTGCAAATTGTATGGCTCTCCCGCAAACGGGGACCACGTCTTAACGTTCCACCGACGGAAGGCGGCCTTTCCAAGCCCATCGGTGTCCCCTACTGACCGTGGGCATGGCGGGGAGTTTTGCGGAGATAAATTTCAACGCTGAAGCAGCTGGGATTTGAACCTGGTAACTGCAGATTACGATCCTGGCGCGCTACCGACTGAGCCACCCCTGTCCCAATATGCACCGGATATGGCCCTCATGCACACGGAGACACGGCTTAACATGTCATCCGACGGAGGGTTGCCATTCCGAGTCCATTGGTGTACTTATTTCGCAGAGGGCAGTTTGAGGGGTTAGCAAAGATAAATTTCAACGCTCCCACAGGTTTGACTCGAAAATATCTGAACATGTACCAAAGAAATTGTAACATGATAACCGGAAGAGGCATGCATTGTGGAAGTTAAAGAACACATGGATGGCCTTGACGGAAAGCTAATATCTTTCTCTTAATAGCTGTCCAGTGGGTCCCCTTCCCGACTTTCTCTTAGACCTCGGGGTCATTGTAACCTTGCCATTTAGCTCATTATCTGCAAAAAAAGAGCGCCCCTCGCATGTAAAATAACATACGTTGAAGAACACGCTGGATGGCCTTCACGGAAGGCTCCCAAATATCTCTTAATGGCTGTCCAGTGGGTCCACTTTCCCAGTTAGCGGCGGGGGTGGCTCAAGCGGTAGCGCACCAGACTCGTAATCTCAAGATCCCAGGTTCGAGTTCCAGCTGGGCCAGTGTTTGAGATTTATCTCCGCAAAACTCCCCACCCTGCTTCGGTCAGTAAAGGACACCGATGTGCTTGGAAATGCCAACGTCCATCGGATGGAACGTTAAGACGAGGCCTCATATGCGGGAGAGCCTTACCTTGTGCATGTTAAAGAACACTCTAGATGGCCTCGACCGGAAGCTACCATCTGTCTTTAGTCCATTGTGTGCATAAAAAGTACCGTTAACAGGCCAACCCAACCCAACTCTTCCCCAATTTCTCTGAGCCCTCGGGGTCATTGTGACCTGGCCATTTAGCCCATTGTATCCAAAACTAGTGCCCCTCAGATGCAATATAACTCACGTTAAACAACACACTGGATGACCCTGACAAGAGATTTCCATCTGTCTCCCAATAGCTGTCCAGCGGGTCTCCTGCCCTCAACGTTCTCTGAGAATTTGGGTTCCTTGTGACCTGGCTATTTAGCTCAATGTGGGCAAAAAACAGCCTTCGGATATAAAACAACTTAATCCACGTTAGAGAACACACTGGATGGCCTGACGGGAGGTTGGGTTGTTTTACCTCTGAGCGGCACTTTTTTGCACACAATGGGCTAAATGGCCAGGTCACATGGACCCCGAAGGCTCAGAGAAGGTTGGGGGAGGGGACCCACTGGAACAGCTGTTGGGAGACAGATGGTAGCCTCCCTTCAAGGCCATCCAGCGTGTTCTTTAACGTGCACAGGGTATGGCTCTCCTGCACACGGGGCCACGGCTTAACGCCCCATCCGACGGACGGCGGCCTTTCCAAACCCATCGGTGTCCCCTACTGACCGTGGGCAGGCCGGGGAATTTTGCGGAGATAAATCTCAACGCTGACCCAGCTGGGACTCGAACCTGGGAACTACAGATTACGAGCCTGGCGCGCTACCGACTGAGCCACCCCCGCCCCCCTGACGGGAGGACCCTCTGTCTCGTACAACTGTTCAAGTGCGTCCCCTTCCCCCAACCTTCTCTGAAACTTTAAGGTCCTTGTGACCCGGATAATTATCCCCTTGGATGCGAAAAAGGTGCCATTCACAGGTAAAACAAGACAAGTTTTTGTCACTCCGTGCTGCATTTAAAATTTAAATCCATACTTATATCAGAATCTAGTTTAGACCACCCCCAGTCATTTCACCGCATTTTTTACAGTTTACTGTTTAGAATTTTAATACTTTTCCATTCCCTATCCGCCTTGCTTCCAAAATACTTACAATATATACTTACAGTACTTCAGTTACGACAATAGGTGAACTGGGTTGGGTTGTTTTACCTCTGAGCGGCACTATTTTGCACACCATGGGCTAAATGACCAGGTCACATGGACCCCGAAGGCTCAGAGAAGGTTGGGGGAGGGGACCCACTGGAACAGCTGTTGGGAGACAGATGGTAGCCTCCCGTCAAGGCCATCCAGCGTGTTCTTTAACGTGCATAGGGTATGGCTCTCCCGCACACGGGGTCACGGCTTAACGTCCCATCCGACGGACGGCGGCCTTTCCAAGCCCATCGGTGTTCCCTACTGACCGTGGGCAGGGCGGGGAATTTTGCGGAGATAAATCTCAACGCTGACCCAGCTGGGACTCGAACCTGGGAACCACAGATTACGAGCCTGGCGCGCTACCGACTGAGCCACCCCCTCCCCTAGGTGAACTGTGATTTCCTATTATTTTAACTACGGAGTGCTACAAGGATCTGTTTTTGGACCACAGTTGTTTTCACTGTATGTACATAAGTTACCTTCCTCATTTGAATTTGATTCATTATCTATTGCTGATGATACGGCATCAACAGAGACGTATTTTGGCTGTGGAAAATATGGCCCCTGACATAGGCAGAAACATTTTGTATTATCCCGATCGCGGAGAGTCTAGGCCATGATACACCGGTGCTGGACAGCCATTGAACAAAAGGAAGGATATTAAATATTCATATATATTATAAGCTACTTATTTTTAAATAGTATGAAAGATAATAATATAAAAATAAATAATAAAATAAATAATAAAATAAATACCCCCTCAAGCAGCTGCTTGTCACAGCGGTCTGACAGGAGCCTGTCAGTTTATATGCCACAGTAGATCTGATAGGATGGTAGGACCTCAGCAGAAAACAACACGAATATCCATGCCTTACTCGGGGTTCGAACCCAGGTCTCTTAGATCAGTAACCAATATATCTATTAAATTATTGATGAATATTTTAAAATTAATTAACATAGTTAAAAATAATTAACTACCAGTTTTATTTTAAGACGAATATCTTAAATAAAACATTTATATATTAAAACTTAATTTTTCTGTTAGTGCGCTGTCCGGGCTTGTATTATATAGGTACTCTGACATAGCCCAAAGTTTCAACATTCAAAAATGAGTGATACAAACTTTCCCTCAAATATCACGAGTGTTACTTTCTTTATGGAAGCAAATTATTAATTGGTCGGGAAGGGTTGTTTTACCTCTGAGCGGTACTTTTTTGCACACAATGGGCTAAATGGCCAGTTCACAAGGACCCCGAAGGCTCAGAGAAGGTTGGTGGAGGGGACCCACTGGAACAACTGTTGGGAGACAGATGGTAGCCTCCCGTCAAGACCATCCAGAGTGTTCTTTAACGTGCACAGGGTATGTCTCTCCCGCACATGGGGCCACGGCTTAGCGTCCCATCCGACGGACGGCGGTCTTTCCAAGCCCATCGGTATCCCCTACAGACCGTGGGCAGGGCGGGGAATTTTGCGGAGATAAATCTCAATGCTTAACCAGCTGGGACTAGAACCTGGGAACTACAGATTACGAGCCACCCCCGCTCCTTATTAATAGGAGAAACATACACGTAATTGTCAGAAGCAGATACATATATGCATACAAAATCCGCATGCAGCCATGGGTTACGGAGGTCCTAGTCTGAATAATTTTGCTCTCCACACTATCTGTCCTGAGCTACAGCTACTGCATTTGGCCATTGTAGGCCAATTCTAGCAAGGTCTTGTTTGACAATGTCTGCCCAACGACATCCTAGGGCTCCCCCTTTTCCTAAAGTCTTTGGACACACTGCTCAAATTCCTATTAGCCAATGTGTAGCTATGCATACGGACAACATGGCCAAACCAAAGCAGTCTCTCTCTGCACAATATGCTGCTCAAAAGAGGCTGATGACTTCTTCTTCTAACCTCATCATTACTTACAAAGTCGAACCACCTGATGCCCAAGATACTGCGTAAGCATCTAGAATCAAAGGCATCAAATTTCCTGTTATCCTGCTTACCAGAATTATATATCGTAGAATAATAAAAGAATAATAAAGTCAGGTATCAGACTATTACCAAGGTTCACACTGACTCCGTGGGTTTTCGATGTTCATTCAGAGAAATAGATGAAAATGGTTTCTTTAATATACGGTTGTAAACTTTTGAAGAAAATTGACTACGGAAAGGGGGTAAAATCGATTTTCTGAGCGGCGCTTTTTTGCACACCATGGAGTAAATGTCCAGGTCATATGGACCCCGAAGGCTCCGAGAAGGTTGGGGGAGGGGACCCACTGGAACAGCTGTTGGGAGACAGATGGTAGCCCCCGTCAAGGCCATCCAGCGTGTTCTTTAACGTGCACAAGGTATGGCTCTCCCGCACACAGACTCACGGCTTAATGTCCCATCCGACGGACGGCGGCCTTTCGGTGTCCCCTACTGACCGTGGGCAGGGCAGAGAGTTTTGCGGAGATAAATCTCAACGCTGACCAAGCTGGGACTCAAACCTGGGAACTACAGATTACGAGTCTGGCTCTCTACCGACTGAGCCACCCCCGTCCCACAGATGAAGGGAAAAAAAAACTGCATTTCCTATTCTTTAATTAGAAAGAAATCTAGAAAGAAAGGTAATTTTGCTGTTTTATAACTTAATGATTTTATTCTGTAATTGTCGTAATGTATTATCTAATACTAATGAGATATCATAATGACGAGTACCCATAGTTCTCGACTAACACGACAGTTATTTTAAAAATTCCTGCGAGTGAAATCGTTTTTGCCGCACGCGAATTTCTGATAAAAAATAATGCAAATTGTGCGGGGGTGGGTACGTTTCTCAATCCCAACCCAACTGACATATTTTGAATTCTATTCCTTTATTACGGCTATGTTTTCGTTAATGCTGTGTTTTTGATTTGCTTCTATACGTTACATGTTTTGAACACATAACTCACTTTTATATAAAAGAAGCAATTATAAGGGTAGGAAACAATATAAGTAAGGCTCAAAGAAGGTTTATTTTAATACTAGTAGGTAATAAGATAATTGCCAAATAATTAAGATTGGAAATGGGAAATTAATTGTTAAAAGAAATGTCGAGTAATGAAACAGATTAATTGATGCTGAGTTCAGTTGTTTTACCTCGGAGTGTTTAAAACTCTTCTTTAATGTTCACAGTGCATGACTCTCCCGCACAAAGCTTGGTGGCTCAGTCGGTAGCGCGCCAGGCTCGTAATCTGCAGTTCCCAGGTTCGAGTCCCAGTTGGGTCAGCGTTGAGATTTATCTCCGCAAAACTCCTCGCCCTGCCCACAGTCAATAGGGGACACCCAAGGGCCTGGAAAGACCGCCGTCCGTTGGATGGGACGTTAAGCCGTGGCTCCGTGTGTTGGAGAGCCATACCCTCGGCACGTTAAAGAACACGCTGGATAGCCTTGACGGGAGACTACCATCTGTCTCCCAACAGCTGTTCCAGTGGGTCCCCTCCCCCAACCTTCTCTGAGCCTTCGGGGTCCTTGTGACCTGGCCATTTAGTCCATTGTGTGCAAACAAGTGTCGATGAGAGGTAAAACAACCCAACGTTAAAGAACACGCTGGATGGCCTTGACGGGAGGCTACCATCTGTCTCCCAACAGTTGTTCCAGTGGGTTCCCTACCCCAACCTACTCGGAGCCTTCGGGGTCCATGTGACCTGGCCATTTAGCCCATGATGTGCAAAAAAGTGCCGCTCAGAGGTAAAACAACCCAACAACCCAACCTGCACAAAGCCCCAGGGCTTAATGTTCAATCCGACGGACGACGGTATTTCCAAGCCCCTCGGTGCTCTCTACCAACCGAAGGTAGGGTGATGAGTTTTGAGTTGCTTTACCTCTGAGCGGCACTTTTCTTTCACACAATAGGATAAATGGCCAAAGTCACAAGGACCCCGAGGGCTCCGAGAAGAATAGGGAACTGACCAACACATTTGCTGTTAGGAGTCAGATGGTAGATTCCCGTCGAGTCCATCCTGAGTGTTCTTTAAAGTGCATAGGATACGACTCTACCGCACACAGAGCCACGACTTAACATCACATCCAGCGGACGGCGGCTTTTCCAAGTCCATTGTTACATGATGACTACTTTGACTGAGGTCAAGCGGAAGTTTTGCGGACAAACTCAACGCTTGCTCAGGTGGTTTGGGTTAGGTTTTGAATCTGAGTAGAACGTTTTTCAGAAAAATGGGCTAAATAACTAGGTCACAAAGACCCTAAGATCTCATCAAGGACTCACTGGAACAGCTGTTAGGAGACAGAAAGTAGCCTTCCGTCAAGCCCATCCAGCGTGTTCTTTAACGTACACAGGGTATGACTCTGGCTTAACGTCTCTTCCGATGGACGGAAACATTTCCAAGCCCATTGGTGTTCCCTACTGACTAGGGACAAGGCTGGGAGTTTTGCGGAGAGAAATCTCAACGCTTAGCCCCTATGAAAATTTCGTGGAAAAATTGATTTATATTGAATTATATCAGGTATACGAAAAGTAAATGTTTTTTTCCTTAATGCAATGTAACCTTGATTTTATTATTACATTCCATTTTGATTTCGGAAGCATAGCATTTATTTTTATTTATTAATAAGAAACCTTTTTTACATTTATCAATAACAAATTTCCATTTACATCGTTTTGTTATTGGCATTGTTTTCGGTTCGTTTGCTAGGGCATCTTTAATTGTGTTATGATATATGCAAGATTACCATATTCACAACTGCACTCCTTAAGGAACAGATCACCCAAATGTTTCAATCTTGAAACATTGATATGTTTTTGCCCCCCTGGAAAATTTTGTCCCCTCCTGAAAACTTTTTATCCTCTCTGAAATTTTTGTTCCCTCCTGAACCAATTTCCCCTTCCCTCTAGAAAATTTGGTTTCCTCCTGAACCAATTTCCCCCTCCCTCTGGAAAGTTTTGCTCTCTCCTGAACCAACTTCTCCCCTCCCTCTGGAAAAATTTGTTTCCTCCTGAACAATTTCCCCCCCCCCCCCTCCCTCTGGAAAATTTTGTTCCCTCCTGAACAAATTTCCGTCTCTCTGGAAAATTTTGTTCCCTCCTGAACCAATTTCTCCCCTTCCTCTGGAAAATTTTGCTCCCTCCTGAACCAATTTCCCCCTCTCTCTCGAAAAATTTGTTCCCTCCTGAACCAATTTCTCCCCTCCCTCTGAAAACTTTTGTTCCTTTCTGAACCAATTTCCTCCTCCCTCTCGAAAAATTTGTTCCCTCCTGAACAAATTTCTCCCTCCCTCTGGAAAAATTTATTCTTTCCTGAACCAATTTCTCCCACTCCTCTGGAAAATTTTGTTCCCTCCTAAACCATTTTCTCCCCTCCCTCTGGAAAATTTTGTTCCCTCCTAGACCAATTCCCCCCTCCCTCTGGAAAATTTTGTTCCCTCCTCAACCAATTTCCTCCTTCCTGTGGAAAAGTGTGTTCCCTCCTGAACCAAATTCTCCCCTCCCTCTGGAAAATTTTACTTCCTGAACCAATTTCTCCCCTCCCTCTGGAAAAATTTCTTTCCTGAACCAATTTCTCCCCTCCCTCTGGAAAATTTTGTTCCCTCCTGAACCAATTTCTCCCCTCCCTCTGGAAAATTTTGTTCCCCTCCTGTCCAGTGGGTGTCCTCCCCCAGCCTTCGGGGTCCTATGTGACCTGGCCATTTAGCCCATTGTATGCAAAAAAAGTGCCGCTCAGAGGTAAAACAACCGATTCCAACCCCTCCCTCTGGAAAATTTTGTTTCCACTTGTCACCAATATCGTGAAAATATAATCATATCTATTAAACTCTAGTTTCCGAATATCACTGGGGCAGGAGTAGCTCAGCCGATAGCGCTCCTGGCTCGTAATCTGCATTTTCCAAGTTCGAATCCCGCCTGCCCAAGCGTTGATATTTATCTCCGCAAAAATTACCGCCCTACCCTCAGTCAGTAGGGGATATTGATGGGCTTGGATAAGGCCGCCGTCTGTCGAATGGGACGTTAAGACATGCTCCCTGTACGGGAGAACCATACACTCTTCAAGTTAAAAGAACGTGAACATGGTTTATGCTGGATGACCTTCATGGGAGGATATCTACCATCTGTCACCTAACAGTCCCTTCCCCCAACCTTCTCCGAGTCCTCAGGTTCCTTATAACACGGCCATTTATCCCATTGTGCGCAAAAAGTTCGTTCGGATGTAAAACAACCGATCATAACTCTCTTTAAGTATTGTGAAACTGTTTCCCCACTTAACAAGGTTTACATGCCTAGGAATTGATCAAACTCCTCACGTAAATTTCAAATGATTAGCACCAGTTTGCTGGAGACAGTGGCTCTTCTTAACTGGTTTACATCGGAGTTAACAATCTGACACAAATCTCTGTCCTCGTTGCTTTCGGTGAAGCCGATAATCATTATCTCCATCAATGTTCTCACTTCTGCATACTCTAAAAATAACAGTATTACCTTACACCAGTTTATGGTGCCAGCTACATTGTTACCACCATCAATTAATGTAACTCAAGTACAGATAGAGACACTTAAAATTCCACTCTGCCTGCTCTATTTCATTTTCGCTCCGTGCATTGAGGTAAATACCAAAATTTTGATTACATGAAGTAATTCGAAGAAATTAATTTTAAAAACACGTTACAATTACCTTTAAATATTCGAAAAAAGCAATAAAGATTAATAAGCATATTATTTACATAGCTTTAAAATTAAAACAGTAATTTTAGATAAATTAAATCACTTTACTCATTATTAAAATTTTCACATCACGTCGCTAGAGTTGCTGATATCGATTAATGGTTGCTCTAAATTCTTTGTAATAACCGAAGTAGGGGCGGGGGTGGCTCAGTCGGTAGCGCGCCAGGCTCGTAATCTGTAGTTCCCAGGTTCGAGTCTCAGCTGGGTCAGCGTTGAGATTTTTCTCCGCAAAATTTCCCCGTCCTGCCCACGGTCAGTAGGGAACACCGATGGGCTTGAAAAGGCCGCCGTCCGTCGGATGGGACGTTAAGCCGTGGCCCCGTGTGTGGGAGAGCCATACCCTTGCACGTTAAAGAACACGCTGGATGGCCTTGACGGGAGGCTACCATCTGTCTCCCAACAGCTGTTCCAGTGGGTCCCCTCCCCCAACCTTCTCTGAGCCTTCGGGGTCCATGTGACCTGGCCATTTAGCCCATGGTGTGCAAAAAAGTGCCGCTCAGAGGTAGAACAATCCAATCCAATAACCGAAGTGTCCCATCTGGTTACCTTAATCTGTGGGTTACCATCATTTTTACGTAAAAAGTAACACTATATTCTGGTGAACTCCCAAAAATCGAAATTTAAAACCAGAAATAAGTGTGAGGTAACCCCATATTCCGGTAAAGGAACGTAATTCTATAAATGGAATAAAACTGTACTATATTTTATTTAAAACCACATTCCAATGAAAGCGTATGCTTGAAGAGTGAAACTTAATATCAACAAACATCAAGCTAATAATGTTTATGTTATTGCTGTTTCTCAATATTTTGTCTTCTCTTGGTTGTATTCAGGGGTGTTTAGCTCCGCGGCTTTATATCCCAATATGTACAGTACCTAAGAGGCTGGCAGAAATGGATAAGGATTATTACAAATATCATAAACACAGATATTGAATGGATTTCATGCTGTAATCGAGTTTTTAGCAAAATCTACGTGAAAGTCTGTTTTCTAACTTGGGAATGTAGATTACATACACACTTGAAACAGACAATCAAGTGGTACTTAGTAGTGAGAGTGCGTTTCGTCGAAAAGCCAGCCCCTCTACCGATGAATATAGTACTCCTTTCTTTAGGAGTAACTGCATGACAAGTCTTCCAGATTCAGATTTAAAGAACGACCTTCGACTGGCCTATGAGAAAGTTAAGGCTTCCTGTGAAGAATATGAAGGTTCCCAGAGTGGCTGGGTTTTAGACGAAATTATTTTCGCTGAAGTGAAAATTGGAAAATATGCACCTCTAGAAGGCTCTAGCTATATCCATGTACCACGAGAGCTACAAACAAAGTATGCAATTGTTAATGTGCGCAACAACGACCAGAAATGTTTCCTTTGGTCAGTTCTTGCTGCTTTACATCCAGTTGAAAAGAATGCTGATCGTCCGACTAATTATGAACATACGAAAGTGAACTGGACGTCTCAATCCTTGTTTATCCTTTGACTATAACGCAAATTCCAAAGTTTAAGCAGATGAATGGGATATCTATGAATGTATTTGGATACGAGAACGAAGTATTCCCTCTTTATATTACATCAGTGAAAGCTAAACGGCATATTAATCTCATGCTCTTATCAGTTGGAGAAAAGACATTACTGCTACATTAAGAATATGAGTCGACTTCTAAGTTCCCTTACCAGCCATAAATGTATGAGCTTTTACTGCGATTATTGTTTACAACGTTTTTCGAAGGAATCTATTTTAAAGGAGCATATGACCTACTGTGAAGAACACGCCCCTCAGAAAATAGAGCTGCCAAGTGAAGAAGAGAAATGTCTGAAGTTTACGAATTTCAAATTTCAGCTCCTTGTACCTTATGTGATCTATGCTGACTTCGAATCATTTTTAGTAAAAGTAGATATGTCACCGGCAAAGTTTGAAATCCGGCATTCTATAGAATGCCTAGGCATTGTATATAATGCCTAAAACTAGCCGGCAATGTATGAAACGATTCATATTTCACACATTTCCTAGGCATTCTATAGAATGCCAAAAGGCAAATCGGAAAAGTATAAAATACTCCCGGCAGTGATGTTTAATGTCGCAATGCGTCACGTGACTCTCGACGCTCGCCTCAAACAGAGAGCCAGAGCACTCAGTCCAATTCGAATTGACCAGTAAATGTTCCCCTGGGTCCCCTATAGGCTCACCCTGATTGCCAGATCCGCCAGTCCCTAGTTTCGGTAAAAAAGAGCGCCGTAGTTGGTCACTTTGGACACCAAAAAGACACCCTTCCATTCGGAAAAGCGCCCCCTAGCGTTGTATGAGTGTAAAAGAGGGTTGCCTCAATAGGGATCCCAAAGTGCGAGAACCCTAGCTTCCATAAAGAGTTAAGGTCAAAAAAACAGATTAAAAAAAATCATCAAAAAACGACATATCACAAGCATCTCGGAACTCCACTGAAATAGATTTGACAAGTAGTAAAGTGAAATACGAGTATCGTAACTCGAATTGCAAACTTCGAATATTCAACACTTTACTGATTCGTTCTCACTTGGCTTTACCTCATTTGGGGCGTTTTTTATAATGCGGACGACAGATTCATTACAGGTTATGATGTTAATATTTCTGGCGGTAGTTCAGCAATGGTATTTTTCTCTTTTTGTAGAAAAATCCCGTATCTTATATTTTGTACTTCTTACATTTTCACATGCATCTTTTCAATAAAATCCTTTTTCATACTTTGCCGAAATAGTATTTGTCATTCTATATAATGCCTAGGTATTCTATACAATGCCTAGGGAAAGTATGTAATAATTCTCATATTTCATACATTGCCTAAAAACGCCGGGTATTCTATAGAATGCCGGCTTTTCATACATTGCCGGTAACAGATACATGCCTCCCTAACCCAACTGCCTCTCACACTACAATTACGGCTAAACATGAAGCGTGTGGATTTGCTTATGTGGTTGTGGGCCCTGATGGACATAGGTACAACCCAACCACGATTTATAGGGGTCCGAATGTTACAGAGGAGTTTTTGAAGTACCTTCTAAAGGACGAAGAAATTATTCAAAAGTTGATGAAGCAGAATGTTGCTATGTACCTGTCCGACGAAGAGCAAAAATTATACGAAAATGCTTTAAGCTGCTATATATGCATGAATCCCTTGGGGAGAGATCGAGTAAGAGATCATGATTTGATACTAAAGGAGGAGACCTGAATTCACATTGCTTCTCCCCAAGCTCAAATAAAATGACAAGAATATTGGGACCAGTAATGTTTTATCGAATTTCGTGTTAACTCTCATCCACAAATCTTTCACATTTACTTAAGAGATGTAATAAGAATGTCTTAGTGAAACAACTGGAATAGCAAAATTTGCTGTAAAAATAATATTGACCCCCTCTTGGATGAGAAATACTCCTATTGAGTAAACATTAGCCTCCTAGATTCTCTTTTAGAAATCCCCCCCCCCATATAGGATTAACAGTAACCACCTTCGATGCTCTTGATTAGAAACCTCTCATAAGGATTAACATTAGCCTCCTTCGATTTTTCTGGATTGGAATTCTCCCATAGGATTAACATTAGCCTCCTTCGATTTTTCTGGATTGGAATTCTCCCATAGGATTAACATTAGCCTCCTGTGAGTCAGAACCCCCATTTATCTTCTACTCACAAGGAACCCAAATGCTGAAAGAATGTTGAGGAAAGGTGACTCTTGACCAGCAGGGATGGCTAAGGAAACGCAAATTTTAGTTTTTTCAGCTAAATGAAAATTCTTTTTGTTGTGTAGGTATAAATATCACTATCTGTTTTTCTCAATCAACCATTAGTTCTAATTTCCACCGTTAGAGGTTGCAAAGGCATAAACTTAAGTCAGACCTTTTAGGAAACGGGCATCTTATTCTCTTATTCTCAAAACTGAAAGGTTTATATAAATAGACAAGCAGAGTGGTTAGGGCGCTTGGCTACTGATCGAAGCCAAGGGTATTGGTTGAGTTTACCTCTGAGCGGTACTTTTTTTTGCACACAATGTGCTAAATGGCCAGATCACAAGGACCTCCATGTATAAGAGAGGGTTGGGGGAGCGGACCCACTGGCCAGCTGTTAGAAGACAGAGTCTGCCTCCTGTAAGGTCATTTTGCGTGTTCTTTAATATGCACAGAGTAAGGCTCTCCCGCACACATGGATACGGCTATACGTACCATTAGACGAACGGCGGCCTTTCCAAGCCAATTTTTGTCTCCTACTGACAGTGGGCAGGACGGGGAACTTTGCGGAGATAAATCTCAACGCTAACCCAGCTGGGAGTCGAACCAGGGAACTGCAGATTACGAGCCTGGCACTACCGACTGAGCCACGCCCGCCTTCGACCAGAGGCTACCATCTCTCTCCAAACAGCTGTCCAGTAGGTCCCTTCTCATAACCTTCTCCTAGCCCTAGGAAGTCCTTGTGACGTGGCCATTTAGCGCATTGTGTCCAAAAAAGTGACACTCAGAGATAAAAGAATCCAACCCATCTCTGAGCGGCACTTGTTTTGCACATAACGGGTGAAATGACCTGGTCACAAGGACCGCAAAGCCTCAGAGAAGGTTGGGGCAAGACTCACTGGACAGCTGTTAGGAAATAGATGGTCGCCTCCCATCAAAAGCATCCAGTGATTTGTTTTACGTGTAGAGAGTATGGCTCTCATGTACATATTGCCAATGCTTTAAGTCCCATCCTATATATAGAAATGCAATAGTCCATACCTACCTTCGAGTCCCATCCGACAGACGGCGGCCTTTCCAAGCCCATTGGTATTACTTTTCTGATCAAGGGCAGAGGGTTTTCTGGAGATAAACCTCAAAGCTGGCCCAGCGGCGCTCGAACCTGGAAACTGCATATTAGGAACTTGGCTCGAACTTGAGTCACCCTAGTTCTTGGAGAGGATTGATCTCCTATGAGTCTCCCCAGTGCATTCTATGCCATTTCTACAGCAATCGTTGCAACCTATGGCCCGCGTTGGCTATTCAAGTAACCCGCGGATCATTTAGGTTTTATAACGTAAATTGACAATTACTAAATTGACAAAAAATATTTAAAAAAAAAAAAATCACGCTTCTCATTAATAATTGTAGATAAAAAAATTTTCCATTTGTGCTTAAAGAATTTTTTTCTTTTTCATTTATTCAATTATTGAGATATAATCATAAAAATATGCATATATTTTGTAATAATAAATCGCCATAAATAGCCTTTATTTTTTGCATATATTTACATACAACTTTCTAATCTCTATAGTGCGACCCGCTTACAAAATCCATAATTCTCAGGCAGCGTTGACAAACACTTTCGACTCCTGTTCTATAGGGTCCCGATGGGAAGAATAGTCTAACCCTCCATCTGTTGAGCATCGTCACTTTTAATGAATTTATCGGATGCTGAACCCTAAGAAAGCCGGCATTATCGTCCATTGAAATAAAATGACGACCAACAGCTCCCTTGAAAGTTTTCACATCGTCCTGAAGTATATCTTAACTGAAATGCACGTTCAGAAACATTTTCAATTCTTACATTTAGAATTTCAGCTTTTGTGTTAGCATTTTATAAAAAATGCTTTTTTTATTAACCTAGTTTATTTTTGTAGTTTAGTTTACCATTAGCTTTTAATTCAAAGCAATATTTTTTGGGGAAAGGGGCTAGGATAGTGATCCGTCATCGAATATGTAGCCCTTTAATTGTATTGGCACGTTGGAAAAAAAGTTGTTTTTAAAAAGGTTTTAAGATACGGAAAATATTGTACCGATCAAACCATATAAATACTTTTGTATAATATAACAGAAAAACAATTAATGATAATCAAATATGAGAAGTTTAAGTCAAATATTTCTCCAATTTTGAAATTCTTCTTCCGCTACCACCACCACGATCTAGTTACCATAATAACATGTGGCGAGAATCGAATATCTAGAAACTTACTTCCACATCTGTGATAGAGAAACAGACATTCAATAATCAATGCAAGGCATCATTATTGCTGGAGCAATTTAATCTACAGCTGCATTGCAGAAACTATCCACAGCACGCAGATTTTTTTTTTGAGACTAGGAAACATTTTTGAAACTACATACAGCTCCCATAATGTATTCTCTCCATTCCGCAATCAACATGATTATTTACCATTATTTTACCAGCAGAAATTGAGTTTATAAGATCTTTTTGAAGATAATGACATAAAGTAAATACCCCCTCAAGCATTTGCTTGCCACAGAGGTCTGACAGGAACCTGTCAGTTTATATGCCATAGTAGATCTGGGCAGCACTAAATTGTAATAACGCTGAAACACAAGAGATGCTGTAAAAATTTATTTCTATTTTTTATGATTGTTTTAAATGTTTAAGCATCTTCAAACTACTTTCTTCAAAAAAGAGAGGGGGTGAATTATTTCATTTGTAAAAAATAAGTCCTGTGGGCTGTACTCAATCAATATAATAATCAATTCAATGATCAGTCCCCCACAAATTGTTCAACATGCAAATAACATCACTAGTTATACATATTCTAATAAAATGAAACCATTTACAGTGAAAAGTTTTAATTTATGAATCATATCACTAATGTAGTTTCCTACGATAAACATCAGGAAACTGGCCATATGGTTATTTCTTGGTCATTAAAGCATTTAAATATTAGGATGCCAACCATATATAAGTAAGAAATTGTACAGCTGATGTACCTTCAGATTTCTTGTTCGTAACGAAATTTACTTCCCAAACAAAAATTACATTTACACATCAAACAAACTGTGATAACAATAGTAATCTGAAACCTATGACACTTGTAATCTGATCTTAAGACTGCTATTCAGTTCACCTTACAGTTGCTTGCCAGATGATATACAGTAGTGTTTATCTGAAATTATACACAGCGTAAATGTCAGATTCGTTTACCTAGGGTGAGAACTAAATATTAAATCTAAACTACAATAGTAGAAAAAGCCTCGAATAAATGACGAGGGACAATGTTTTTTAACTATTAAAAAAATTTGCTTTCTACGTATGATATGGTGTTCAGGACATAGCTAGAAGCTGAACTATAGAAGATCTATAGCAGAGAGCATCACATTCAAAGCAGCAGTAAAATCATGTCTACTACGATGCTATATTAACTTTTCTTTCGTTTAATACAGCCTCAATGAAATCTAAAACTGTCGGACAAAAACAGAATATTAGTCTCTTAGCGAATTCTGTAGGCAGTAATTCTCAGACAACTGCACTAAATTCGAATGAATATTACAATGCAAATTGCTTACACATAATGTGGAATTTTTGCTCTACAAGAGACTACATAACAAGTCACAATTGATAGAAATCAATGCCATCACAAGCACTGACAGCAGGAGCCCCCAACAACCTACTGCCCCGACTGAAAACTCTTGAAAAATATCATACAAATTATGCGACGTTTCGAAAGCAAACGTTGCCAGGAGGCATTCTGAGATTTTAAGAAATCCCATTAATTGATCCCACGCAATATTCGGTGATACTTGTAAGCTATACGCTAACCCAACCACAAGTATGAAATACTATCACACCAATTAGCCAATTCTCATTACTATTCGCAAATTGCGTTGGGGTCCCCTGCTTTACAATTAAACCATAAGTTCTACATTTTACAAAACATTTCGTCCACATTTAACGAACATATTGGTTTGGTACTTTTTATCAGTTTCGGATGATATTTGAGAATGAACTAAGTACATGATACTTCTACACACAGTCGATAATATTTGAAGGTAGTAGTAAAACTAATCAGCTGTACATCTAAGTCTCTCAGAATAGTATAACTTTATAGATATATCCAGTACTTTACAATTTCAAATGCATTTGCATTTTCTCGACTACTACTCCACATAACTTGGAGCGTAAATCTCATGTGCGCTATTTTCAAACCTCATAAAGTTCGAAGCAAATTAAATGTCCTTCACCCATATGATACTAGATTTCAACCTCTGACAAATGTAGGTAGCTTTCTAATTTCCACCATTAACGATAATAACCATCACTAATATCACTTTTTACACAAAAATATCGGAAAGACGTTTAATACAGCCAGATGAATTCCTATGACTTCGAAAAGCATTGAGAAATCTGTTGCAAAAGCATTATCATTCGATGTCTTCAATTCCTGCAATATCAATTGCAAAATAATACGAAGGGTCATATGACCAAAATGGTTACACAGTGATAGATTTGACTTTTTTCTCTGTATATCTACCTACCAACGAGCAAGAATAGTTCAAATGAACCCCAGGGTAAAAAGAACGTCCGCTGTTTATGACGCACGGGAAAACAAATGAGGCAAATTTAACCTAAAATTAATTAGAATGTGGATGAAATTATTTTGTATTTGACTTGTCCAACATGCTTTTACATCATGAAGAATGCAATTTAGACATTTTTTTTAAATGGGGTCAAAGATTACAGTAATATAATGAAGAGGATTACTTGCATAATGGTTGCAATAAAATAGCATAAGCAATTTGTTTTTCAAAAACTGGATTCAGTGTTCTAGCATTAATAATTATAAAACTTTACAATTCCAGATAATTTTTCTATTTTGCATCGGATTTTTTGAGCAAATGCATAATATGATTTCAATAACTTTTGAACTATCTTTAATACGAGATGTACAATTTTTGTAATATATTACTTAAGAATCAACAATACTGAATTAAACCCCTCCCTTCAGAAAAATTTCTGGATGCCTTATAAGTTTATAAGGTAATTTGAATTATCTTCGGGGTTTTCTAAATATAAAACTTGTTTAGTTTGAAACATATACAATTTCATATTTTTTAACAGTTTAATTTGCAATTCGTCACCTTTCTATGCCATTGCGTAACAGATTTTTTATTTTTATAGTTAAAAAATTCAAATTATATATTTGTTGCATGTTAACTGAACGCGTTAATTACGGCATCCTCCTCTACACCTGGGATTTATTCAATTATTTGGATTTCATCATTCTATACTCCTATGCATCTAATGAAATATCCCTAAAATCTGAAGGGCATGAAAAATGAAGTAACTAGGTCTAAAGTAGGCGGGTGCACAAGCTTTTTTTGCCATCGGGATAAATTGAGAAATAGTTGCGGAGGAGGTGAGGGGTACAATAAAAAGAATTTTTTTTAACTTTATTGGATTTTACCTGTCATATGTATATATACGAAGCAATACTAAACAAAATATCAATGTAAAATTTATTTTAACGTCAAAACTGAAATTGGTTTGTCGAATGCGGATGGGACTGGATCCCAAAATTGAGCTGCTGAACATTCGGCTTCCACGAGTGTGTAGATACTAATTTGAATAACCTCATAAAACTGTCTTTTGTCTTCTTAAAACATCATTCACTCTAGTAGAACCATATTAAAAAGTTCAATTTTAAAAATTTTCACACGGTTGAATAAAATTATTAAATTGTTGGGTCGGAGTCTGCATACTTGGTCTAAAATCTGGATCTTCTTGGGTAGTTTGTTCCTTTGCGTGTAGTCCAATTACCTTATACAGTCATTAAATGTTATATTTATTTGTGAGGAGATATTAAGGGTTAGGTTGTTTTGCCTCTGGGCGGCACTTTTTGCACACCATGGGCTAAATGGCCAGGTCACATGGACCCCGAAGGCTCCGAGAAGGTTGGGGGAGGGGACCACTGGAACAGCTGTTGGGAGACATAGTCTCCCGTCAAGGCAATCCAGCGTGTTCTTTGCACAGGGTATGGCTCTCCCGCTCACAGGTACACGGCTTAGCGTTCCACCCGACGGACGGCGGCCTTTCCAAACCCGTCGGTGTCCCCTACTGACCGTTGGCAGGGAGGGGATATTAAGGACCTTCCTATTGTTTTGCGTGGGCCTAGACCCCTATCCTCTGGTGATTACGTTAGTTACGAGCGACGAATTTTCTTACGAGCGATGAGTTTCTAAAAACAAACACCAACAAAAAATTTATGTTTTAACTTAATATTAGAATTCTTGCTTCCTAATCAAAGAAAAAATTAATGTTTTCGTAAATAAACATACATATATCGCTTTACGACAATTCGTTTTAATGAAACTGGTAAAATTATTCGGTTTGAGACATAGCAATTTGTTTTAACGATACTTGAAAAATGCATGAAAAAAAAATAAAAATAAATACCCCCTCAAGCAGCTGCTTTGACCACAGAGGTCTGACAGGAGCCTGTCAGTTTATATGCCAAAGTAGAAGGTCTGAGAGGATGGCAGGACCTCAGCAGATAAACGACACACACATCCATGCCTTACCCGGGGCTCGAACCCAGGTCCCTTACACCGAATAAAGTCGTGGCTCTGTGAATCAACAAGAGACTGAATGGCGAATTTATGACATAACAAGATGAGTTCGATAATCAACGAAATATGTGAAGTTAAATCTTCAATCCGAAAGAATGCATATTTACCTGTTCAAAGACCTTGCATGACACACGTACATAAATGCTGCAAGGCTTTATACCCGAATTTTATAAAAGCAAAACAACTAGTCTCGAAAAACTTCGAATATGCATCTTCACGAGCTTGATCCTGAAGGAAACACTCGCTCCATACAGATGTCCGGATGACATCAAAAGCAGCTTCATAAAGAGTTTCAACTACCTAGAGAATATTTATACAATTAAAATTTACTTTTTCATGTGGCATTTTGCATTATAACTTGGGTGTTTACTAGATAATGCCATTTGTTTCCTGATGAAGTCTTTGTTCCCGCTAACTGGGCTCTGGCACACGGGGCCATGGTTTAACATACAATAAATTTAATCCTGTCATTAAGCACGATATTCTTGTACAGGTTTTTACATTTGTCACAATGACCCCCAACGCTCAGAGAAGGTTGAAATTAAAGATGCAATTCAGCTGTGTAGACTCATTTCGTCAGGTATTATACGATAATGATGATACGTCGACCACATTTTTTGCATATATTATATAGGTATTAATGTTTTTATCCGTATTTAAAAATATTCTAAAATGACACAGTCAATTAACTCTATTGCTCTGATTAATAAAAAATAATTTTAATTACTCTCAAAACACTATGATTAATTAAATAAGTTCAATATTTCACCACAAAGGTTTTAAATCATAAATTTAATGCTACATTTTATGTAGAATGTACTGTTTTGTATAAAGTATTAGCAGAATTTTTAAATTTTAAACGATTTGTATAATACGCAATTAACCTCTTGTGTGGGGATTTAAATGGCCTGACAATTTAACAGTACTGCATCACAGTACATATTTAATTGACATGTACTGTCTGTCAAACATCTCAACGATCTCTCTTATGATGAATTTTTATACGCATATATCAAATTTTAAGGTGTTTGGTTGTTTTACCTGTGAGATGCACTTTATTTTGCACACACTAGGCTAAATGGCCAAGTCACAAGGACCGGAAGGGCTCAGAGAAGATTGAGGTAAGACAGCTATTAATAAACAGTGGTAGCCGCCCGTCAAGGGGCAGGGTAGAGGATGGGGATTTAGTAATTCTATGGAGAAAAGAAGTCCCGAGTGTTACTCGATAATAGTCTCACAAGGTAGAATCGTTATTGCAATATAAGAGGCTTCTGGTATTGCTAGAGGGGTAAGATATTAAATATAGGAATAGGAGCAAAACATTTTGGGGGGGATACTTTGAAATCGTTTACTTTGCTGGAAATCTGTCGGCGACAAACAGATTCAATTCCCTTTATTCAAAAGATTTAATTTGATTTCTTTGTTTTGACAATTTCATCTGCATGGGCTTGAAAAAAAATATGGATAGACCTTCGTAGCCTCTAATTTCTGTGTATACATTCATCGTGGGAATTGCAAAAATTAGAAAAACCATCTGAGGAGATAATGGAATCAATATACTACTTAAAACAAATTTGGTGTGCAGTCAAAATAGAAAATAATATAATTTAAAATTCTTATCGATGGTATTATACAAAATTGGTGTATAATACCATCGATATATTCAATGATGATAAAATAATATAAATACTTAATGTAATTGTTTAATTTAAGAAGAAGATATGTTTATAGGTAACGTAAGGCGAAAATGTTTCTCGAAAATTTTGCCTCGATAGCAAAAAAACCAACTCTTAATGTATGTATAATATATTGCTTATATATTTAATGTCTACGCAAGTAAAATTATTTAGTTCCCTCCCAAAACTAGTAGAGTAAGAAACCAAACATTAGTGGCCATGCAAGTGTCAATCCCTTCCCACCTTTAAAGCAATTTTTAATTTCTGAAATGCATTTCTCATAGTGAGCTAAATAATCAGGCTCGAAAGACTCAAATGGATCAAGAGGTTCCATTGGGTAGTTATTAGGAGACAGACAGAAGTGTCACGTTGGTAACGTGAATGATAGCTATCGATTAAGCCGTGCCTCGGCCCTTTATTAGAAGTTATTAAATCAAAACATTTCATTGTCAAGAGACATATACACAAATCTAATCAGAAAAACACGTAACACTCAACCATATCCTACATTCTCCATTTTTGTTGTAAACATTTTGGGTTATTTCACCTCTGAGAATCATTTTGTTGCACACAATAGACTAAAGCACCCAAAATTGTGATATGGGATCCTCTGAATAGCTCTTAGAAGGTAGCAGAAGCCTCTCATCAAGGTCATCCAGCGGGTTCTTAATAAAGGTCTACGTGATTTTTCGTAATGAATTACACAATTTCTGTGTATTTTTAAACCACGGAAAATTATTTCAGTTACACTAGAGTTAGAAATCTTCAACGTGTTAATATTAATAATTTTATTTACATTTGCAGCAAAGGAAACAATATCTCCACCGAGAAATTTTATTCACCATTGTGGCAATCAAATCGCGCCCCTCATGACAAACAGGAATAATTAGATTATATATCAATTAGGTTGGACATTAGGTAACACTTAGTTCTAGACTGAAGACTTCGAAATCAGGCGGTTGATCATTACGTTATTCTAGCTCGTTGGCACACATGGTACATAATACCCAAATTTTAGGTAACACTTAGTTCTAGACTGAAGACTTCGAAATCAGGCGGTTGATCATTACGTTATTCTAGCTCGTTGGCACACATGGTACATAATATCCAAACCCAATTTTAACGAAAAACATCTCAGCTCGTTGTCACCGTTCATTTCTGTATTTAACGATCAGGTCACCATATCAAAGACGACGCATCCCAAAATGTACGATTAACTGATTTCCATTATACTCTCAGTAAATACACGCATATGTACAAACTACGAATACTATACATTTACGCGAAGGAAACAATTTTAAAAGTCCAGGGTGAGAATAGTTCGAGATATTTAAAAATATACTAATTTTCAGCTCACTCTCGCCTATCCTCAAGATGTATTCAAGTCTCTACAGACTCATTTGGACTTCCCTAAAAAAGCAGCGCTTAGTTATCCTAAGAGTATTCTTCGGATCTCGGTAAAAAGATTTAAGCAACCTGTACGATGTGTTAACCTATGACAAAATTCGAATTCACTACACGTTTTGTGATTAAAGCTACAACAATTTGCGTCACTTGCTATACAAAAGCCAGACTTCTGACTGCGGAATCAATATGTTACTTGAATGTGAACGAAATTGCACCTGTGACATACTAATCTATATAAGGTCAATTCATTCACAATATTCTCCAATAGGAGATACTGTTTTGAGGATATAAATTGCATCAGATCATGTCCTGCTGAAGAACAGCACTTAAAAAACTTCAAATAATACGTTTTTACCAAAGGACAAAAAACCTTGAGAAAAAATATGAACAAAAACATCCAAAAATCTAATTTGAATTAAATAATTTAATAGAAATTGACGTTTGCGATTTAGCTAACGTACTAATTGTACTATAACGAACACACAAAAATATTCAATTAAAACAACCTTAACGTATTTACAAAATTTCATTAATGCATCTGTTAAGTACAGAAGCAAAAACATTCGAAGCAGTAAAATCACCGAAGTTTAAAACATTGTTTTAAGCTCAAGCATACATTTGGTAGTTGTTTTCCTTTTTAAAATGTTGTATCCGGCTCATTTCATACACAAAATATCAGAGCGCAGCTAAAAATACAGAATTTATAAAAACTTTTTTTAAAATATATAGCAATATTTTATACAATTAAAAAACACTTAATAATATAACGAAACAAAAAAAAAACCTCATCACTCGTGTCACCCGTTTCAGAATATAACAGCATTTCAAGTCAATCAAATGTCGCAGGAATCAGAGAGATCGGGATCATCTTAGTGCTTTCCATTGGCCAATAGTGTTGAAGAACAATCCTCAAAACAAACAAGGAAACTTGGTTAACAAGCTCCACTCAATGGCAAGAATGACGAGAATTTTGGCCATCACGAACAGCCATCTCAAATCGCCTAAAATTCTATTGGTGATGGGGATGAACGTGGCAATATGGGATTACAACAGGTAGGATTTTTTTTTCATTCTCACTCCATGTAGGTAATCATGCACACAAAGTCTATTGATCATGTTCATCTTGGGGAAAATTTTTCAGAATGATAATTAAAAGCATACAAGAGGCTACCAAACAAGCAAATCTTCATTTATGAACAAGTGGCAATAAACTCTTGCTTTATACATGATACTAAAAATATCGCTCAAGTAAATTTTACATTTTCACTTAATGTGCCAAGCTAAAAACTGATTAACCTATCCGTTTATGCTAGTGAGTGGAAGATGTTTCCAACCTCTGTGATTCCTCTTTTGCCGTGGGATGCGAAACGAGCACAGAGCTTATTTGTACAGCCAGCGGATATCAACAAACGCATTAGCAATTCCAGAAGTTAGGCAGGCGTGGTGACAGCTTCTACGTAATGGACATCTGTACATCGGGCGGAAGAGTGGACGGAAGCGTGACGGGAGCGGATGCTGCTGTCTCCGGAGATGCACTGCGACGTCTGTTTGTTGATCAGGTTGCCGTTGAGAAGCTGCTGCTGCTCCTGTCGGCGCTGATGGCGGCGCTGGTAAGCACCGCGGAAGAAGTTCAGGAAGAGGCCGAAGAAGATGATCGCCTGTACAAAGTTCAGGTAGAGCATCATTTGGGATACGCGGCATTGTGGCGAGACCATCAACTGCAGCATGAATACAAACACTACCCCAAACTGGATCTGGAATGGGAAAAACAGTCTTAGAACAAAATTCACTTTCTAACTGCATATGTAACATTTTAATATTGCTTTACAAAAAGTTTTTTTTCTGACTTGGCAGGAAAAATTATCAAATAAGTGAATTTTTATTAAACACTAATTTTATTTTCTCAGTTGTCTCAGATTTTTAATATTACTTTACACAAGAAGCAAATGGATATAATATATATTGAAGTTTCTTTTAACAATATTGCTAGAGAGTTCTTACGGTTTTTAAAACACTATTGAAATATATTTTTAATAATCAAAACTGTTTGCTCTCCTACTTTTTTTTTTAAATAGAAGTTCAAAGCTCTATATCTCTTTCGCTCTATTTAATACAGGTTTTCATCGATATAAACCACGGGTAGCAATTTAAATATCTCAGAGGTCGAAAGGAGAGCTTAAAAATTCAGCAGAGCTTTCACTTTTCTTCAAGTTTTGACATCGATTTACTTTATTACCATTAATATCCCACCTCAGAAAATATATAAAAAAATTTTTAAATTACCTATCTTTCCCACATGCGACCTAAAAAGTAGAAAATAAATCTAAAGCATATCGATGGTACCATCAGTCAATGGATTCGTATTCACTTCAAAGGAAGATAGGGCGCCGATTTACCTACTCAGTACGATTGCCGGCGCCCTTCCTTTGAAGTGAATACGAACTCAGTAAGATTGTCGGCACCCTTCCTTTGAAGTGAATACGAACTCAGTGAGATTATACCATCGATAAGTTTTAGATATATTTTCTACTTTTTACGGCGCATATAGGAAGAGAATAAATTACAAAATTAAAAAATTCCTTATATTTTCTCTTGAGGTTACTTTTAGATTGCATAATTTAAAAATTTATAATAATAACACTAATCCGTTAGACATTGTTTTCAGTAGCACAGGAAAAAGTAAAAGTGTAACGTACATATGCCTCATACGAGAACAAATTGCATATCATTCCTGCATATGCAGAGATGGTCGTTGTTCAGAACTGTACCTCCCGATGTTGTGTTGTCCCCAACTTTGCGTATTTACAATGATCGACTAAATACAGTCGACACTGTCAAATTTCTAAAATGTTTTAGGTTTTAACCTTTATGTGTGTAATTACATGTTCTCAAAACGTTAACCATAATGTACACCACAACAAGTGTTAACCACATTGTTAACATTTGTTGTGGTATTGCAAATATTTCTGTTTTTGATGTCTTGAGCGATGTTAGCGTACATTTTTGTACCTTCCTCTCAATAAATAAATAAATAATAAACACTGCATAAATTTTATGCAGTTTTAATCATTAATCAATATACACTGCTAACCATTAAAAGTGTAACACCAGGAAGAACTCGTCAGATTGTCATGAAATATGAAAGATGGGTAGCCCAAGGGAGAACATGTAAATGATTCAAAGCGCAGGACATACGCACATCATGTGTGACAGTAACGCCTCCTGGAAGTGGTATAAGAGGAAATTACAAAGAGCAGGTGTAAAGCACTGGAATTGTGTTTGCTCACAGTTCTTGCGCACTAAAGGATCAAGTATGCCCTGACAAAGAACACGGCATCCATACGACCAGGTTTCAGACTTTCATCGAGGGGGGATTACGGGAAAGCGGATTATCGTACCGAGGCATCGGTGTTCGTGTTGGACGGAATGCTGCCACAGTGATGAGAATATGGCGTCAGGTAAATATACTTATGAAACAAATCCCACTAGTTCTGCCTAAAGCACTACTAGTATTAGGGAAATGCCATATTCACCACTATCTACGGTCAGGGCCAAGAGAATACCCTATAGGTACAGCTCATTCCGGACGGCCTAATGGCGAGCTGTACTCTAGGAGTAAAGCTCATCCATCGGTCAAAACCTAAATTTAATCTGCACCCCAGTTAGCCACAAAGAAGAATATATAGATCCAAGTTGCCTTGGCTCCCGTGGTGGGAACTCTTAATCGGGCCCAATTTTCGGGGCCCTGTCCGACCTAACAGACCAAGTCAATCATCGGGGCCCCTAATAACTATCCTAAGTTTGAGGTCTTAGCCTGTCCAACTGGGGCCCAAACCGGTCAGCAGAGCCTTCGACTTCGATGGGCCCTCAAACCCCCCCCCCCCCCACGTCAAGGTGGTTTCCCGTCAGTGGACACCGATGGGCTTGGAAAGGCCGCCGTCCGTCGGATGGGACGTTAAGCCGTGGCCCCGTGTGCGGGAGAGCCATACACTGTGCACGTTAAAGAACACGCTGGATGGCATTGACGGGAGGCTACCATCTGTCTCCCAACAGCTGTTCCAGTGGGTCCCCTCCCCCAACCTTCTCTGAGCCTTCGGGGTCCATGTGACCTGGCCATTCAGCCCATGGTGTGCAAAAAAGTGCCGCTCAGAGGTAAAACAACCCAACCCCGTCAGTGGGATGAGAAGGAACGAACTCCACTAACATGAGGGATCTCAATGGCTCTGTCACACAAACGAACGAGAGGGGCAGACATCTCGTGCGCATGGCTTTGAATGATCGTAGAGTCACATCAAACACTAAGGTGTTTGATGTGACCAGTGTCCGCACGTACAGTTCGACGTCGTCTGCAGCATCGGGGCATCTTTGCTAGGCGGCCATTACTTCGGATACCACTGACTCTACAACACACACGTATGCGACTGCAATAGTGCCAATAACGTCGCGAATTGATGTGATATTGGCATCGTCTTTTCAGACGAATCCCGCTTCAGTATGCAGCACCATGATGGTATTTGGTGGTGCTGCGGCGATAGGCTCAGTGAGACATGATTAATACAGCGACATACAGGTCCAGCCCCTAGTGTTATGATATGGGGTGCCACTGGCCTCCACTCACTCATGCATGCCTCTCATACACATTACCGGTACTTTGAACAGCCAGCGTTTCATCACTGAGGTGTTGGAGCCTGTGGTCGTACCTTGTCTTCAGAGGCTCTCTGGTGCCATTTACCAAAAGGAAAATGCCTGACCACATGTGGCATGTATCGTCCAACAATTCCTGGATAGCCACTATGTGACACTTATGCCTTAGCCTGAGTGTTCACCGGATCTGTCCCCAATAGAAAATGTCTGGCCCATGATCTCACGACGACTAGCACACCAGCAGCTGCTACAACAGATGAACTTTGGCTACGTATCGAAACTGCATGGACTGACATTCCCCAAACACACATCCGTCTCATCCTCTCAATGCAGGACCGTGTAGCAGCGGTTATTGCCGCTCATGGTGGCTACACAAGATACTGATTTCTTTGTATTCCACAAGTCTAACCGAGTTGTATTTGTAATCATTTGATCCTTGTAACATAAGCTATGTATTCACTAAATATGGCTTTGATATCTCGTTTTTCCTCGTGTTGCACTTTTAATGGCCAGCAGTGTATGATGCAGTCTCATAATCAACGTTTTTAATAAGCCGTCAAGACTACGGGAACGAAACGTGGGGTCTCCTACAGCAAAATATTACTAGGAAGGTAAATTTTATACCAGTGAATGTGCATAGCTGTTTTTTGGGGATCATACAATTTATATAACATTATTTGAGACTGAACTCCCTATCATCAGGTGAAATTTTATGGCAATTGCTGGTGCCAATTTATAAAATTGTTCTATGTCAAAAATTGTTAAGTAACTGAATAATAAAATAACACTTAATTTAAAAAAAGTTTCGCAATCACGGTTCTAGGAATTCAGGATAAAACAACAGTCTTTCGTAAATCAAAAAATGGCGTTAGTGGGAAAAATCGTTTAGTGGGGGAAAATGGAATTACACTAATTGATATCTGTGAAAAAAGTTGGCCTAACAGTGTGAAAATTATTTTCCGCTTACACGGTTTGTAAAAAAAAAAACTTGGCATCATTGACCATGACATCAACAGACATACACACAGCATACTGATTGCTGGCTTGGAATTCGGTAAACATCGCAGAACGTGGAATGCATTAAAAAACAAGCCAAGAGTAAATATGCATCCAATGATTTATTTCTCCCAGGTGCGTATGTTTAATCAATGTACAACGCTTCACATTTAGAAAGAAGTAACTTCCTCTTAACTGTAGCATTCATACGCAGGCATAATCTTTTGAAAACGTACAAAACAAATTAAACATTACTTCTCCCGCTTTGCCAAAAGCGCTAAAGGTTTACCTCACACATTTTTGCTAAAGATAAGGCAGGGATGAATGAGGCATTTGCCTCAATTCAAACCTAGGGCGCAATTCAAACCTAGGGCGCAATTTCAAATTATTACATGATCAATTTTTATTACTATGTGCAAAAACTAATTATTCGATAAAGTGAAAAATAACTCTTACCCGGAGTGCAAAATTGGCGAGATACCGCCCTGCTTCAAAAATTCAATACATTTCTTTTGATGGCATTCATCTTAATTGTAAATAAAATGTTTCAGTTTGGTTGTAATTCCTTTAGTCAACCCAGTAAACAGCATACCAGAATGAATACTCGAATGAATATTCTACTAAAGGTTAATCGTAATATTTTTCTACTTCCGAACAGTCCAAGTATCTTAATTCAGCAATATTTTCCTCTCAACATTCCGGTGATACTGATGTAGCGAAAATTGGTTTTCATCAAAGAAATAATGGTAAAAATGAATAATTGCACATCTACCTGCTCAGAATTAGACTCGTAACCTGAAAAGCTAAACATATAAATTGCACATTATCCCAACTGGCAAACCGCCAACCTCATCCATTCGTTAAACAGCGTCAATTCTTGCAGTTAACGGATTTCTTCAGAGAAAAAAAAAAGGAAATCCCGCATATGAATATCGGGAGAGAAAAATCTACGACATATCTTTCTATCGCACTCTTCCAGTAAATGCGATTCCACAGACTCATTTTATAGTATACATCATGGTCAGGGGCGTAGCGATGGACTATGTTTTTTTTTTTTTGGGGGGGGGGGGGGAAGTGAAAATTTTCTAACTCGAAAATCATCCCCCCATAGCTACGCCACTGATCATGGTTGCTACTACAGAAAAGCTTGCTCGCCTCCGGTTGGTTAGAGGTACTGCATTTCACATGTTATTAGAGATCGAATCCTACCCGATCGAAACAACTTTCTCTCTATTCTTAGAATCTCACATCAGTTTGGCCAATTGATTTCGCTCATGAGTGTTCCGAGCACAACTGTCTATAAAACTATCACCGAAAGCAGTTAAAAGCCACCAGATTCTTTATGAACTTTGTCGTAAGAAATATGGCGATATTATTCTGACAGAAAACAAACGAATCCAGATTTTCGATTAGGAGCAGTTTCTTTTTTTTTTTTTTTCAGAATATAGATTATTATTCATAAAATAAAGTATAGAGTACATTAGACGCGCAAAGCTAAATATCTTATCTGCAGGAAACTGAATAAATTAAACATAGGTCATTCAGTCATAAAAATGGCATACATCAAATAAATTCAAAACACAATACATAATATTCAGCTAATTCGAAATTCCCAAATATTTTTTCAATTCCAGTAAAAGAATCTATATTTAATATTTATTTTGGGACAGCGTTAAATATAAGTTATTTGATATTCGGAGGTATGTTTTTCGTAATTATTTCGAAAAGTAGGCATTTTGTAATACCCTTGGTTTTGAAGTCTTGTATTTTTATTGCATTAAATTTTTAGTTTGCATGTTTCGTCAAAAATTTTAATGATTAAATTATATTTATATAAATTACTGTAGGATAAAAGGCTTAAAAATTTTAATCTATCTGTTAAGTTTCATAATTGTTTTGCAAATGAAACGGAATAATATTTTTAGCTATTATTAGATTGCAGTTTTTCTATTTTATTTTTGTTAATAAATTAGTTGTTCCATGCACAATTATTCCATAACTTAAAATCGATTCGCATATTGCTTTATAAAATAATACACAGGTTTCCATATTTAGTATGTATTTTAATTTTTGAATTTTTATCGTTGATATTCTCAAGCTTTCACATATATGGGATATATGAGCATTCCAACTAAAATATTCATCAAAAACGATTCCTAGGAATTTTATTTGCTCAACACGTAGACATCTACATAATGATTCACAATTAGAAGCATCTCTTTTTTTTTTCAATTTATTTTATGTGTTTTGATAAAGAGGTTTCGATGAATATTAAATCCTGGTATGTGTATATAATCCACTTTTTCTCATTTAGGTAGATTTTATTATGATTTAACCATCTAATTATATTATTGTAATCTTTTTGAATCTCTGAAATGCTATCATTTAAATATTTGTTATTGTTTATTAAAAACTATGTCGTCAGCATATAATTAAATAACACTTTTTAATTTTATATTGAACAAATCATTTATGTATACCAGGAACAATAAAGGGCCTAAAATTGAACTTCGGGAATTCCATATGGTGTAATTACTTTCTGCTGTAAACAGTTTTTTTATTTTAGTAATTGTGTATCTGTCAGATAAATAATTCCGAAACCAATCTAACAATATACCGCGAATGCCGTAATTTTTCGATTTATTTAGTAAAATGTTATGATCTATTGTATCGAAGGCTTTCTGTAAATTTAAGAACACGGTTACAATTTTATCTCTATTATTCAATGATTTGTTAATGTTATTTGTAATTTTAGAAATTAGTTGAATTGCGTTTTTTTTTTCCTTTTTGAAAGTCAAGTTTGTGACATATCTGAACAAAAAGATTTTTTCAACAATGCCATCTACCTGCCGCCCTTGTTAGTCACGCGAATCCCTAGCTCACGAATGGTTCCGGCTAAATGAACTGATAATTTATATTAAAATTTATTATTCAAGTTAAAAAATATGAATAAATTAAATATAAAAATTCCTATTTTTGCCATAGGTGACCGAAAAAAGTAGAAAATAAAACTAGAGAACTATCGAACGTGCAATCACTGAATTCGTATTCACTTCAAAGTTAGGTAGCCTACAATCTTGTTGATTAGGTCAATCAACGCCCTATCTTCCTTTGAAGTGAATACGAATTCAATGACTGATTTCACCATCGACATGCTTTAGGTGTTAGTTTCTACTTTTTTTAGAGCGCATATAGAAAGATAGGTATTTTTTATATATATTTTTGTCACTAAAAACACCTTCTGTCAAAAACTTTCATTTGATTCGCATAAACATCGGCCACATTTTTCCTCCCCCTATTTTTGGAGTCGTATTTAAGGTAGTCCATGACATTGGAAACGTCACACGTTTTAATTTGAGATATAACTCGTTGAGGTCCATCCCCACCAAAATTAGCCCCCTTTTTGAGGGATGAGAATAGTAGGAGGGGTAAAATTCGAAAGAGTCTACGACGGTCCTCATATGAACTTTCATTTGACACCTAACTCGTTATTGTAGGACCTCGCGTTCGGAAGATGGTTTTCATATGTTACCTTTCTTATGGAGGAAGAAAGAATTGGGGGGTTAATTTTTATATCCTGACACACCCCGCGTCATTATATTTTATTTGACGTATAGCTTTTTATTTTCGGTAGTCGCTTTTTGGAGATATAACGGAACAATCGTTTTTATATTTCCCCTTTTTTAGGGGGGAGCATAGGGAGTCCATTTTTTACAGCTTATGGCACTGCCAGCGTCACAAGCTTTCATTTGACACATAAGTTGTTACTTTCGGCCGTCGCGTTCCCAAGATCTAGCAATCGTTTTCATATTTCCCACTTTTTAGGGGGAATTGGGGAGTCAATTTTGTATAGCTTTTGACATTCCCCACGTTATACGCTTTCATTTGACAAGAAAATCATTTTTTTACATCATTTTAATCACTTTAAGTTTGAACATCTGATTGGAAAGATATGGTGGGAGCAACTGTTTTAACAAATACACAGACAAATGCCGAGCGAAAAGTAACAGAAAGATACGTAATAAAAAAAAAAACTTGTCGAACAAGTGCAACTTCCTCCTTGCGATTCACGCGCTAGTAACACTGCCAGGATTTGACAACAGGCTTGGTTAAGAATAATTTGCTGTTAGTCGTGCCCAAAATATACTGTGACTGAAGGTGAAACTACCGGAAATCTGCAAACGAAACTGACAAAGTCAAGCAGAGTCAAGGCTGAACTGGGTACGTTAACACTGGATGCCATAAATGGTGACTGTTTCTGAAGACAAAGCAATATAGGTACTTTAACACCCACAGCCTTCTAGAGGCGTTCGGTTCCACTGTGTTGTTTCTAAGATCCACACAATGGGGTAAATGACCAGGTGACAAGAATTATATGGGCATGTGGTTGAAAAGGGAATCCAATAGGGAGCTCCAGGGAGATTCCAAAAGGCCACTCAGTGTATGGCTCTCTTAGACATGGTCCAATCTTAACATCTCATCATACAGGCGACGGCGTTACCAAGCAGTGTTTCTCTATTCAATGAATGCAGAGCGGGATTAAAGGAAGGAAATCCCTAAAGCAAGCTGCAGTACAGACTCGAAACTGGAAGCGTCAGATTACCAGCTTGGTGCGCTACTAACTGAGCCATCCCTCACTTTCCTTCTCGAAGTATTATCGTACTCTAAACTGAAGTAATGATTATCGTATTGGTATTCTGAAAGGTCCACAAATTAAACGGTACTAACAAAGTTACCTATTTGGTGGTTAAAGCTCTTAAAATTTCCTAACAGATCTTTCTCCCACTCTCTAAGGTGTGCGAGATTACTGGTCCAATCCCACGAAAACTAGCATCATTCAGTAAATCAAAGCGCCTGATATTTTTGGATGAAGTTTTTCAAAATGCTATCTACGGGGTAGGAGGAGGTTGTTACGTTATAGGTTAAGCTGTTTTACTTCTTAAAGATATTCTTTTGCTCACAATGGGCTAAATGACCAAGTTGTTGTTTGGGTTGTTTTACCTCTGAGCGGCACTTTTTTGCACACCATGGGCTAAATGGCCATTTCACATGGACCCCGAAGGCTCAGAGAAGTTTGGGGGAGGGGACCCACTGGAACAGCTGTTGGGAGACAGATGGTAGCCTCCCGTCAAGGCCATCCAGCGTGTTCTTTAACGTTGGGTTGTTTTACCTCTGAGCGGCACTTTTTTGCACACCATGGGCTAAATGGCCAGGTCACATGGACCCCGAAGGCTCAGAGAAGGTTGGGGGAGGGAACCCACTGGAACAGCTGTTGGGAGACAGATGGTAGCCTCCCGTCAAGGCCTTCCAGCGTGTTCTTTAACGTGCACAGGGTATGACTCTCCCGCACACGGGCCACGGCTTAACGTTCCATCCGACGGACGGCGGCCTTTCCAAGCCCATCGGTATCCCCTACTGACCGTGGGAAGGGCGGGGAAGTTTGCGGAGATAAATCTCAACGCTGACCCAGCTGGGACTCGAACCTGGGAACTACAGATTACGAACCTGACGCGCTACCGACTGAGCCACCCCCGCCCCACTAAATGACCAAGTAACTAGAACTCAAAAGGTTTAGAGAAGTCTGAAGGAAGCTAACTTACTGGATAGCTTAGAGACAAATGGTAGCCTCCTGTCAAGGCCAACCAGTATGATTAACGTGCAAGGGTACGACTCTCCTGCACGCGGAGCCACGGTTTAACGTTCCATTCGACGGATGGTGGCATTTCCAAACCCACTGGTGTCCCCTTTCTGACCGAAGGCTGGGTGGGGGGTGAAACATCTCAACGCAGGTTCATTTGGACTCGAACCTGGGAACTGCAGATTATGAACAAGGTTCTTGTACAAAAGTTAAATTCTATTTTATAATTTCATGATGTAACTAGCAGATTAAGCCCTTTGAAACGAGTCACGAGTTTTTTGGTTTGATTAATCTTGCAGTAGCGTGCCATACTTTAAATTTATTACGCAAATTATTGAGAAAGTTACCTTCCGTTTCGACAGATTTGGTGCCATGTAATTTCACATATACTTGACCGATTAATCATAAATTTCGTACGCTGTTTCCCCGGGTGTGACCACATATTTGGTAAAAAAAAGTGGTCCTTCCTGCCATGAAACGGGGTTGATCCCTTTACGAATGTCGGGAATAGGGCAAAGATGGGTGGCACGGCGTTGCCTCCGCTACTATTCAAGTTAGGAATGGAGAAATCTGCTTTCCCCGAACTTTTGCTGGAATTGTGAAAGTTATCAATAGAGAACGGAGGAGATACTGGCACAAGGTTGGATTGTTTTACCTCTGAGCGGCATTTTTGGCACACCATGGGCTAAATGCCCATGTCACATGGACCCCGAAGGCTCAGAGAAGGTTGGGGGAGGGGACCCACTGGAATAGCTGTTGGGAGACAGATGGCAGCTTCCGGTCAAGGCCATCCAGCGTGTTCTTTAACGTGTACAGAGTATGGCACTCCCGCACATGGCGCACGGCTTAACATCCCATCCGACGGACGTCGGCCTTTCCGAGCCCAACGGTGTCCCCTACTGACCGTGGGCAGGGCGGGGGATTTTGCGGAGATAAATCTCAACGCTGGCCCAGCTGGGACTCGATACTGGCACAAGATACTTTACACTGAGTGGACCAAAAAATTTATGTGTTTCATAAGGGCCATAAAGAGAGCCTACGTACAAATTTTGAGGTCTGAGTTACGATTAAAATGACTGATAGAGAGCGTTACAAAGGTAATGACCAAATCACAGAAGACGTTCAAGAGTTTGATGCCATTTTAAGACATAATTACATCAATGAAAAATTTCTTAGAAAAGAATTTAAAGCTCGAATTAGGGAATTGGAATGACCGGAGGTACATATAAACAAATCTGTTTATAACTTGTCACAAATCCACACGCAGTTAATTTGCAATCACGTACTTCCTCTTTCTGCCCAGCGTCCGATTCTTTCGAAGCCACTCGAATCTATTAATTTCTCGAAACTAATTCTCACGCCTGGAACTGCGCTACAAAGGGTGTCTCAAATAATTTTCTAGACGTTTTATCATAGTAAAAAATATAATTTCGGAACTGCGATACACCGATCTAAAAATTGTATAAAATGGAAGGGATTAGATATTAGCATTAAAACTGGGAAATTAAAATTCATTTTAACCTTCCCAGTCACTTCAGTAACGTTTGAATACATTTGTTTATAAGCTGCGTGAATCAAAGTATGCACTAGATGGCACAGAAACCTTCAAAATAGCACTTTAAATTACGTTTAAAGCCTTAATATTACTTAGCAAGAATGTGAACTTAAGTTGAGAAATTTCCCAGAAGATTAATAGGAAAAAATAATAAAGAGCTAAAACTAACATCAAAGGACAACATTACAGTCTGTCAACTCTGCGCCAAATAACAAGAAATAGTTCTATTGTTTGTCCAGAAAACCAGCTCTCAATGACTTTCATTTGCACTTCATCACCATGAGCAATGTTTGATGTTCTTATGTTGTAACCTTGAGGGAGCAAAACACTCCCGACAGAATTACACCTGGAAGACAGAAGTGCAGTATATTAACTCACTGCTTACAACATGGAAGTCGTTCCTGTTTCCCTGTGTTCACAACGCCTTCCATGTTATGTATTATTTTATCTCGTCTACTGAGCTATTTTTGCCCAATATTTACTCATCAAGAAACACTGTCACGAGGTAACAAAATTGTTTCTTTATTTTGCAATGTTAATGTAAACACCTGCTAACAAAAATATGAAGAAAGCTGTTAGATCGCAATTTGATACAGATAAATAATAGTTCATATATTTTTTTTTCAAAAAGCTAGCTAGCTTAATAGTTTAAGTATTAATGATCGCAAAATAGCATTAGGTTGAATAATGAGACTAAATTTAATGCTAGTAATTTTGTTTTGCAATTTCATCATATAACAAAGAAACTAATCTCTAACAAATATGTGATACTTGAATAAATAAATAAATAAATAAATAAATACCAACTTTTTTTGTTTAATAATGATGTTGATTGTATGTGTGACAGTTATTTAAAAAGAATTGTATACAATGGTAAAAACCAGACTTATAAACATGTGTCTCTGGAGAATATGTAATACCCATGAAAGGTTTATAGGAACATTACTTGCGATTTTCTCTACTAATGGAAGGGATTCAGGATCCATGTGGAGTTGTGGTTTGATGGTGTGTTTGTTTGAAGGACCAGACAAAAGCTAGACCCATAATTGTAAAGTCTGTGCGCAAAGAGAGTAAAAATAAACTGTTACGATGGAACAAAAAAGCAAAACCTTTTTGCAAAGGACAATGGTTTTTCCAATCCAGATACTCAAGTTTACATTAATGAACAGTTATGTCTGGCAAGAAAAAAGCTTTTAATGAGGGTTTAATACTGAAAAGACCGAACAACTAGATATTTCTATGGACTGTAAAAGGTAAAATTAAGATGCGACAATCTGCTAATTCAAAAGTAGTTCATATATATAGCGTTGATGATCTTAAATAATTAGTTTAGAAAGTTTTTCCTAGACATGTCTAGCTTTTGAAGTATATTGAGTTTTTAATTTGAAATAACGTTAAGATTGTTTTGACATTGATCATATCTTAACCCAAAAACATAATTTTTTTTTACAATTCATTTGAATGCATGTAGTTTAAACAACATTATTTAATGATGTTAAATCTAATCGAATTGCTTAATAATGACATTGATTTTATGTGTGACAGAAACTTCGTTTTCCAATAACAGTTATGTCAATATTTCAGGATACAACGCTTTTTCTTAATCATGAAATGAAATCGGGTGGAGGCGTTGTAATCTATTTACCGGATAAGCATGAGACTTCTTCATAAATACGTAATAGTTTTACAACGATTTCCGATAATTACGAAATTTCAACTATAGAAATTGCTTCCATTTTAATTGCAGTTATATATCGTCCACCTACCAACAAAGTTGATGAATTTTGTGAATATGCCTCTGGTTTGACAAATTATGCAACTAATTCTAAAAAGAAAAATGTGTTTTTTAGGTGACTTTAATATTTAAATGACTGCAAAAAGAGTAAAAATTTATCAAATAACATTATTTCCTCTAACTGTAAAAATACAATAATTGCCTCTACTCGAATTACAGCTACTTGGTCATCGATGTTGGACGTGCATTACTGTTACCTAGCTGGTGCATTAGTTTATCATATAAATGAACATTTGCCAATAATTTATTCTTACAAATCTAACCGAACCTAGACAACATTTTAAACGTTTATGGAAACTAATACGGAATATTTCTGCAGTAATCTCGAAGAATTCAAACAAGAGCCTCTCTAAGGTAAACTGGGGATCAATTCTAAATGGGAATTTTGTCAATGCCATATATGAAAGATTTCATGGTCATCTAATGCAAATCTGATTTTCATTTCTCGTAACTGTAGGTAATTCAAAAAATTTGGAAAGCCTTGGATGTCATTTGCCATATAAAACGTATCAAAAAAAAAACTTTTCAAAAAGTTCTTAGAAACAAAAGATCAAAATGGCTTCAAAATTAACAAGTAGATTGCGAAATGTCCTGAAAAAGACATACGCTTGACGAAAATAAATTGCTACCAAAACTATTTTTTAATAAGTCCTCTTATAAAACATGGATTTTTTTCCTGATCTAGTCAAGATTAGCAAAGTAACAGCTATTGTTAAATCTGGAGATAAAACTGAAATACCTAATATGTTTTCCGCAAAAATAAATCTACTGAAACAACAATATTGCATGTTCTTAACAATATCGCATACCAATTCCAACAGAAGTATGACACAACTCATACTATTCTACGTATGACACAATCTCATACTATTCTACTTGACAAATTATATCGCATAGATATAAAGGTGTCCAATTCAAAACCTGCTGAAACATTATCTTACCAAGAGAAAATAATGTTAAAATCAATTATATAATATCGAACTTATTAATTAATGAGAATGTTGTGCCACAGGGTTCTACTTTGGGTACACTTTTATTTTTAATTTATTTAATGGCATGTATAATATTAGCAAGAATCCAAGTCCCACACTACAACCAGATGACACTAGTTTATTCTTTTCTCATAGTAATATCAATAATGCAATAGAAATCGAGAACATTGAAAACAATTAATACGTAAACTGGTTTCAGTGTAATCTTTTGACACTCAATCATATGAAAACTAAGGTATCATTTTCCATTCGAATCGCAAATCTTTGAATATAAGCCAATACGTTCTGCTTAAACAAACATATAACCATTGAAAATGAAATTACATTTATTGGAGTAAATTTGATAGATAAGTTAAAATGGAACTCGCACATAAACTTTGTAACAAAATTGGTAAAAAATATTGGATAATTAGTAAAATTAGCCATATCTTACCAGTAAATATTAAGCATCATACTCAATATCATACTTTCATTATGTCACATGTAAACTATTTTCATTTAGTCTGGGAAAAAACGACTGAATTTAACGTTAATACGAATTTTAATCAATAATTTTTTTAGAATTACAGGGTTCTCATACATTGAATTAGGTGAAGTGTCATTGAATTAGGAATAGGAGACGTTATCCAAATTAATTACCGCAAGTCTCGCATTTGCGCGCATGCGTGGCTGAAACTCTGGTCATATATAGCTGTCAGCTTTGGCTTTCCCAAGCATTCTTGTTATGGGAAAGTCTGAGAAAGGAGCTCCCAATTTTTGTGAAGTTTTTCAATTCCCCAAGCATTCGTCGTGAGAAGCGTAATGGGAAAGGCGAGGGATTTAGATGCCTTTGACAAAGGGCATATCGTAGGTGCTCGACGGATGGGACTCTCGATCTCCGAAATTGTCAAAGAACTTGGATTTTCTCGTACGACAGTTTCAAGAGTATTCCGGGAATATGAAAATTCCTGCAAAAAAACAAGCATCCGGACAAACTGCAAAGAACAACCAGCCTTGAATTATCGTGGGCTTCGCCGTCTGACCCGCATCGTGCGGATCGATAGGGGCCAGACATTATCTGAAATCACCTCCCATCTGAACGCGGGTTCCAGCAAGGATGTCAGTGCACGGACCGTGCAATGCGCACTTCATTGTCTCGGCTTCGGGAGCCGCAGACCTACGCGAGTCTCGCTTCTAAGGGCACGACACTGGGCTCAACGCCATGCCTGGGCTAAAGAACATCGAAACTGGACTATCGAAAATGGCAACGGATTGCCTGGAGTTATGAATTGCGATTTAAACTTCATCACGCCGATGGGAGACAGAGGGTATGGCGCCAACCCCATGAAGCCATGGATCCTGCATGTCAGGTCGGAACAGTACAAGATGGTGGTGGCTCAGTGATGGCCTGGGGTGCCTTCTGTTGGACGTCTATGGGATCTCTGGTACGTGTACTGACGACTCTCAATGCATCCCGGTACGTAGAACTCAAGGCTGACCATTTTACATCCATTTATGGCCATCATGCATCCCAATGGAGATTACGTCTACAAGCAAGACAACTTTTCATCTCACAGGTCCAGGCTGGCTACTGCATGGTTGCAGCAGCATTCTGCTGACTTTGAAATAATGAATTGGCCACCTAGAAGCCCAGATTTAAATTCAATCCAAAATCTTTAGGATATCGTCGAGCAGTGTGTTCGGACCCGTGTCCCATCAGCGACAACCTTGAGAGAATTTGGACAGTTATGGAGGATGCATAGATCCACCTGTGGGACATTTACACAAGCTTGTGGAGTCCTTGCCTCATCGTGTGGCGGGCGTTATCAGGGCCAGAGGGTGTCCAACATGTTACAAGGTTGCTATCCCTAATTCAATGGTACTTCAGTGTACACGATTAATGTAAATCATAATAATATCCAAATAATATTCTACGTGCTCAAAAGTTTTATTCATACTCGATCAAATTGCGTTGAAGAACTCGAGAAACATCAACAACGAGGGGTATCAAAAATTAGGGCTCCTTAGTTGCCATAGAATTGGACCACGACTGCCAATCCACCTATCAGGAAATGCTGCACTATGAACTTCTATAGCATTACTTGAGAAATGTGGCAGTGCGCAGTTTTGTCTGGTGGCAACCATTGAAACTGTTTTAGTGAAGAAATGTAACATTTAACGTGATGCCTTTTGTGTAATTGGGAACAGTGCTTCCCGAAACTCCACCATTATTTGTTGGACAATCCGTAGAGTATCCATCATATATAGATGATAAATAATACATCGATAATTTCAAATAAACTCTCTACCTTCCACACATCATTACTGATATCTCAAATGACTATCAGAAGATATAACTCACACTTTCTACTGGAGTAGTCCTTCGGAATTCACATTAGACACAAACCAGATAAGAAGCCAAAGTGCCACTTCTTCCGAAAGTAAAAAAGTCGACTTTTTTCGACACAAAGACGTCATGACTCCAACGCCCACTTTCGAGTTTTCAGAATTGTTATGGAGGGAGTTCCATCAAGATCGCCGGACGGTTTCGGTTTCTTTTGGAAATAACAGTCGCTAGATCAAGTCATTGGAACGAAATACTCACCGTCTCCTTCATGGAAGACATCAATGCAAGTAGTTTTAAGTCAATTATTCGTTACGTACAGTGTATATCGTCTATGCTAAGTCACCGTTAAATTTCTGCATAGATTTAATATCAAATAACAGTATTTGGGCTTGCATTAGAACATCAGTTATAATGAAAACTTAACTAAAATATTCATCAGTAGCCAATACGTTACATACTTCTTGTGTGGTTAAAGATCCCTGTGCATACGACGTCAAAGAGAAATGTTCTAATTTAGTACAACATCGCTGGATAAGGTCGGATTACTATAGCTCCCGAAAACTGACATTTAATAAATAAGAATACTATTACTTTAAATACGAAACGGTGAAAAAGGTTACTAACTTTTTGATCTTCATCAGATGAAGTATGCCAGCATATTGTACAGAGAGGGTGATGCCCGCTCCCCTGACTTCGGGAATATTAGGCAGTGTGATGGAGAAAACAATTATAAAATTTGTTCGTATTTCATGCATTCAAGTTATTTTAAAGGCCTCTAAAACATAAGGGAAAATGTTATATTACAAAGGGAATTCAGACTCTTGCAACCCTCTCCCCCTTTTATTTTTTTTCTAGATCCGGGCCTGCTATTCTATAATAATATTTGAATATAACAAGGGTTCTCTTATTTTTTTTTTTTTTCAGAATGGCACCTTAAAAACATTTCCAATGAAGATTTCGAAAATGGCATGGAAGACGACAGTGGAGAAGTGCGATAGGCCAACTTTGACAACTTTTGTTTTCTGTAATTTGTCAATAATAAAAAACTACTGATGTGGTCTCGTTTTTTTTAATCCTAAATATATTGCTATAAAGGATGGAAACTGAGCGCGAGTTCAAAAATAATATTTAACAACAATAATTTTAAAATAATGTAATTTATTACAAAAGTATGAATAAAAACATTTATATAAACTAAATTCAACCAACACAAATCTTCATCTTCATCAATATGAAAATAAACCTTCAGAAAAATATAACACCTTTTCACTATTCCTACAAATAGTTCTTTCTCTGTAATTCTTATAATTTCTACTCAAAGCATAATTTAAGGCATTTTATAATACTCAATAAGTGGCATGATCATATTTGCAAATAAACCTGTAATCTACCAAGAATAACCTTACAAACTAAATATAACTATACATAAAATGACTTTCTTTCAAGATTCTAGTTGTCCAGTACTCCAAACCTTACAGCTAATACAAGTCTCTCAGAACCAATTCTTTTGAGACATTGATCATTACACATCAGACGAATTCTTCTCTTACTAATTTACTAACAAGATCCACACTAATAAACTTATTTATCCTCCAGAGCACACACCAAATAAATTTTTTCTTTAGACTATCGTACACAGACTAAGACAAATTACTTTTTCCTTCACACTAATTCTTCCTAATTACAACTCTCTTAATTCTTTATTTTTTAAGTTGATTCAACTCTCTCGAAGTGGTTAGTGACGTAATTATCCGCTGAAGCATCAAAAAGCAACAATATCTGCGAGCATCAAAATTATACATCACAAGTTCATTGTAGCACGTTCATCTGTCGTAACAATATATTCAACATAAGCTGCAGGGTTTAGTAGCTCGATTAAAAAACCTGATTTACTGCGGGGCCCTTGCAATATTTATATTACGGGCCCCGTATATATTACGGATCCCTAGGGCAGAGTTTTTACAAATACACAGCTGCATTTATTGCAATTTTTTTCGGAACTCTTTCGCTTCAGAGGTTGGATTCGAAACGTTGTATACGGATATGGAACTGACATTTAAAATATAAATTCCTGATCCATGCGAAAATATTAAAAACTCCATCTACATTCATTTGGGGTGCCATAGGTTGTACATCACCGTTTTATTCAAAAATAATTTTTGTTGGCTTCTTGTTTCCATAATATTATAGACAAACGCCTTTGGAACTGTAAAAAAATTACGATAAAGAAATCACGAGAAAAACGAACTTACCATCTGAATAATGGTCAGGTACTTTTTCCACCAGAGGTATTTCTGGTATGACGGTCCTAAGGCAGCCAATCCATAGTAGGCATACATGAACATATGGACGAAAGAGTTGAGAAAAGCAAATATAGAGTTGTAGCCTCCTGAAATAAGAAAGGCAAAAGAATTTACAAAGTTATAAACACAAATCTATTTTTGAAGTTCGTATTAAATTTAAATCTTATTTTCAAGACACTGAATGATAAAGTCTGATTGGTTTGATTGTTTCATTTCTGAATGGAATGTTTTGCACACAATGGGCGAAATGGTTCATTGTATGCAAAATGGTCTAGTAGCATTGTGTGAAAAAATGGTCTAGTCGTTGGCATACCTGACTGCTTAATTAGAGGGCATGTACCTGTGTATGTGTTTGTATGAGAAGCCAGAACAAGCCCAATAGAGCTTCTAGTTATCTCCGTCCTTTGTGTAGGGAAGTACCTACCTATATTCTAAAAGAGCTCCACTGATATTCCTGGTAAGCAATAATCTGAATCCTTGGCTATGTTTGTAAACAACATGACTCGAAAGGGGGAAAATGAGAGATTATTTGTTATAAATCTGCTTTTTACTTTTCCATATGTCTCTTTCAAGCTCAAAATGTCCAAGTTTTAACAAATGTAATTCTGTGCGAGTACATGAACATATAATCTATTTTTAGAGTCCATGGATTTATGCTACTATCTGTGGAATAACCATAGTTAGGGATTTTAAAAAAGGTTTGTTCTAATGCGAAAAGTTAAGACAAACAACACTACACAGCTCTTTAACTGCATTCAAATTACCTTTTTACTAAACCACCATGCAGAATGGAAAATCCGACACTGAATGGGATCTTTCTTCTCTCTTGGGGCGGGGGTGGCTCAGTCGGTAGTGTGCCAGGCTAGTAATCTGCAGTTCCCAGTTCGAGTCCCAGCTGGGTCGGCGTTGAGATTTATCTCTGCAAAACTCCCTGCCCTGCCCTCGGTCAGTAGGGGACACCGATGGGCTTGAAAAGGCCGCTATCCGTCGGATGGGACGTTAAGCCGTGGCCCCATGTCGGGAGAGCCATATACCCTGTGCACATTAAAGAACACGCTGGATGGCCATGACGGAGGCTACCATCTGTCTCCCAACAGCTGTTCCAGTGGGTCCCCTCCCCCAACCTTCTCTGAGCCTTCGGGATCCTTGTGACCTGGCCATTTAGCCCATGGTGTGCAAAAAAAGTGCCGCTCAGAGGTAAAACAGCCCGACCCAACCCTTATTCATCTCTCATAGGTTGTACATCTGTCTCATATATCGAATGAAATTTTTCACAGAAATGCAAATGTTTCCCTATCAGGGCACTTCTTTTTAATATATTACTCGCACTACTTACCGTAAGTAAAATTGTTCACAAACACTGCATTCAAAAACAATATTGGATTTATACATAAAGTTTTCAGACTATTTAATAAAATTTAGTAGTTTTATGGATTCCTTTCTCTTAATCATTTTAAAGCAACAAATTCAGACTTCAAATTAAATACAGGAAAAGTTGACTTCATAAAATTCGCAAGCATGTATGATTAACCATACTTTCAATTGTGAACAATAAAGCAAAGTGGAATATATTGATTAAATATTTGGAATACCTTTTAAATATGAAAACAGCGGCATCTGCAAAGAAACTACCTATATAAAAAAGTAATTATTACAGAGATTTAAATGTGTTGGGTTGACATTTGAGCTAAACTTTCTACACTTCCTGTGGCCAAGTGGTTAGCTTGCTTGGCTACTGATCTAAGGGGCCTGGGTTCGAGCCCCGGATAAGGTATGGATGTGTCGTTTTTCTACTGGGGTCCTGCCATCCTCCCAGGCATTCTACTATGGCTTATAAACTGACAGGCTCCTGTCAGAACTCTGTGGCAAACACTGTTGAGGGGATATTTATTTTATTATTTATTCGGGCGACACACAATAGGATAAATGACAATGTCCCAAGGACGCTAAGAGCTCACAGTTGGATCGGGGAAGTGGATCTATTAGACAGCTGTTTGATGATAGATGGAATATATATATATACGATTGAAAAAGAACATTTTCAATAAACTTGAATGTCCATAGGGGGATCCTGCACTCGGAGCCAAGCTTAACGTCTTATGCGGCAGACAGCAGCCTTCCCAAACTGTGAGGTTACTCCTCGTTCACCAAGGGCTAATAGGGTGGAGATAAGCCTTAATGCAGATAATTGGGACTCGAGCATGGGAACATCAGAATATGTCTGGCACACGATCTACTGAGTAGTTAATATTCTGACGAATCTTGGCTAGAACAGGATGAGGCATCACCGATATCAGTGCCTGCAGAAACTAAGCCAGCTGATGGACTAACTAATAATTACGGGTGTGGAGTCAGAAACTTACCAAATTAATGAGCTATTTTCATTACAAACAAAATTAAGTTTGTTTTTATTACCTGCGCCATACTTGATTCCGAACCAAAGCGTTATTGGTACTAGGCTGTGGTGGAACACGTGCAGAGAGGAGATCTGGCTGTCCTTTTTTCGAAGAATGAAAAAGATCTAGAAAAAAGGTAAGCACAAGATTTTAAACTCTAAGCATGGATCTTTAACAATATGTGAAAATTTTGCAAATAAATAAAGCACATGCTACAAACTATTAGTACATAGTAATGTAAGCCGAGCAAATTCCTGTGAAAATTTTGCAAACAAATAAAGCACATGCTACAAACTATTAGTACATAGTAATGTAAGCCGAGCAAATTCCTACAACATAATTTATGAAAGTGGAGAAGTCATGTAAATACAAAATTACAATGTAATTCAATGGGGTCTGGGTCAACTTCATTTTAGACAAAGCCACAAGATTTCTCAGAGTTCGATACTCGTACATATGTTCCTCAAAATGAGGGAGATAGAGCTCGATCCTATCTAAAGAAAAAATTGCCATCTAATAATTTGAACTTAGCCTTTTGCTATTTTCAGCCGGTTGCTGATCTAGAATGTCACTCAGATAAATGAATCATTTAGCAAATGAAAAATCAGACTTACCGTATCAGCGAACTCCACAAACTTGGTGATATAAAAGTACCAGCCCATTTCAGCCATCTGTAATACAGAAAAATTCTTTTTAAGCGTAAGGTTCAAAAGAAAACAATTACAGTAAAAAAAGGCGAAAGTATTCAATACCAATCAGGCAGTTTTACCCAGAGGAGAAGCAGTTAGCAATGGTCATGCCCAAGCCGGTATCTAGAAAAAAAATACAGTAGGATGGGGGGGGGGGATAGGAAAGGAAATAGGGAAATGGGAGAAAGAGACTGGATCTCCATTGCACTGCAACATTTTCCCATATGTTTTAGAGGATTTTTTAATAATTCACGAAAAATAAATGAAATATGCATATGTTTAATTTTTTTTGGCCTACATTACTCTTTTAGCATTCTCAAAGTGGGGGAAGGCATGGCTCCCTTGACGCCAGTTAATCACAGGCGTTCAACTTTTTATGCTAGCTTGCCATGTTTCAGTAATAGAGGAAATATGTGGGCCAGAACTTGATAATATCATACACAGTCGTATCAGAATAATATTACCACCCACGGAATCACAGTATACCCGCCCAGGCACGTCACAGATTGCACAATGCAAGGTCGACCACACGGAGATATAAGCGTCCGGACAGGATAGATGAGTCATAGTGCAAAACGTCAGCACAATGGGCAGAGGTATTGATTTGACGGACGTTCAAAAAGGAATGATCATCGGCTACTGCACCAAGGGTGGAAGCATCTCGGAAACAGCAGAATTCGTGGGCTGTTTGCGAGGTGCTGTAGTTAAGGGTATACCAAGAATGGACCGCTGGCACACCGAGTACCTCCAGACGTCATAACTATGGAGCTCCAAAGCCATTGACCCCAGAGAATGCTTTACCAGTCGACGGAGGCGACGTTCTCCCAGAGGAGAATGTCATCTCCGTCGACTGGTAAAGGGCAATCGACGCTCAACAGTGCAGCAACTGACCACTCAAATGAACGCTGGGACACCAAAGTACGCATCCGCGATAACAGTAGAGCGGATCCTGTTACGCATGGTATCCGGAGTCGACACTGCATAAAGGTGCCCATGTTAACCAAGGACCATCAGCAACGACGCCTGCTATTCGCACAGGACTACCGTAATTGGGCAGTGGAAGAGTGGAAAAAGGTTGCCTTCTCCGACGAATCGAGGTTTCTACACCACAGAAGTGAAGGGCAGATACGGCATCAGACACACAAGAATCAACACTCGGGCAAGCTTGTTGGTCAAGTACAAGCCAGCAGTGTGCGCATCTGGGGGATGTTTTCCTGGTATGACCTGGGACCGCTGGTACCAATGGTTGGGTCCCTGAACGCCAATGGCTACCTGTCCATCCTCGTTGACCACATGAATCCCTTCATGTTGGACGTTTACCCTAGTGGTGATGGTGTCTACCAAAAGGTCAATGCGCCCTGCCATGTCGTTAAGGTGGTGCGTGACTGGTTCTAGGAACACGACAGCGATGTCTCCGTTCTCCCTTGGCCGGCGAAATCGCCCGACCTCAATCCCATAGAGCACTTGTGGGACCATTTGGATCGACAAATTCGGTGCCCAGACCCACAACCACGTCATGTCCAGAACCTCCGTGCTCTGCTGGAGTCCGAATGAGCACGTGTGCCTCTGGCAACCTTTTACTCCTCATTGCGTCCATGCCACGTGGTCTTGCCGCTGTCATTTGGGCCAAGGGTGGTTATTCCCATTATTAGGTAGGTGGCCATATTATTCTGATACGACTGTGTATATACTGCATATATATATATTTTTTTCTGTATTTTGTTACATTAATCTCTCACAATAAGAAGAAATTAGGAACACGCTTACCCGAACAGCGTCGCTGTTATAGGAATAATCCACAGGCTCACATCTCCAACTGTAAGTGGTGAACCAGCCCAGCATGCCAAACTAAAAAAGAATGAATAAGTCATTCGGTATAAATGCAAAATAATTTTAACTTCAATTTACCAAAGAGTTCATTATTTCTGAAAAATTATGGCATAAATACAAAAGAATAACTTTCATCAACAAGAGTCACTGAGGATATTCCGAAAAAAAAATACCCCATCAAGCAGCTGCTTGCCACAGAGGTCTGACAGAAGCCTGCCAGTTTATACGCCAAAGTTGAAGCTCTGTGAAGAAGGCGAGATCTTAGCAGAAAAACAACACAAACATTCATGCCTTACCTGGGGCTCGAACCTAAGTCCCTTTAATCAGTAAACATGCGCGCTAAACATTCGGTCACATTCTGAAGCCTTATATAAATTGGAGCGAGGCAAATACTTCGCAAATACCTATGATTCTGTATCCATGGGGAAAACTTCCTCGAACAGTAAAGCTTATTTTTCCCTCTTTGCTGAGGAACATGGTAATTACAAAGTGATGTTGGCTCTGAAAACATTCCCATGAAATTAGCAACTGAATACGGTAAAAACATGCAAATAATACGAAACGTTTGAGATATTAAGGCAGCAGTTCAAATAACAGCAAGGTTTTAAGAAAAAAATACATATTCATCGCAAATGAATAAGTTTATGAATGCGGGATTTGTTTTGTAGCAATCGAAAACTATACGATTAAAATTTTAAGTTTATTGAGGAGATTATAAATAAGGTTTCTGTTTTGAATCCAGGAAGCCTCGGTAATCTATCAAGTGGAAAAACTGTAAAAAATCACCAAAACTAGCTTGCTTTTACAAAAGAAACATTAATTCTAGCACAATGATGTTTTTATTTGTTGAACAGTTGAGATTCGTTCGGATGTGAAATTAATATCCAATAACTCCAACTCTGCCCTCGACGAAAAATAGGACCCCAATTAGCTGGAAAGGTCACCGTCCATCGGATGAGAAGTTAAGCCGTGGGATAACGAGAAGCATACCTTATGCACATTAAAGAATACGCTGAATGGCCTTGATGAGAGATTTCCATCTGCCCAGTGGATCCCCTTGCCCAACCTTCTTTGAGGCCTTGGGGTCTTTGTGACCTAGCCATTTAGCGTTCTGAGCAAAAAAATACCACTCAGAGCAAAATAATCCAACACATGTTGGAAGGTACTGTAATCACGAAGGTTTTAGTTTTAATTTGGTATATTAATAACAGTTCCTTTTACACCTACTCTTTCCGTTTTACCTCGCTGTCCTTCATGCTTTACTGCCAAAGTGAAAACTGATTAAACCAGAATAATGCAGTCTTTTTAAGACAGCATATGAAACATATAAATAACTGAAGGAAAAAGAGAAGAAGATAATCTCGCGTTTATAGGGAAAGTTCCAATCGTATCTTTTAAAAATCAAAAAAGATACAGAAGACACGACATTACATTCATAGCAATATCAAAAATGTGAAACCTGAAAAGGTTTAAAAAAAGATTAATAGAAGAGTACGTCATCCTAAGAAGCACACTTTCGCAATAACTTATAATTTGGTTCCAGCAACTAAAGGAATGAGATAACAATTAGAACAGAAACGTGATCGCACTATCAAGAACCAGTCGATTTTTTTACCATGTTTTATCTGATCCGAAACGACTGGTTATCACACTGGTTATGCTAATTCAGAGGATAGTTATGCCAGTTCTTATTTGCGCTACTTTTCAACAGGCGATTCTTTTACAAGGCTATCAAAGACATCTGTTTCTAAGAGATTGAGTGCAAACGGTGTAGAACTCTTGAAGGTTGTATGTAACAGGTTGCCTTTTCTTTTGCAGTTTTTTTTTTATGGCAGCATATTGCACGACATAATTAAAAATAAACTCGACACGAGTGTCTAAAGAACGTTAAAAGATAAGGAGAACATCCAAAAATACTTTTATATACGAGTGCAAAAATTATTAAATCAGTTAAGTTTACCTTTGCTACTAATGGAGCTACTTTAGATTGGGGGGGGGTCAACAATTGGGGAGATCAATAACAAAAATAAGGGAAATGAAAATCTGCCCAAAGTTTGATTCTTTTGGCTAATAGAGATAGTTTGTCCGAACTGTCGTTGCTTCAATTTGCTTCAGTTATCTGAAAAGCATTATGTCAGATATTGAATTACAGTTGGGTTGGGTTGTTTTAGGTCTGAGCGGCACTTTTTGCACACCATGGGCTAAATGGCCAGGCCACATGGACCCCGAAAGCTCAGAGAAGGTTGGGGGAGGGGACCCACTGGAACAGCTGTTGGGAGACAGATGGTAGCCTCCCGTCAAGGCCATCCAGCGTGTTCTTTAACATGCACAGGGTATGGCTCTCCCACACACGGGACCACGGCTTAACGTCCCATCCGACGGACGGCGGCCTTTCTAAGCCCATCGGTGTCCCCTACTGACCGTGGGCAGGGCGGGGAATTTTTGCGGAGATAAATCTCAACACTGACCCAGCTGGGACTCGAACCTGGGAACTACAGATTACGAGCCTGGCGCGCTACCGACTGAGCCACCCCCGCCCCCATTGAATTACAGTAGTTCGCCGGTTATCTGGATTAATCGGCCGCTGACGACGCCGACGAAGAAGGCGTGCAAGGTTATTAAAAATATCTTGATCTGAAAGAATAATAATGATTCTTGGAATCCTTAAAATTAAGAAAAAAAAAAATCTGTGTTCGATTTCATCCTGAGCGAAGACCAGGAGTTAACGGAGGAAATATCAACGAAAGCTCAGTGGTGGTGGTTGTTGTTTTACCTCTGAGCGGCACGTTTTTGCACACCATGGGCTAAATGGCCAGGTCACATGGACCCCGAAGGCTCAGAGAAGGTTGGGGGAGGGGACCCGCTGGAACAGATGTTGGGAGACAGATGGTAGCCTCCCGTCAAGGCCATCCAGCGTGTTCTTTAACGTGCACAGTGTATGGCTCTCCCGCACACGGGGCCACGGCTTAACGTCCCATCCGACGGACGGCGGCCTTTCCAAGCCCATCGGTGTCCCGTACTGAACGTGGGCAGGGCGGGGAATTTTGCGGAGATAAATCTCAACGCTGACCCAGCTGGGAGTCGAACCTGGGAACTACAGATTACGAGCCTGGCGCGCTACCGACTGAGCCACCCCCGCCCCGCTCAGTGGTGACTTGAACCCGAGAATATCAGGTTATTTATCCTGATGCGTTACTGAGCCAATCCCCTCACTCCTTCATTAGTTCGAGTTACGGAAGCTGGACCATTTAATAGTAATTACCCATAACAATTACAGAAAAAGTTAAAATCTAAACAATAACTATTACAGAAATTTTTTAAATTAAGTGGGGTGGCTCAGTTGGTGGGCCAGATTAATAATCTTAAGTTCTCAAGTTCGGGTCCCAACTAGCCAGCGTTGAGATTTCTCTCCGGCAAACAACCCCTACAACCACCACCTCTCTCTCACCAATTTCTTCAACGCGTCTTTTACGAAAAAAAATTACACTGAAGAAAATAAATGATCTAGATCAAACGTGTATAAATATCAATTTGCAATAATATTCATTCAGTATCCAGTATAGGGAGTTTATGGAAGCTGAAATATTTAGATATATTGTATCTCCTTTCAAAAATCACTCCCAATTGGGGAAAAACAATTGTTTCCTAAATAACTTGTTTAATATAACAATTAAAACAGACTGGAAGGAAAGTACTAATTAAATTTCGAGATTATTTTGACTGGCAATGCTGTTACTTTTCACAACTCTTAATTACCGAGCAAATATCATTGAGACTCGAGATTTATCTGAAACCTTTACCTTTAATCTTATTTTTCCGCTAAAAACACATTTAAGAAGTAATGGTGCTTCGAATTTTACTCTCATTGACATAAGAGACTTTTTATTTAATGGACGTTGGCTATTAGTACTAAATTTTAACTGAAACGTTACAAAAAATAATGCAAAAGTGTGTTTAAAATCTCAGCTTTACATTGCTTGGTTACAAAATTTGTGGGTAACAGACCAACGAAGTTCTATCAACTCAACGACCTTCTGCAGGAAAACTCTCGGAGGGAAACTGATTACTCCATCGGAGAACAAGATCCGTGGCCTTCGTTCGTACCTCGCCTTTCTATCCGGTTTCCCCCTTCCTACAGCCGTCTGGTAAATTTTGAAATTCCGGACGGAATCAGTTCCTCTGCAATTTCATCATCTGACAGAAAACGAACACCATTTAACATATATCCTCCAAGGATAATTGATTCTCAAAATATTTTCAGACACGCCATGTTCTTTCTCTCTCATAGGTAGAGAGATAAACATCCATGGCCTCCAACTTTGAGCATGTATAATTAATATTGAGGGCTTCCCTTAATGTTAATGAGGTTTCCACAATATGTTTGACATCGAAAAGTCGAGGAAAAGAACCAGATAACAGTTGAAAAAAATGTTTAAAGAAGTGGGGAAAATCATAGAACAGTATTATTTCAACATTCACCCTGTATTGCAAGGAGAGCTTATGTAAACTGCAACACACCAGAGTCTGATCTGAGGGAGGGGAAGGCTTTGAGAATGCTTGTAAGGGTAATAGATGCAAAAAATTAAAAACTTATGAATTTTTTTAATGATCTATATAAAACAGAAGGGAAATATTATACTGAGAATGGAAAACCAACCTCCTGCCTCCGCCACCACTTCACTTTATATTTTTTCCTACGTGCGGCTTGAAACATATTCCCAAAATTCACAAACATTTTATATTTGTACATTAGTTAGCGCCTAACACTGATATCAAATTTCTTTATGAGGACAGCAAATAAAGAAATCATCGTATGTTAAAGAACGTCAATAACCCCATGCAAAGTTGAAAAACACTGTTTCATTTACTTAAAAACAATGGAGTGGAGGGGATCCAACATTTTGGTTTCTTTAGAAATTTAAATTAATAAATGGAGTTTTTCAGCGTTTTAAATTAGCAGCTGGTGTTCTTTATCCTCTGCATTTTCGATCATTCACTGTTAAAAGCCAAATGGTATAAACCTTCCGCCAAGGCAATCTAGCATATCTTATAATATGCAAAGGGTATAGTTCTCTTGCATATGGAGCCACGTCTTCTGCTAGGGAGGAATATATTTAAAAAAATTCAACCAAGAAAATCTTGTTGCTTCCTCTTAATTTTTATCAAAGCCTCCATAACAATTTGTGAAGCGAGAAAAGCAAGTTATTCATGAATAACAAATCAAAATAATTTAAATGGAATAGTCGGCGATATCTGGTAATAGAAAATCTACGAGAAGCAACAAAATACAGAACGCTTTTTATATACACTGGTTTCCATAAATTAAGGAAAATCCCTATGTTAGGTCAATGGGAAGCTAATGTCAGAGCTCTATAACTTCTAAAACAAGCTTTTTTTGTTTTGAAAAACGTGATTGCAGATAAAGATCTCAATCAAATAAATCAATATCTCGATTTTCAACAATATTTGAACTGTATTTAATGAGTTATGAAAGTTTGAATATTTAGCGATAACAAAGACAGCCACAAATATTGACTTCAGAAGTTAATTAAAGCTTAGTAATAAGTATTGTATCAAAGAGTTTAATAAAATAAGTTTGTATTTTAGAACTTTGTGTAAAGAATTCTTTCACTATTCTTCAGTTTCGTATAATTTTCTTAAGACATTATTTAACAAAAGCCGTGTCAAACTTCCATAACTTATTAAATACTGAACGAATAATGTTGAAAATCGACATATTGATTTATTTGATTGAGATCTTTATTTGCAATCACACTTCTCAAAACAAAAAAACTTATTTTAGAAGTTATAGAGCTTTGACGTTAACTTCCCATTGACGTAACAGGTATTTTCCTTAATTTATGGAAACTAGTATATTACCGGGAACCCAAGTTTGTAGAGAGACAGACTGCTACTGAGTTTACATAGTTCAGGTTCCAACTATGTCAGCATAGAGATTTTCTCCGGTCGCTTGCAGTATCATCACTTAGTGAAAAAAACTACTGGAAAGAACATCAGTATCACAAAACTGAAAGGTCACATATCTGGGTTTAAAATCGTACACATTAAAAATATCAATGATAAATACTCACAGTAACAAAGTCAATCCTCTTCGCGCTTCATCATGTATGATTTAATTGCAGCCAAACCGGTGGCTAATATGACAAGCTGCAGCATATGGAGTTTGACTCCGAATGACATCAGCGCAGTCAAATTCAAAATCTGAGAAGAAACACAAGTCGCCATTGCCGTTATATGACGCGGAAGACCAATCCGTAACACGCTATGTTCTCAACTCAAATACTATCAGCGACCTTGTCAGTATTGAGATTTTCCGCACGCTGACCATGGCTGAGAAAGAGGTCAATGACGGACTTCCAAAGATCACAACACACTCGGATGAGCAGCAGTAGTTCTGTTTTGCGTTAAGTCATGCGCTTTGAATATTAAAATGCACACTTGATAGTCTTCAAAAGACGGTTCAATCTGTTCCTGACAGTCATCGACAGTCACTCGATCTATCTTAATGTTTGAATATTTTACAGAAGTATACATACAATGAATTTATCCCACTCTACAATAGAAATAATGCCTCTCAAAGGAAACAAAATCTTTACTGGTCACCTACTCCAGAAAGTTGTCAACATTAGTTCTAAAATGATCTTCACACTGAATCCACAGTGATCAATACCTTTTCCAACCATATGAAATCCGGAATTTCAAATTGGGTTGTTTTACCTCTGAGCGGCACTTTTTTGCACACCAGGGCTAAATGCCCAGGTCACAAGGACCCCGAAGGATCAGAGATGATTGGAGGAGACCCACTGAAACAGCTGTTGGGAGACAGATGGTAGCCTCCCGTCAAGGCCATCCAGCGTGTTCTTTAACGTGCACAGGGTATGGCTCTCCCGCACACGGGGCCACGGCTTAACGTCCCATCCGACGGACGGCGGCCTTTCCAAGCCCATCGGTGTCCCCTACTGACCGTGGGCATGGCGGGGAATTTTGCGGACACAAATTTCAACGCTGACCCAGCTGGGACTCGAACCTGGGAACTGCAAATTACGAGCCTGGCGCGCTACCCACTGAGCCACCCCCGCCCCATTCAAAGTGGCAAACTTGTATTGCTCTTTCGCTACTTCTGATAATGTGAAATTCAAAATATGTGACAAGCGGAAGCTAAATATAACAGTCAGCAAATATTAATATTTTTAGCTAGTTGAAAAAAAATGAGCTCAAGTTTTTACTTTGTCGCCTGTCTGTAGACATTCAACTTTTTCAATTTTAGAAAAATTAAAAAAAATCGTTTTGGATTGGATAAGTATTGATGAAATATTACGATTCGCATTTTTGAATTTCCCAATAATTTCAATGACGTCTTCCAGCGGTGGAAAAAGTCAAAACGTTCAAGAAATGTTTACAGACGATCTTTGACAGAAACTTTGGTGGTAGAGTGTCATGACTAAAAGATTATTTACAGCTTTATCCCCTTGTCACCACGGTGTGTGGGAAAACGTAATTTTTTATGAGATTAATGACCTTCTTTCTCTCTTTATATAGATGCTAATAAAATATTACCATATAAAATTTTTCCAATCAACCATTAGTTCGAATTCCCACTATTACGGAACTAAATCTTAATCTATCTTACTACTATGCTAATATATACACCATTCCATCTTACTACTATGCTTATATAAAACACAATATGGGAAATAAAACACCTTTCTCTTTAAAATCGAGAACACCCGGTATTAGCCAAAGGAGATATATTGCTCTTCTAGTTTTCACACTTGTCATTGAGCTATTTAGATGAAAATCGATACATTGTAGCGAGTTTAAATTCAAATTTAAGTTTAACGACGAGGTGGGCATAAAATAAAAGCGCAAACACCAATGTTGAAACGTATCAGCTCATTAAAGGAAGGTCGCGAGAGGTCGTAACAATTCTAAGTCTTGTAAACAAGAAGGCCTTGAAAGAGGTCTACCTTTAAACTATTAGAGGTTACAGTTGGGGGATAAAACCCTTTCTTTCCGGATTGCGACGAAGGAGGGACAAAGAAAATAACTATATTGACAGAGATACACATTTCACCTCATTTACTATGAACTCGAAAACAAAAACACCTTGAAATTCTTTACGAAATAAATGCGCAAGACTGGAAAAAAAAGCATTTCGATCAATAATGTAATTTTTTTTCTAAATTACCTTTGATTTCAAAAATGAGGGCAGAGAGTTTCACTTGTTGAGATATTGATTTAACTTCAGATATGCGCTTTTTTGCTGTTTTCAATCTATAAAAGCGTGACATCGGTATTGCGACAAGAAGTGGTAATTTTTATTCAACTTTTTTCATTATCATTGTCCTTGACAAAGGGTCTTTCCCTCAGAAGCACAATCGGCAACTAGCATCATCATTATATCATTTAGCCAAACTTTCCCGCCAATCCCTAGTTTCTTAAGCAAAGAGTAATCACGGGTCTCCTAAAAAGATCCTGTCAATACTGACACGTTTTATGTGTCATAAACCATATAAGTCTTACAAGCCAGGTGATCATTAGAGAAATGAACTTATTTTATATTTATTATATAACCATTATTACGTTTTTCTATATTTTTAATCTGGGCAACTTATTTTTTTCTGCAGCTACTTCTCTACTTTTTAACCTTTCTGAACAAAAAAATCAATATCCCCTTGCCACATAAGTCTGACAGAAGCCTGTCAGTTTATATGCCATGTAGTAGAAGATCTGTGAGGATGGCGGGACCTCAGCACAAAAACGAAAAGAACATCCATACCTTATCCGGGGCTCGAACCGGGTTCCTTTAATCAGTAGGCAAACGCGTTAACCACATGGAAAAAGAATCATTGTTACTTTCAACTTTTTCATTTCTTTTGAGTTAGATTATTATGTGCTAATAAAATATTAAGATTTGAATTTTCCAATAGTTTATTTTTTTCTATCAGAGGGCGCTTAAACTATAATAATTTATTTTTTTCATTTTCTAAACAATCTATTTATGTTGGAAATTTGAAATTTCGATGGTAGAGTGTGGTGGTCAAGGAAATTTCAGTGACAGTAAATTGGCCGCCGCTTCCTCCTCTGGGAGAGTGGGCGAGGGGAACTTCTTTAGAAAAATATGTAAAATTTTTTGAGTTAGATACTAATAAAATATTACTACGTTTTTTTCGAATCTTGCATTAATTTAAACTTACAAATTTGAAATACACATATTGTCTTTGAAACAGAGGGAGGTTCTTTTATCTCTAAGTGGTCCTTTTGTGCACACAATGGGCTAAATTGCCAAATTACATAAATCCTAAGAGATTAAAGTTGAGAAAAGGAAAGGCTTGCACCTCCAAACTACACAGCTGTTTGGAGGAGCAAGCCTCCCATCAAGGCCATATACTTTGTTCTTTAATGCGCCGAGGGTAACGCTCTCCCGCACGGAAACATAGCTTAAGGTCCCATGCGAAGGATGGCGGTATTCTCAACACTTGATGTCCCCTTCATCAAAGAGAAGGGTAGGGGATGATGGAGATATCTCTCAGCGATGACACAGCTGGGATTAAAACCTGAAATCGGTTGTTTACTTCTAAGCTGCCTTTGCCCAAAATAGCTAGATCTCAAGGCCCCTTGGCTCAGAGAAGGTTGATGGAAAAGGGACCCACTGGACAGCTGTTAGGAGACAGATGAAGATTTGGGTTGTTTTACCTCTGAGCGGCACTTTTTTTGCACACCATGTTCTAAATGGCCAGGTCACATGGACCCCGAAGGCTCAGAGAAGGTTGGGGGAGGGGACCCACTGGAACAGCTGTTGGGAGACAGATGGTAGCCTCCCGTCAAGGCCATCCAGCGTGTTCTTTAACGTGCACAGGGTATGGCTCTCCCACACACAGGGCCACGGCTTAACGTCCCATCCGACGGACGGCGGCCTTTCCAAGCCCATCGGTGTCCTCTACTGACCGTGGGCAGGGCGGGGAATTTTGCGGAGATAAATCTCAACGCTGACCCAGCTGGGACTCGAACCTGGGAACTACAGATTACGAGCCTGGCGCGCTACCGACTGAGCCACCCCGCCCCTACAGATGAAGAAATATCCCATCAATGCCATCCAGAGTGTTCTTCAGTGTGCACAGGTTACCCTTCTCCTGCACACAACGCCACGCTTAACGTCCCATCCAACGGCAGGCAGGCGGTCTTTACAAGCCCATCGATGCTCCCTTTCTGACCGAGGGAATTTAGTGGAAATAAAACTCAAAGCTGGCAAGGGTGGATTCGAAGCTGGGAACTGAAGATTACGATCCTCGCGAGCTACTGACTGACCAATCCCTGCTCTCTCTCGAGGTTGGGAACACTAGATTTATGAGACTAGGACGCTACCGATTGAGCCAACCACCGCCCTTAAAATGAGTATTTCATAATTCACAAAAGTCATTGATCTTTTCTTATTTTTCTCTCAACTTTACTCTTTATCTTGTTTTCTGTATATTTAATATATAATAAATATAAAATTTTTTCCAACTTGTGTTTTTTCAGTTTAATGTTCCGTAGTTTGATATTTGTACTTGATTGATTTCAAATTCGTAACTTATCAATTTTGTTCTATTGCATGAAATTACGAATTTGTACCAATAAAGTTATTTATCCCATAAAAGTCCAGGGAAGGGTAGGGGAAGGGGACCCACTATAGATATTAGGAACAGTTGGTAGCCTCCCGTCAAGGCCATCCAGCGTGTTCTTTAACGTGTACAGGGTATGGCTGTCCGGCACACGAAGCCATGGCTTTACGCCCCAGCTGACGAACGGCGGCCTTTCCGAGCTCATTGGTGTCCCCCTACTGTCCGAGGGCAGTCGGGGTTTAGCGGAGATAAAGCTCAAAGCTGGCACAGATGGGACTGGAACTTGGGAACTGCAATTACGAGTCTGGAAAAGATTAAAATTTGTCTTCAGTAAGAATTGTACAGCATACATCAAACGATAAATAACATGACGAAATCGTCGCAAGGCTTGCTTTGAACTGTTCTGTATACCCGCAGTTAATAAATCATTGCGTGCGTGCGTGGCATCAGATTGCTACAGAGTTTTATATGCTCGGTTGTTACAGGAAAAGTCCTTTATGGACAAGACTTGTCGCAGTGTTAACTTAATGAAAACAAGAGGTTTGAATGTCGTGTTTCGTCAGCGTCAAATGTTTCCCCATATCGACTAATTTTCTTTCTGAAGACATTTAGAAGGAACATGCAGAGAAAATTTCGATCGATGCACATTAGCGTACAATGGAAACCATTTTCGATATAAATGAAATTGATAACTAAATCAGTACATATTCAGCATTATTGAATTCAATATAAACAAAAATTAGAATAATAAATTTGACGACAAGAAACTCTCTAATTGAAAATGTGCAGTTATATTACATTTAATACAGCTATTACAATATAGAAATAATTATATTCTGTTGACTAAAATGTTAAACAATAAAAATAATCACTATAAAGTGCAACTATTTCCAAACGAATGTAAAGATATGAAAAATGTTATAAAGAGAAATATCCTTGTGTTTTTCTATCTCTTTGTTCTGAATAGAATAAAATCGCGATTAACAGATCTTCGATTATCCGACTATTCGTTTAACCTAAAAAAAGTCGAATGACCGTTGAATTTTGAGCAGATATGCGTGGTACCTCACAGTGCTATTCCTATCAAAAACAACAAAACTCAATCACAGTGGCAAAAAACTTAGTCATCAAGGATCACATAGATGAAGTTATCAATATTATTGATCAGTCCTCTGATCTTACACTTGAAACGTATTATGAAATTTATAGTTTATTAGAAAGGACAAATAAAATAACTAATACTATTCATTCTTTGAACAATCAATGTCTCTTAAGCCTCATAAACTCTATCGCTACCATCGGCCGTTGCAACTTGATCCCCCACACCTACTGATTCTGGGGAGAGATTAGGCATAAGCCGTGTCACTCAATAACCAATATTAAAAATAAAACATGTAAAGCGATTCCTGACTGGCAAATACATTTAATTTACTAAACTGTTTATAATTATAATTTATCAGGATATTTTCCTTTCTTTTATTAATGTATATAAGATGAAAAAAGTATTGTAAATACTTATAAAATTTGTGTAACTATACTTTTGCCTCTCAAATTCGAATTTTTTGACACTTCTCTCCCATATAGGTCGTTTAATCGAAGTTAGTTATTTTAAAACAAATTTTGCATCAGTATAGAGAGCGTCGCGATGATTATCCCGAGCAATAAGCAATATAATCTAATCATCAAAGGTGAATATGACCAAAATATAGGTCCAGAACAGCACAATTTTAATTTTTACGATAATTTTTGGTCTGCAGCAAAAAATTATAAAAAAGATTCTATACCAAACGAGATTACCAGAATTTTTAGTAGGTTTAGAACTCATCCCCGTACTTTAAAAACTTTATAGTCTGCTCCAAAATCTTGCATGTAATATTTTGATTACAATATTAAATCTTATGTTAATTTCTGATGTAAAGAAGGAAACAATTTCTTGGAAGTAATGCACCGTGGTCAGCAAATAGAAATTGCGGAACAAAATTCCATAATCTTTCAAGTGCTTAACTCTCCTGGTTATAATTCTTAGTGGATGAAAAAACTACTTCCGACGGTGCAAATTAAATATCTCTATCATCAAAGTAATTAACACTTCAATACGCAGCGAAATTCAAGATTTTGGAGAAAAAATATTTAAGTATGATATAAGGATTCTTCACAAAAACACCTTCAACGACATCCTTTAAACAATAATTTTGCAATATAAAAAAAAAATCATATTTTTTAATTAAAATTGGTGGTAAAACTGCCGGTATTTCGTCAAATAACAAAACAAAAATCCCGGTTTTGGTTTAATTCGTATCGCAACTGACCTTAATCTTGGGGGGGGGGGGGACAGAAAATGCAAACCAGAAGACTGACTCATTGATAACTTATATCAAGAAAAGCAAGATCTTGTTCAACAAGATGAACTGCTGTTTTGTTCTACACGAGTTTCTTGAGAAACATTTCACAAGTTGATCAACCCACTGTTAACTTGCTTTGTGCCGAATGTTTCTATAGAATGGGATCAAATAAATCTATTTCTCCAGAAATTCTCACTCCCCAAAGATGTTTCGGCAGATGTTTTAAAGTTTAATCCTATCAATTCCCCAGGGACTGTTTTCTGGCCATGTCCTGGTATATTAAAACAGTGTTTTTCAAACATTTTTGTCCGCGACTCGCAATAAGAAATACATTTACATTGCAACTCAGTATGCGAGATCCGCACAGATATTTCCTATTTAAATAAAAAATGCTGGTCGCGGCCCACTAAATTAATTTCACGACCCACTAATGGGTCGCGACCCGCAGTTGGAAAAACGTTGTATCAAAACAAATCAAATGGTTTCCACCAGGAATCAGTATCACAAACTTTGCATGTGCTGCCATCTGTTGAGGACACACACAGACTGATTAAGCTCGTTTAAAACGAATACCGAAGTCGCACTTAAAAATTTAGTGTAAGCTAGAATGCACTGAAATGAAAGTGAACGAGTGAATATACTGTTCATAAAAGTATTATAAGGTACAATATGTATATCACTCTTAAGAATATATTCATATTGGGTCAGTTAACCAGATACAAATGCGTGGCTGTGTTGCGAATGTAAGTTAAACAAACCCAAAAGGGACTTTAAGACATAGGAATCGGAGACAATTCGCAACTTGAGAAAAACGAATTTGTGACTTCGTTAACGGACTTTGTGAGTTCGTCGGATTTCGATCCGAGAATTAAAAAACGAAGTAAATGATTTAAGGAAATCTGTCGATTTTTTTTTCGGAAAAATACGATTTAATATTAAACGAACTGGAAGATCAGGAGAATAAACAAACAGAACTAACAAAAACGTTTACGGCTACTCAGAATTTGCACACAGAGATAGGTAAAGAAGTAATGCAAATGAAACAACACAAACGATTTGGATCAGTACGGAAGGAATCGAAACATCGAATTGCATGGCATTCCTGTACAAAACCAAGAAGACGGCAACTCTCTAAAAGAATTATTGACAAAACTATCACGAACCTTGGTAATTGAACAATTGAATGAGCAAAGCCTTGATGTCATACACAGATTGCCATCAAGAAATAAGACAAAAATCCCAGTCATCATAGCCCAATTCAAATCAAGGGTCCAGCGAGATGAGTGGATGGCCAAACGAAGGAACAAATTCACAACTACAAACACTGACATAGACAATACGGAATCTCCACTTTAAATGAACGAAAACCTAACAGTGATCAACAAGGAAATTTTATGGAAAACGAGGACACTGGCTAAGGCCAAAAACTAAAAATATGTGTGATGTACAAATGATAAGATCATGCTGAGGAAAGATGAAGGTGCGAAAGCAATTCATGTAAATATGTTAATAAAAGAACTTATATCAAAATCAGTTAAGTTATTTGGTTACATTTCTTTTGATCCGTTATGTTTAGTGAATTAAATTACCTTGATTTAGATACTAAAGGAAATGTATACTTTAACAATATCACTGAAGCAGAAAATTGGTTTTCATTACAAAACAAAAGAATTTAAAAACAACCGTCTGAGTTTAATACACGTTTAAATACATGTTTCCTTTAGTATGTGTGGTGTACAAATGATAAGATCATGCTGAGGAAAGATGAAGGTGCGAAAGCAATTCATGTAAATATGTTAATAAAAGAACTTATATCAAAATCAGTTAAGTTATTTGGTTACATTTCTTTTGATCCGTTATGTTTAGTGAATTAAATTACCTTGATTTAGATACTAAAGGAAATGTATACTTTAACAATATCACTGAAGCAGAAAATTGGTTTTCATTACAAAACAAAAGAATTTAAAAACAACCGTCTGAGTTTAATACACGTTTAAATACATGTTTCCTTTAGTATGTGTGGTGTACAAATGATAAGATCATGCTGAGGAAAGATGAAGGTGCGAAAGCAATTCATGTAAATATGTTAATAAAAGAACTTATATCAAAATCAGTTAAGTTATTTGGTTACATTTCTTTTGATCCGTTATGTTTAGTGAATTAAATTACCTTGATTTAGATACTAAAGGAAATGTATACTTTAACAATATCACTGAAGCAGAAAATTGGTTTTCATTACAAAGAAAATTTAAAAACAACAACCATCTGAGTTTAATACATGTTAACATACGGAGCTTAAGAAAACACTGGGATGTCTTTGTTAATATTGCAGAATTCATACAATACCTGGACATATGATACTCTCAAGATAGGGAAACGGGGAATAATTGTTTACTACAGAAACGCAATATTGGTTGAGAAAATGAGTGTTAATATTTTGCCTGAAGAAACGCTACATCTGAGAATTATAAAAGGCGAAACAATTTATATTAAACCTTATACAGGTCATTATACACAAATATAAACCATTTGTTAATTCATTTCCATGAATTTTTAGAGCATACTTTTAAAACACATAATCAAATATTAGTAGGAGATTATAATCTTGATGTACTGAATGTTAAACATGGTGTCGAAATGAATGTAATATTTCAGCTGAGATGGGATATGGTCTCTTAATTAGTGACGTAACTAGAGAAGAAGTAGTAACAATTTATGCCGCACATGTATCGACTATACAAATGTAAAATTAGATGGAAAAATTATGTCTAAAACTATGATTTCACTGAGTAATATCGCTGATCATTATCTCATTGCAGCTATATTTGGATCAAAAGATGAGAAACTATGAAACAACATAATTGAAACTGAACTAACAACAACTGAAAAACTCATTGAACACAAACAACGGGAAAAACTCATTGAACACAAACAACGGGAAAAACTCATTGAACACAAACAACTTTCTCACTGACATGAGAAAACTGTTCAAACTCCTCCAATGCGTCATCTTTCTAAATTCCGCCCACGTCCTCTCGACTTCAATTTAATCTCATTTCATTGCTACCTGTTCAATTTTCACATTCTATTTTGTTTAGTATACAATGTAAAATATGAACAAATCACATTTAGAAATTGTACTTGTCAAACTTTTAATATATAGGAAAGTCTCAACCGATATCAAAACTTGAAGAAAAAAGAAATTAACTGGTATTATGAGCATAAATATATCGAAAAGGAAATGATCTTAAACTGGTCTAAATATAACAAACTCATTGAACACAAACAAAAATAGCGATTGTTACATTTTTTTAAATAACAAATAAAATGAAATTTTAGAAAAAAATTAAAAAACCGCATAAAAATTTGGAACATCTAAATAACCGTAATGTTACCAAACAGTGGATTACAGTGGATATTATCAATTTAATGAAGCGTAGAAATAAGGCTTGGAATAATATTAAAATAACACGAAAGGTGATAGGTATGAAAAATGAGTATAAAAGTTTGCGCAATTTAGTCACAGCTAAAATCAAAAATCAGAAACAAAATTTTTATAAAGAACAATTAACGTTAAAAAGAAATGATATCAGATAAACATGGGAATTAATCCATCAAGCACTAGAGGCTAAAAAACAAAATCTATTGACAAAAAAAGTTTAACACCTTTACAAATTGCAAATAAATTTAACAGTGAATATTGCTCGTTAATTTTACACATAAGAGAAATCAACCAAGAACCTGATGTTGAATTTGGAACAAACAAAAACTATATACCTCCTGCAAATAGGACAAATATTGTGAATATACTCAAGACTTTTAAATGATAACAAATCCCCTGGATATGATAATATACAAATCAAACACATTTAAAACAGTATCGAGATATTACCTGATATCATAAGAGAAATAGTTAACGAAAGTATTTCAACTGGTGCAATACCAACTGAGCTTAAAACGGCAATTCTACGACCAATATTCAAAGGAGGAACAAAGTCAATTATAACTAATTACAGGCCCATTGCTATTTTATCTTCTGTACATAAAATATTAGAAAAATATGTTTACAATACCTTATATAAATTTCTTAGTAAACATAACATTCGCAGTGAAAATCAACATGGATTCCAAAAGGGAAAGAGTACCGTGAACTTACTAACGAAATTTATTCATTTAGCCTACATAGCACTAAGCAGAGGTGACAGGGTAATTGCAGTGTTTTTTGACTTACAGAAAGTCTTTTACACTTTGGATCATGACATTCTTCTACAGAAATTAGAAAAGTATGGAATTAGAGGAACTGCATTACACTGGTTTGAAAGCTACTTATCAAATAGATTTAAGATAACAAAAATTAACGACACCTATAGCGAAAAGTGTCAAGTTAAATTCAGTGTTCCTCAAGGATCTATTTTATGTCCGTTTTTATTTCTGATTTACATAAATGACTTAACAAAATTGAAACTAAATAGTACCATGTTTTTATATGCCGATTATATAGTTTTAGTTAACATAAACAAATTGGAAAAAGATGCTGTTAAACATATACAAAAAGACTAAATTGTTAAACGATGGTTAAACTCTAATAAACTTGATCTAAATAGCAATAAAACCAAATGGATGACTTTTCATTCACCTGGTTTCAAAATTAACAATAACTTAATTATTAAAACACACAAATTAAACTGCAGAAAAAAGATCTATTCTGGGATAGATAACTGTGGATGCATAAAAATTGACAGTGTACATACAATATCTAGGATTACATCTCGACAGTACCCTCAGATGGAACCTTCATCCTGAGAAAATCTACGGCACATTGAGCTTTGTGCTTTGAAATTAAATAAATTACGATGTATTATGGATACCAACACATGTATTATGTTTTATAAAGCAATCTGTGAGTCCCTCTTAAATTATGCTATAACGATATATGGTACAACCAATTTAACAAATATTGGAAAAATAGAATGTATTCAATCCTCAATAGCTAAAAATATTATACCAATTAAAGGCCGCACATATCATATTAGAGCTCGAGATAGATTTATTTACTTGGATATTTTATCTTACCAGAACCTATATAAATACAACAGTTATATGCAAGTTTTTTGACAAAACACATAGAAGTAAAATCCAGCATGATAAAAATACAAGATTTAAAGAAAAAAATTATTTTCAACTACCAAATTTTACAAATAACTATGAGAAGTGCACAAGTGGCTACAGAATTCCATGCATTTTCATTTCTTACCAAGGGAACTGCTGGCCGTAAAATCTTTCAGAGAATTAAAACACATATTAAACAAATTTTTATTAAAAAACAGATAATTAATATTAACACCTACTAACAAATTATGTGGTGCTGAATGTAAACATTAAAATCCCAATGTTAGTTTAAAATATTCTAAATGAAAAGAGGCAAAAATTTTTAGTAAAGAGAGCATATTATTTAATGTCGAAATTTTAAATTGAAATAATAAGATAATATATTTATATCATGTTGCATTTACTATGTTCTAAGATTAGCAGATTAAGACAGGGAGAAGGTATAAATGTATTATGTCAATGTATTATTCTCTCCTGCAGATAAGCTGTCAGCTTTGCGGGACATCTGTAAATAGGAATGATTTATTTGAATTTGTCTGAATAAATAAATGATCTAAAAAAAATGATGGGCGCTAAAACCCTGTAAAACTCAAAATTCATCTGGCCTAGAAAACGTGAAAAATTTAGTTGGGAGTTGATTAGACATTTATGCTCCATATTTCAGTAACTAATCTCGTCAGTTTCCACACAATAGACTTAAAATTGTCAATACTACGATAAAAAGAATCACGGCGCACCAGGAACGGATGCAAACAGGTGTTCCCGTTGTTTCTTTCAGAAAAAAAAACTTTCTTTTGTTTCATAATACTTTGAGACTTAGTTCACATTTTTTTAGATAGGAATGCTTTTTTCACCCAAATGTATCCCAAATGAAATGCCATAAAGTAGTATATGAATATATTTTATAATTTTGTTCCTTTTTATCCATTTGAAAATTCGAATGATGGGGGAATTAATATCATTTTTCCTCCTTTTTTATAAACTAATTGCGGCGCCCTAGTCCCGGTGGCGGTGATTAATGTGCTTAACAACCACAGTGCAATGATGTGAGTTCGAGTCCCGGATAAGGCATGGATGTTTCTTGTGTTGTCTTTCTACTGAGGTCTCGTCTTCCTCACAGACCTAGTCTATGGCATATAAACTGACAGGCTCCTGTCAGACCTCTGTGGCAAGTAGATGCTTCAAAGGTAATTTTAATAACACTTTCTCACTGACATGAGAAAACTATTCAAACTCCTCCAATGCGTCATCTTCCTAAATTCCGCCCACGCCCTCTCAACTTCAATTTAATCTCATTTCATCGCTACCTGTTCATTTTTCACATTCTATTTTGTTTAGTATACAATGTAAAATATGAACAAATCACATTTAGAAATTGTACTTGTCAAACTTTTAATATTTTCTGCTGTTGCGAACTTATCAAGGAACTAGAATGAAACTACTTTGTTAACTCTATTTCAGTTAGTCAAGGCAAATTAAAGCAGTAAAGCCGACGTCATATCCGACTATGTTTCATTTAATGTATAGTTTTCTTCCAAAGCTGAAATAACTTTGCATATGAAAGACTGCTTATCTTGTGAAATAATGAAGATCCTAGTATCTCACACCTTCCAACCTTGAGGAAATGAAGTACATTTAGCATAAAAATAATTTTATTTCCCATTAGGAAAACGAAAAACTTACAAGAAATTATTTCAAAACAGCAGAACTACACGCATTGAAGCGTAACTGCATGTTTTGGCAACAGTGTGTAAATATTGCATTAAGCAGGGACCTGGGTTCGAGCCCCGGGTAAAGCATGGATGTATGTGTCGTTTTTCTGCTGAGGTTCTGCCATCCTCTCAGACCTTCTACTGTGGCATATAAACTGACAGGCTCCTGTCAGACCTCTGTGGCAAGCAGCTGCTTGAGGGGGTATTTATTTTATTTATTATTATTGGACCAGCTGTACATGAACAATTTGATAAAATTGTTTTAGATGATAAAGTTGCACTTTTTTTTTTAACTTTATCAGCAAACAGCCATTATTCCTGAGAAATCTCTTCTCGTAAACATTTACCCCTAAGAGCAAACATTGATTAATTCCTTCCTTTCAACGGTGTGATAGCTTTTGAAGTATTTATTCGGTCCTTAGCGTCTTATATCGTAATGCTCGCTGCAAAGCTAGAAATTACTTCCTTGTATTCAGAGTTTCACACACTAACATGACACTTGAATATCGGCGACGTTTCCGATTCTGACTCAACAGTAACTGCTTACACGAGTATCTCACGTTGTTTTCAAAAATGATCTAGTGGGTCGCTCAGTCCACATAAGATGTCCGTAATTATCTTTTTCGAAAGGCGGAATTTCCAGTTTCAAGAACCATCTCAGTACACTGGGAAGGTCCGCCTTGGTTAATTCTCAAGCGTTGTTTTATCTCTAAGAGTACTTTTTTTTTGCACAAAAAGCACTACTTGACTGAGACTGTGTTCACAAGGAACCCAAGGTCTCCAAGTCAAGTACGGGAAAGGAATCCACTAGACCAGTGCTTCTTGAAGTGCCTGTCTGCAAGTCATCGGTCGCAGGTCCGCAGAGAATTGATAAGAAAGAAATATCTTTTCAGAAGTATAACACTGATATGACATTTTTTTTGCTTCTTTTTCTTAACTGAATATGGTATCTTGTTTTAATATTTTATTTAAAAAGATCTCAGAGTCAAGTAGGGTTGGGTTGTTTTACCTCTGAGCAGCACTTCTTTTGCACACAATGGGCTAAATGGCAAGGTCACAAGGATCCCAAAGGTTCAGAAAACTGGAGCAAAGGACACATTGGAACAGCTGTTAGGAGGCAAATGGTAGCCTCCCATAGAAGCCATCCAGCGTTTTCTTTAACGTGCATAGAGTATGGCTCTCTGTACACGGTGCCACGCCTTAACATCCCATCCGATAGACAACGAACTTTCCAAGCCCATCGGTGACCGTGGGCAGGGCGGGGAGCTTTGCGGAGATAAATCTCAATCCTGGCCCAGATGGGACTCGAACTTGGGAACTGCAGATTATGAACCTGGAGCGCTAGAGATTGAACATCTCCGCCTCAGTCAAGTAAGGAAAAGGGGAAAAAAACTACTTGACTTCATAGTAGGTATATGAAGAAATTTTCAATTTAAATTTTTTAATATCCCCAAATTGGTAATATACACCGAAGAGCCAAAACATTATGACCACCTGCCTAATATGCTGTTGGTCTCTATGTACCACCAAAACAGCACTTACCCGGCGAGGTATGGACCCTACAAGATTTCTAAAGGCGTCTTGTGGTATCTGGTAGCAACACGTTACCAGCAGATCTTTTAACTCTTGGCAATTACGGCTGAGACGCCGCAGATCGGATATGCTGTTCCAAACCAAACCACAGATGCTCGATTGGATTGATATCTGGCGAATACCAGGGCAATACTGATACCAGGGCAATACCTGAAAGTCTTCACGTTCCGCGAACCATTCTCGAACAATCCAGGAAGTTTGGCATGGCGCATTATCCTGCTGAAAGAAGGCACTACTAGAGTGGAATACCGTTGCCATGAAATGGTGTACCTAGTGTGCAATGATGTTTAGGAAGGTGGTAGACGTCATAGTTTCCTGCACATGAATGACTGGACCCAGAGTTGGGTTGTTTTACCTCTGAGCAGCACTTTGTTTGCACACATTAGCTAAATGGCTAGGCCACAGGGACCCCGAAGGCTCAGAGAAGGTTGGGGGAGGTGACCCACTGGAACAGCTGTTAGGAGACAGATGGGAGCCTCTCATCACAGCCATCCAGCGTGTTCTTTAACGTGCACAGAGTATAGCTTTCCCGAGCACGGGTGCACGGCTTAACGTCCCATCCGATGGACGGTGGCTTTTACAAGCCCACCGATGTCCCCTACTGATCGTGGGCAGGGCGGGGATTTTGCGGAGATAAATCTCAACGCTGACGCAGCTGGGACTCGAACCCGGTAACTACATATTATGAGCCTGGCGCGCTACCGGCTAAGCTACCCCCCCCCCCCCATGACATCAGTTCCCACATGTTCAGATCCCACCCAGTCCAAGACAATTTTTCCTCTGCACTCATCTTTGGCGTGTGGATAAAATCAACTGAGTTCTGTGAATTTCCCTATTCTGAATGATCAATCATTTCACTTTAAACATTCATCTGGTGCTGCCATCTTCCGAGACAAAAGGAAAATACTACTTTTCTACATTTAACACTTTCTTCCTTGTCTCAAAGGCCAAGCGGGTATCATATTTGGCTACGGATCTAGTAATAGGGCTTCAAAACTCGAGAACAGAATATTATTTGTCTTTGTGCTAAAGTATCGCCTATCTCCCATATCTTTCTCTGTGACGTATTACAATGAGAGACTAGCTAGGTATCCGTGGCATGTGGACTACTCGAGAGGAAGTTTCTAAACAAAATCATGAAAATTGAATTAATACACAATATTATATCAGTTTTAAGTTATTCACATTACATGATTGTTTAATACCTTTTCTCTTAACTTTTAACCTATGAAAGACATAAATGTATCTCATCAATGGTATAGAAGGCAACAAACCTCTAATGAAAAGTCTTTTACCAAAACATTCATAATGGGGAAAAAAAGTTATAATTTCAACTCTGATTAATAAAGCCATAAAATTTTGGCCATTTTACTACTAGGATTTATTCCATTGTCATAGTAACAATGTAGGCAATCTTCGCAAAGTTGTTCCCGATGCCGTGGGATGGGGGAAATTACTTAAAATTCTTCCCTTCTTAAAATATTTTCGAACGTTTTTGAGGCAAGCCGTGCCCAATCTGTGGTAAAGGTACCCTCTGCATCCATCTAACAAAAATGCTGCGTTTATCGATATCAAGTCATGAAATGAAACGAAGCACTAAAATATCAACCGAAACTGTCTCTGAGATAGGATTCTTAGCGTTTGGAATAAATTCAAAAGAAACATTCAAAGAAAAATGTTGATGATGGTGCACCTCTAGCACTTTTCTGCATAAAATGGTGTAGAGCTGGGTAGAGGATCTACTTAACAGCAGTTGGGAGACCGAAGTGTTAGGTAGTTTTACCTCTGAGCGTCACCTTTTTGGAACACGATGGGCTAAATGGTGCAGTCACAAAGATCCCAAGGGCTCAGATAAAGTTGGGGGGAGGGGACCCACTGAATAGCTGTGCAGAATCCCCTTCCCCAACCTTCTTTGAACCAATGGGGTCCTTGTGACTAAGCAATTAAACCCATCGTGTGCAAAAAATGCCACTCAGAGGTAAAACAACTCAATCTTACACACCGAGTCTCGGATTAACAACCTATCTGACGGACTGCTGTCTTTCCAAGCCCATTAATATCACATTTCGTAACAAGGGCAGGGTGAAGTCTAACGAAGATAAATCTCAACACTATGGCACAGTTGGGACTCGAACATGGAAACTGCAAAAAACAACTCGATTGCACAAGAACAAGGCTTAACGTCCCACCCGAAGGGACAGTATGAGATTAGTGGAAAAAATTCGCAAACCACAGCTAATGGGAACTCTAACCTGTGAACGTCAGATTAAAAGCCTGGAGCCATTTCAGAATTGCTCATGTTGTCATTGTAATGTTATCTTTGGAAATTTCAAGAGTAACAATATTAACGGTTTATCCTCGTTAATATTATCTCTATATCTAGGATGCAAAATTGCCCAGCGAAAAGAAACTGAGAACAGGTCAATGATACCAAAGACACTGGAGCTGCAAATATAGTAAACAACTTATTCTGAAATATTTATTCGGAACTCCTGTTATGCGGATTTTAGAACAGAATGAGACTCTTACGATGAATTCAGTTATCCGATATTGTTTAAATATATCAAAAGTGTTTTTCATATTAACCCCCCTGAGGCTGAGATGTGTTTTTGCAGTCGCAGTTATATTTTCTAATAGTGCATTATCCACAAAAATCCCGGGAAGAAACAACATTGTGCATCATTCCTGTGGCGATTAAATAACGCACATAAGGTTATATTTAACCCTCCAAACGTTACTCTGCTATCCTTATGGATGTAGAGTAGCGTTTGCAAATAAAAGTGTGTGTATTCGGAGGCTCCTAACTGCTATGCAACCGGGTTTATCCTAATGTTTACACTAACACTTGAAGCCTAGGTGATGGTAACAATGCGAATGCTACTTATCGTGACTGCTAGATGCACGGCATACTATTATTTAACAAATATTTTCTATACCACGTACGTATTCATATACCACGTACGCTGCACTGGTTTTTAACGTATAAAACCTAATAAATGAAACAAAAATGTATATTACGTAGGAAAATCTCAAGTGAGCCTGTAATGCTGTGCACACACAGAGGAAACTCTAATAGGAACATCAGGTTATAAATCCTGGTGGGTTACTAACTGAGTCAATCCTCTCCAAACCTGTCAAGTATGTAACATATGAACTATAAAAACTGTCGAAGTGTCAACTACACAGTCTATCCCGAGTTGCCTCATTCATATATGTAAAATAAATAAAAAAATACAACCCCCCCCCCCACGAAGTTGCTTGCCACAGAGCTCTGACAGGAGCCTGTCAGTTTATATGTCATAGTAGAAGGTCCGAGAGTGGCAGGACCTCAGCAAAAAAACGACACACACACACACATCCACGACGAAAAAAAATTTATTGGTTTGATCGAAATGAAGAAATTTCAGACAAGGTTACGACGGGGTGGATGTAGCTAACAAACTGTTGACTATTTCAGAGGAATCATTTCTATTCGAGTTTGCTAAAATCGTATTGTGCCCTTAATATTGCTTTTTAAAATTTTAATTCAGCACATTATTAATTCTAAAGCAATGCATGTTATTTGAGGCGTTTTTGTTTTCCTTCATTCTCATATATCTTCAGCCATTAAAGAAACGTACACTATCATAGTTACTTTTCTGCCTTAAAAAGAGTTCCTAGAAATTATAAAAACATTCTACGAATCTTAACTTCTATTTCACTACATCTATAGTTAGCGATAAATGTTATACACTAGAAAAAAGTGATGGCGAAGAATTGTGACACTCGAAAACATTTCAAGTGACATCATTTTCTTTTGAAATGAAATATAGGTAGTTGTACCAATGACTGGAAGTTTGATATGCTCGGCTGCATAACAAAGGGAGATGATTCGAATTTCGAATATATTTTCTATCCCATGCATCTTTCTGCTGATGTTATCACTTTCCTCACATATCTCTGTAGGGCGTATAATACTGACATACTGATACTCGGACTTCCGTGTCAAAACGACTTCCTGAGGAATAATATATTTTAAATTTCTTTATTATCCTTCAGGGTAAAATACATTACTAGTAATTTTTTTCAAATATGAATACGGCAAGCAAAACGTATAAAATATATTAATAGTAATTTTGCAACTATCAATGTAAGGCCACTGCCAATAATATACTGTATATTCCACAATACGTATGCATGGTACAAATAAAACGAACTAATTTCTGCTTCATGGAAAATGGAAGTTGGGTTATTTTATAACTTACTCATTTTTATAATTTATGGATTATTTGGCCTTTAGTGCTCTGTACATGAACATTTGCTTATGGAGTGAACTGGCTTACAGCCAGTGAATGAGGCCATCGACATTCTTATGCGTCATGTCTATGTGATGTCTACCAAGCTCTCCCAACAGTTGCATTTAAACTATCTTGTGGGATAGAGCAACTCCTACAAACCAGACGTCTTATAATCGCAGAATTTGTTGATCTTATTATATAATATATAAACGATTGTGACTGACTGAATGATAGGGCACAAATTCTGGACGCAATAATAGGACGCAAATTCTAAACATGTTTCAGAAATGGTAGAGCTCTGAAAACCTGCATCTAGTGGTACATCCGTGTCGTAAAACTCGTGAAAAATACATAATCTGACCTCAAACATGTCCTTCAAGGTCAAATTGAGGACATGTAAAAGTCAAACCTCGATCTACAAGTGTTAGAAACATGAGAATTGGTGTCTAGGGGTGTTTCGGGTTATAGATCTCGAACTTTACGAAATTTCGGATCCACTGTGCTTCGAGGTCAAAGGTCAAATTTCGGATCTACCGGTACTAGAGAGCTAAATATTCGGTTAGGGATATTTCGCATCGTAGGTCCCAAATGTTAAACTTTGAATACGATGGGTCCTTCGAGGTCAAATGTAAATTTTTCTACCCCGTTGCTAGAGAGATGGAAATTGATGCAAAGGGCTATTTCGTGTCGTAGATCTCAGAAACGGTAAAAATTTAGATTCGGTGTCGCGTTCACGATCAAACAATGGTCGGAGTGACGGTGGAGAAATCAGGATGCTCCCACTGATTTCTCATATTAAAAAAGAAAAATAGCCATAGTTGTCCAAGATCAGTAGGCCACACTAATCTGGCTTCCCTATCCTTCCACAAGAGTATCTCTTTTGAAAGGTACTAACGTCTGCACCACGAGAAGGCGGGGTCGGACATTAGGTGCTGGGCCTGGCCGGTTCTGTGCATCATCACGTGGGATTGGTGCATAGCTCTCCTTCCAGTGACTACCTAGCTACCATTTACAGACAGAAACTTATAATTCATGAAATATTTAACTTTTATTATTAGTTAACAGCTGTTAGATATGTTAATGAGGATATTAAACGTTTAAAATTATTTCTTAGCCCTTTGTTTAAATTACCTCTTTACATCTTTTTTTGCATGAAATGCACTAATTTCAGAAGCAGTTCTTCTGTAACAGTATGGTTAAGAGCAAATAGCAAAACCTCAATTAAATCACGTTTATGTGAAGGTCTTTTCTTGGAAATTTCATAATTATTTTTCTACCAGATGTTCTCGGCAAGATTAAGATCTGGAGACTGTCCAGAACATTCCCTCGTTTTAATTGTTCTATCTGCTAACCACTTCTGAACGACCTTCACATAATGACAGGGAGAGGTATCGTCCTGGAAAATCAAAAGTTCATTACAAAAACAACAATGGCTGTTGCCAACAATTTCTTTTTCGGTGTTACGATGCAGTCCTTAGCCTTCACCTTTTTAAATTACGTATCCTTCTAACACTCAGACAGGACATGCGCAACCCCATTACCACGACTTTGGTTGGATGTTTCCAAATAACTTTAAAACATTGAGGACTAAATTCTTCATGAGGTCGTTTTCTTACATAAAGCCCTATTCTGATTTCCTGAAAATCTAATAAACTTCCATCACTAAAAATTACTTTTCTCTAGTCCTTAAAAGTCTACTTTATTGCCAATTATAATTCTCTCTTGGGCTAATAATCTGTCGCTAAAGGTTTTAGATGAGTTTTCCAACCCCACAATCCGATTTCTAGGAGTCTTCCTCTCAACGTTCTTGAGCACGTATTCAGATTGAATGCCGATGTCCATTCTTCCAAATGTTGTGGTGAATTTCACTTTCTATTTGTTAAATGAAATATACAACTGCCTCATAGCCAGATTCAATTTCAAAATACAACGAAGCATAAAATTCATAGTTACAGATTTGTGACTGATCGGCGTAAAGTATCACTATGTAGCTGTATGTTTTTTAATTTTTCTTTTTCTCAAAATATCTGAAGCTCTATTTAAAAACGTTCGAAAACAGAAAAAAATACTTCAAATTAAATAATAATTAAAGTTGGCAATTTATTGGGTTGTTGTTTTACCTCTGAAAGGCACTATTTGCACACAATAGGCTAAATGGCCAGATCACAAAGACCCCGAGGACTCGGAAAAAGGTTGGGGGAGGTGACCCACTGGAGAGCTGTTAGGAAACGGATGGTTCCGTCAAGGCCATACAGCGTGTTGTTTAACGTGCACACACGGTGTGGCTCTTCCACACACACAAGGTCAAGGCTCAAAGTCCCACATAACGGATAGCGTGTCCCCTGCTGACCTAGGGGAGGGCGGGCAGTTTTGCGGCGATAAATCTCAACGCTGGCCTAACTGGAGCTTTGACCTGGGAACCGCAGATTACGAGCCTGGAGCGATACCGACTGTCCACCCCTGACACGTATTTATTGGACAGAAATTGGCTGAAACACTGTAACAAATATAGATATGGATTTTTTGCCAATTTGCAGTGGCTAGTTAAACCTAACTTCAGTCTTAGTAAAGCATATCCTTATATGAGAAAGCCCTAAAAGCTGACAGTAGCTTCTAAGGTTCTTCTCAGTCTTAAATATTACAAATAGAAATGAAAAGATGTACAGAAACAAAACTCGTACATAAATAATGGAAAAAGTCTTAATTTTTCCCTTTTACCAAATTTATTCGTCGTATAGGGTTTAATCCATTCCACTTTCGTTTTTCGACGTTTTGTCTGCATTGGACAATGAACCTCAAATAATGAAACCTCTTATGAAAAACATTTTACTTTTTATAATCAGGCTTGCAGCTACATTTTCAACTTAACTGTTCAAAATGATTCATGCTAGAAGCAGAGAAACTGAAATTTCGGTCCACCTCAACAGAGGAATGAAAATGGTTAATGGCGAATAATACTGTTCCATTTGGTTAGTGCCACTTATCAAAGATTTCTGCCAGCGGCTTGTGACTATAAATACATTGTAGAAAGCGATACATGGGTGAAGCCAAACCTCAGCAGAAATACAAGAAAAACATCACGCTTTATCCGGGATTAAAAACCCCAATCTCTTTTCTCTGCAGTGAAATACTAATTACTCAGCCATGTTAATAAATAACTTAAAAAAGAAAAAGAAAATACTTATCAAGCATATCAGAAGACTCTCAAATACATATTAGCATTTATTACACAGAAAACAGCTCTAAGCAAACAAAATCATAACTGAGAAAAATATTATCAATCAATCAAATACTTTATTCTCAAACACATTAGACTATATATTTAGTACAATATAAACAACCCAAACGCACTCGCTTATCTATATCTAGATTGTTACAGTTAGCATTACATGAAATAACAAAGAAGAAAATTATTACTTCTTTTCACAAATTAATTACAAACTAATGATTCACACAAGGTGGATTGTGACAAACTTGAATGCTCTCGTATTTTTAGCAAATGAATATTTTCATTTGAAAACAAAGAAAAATAGCAAACATATATTCTACATACAGTACAAGAAGGATACAATAAAAAAATTGAATTTTAATTTTTACCGTAGAACTGAAAACATAAAATCCAAGTCGAATGTATGCGAGAGATAAAACTTTAATTTTTTTTTAAAATAAATACTCCACCAATACAATTTCGAAGCTCACTAGGTAACAGATTAAATATTTTTGGTGCTAAGTGTAAAATATGTTTGTGCAATATTTCTTTTTTTACAAGTGGAACTACATACTTTCTGCCATATAAATGAAAATTATAATTATCTACTTTTAATTAAAAAAATGACTATGCTTCTAAATATAAATCATTAATTTATAAACAAACAAGTGGCTGAAGGGCAGCGGTTTTAAATTTTGTGAGTTATTTCCATTTTGATAAATACTTCCATCAGTTATCTTCTTATAACTGACCACCGATAATGACACTGCACAATGAATCCAAGAATAATAAATTATTACCAATATTTGGTGAATCACAATTTTTTTTAGGTAGTACACTTTACACAATATTGCTCCAAGTTTTTTGATTAACTTTTAAACGTGTGGCCTCCAATTCAGATGTTGATCAATTGTTATTCCTAAATACTTTATTTCATCCACTCGATCAATACACACACACACACACAGGAACAGCCTCATTAATATCACAATTAGTTTCATGGATTTTAACCGTTAAATTATCTACAATATCAGATTTCTTTTAGAGTGTACAATATACATTTCGTTTTAAATAAATTTTGAGTTAGCTTATTTATTTTAAACCATTTTACAATATCTGTTAAATCATTATTTATTATACTTTGTATGTCAGCAAGAGTTTCTGCTGTAAATATAATAGCAGTATCATCGGCAAAACTATTAATCTTGCCATTAATTTTTAAAGAGCAGAAATCATTGATAAAAATTAAAAAGAGAATTTGTCCTAAGACAGACCCTGAGGGACTCCGTGTTTTATTTCCAACTCGGAACTAAAGTTCCATTAATATTCACAGTTTGTATTCTATTGCATAAATAACTCGAACACCATTTGGGTTGGGTTGTTTCACCTCTGAGCGGCACTTTTTTGCACACCATGGGCTAAATGGCCAGGTCACATGGACCCCGAAGGCTCAGAGAAGGTTGGGGGAGGGGACCCACTGGAACAGCTGTTGGGAGACAGATGGTAGCCTCCCGTGATGGCCATCCAGCGTGTTCTTTAACGTGCACAGGGTATGGCTCTCCCGCACACAGGGCCACGGCTTAACGTCCCATCCGACGGACGGCGGCCTTTCCAAGCCCATCGGTGTCCCTTACTGACCGTGGGCAGGGCGGGGAATTTTTGCGGAGATATATCTCAACGCTGACCCAGCTGGGACTCGAACCTGGGAACTACAGATTACGAGCCTGGCGCGCTACCGACTGAGCCACCCCCGCCCCAAAAAACCATTTGGGAGCAACGCCTCTGAATCCAATACATTCCAATTTATGTAATAAAATCTGATGGGGAAACAGTGTCAAATACTTTTTTATATCTAAAAAAAAGTTGACGTTAAATAATTATTGCCAGTAGACTCCAGTAGAAGAGTGTAACTTATCATAGCACCTTCTGCACTTTTATTCTCTCTGAATCCAAATTGTTTATAGGAGTAGAAAGCATTACTAACTAGATAACTATTCTGTCATTATTTTACAAGTTTTTTTTCCAAAAAAATAGATGTAAGTCTATAATTTGAAAGAGTATTTTTCTTTTTTTTTTTGGAAATAGGAATCGCGACTGTTTTTTTTTTATCTATCAGGAAATACGCCACTTGCAAGCGATAAATAAAAAATGTATGTCAATGGTGTAACAATATAATGAAAACTGTTTTATAATTGTTGGAGTGAAACCATCATCTCTTGGACTCTTATCTTCATTAATGTGATTTGCGATATCTTGAATCTCTTCTCAAATGTTAGAGTTAAAAAAATGGAATTACTCACAATATTTAAATTATAGTTAATTTGATTTCCACTGTCTTGTCTGGAATATGAACGAAGTATGAATTAAAATAATTAGCAATTTTCGCAGAGTTATTACTTTCTATTGGATCACGAAAATTTGGTAAGACAGGTTTAGATTCCTTTTTATTATCTTTTATATCAGGCATGGGCAACCTTTCCTATTCGGGGGCCAAATTATCATTCTGTCTCCGAGTCAAGTGCCGGACCAATTATTAAATAAAATAAATTAATATTAAATGAATTAAAACAAGTTGCTACTTCATATTTCATTTATTTATAATATAATGCTTTGGTATAAAGCTCTACATAAATTTTATAACATAATGAACGACATAACAATTTAATGTGAAGATTGGCCTTGTACTTGAAATACGAGATTATCAATATTGACGTTAATATTACTTAAGGATAATCGCATAGAATTTTCGAGGTTTTCGTCAGTTACTCTTGTCCGAATTTTTGATTTATTGTATTTCATCCTCGAAAAAAAACTGTTGACACATATATGTGCTGCCGAAAAGACAAATGATTTTTCTTGAAAAGGCGTGTAAATTTGTATATTTTTCTTCCACCAAATAAAATTTATAAAAATCCGTCAAAACAATGTTGTTAAATTGTGATTTTAGCACTAAATCCGCCTGAAGCTCAATAAGTTCCATTATTTACATCAGTTTTCTGGCACATTATTTACATCAGCATCCATCGGACGAGCAAATATAGCGAATGTGGAGTCTTTGTTTTGGAAGTCGGCAAACCTTGTATCAAATTGCTCTTTTATAGTGCCTTCAGTTCATCTCCATAACAATTATAAGGGATATTTTTATGAGTTGCTATAGTAGGAAAATGACAACAATTTTTAGCTCTTATCCGACTTTCCAACAATCTTAGTTTATTACAAAAAGCTTTGACATGTCCATGCAGTTCATGAACCAATTGTCCTTGTTTTTGCAATTTAAGATTCAGTTCGTTTAGGTATCCGGCGACATCTACAAGGAATGCTAAATTACACATCCACTCATCATCTTTTACTTGATGAATTGTGTTTCCTTTTATGTCCATAAAATCTGCAATGTCTTGTCTCAGACCATAAAATCGTTTTAACATTTTACCTTTACTCAACCACCTCACTTCACAATAATAAGACACATCTTCATAATCCGAAAATAGGTCTGCCAAATACTCCTTAAATTGGCGGTGATTACGTGCACGTGACTTAATAAAGTTAATACTGGCTACTACAACCTCCATAACATTTGTGAATTTAATCAATTTTGCACACAGATTTTGTTGGTGGATAATGCAGTGAAAAATTGTTAAATTTTCCGGATGGATCTGTAGTTCTATTTGCTCTTTCATGAACTATTCCAATAAATCCCTTCCGTGCACCAACCATTGCAGGGGCTCCATCAGTTCATATGCCATATAGTGAACTCCATTTAAGACCAAATCTCTCGAAGACTGTGTTGACTGTTTCAAATATATCTTCACCGGTAGTTGTTCCTTTCAATGGCCGAAGAGCCAATAATTCTTCTGTGATGTTGAAATCTGCATCAACTCCTCGAATAAATATTGCTAGTTGTGCTGTATCGGAGGCATCGGTGCTGTCATCCAAAGCAATTGAAAATGCTTCCAATCTAGCAAACTTCTCTTTTAAACTTTTTTCAATATCATCAGCCATAATTTCTATCCGTCGGACAACAGTACGTCTCGACAAACGAATATTCTCGAAGTCTTTTTTCTTTTCAGGATATATTTATACTTGCAACATCCAGCAGACATTCTTTGATAAATCCTCCTTCACCAAATGACTTAGAATGCTTAGCGATTTTTTCGCCTACCACAAAGTTGGCTTTGGCAATGCTGTGGTGCTGCGTTCTTTGCTTGATGAACATTTGCTGCTGGGTATACAAGTTCTTCTTCAACTTCTGTATTTCATCTTTTCGTAGTTGTCCATCAATTTTTGGGTGATCCGCATGTCTCGAAGTGTCTCTTCAAGTTGTATTCTTTGTTGACGGATATGGATTCGTTGCACAGGAAAAATACAGGCAAACCTTTATTCAGAATAAAATAATAATCCTCCGTCCAGTTGTCTGGAAATTGACGATTCTCTGCATCTACTTTTCTTTTTTTGGCATAATCCCTGACATTGTTCCAAATTTATAAGCGATATTCAGAGCTTTCAAACAAAACTGTCTTCTACACCGCAGGCACTGAACATAACACAACATCAACCCAGGCACCGAACAGAACACAATTTCAATGCAGGCACTGAACAAAACACAACACCAACGCAAGTACCGAACTGACACGTTGTAACACGTTCACACACGCCGCTAGTCAAAGTGAGAAAGAGACCTTGGTGGGAGAAAACATGGCGAGTTGCGCAAATCATATGACGTCAGCTTAATGTGAATTAGTAGAACACACCATGTTTTCTCCTACCATGAATCAGATAAACTTCGCTGAAATAGATTAGGGCGGAATCAAAAGAAGTAGAGGGCTGGGGGTTTCCATATGTGTTTTAAATTATTGATAAATTTCCATTACTTTCTACTGTCGCCGTTGCATTTAAGGAATTGTGTCCTATGATAATTATTTTTAGCAGATTTCAATAAAGCATTAAGTCTATTTCTAACTATTTTGTAATTATCTTTGTCTATAATATAGTGAAGATATTTCTTAAGCTTCTTATATAATTTATCTTTTATTTTAATATCTTTTTGATATCATCTGTTATCCATTGATTTTTACTTCTATCGTTAGTTTTTTAATAGTATATTGTTCAGCATATTCCACTAATTCAGAGAATTTATCAATAAACAATTCGTAGCACAAACTGACATCATTAGTTTCTTTCAGTTCTACTACACATACAATCAGATAGAGCCCTGTACCTTTGATACTGCTTTAGACAAATCTAACGCAACACAATCCCGGAAGAGTCCTGCTTAACTGCCTTTCACAATGCTAGCTGGCGTAATAGTTATATATCAAACACTGACCTCCATTAACCCATGCAATCTAGGCCTGGACAATAATGTTGCTCTGCAAGTCGTGAAAACTTTCTCTTGACCTTTTCTGATTTCCACTTTCACTCGCGTGTCTGAAAAGAAGGGCACGATAAAAAAAATACGCTTCACTCCCATTCGATATACGCATAAGCTTCCTGTTGATTTTCAGGAAGTCGACTCTTACTAGTACAGCACTCTCACCTCGAGGGCTCTACTGAACTAGGCTATTAGTGTGTGCGCGTAGATCGCACGTGACTTCGTAAGCTGACCGCGGCAGATGAAAGGATGACTAATTGTTACTTGCCCACAAGGATAAGAAATGATTAGAAGCAATAAATTAATATCGTCGTTCCTTCGGTAAGTGAACACGAGTAGAAAATCTAAAATTTATTATCCGGTGAAAAATTTATGTCGATGAGAGGAACAGTCACCATTCGACGTAGAAGAATGCTATATTATTGTGAACAAATGATCATCAAATAATGTCTCATTTTGCCGTAGGTTATATCATAGGGTGGACGACTGTAAAATAAATTAAACCTCCTCTTTGTTCCGTAGTTTCATTTTATGAGTTGGCACATGACGGAATGACCCACTTGAGCATGAAAGATACCGTCATTAACAGCTCGTGAACTAAATGGGCTACTAACCGGCAACTGAGAAAAGATCCTTATTTTTCGCCTAGGAGCTTTGTGACAAACAGTACGCTACAATTCATGTCAGCCAAAAACTTGTTAAGGACGTTTCTGCTTTTATAGTTTTACCATTTCTATTCAAAATTAGTTTCCTTTCTGAGTCAGAAAGCTATTAACTAAGTAAAAACTGCTGCACAACTTGAAAGATTCTACGACTTCTATAAAAAAAAACCTCTCTGGGGTTCCTTTCGTTTTCTCTATTTTTTTTATCATTTAGTTTTGAAAACCTGTAGCATTATACAAAACGCAATCAATCACTCGCTACCGGCCTTCAGTATATCTGTTAATCCTGCAAAAAATTACAGATGACCGTATCAGGTATTCAGAAATATTATCCTGCTTTATGAGAAAAATATGAAGAATAAAAGTATAGCATCATTCTATACTTTCTCCTACTTACCGGTATTTGCCCAATTGCAAAATAAGTTTAGCTGGAGTCTAGAACCATATGGTAAGTGGTAAAGTAAATTAAACAATTAAGGTATTGCATCAAATCTAAGTAACATTATTTTCCTTTATTCCCGTTCTCGGAAAATTTGGGTATGGCTCAGATTCTAATAGATTTTGAATAGTACACTCACGACGTTGAATGTTATTGCAAAACACTGTCTGAAACAGTAATTTCAACTGTAAAAAAAAGTGCGCATGCATTCTTTTGCAAATATCTGTATCTCAGAACCATTTACTTTTCTTCATTGCAGCAACCATAGTCACAGAAGGAACGTCATGATTTCATTGGTAATGGCTCAGAAGCAACAATACAGTGTCATTTAATCTGGCACTGTATTGTTGCTGGCAGCTGACTAGGACAGCAATTATTATATTAACTTTTTGATTCGTTTCATTTTCCATTTTCGACAAAAAATTTACTCTAGTAAGAATACTGAAGGCTTGAAGTTTTTTTAACAAATTTTATCAGTAGTCTAAAGTAAATTAAAATTTTCTTTTCAGCCGGAAAACGGGGAGCAACTTAGATTTGAGCAAATGCAGTAAAAGTATTTATTTATATATCTGATTCTGTGTACACTACTTGACATCATGTATTGCGACACTTTTGTTAGGTCAATGGAAAGCCACTTCCAAAGCTTCTAACTTTGCAAATAAGCTTTTTACGGAAAAAATGTCACTGGAAATAACCTGAAGATCTCATTTGGTTATCTCTAAATTAACATTTTCAGAACGGTTTGTTATAACGTTATTTGTTGTCTTTTAACATTTGAGGTGAATTCTTATGACTAGAAAACAACTCTTAAATGTTTATCCTTATATATAACTGAAAACTACATGAAGAATGGATAGAACTCTTGCTAAAATATGAATGGGTTTTAGTAACTTTTATGACGGAAAATTCATATATTAATTTTTAACTCCGATTACAATAGCTCTTAAATTTTACTTCATACAGCAATTTTGTAGTTTCGTTGAGAAAATTGATTTTTACACTACCATATTGTTTACCTAGATGTAATAATTAAAATTTTACTTGGTTTTATGGTTTTTAATTGCTAAAAAAATTTAATGCTATATTTTACGATTGGTCGCAATACATTTCATTACCAGCTCTACTAGTAGCAGAGACCCCAAGAGAACTGACAGTGAAATGTTAAAAGTAAACTGCTTCATGATTAATATACTGGTGATCAATACAGGAAAGATAAAAACCCTAAAAACTAATAGTTATATTCATTTCCGTCGTTTGAATGACTGTGATCCAGCTGGATGAACTGATGCTTGGGTGGTTGCGTTATTTTATCCTTGAGCAGCACTTTTCTGCTGAGCAATTGGACAATTGGCAGAGTGACAAAATCCCAATGCTCAGAGAAGGCTATGTCAAGAAGTCACCAGTGGGCAGCTATTATAGCAGACGGATGCCTGTAACCCAGACTGCATTGCAAAGTGTACTGGCATGGCAAACTTACACTTGGAATTATTGCTCAGAATTCCATTCAACGGGTGAAAAAAACAGTGGTTTCAAAATATTGGTTCTCAACATTTTCTAAGCCATTAACCATTTTTCGTAATTTATGTACACTGAACATAACTTGAAGTTAAAAGTATGTAACTAACTACCATTGGCAGTGATTTTTCTATACCATCTAGAAAGCCTTTTCCTAGAATCTCGTCCAGTACCACACCCACCGCAAAAAAAAAAAAATTATTTTTATTGTGAACAGCAAATAAAATGAAGACAGACAAATCCGGATTTCGGAGAACACTGCCACTCCCATCCATAAATTCTGGAATTATTCCTGATTATTAGGAAAAAAAATATGCACTAAACACCAGAGTAAAAAAAAAAACTCACAAAATGAAAAGACATTTTTGCTTACGTTTATATTATGAAAAAATAAGCAAACACTTTAATTTCATCATTAAACTGATATTAGAAATGAGAGTTCAGAGAGCTTACATACAAGTCCTAAGGTTTTCTATTTGCGGTTAGAATTCATTTAATACTGATTCGATTAATTAATTTTACTTTAATTTTGTTCAAAATCATGCAAAGATTCAAAATCAATTTTATTGAGCTTTAAAAAAAAAGACTGATAAAAAATTCCTATAGGATCTCATTCAGCGCCCGACTTTCCATAAGACAAGTTAGGCATTCACCTAGAGGCACCAACATCAAAGAGTTAAATTTTGTTTAAATAGCAACAAAATTCTTTTTTCAATCCTAGGAGTAAAATATACTGGGACCCAGCATATACCTTCAGACGCCACCAAGTGCACTTCTCTCAAGAATGTTAGGGGCTGCTCGTGGGTTCCCACCTCTCTCCAGATCAGTACATGTCGGCTGTCCAATTGCATAGCAATCTGGACTCGTCCATGAACAGGACACGACTCCATTATTCCCTGGTTCAGGCTATATGATCGTGACCCTATTTCAAGAGGGCCTGTCTGTATCTGAAGGCACATACAATAGTTCGAAGGGCATAAATATATATATTCCAACCTTGTGGTCATAACTGAGTCAGATACTCGACTTCCTGGGCTGCACTGATATCTGAAAGCAGAGATGATACTACATCTATCCTGTTTCGCGGGGACAGTAATCCAATATAGCTATCATCTTGAAGGGCTGTAACCCTAAGATGCTCTTGAACAGATTTTCAGAAAACTGCGTTATATTGAATCTCTATTATAGCCTTGAGAAAAAAGAATGGTGGAGACCAAAGAAAATGGCCATATCCGTGATTGTTTGACCAGCTTACAACAGCCCTCCATAGTTTGAATTGCCTATGAAGCAATCGACTAAAATGTTTAATTTGATTATAATAGTAATTATGATAGGGAAGACATTAATATTCCGTATTATTGTCCTATTTTTGTTGCTCAGTCCTCTAGTTGAATTGTAAATAACAATTTTTAAAATCTAGACACACTTAAATATGTCCTAATTTCCGTCTTTGGAAAGGCGAACATTCCGAAATGAAGTCAACCAATAGACACACACACACAGAAAATCATTTCATCATAATCACGCTCGAAACAAAATTAATGATTGAGAAGTCTTCCTCAATAAACTTGCAACTGTCTGCTACTCCTTATAAAACAGATTCATTAGCGGTAGGTAAGGTTATGAAAAATTATTTTAGTTCATTTTGCAGATGAATGAAAGAAAAGATTATTGCTTTTTGCAACAAGCACATATTTGAAAAAAATCTGCGGAATAGCGGAAAATGTGGAACTTTCTCAGCTGTGGGCATCTGGATTTCATTTGCTGCCTGCGGTAAAATTTAAACAATAGAACGTTTTCACACAGGTTAATGCACTATCGGGCTACCAAGTTAACAAATGAGAGTAGTTAAAGCTGTTGCTCCGTAATTCCGAGAAACGCGAATACTGCTGTCAAAACGCTGCAAAAAGAAACATAAAGTGGCTGACTGTAAGGGTTCTTTAGACCGGTCTAGCTGCGGGGTTTCTTGCTAGTAAAAAAGGAACGCAAATCTAATCAATGATAGTTATGTTGCCGAACTCAATCGGCTGGCTTGCTACATTACATATCTTAATCTGCAGATAATTATTTTGTTATGGGGAGATTCTCATGATGAGGTAGTCTTATGGGGAGACTACCTCATGATGGCAAATTTCGAAGACTCCCAATTTGTTGCGCAATCTGCAGATAAGAAGCTTCAAAATATTATTCTATGTTAATATTTTGTATTTTTACCATGCAAAACGTTCGCCATTAATATATATGTACTCAAACCAAAATCCATTCATCGTTCAACTATTTCGCTTCTATTTTCTCGTGAAATTGGAATCTGCAGACTTCAAAATCAAGCACTTTTTTTACAATGCAAACGTTTTAATAAAAGAGGTGGAACCCCTAGGTTCATATGTGGCCTGACTGGTTGTATAGGGGCTAGGGTCCCATTTTTAAGGAACCGATTGAAGCCTCCTATCAACGCAACCCGGCATGTCTTTAGAGGACACATCTGACTCTTCAATATAGGAGGCAACGGCTTAACGTCCTATCCGATGGACGGCGGTCTTTTCAAGCCCATCAGTATCTTTTTCGCTCGTAGTGCAGCATCGCGCAAATATTTCAAACTGTACCTTTACCAAACTTCATATTAAGAGCGATTATTCTTAATGCATAGCAAAGAAAATCGCAGAATCCCATTTTTCAGATTTCATTTGCCACATAACATGAAAGAGAGAGCCTAGAAACTACTCCTAGTTTGTACAGGCTTTTTTATACAAGGATATGCCCCATTAAAACTAAAGTTGTTACCTCAATTACAGCTAACACACAGATTTCGCTTAATAGAATTAGTAGCTAGTTCCTTAACTTGATATGGATTATTTTACGTTAACTGCTCTCAGTGAGTATCAGATATGCTACGTTAAATTTAAGTGTTTAAAAAGTTCTATGTCATTATCAAATTTTACACTTCAAGTTTTGTCCAAATTTAAATACAGATTACCATAATTGTCAGCACCAGAGATAAGTCCGGGATCTAATTTTCCAGCCGGAGAACGATTAGGGGAAAATATTTCTCCGACACATGATAAAACACTATATATATAGAATTGCATGGCGCTACATTTTTTAATTCTTTGTACGGCAGTCAAAGAAAAAATAATTCCAAGTAAAAAACCTTTACATTAAAAAATAAAAGTGCGATTCTTTAATAAAAGACAGAAAACACCTAAAACCAAAGTAGAGATAATTTTTTTTATTTCAACCGTTTAATCTATCTTTTTCTTACAACTACAAGAAAATTTATGAACTTAAACTATGATTTTGACCGGTCGTGCAAGAGTAAACCCTAATCAGCAGAGAAGTGTTAGCTTTAAAGATTGAAACATACCAACGTTTTTTTTATCAAGAAAACGAAATTTTATTAAGGATGTTCTTCACAGAGAGAGATAGATGCAAATAATGAGACACTATGATAATGAGCCATTTTAAGCAAAAGATCAGAAGCAAGATACATGGCAAACAAATTCATTAAACAACTGAAATTTTACTTACGTTTACAAACATCCAGGCACTAACAGCTACTAAACTGAAGTTGTAGGCAGCCATGAGGTAGCGTAGGCGAAAGGGCTTCTGATCCCGCATCCAAGCTGGTCCTAACACTTTCACGAAGAATAGATACATGACAACCAAAGTTAAACCCGGAATGGGACTATCCATCATGGGCCATGTCGCCACTCTTGGATCTAAAACCAATGCGGATACAAATTACAGAGATGAGAATAAAAAACGAAACAAGTAAAAAATTCATTGGTTTTTGCTCATAATATTTCGAAACAAACTATATAATTTTCATACACAAATATATCGAGGAATTACCCCTTTTAATTTTCTAAAATTTAACGGGTTATCATAATTTAAAAGAATAATGGGCTGTAATTGAAAATAAACAAGCAAATAAATAAGAAATAACAAAGCAAAATTTATCTTTCTTCCTCTTACTAAAAATATAGGCCAATTATAATATTAGCAACCAACCTAGCAACCAAAGGTTTCTGAAACTCTAAACATTTCTCAAGAATCTGCCTAAGTGAAAATATCTGATCTACACATGCCCTACCACTTCTGAATCCACATTGCTCATCACGCAATTGACTGTCAACCAGATTCTTAATTCTATTAAGCACAATCATGGAAAGAACTTTACCTGGAACAGAGAGTAGGCTGATACCACTATAGTTATCACAAGAATTGCGATCACCTTTTTTGAAGATAGGGATAATAATAGCTCTGGTAAAATCTTTAGGAACCATGCCTTTATCATAAAAGTTATTCAAAATTTCAGTCATCCAAGTGGTAACCAAAACATTCCCAGCTCTGAGCATTTCTGTAGTAATTTCATCTACCCCTGGGGATTTATGAAGTTTAGAGATAGCCAAACTAACTTCAGATTGTGTTATAGGGCCAACATTAAAGCTGCCAATGCATCTATCATCATTACAAACAATGGGAGTAGAACTAACCACATTGTTTAGAACATCACTGAAATGCTCAGCCCACCTAGCCATGACAGAATCCTCACCTTCTATAACCTTACCTTGTTTATCCTTCAATCCCTGTATGCCTGTCCGTTTTATGCCACATAAAACATTAACTATCTGGTACAGCTCTCTGCTGTTGTGCTGCCTAACTGCTTCCTCAGCTTTGTCAGCCAAGCTATCAAGCCAAAGATTTTTATCAGTAGCTAACTGATCCTTTACACGTTTATTAAGCTCTCTGTAATCTTTTCTATTAGGACTAAGTAGGGTACTGATTAAGGACATTCCTGCAGTTCCTTCTTTCTGAAATAAGCTAAATCACTTTAATTCTGTCTCCTCTGCTCCTTTTTTCCTATAATAGAGTACTGTTAGTTTCCAAAAAGGCCTGTTTAAAATGGCCCCATTCTTCCTCAACTTCAGTAGTAAGCAAACCATGACTGTCATAATGACTAAGTAACCTATCATGGTAAGCTTTAGCTATAACTGGGTCTTTCAGAGCTTCAGTATTAAAGGTAAATTTTTTAACCCTAGCACAACACTTTTTAAGTTTAAGTTGCAAGACACTTTTAACAAGGTAATGGTCAGATCCAATTTCAGCTCCCCTATATGCCCTGGTATTTCTAACAGAACTAGCCCATTTGCTGTTAATTAATATGTAATCAATCATATTCCTATGCAGCCCATCAGGTGAAACCCATGTGTATTTATGTATGTCGCGGTGTTTGTAATATATGTTAGTTATTCTGAAACCATTGAGTTTACTTACCTGTAGGAGACGTTGCCCATTGCCATTGCAGCTACCAATACCAAAAGGGCCTATTACTCCTCCCCAAAGGTCAGAGTCAGTACCAACTTTGGCATTGAAGTCACCTAGAACAAAGGTAATATCATTATTCTTGACAGAATTCAAAATATCCTGAAGTTTTCCATGAAACCTATCCTTCTCATCCTCATCAGCATCCTCAGTGGGGGCAGAAACCTTTGGTTGCTAGCTTTGTTGATTTCAAAAAGGCTTTCGACTCTGTTGATCGTCATAATTTGTGGTTGATTGTGAGATCATATGGTATACCAGACAAGTTAGTTAACATAATGAAAGCTCTCTATAATAACACTGAGTCATGTGTGAGAGTTGGTAAGTCTTGTTAGCAATTGGTTTAGCATTACGCCTGGTGTTCGACAAGGGTGTATTTTGTCTCCTTTTCTCTTTAGTTTGGTTGTTGATTATGTTATGCGAAATTCACTTCAAGGGAAAGATTTTGGCCTTAAATGGGCTGGAGATATGAAAATTTCTGATTTAGATTATGCTGATGATTTAGCCCTTTTGGCAAATGATGTTGATGAGATGAACTCTTTCATTCGAGCTGTTGATGAGACTGGTAGTAGAGTAGGTTTGGTTATAAACAGAGAGAAAACTAAAGTGATGAAAATTGGTCAGGCAGGTTGTGATTCAGTTAATCTGAATGGTTGCAGTCTTGAGCAGGTGTCACAGTTTAATTACCTTGGGAGCTATGTAACTGATACTGGTGATGTGCGGCATGAGATTAACAGACGAATAGGTATTGCTGCCGGGACTTTTAAGAATCTATGGAGATTGTGGAGAAATAGGTGTATACACCTAAAGACTAAAAGTAGACTGTATAATAGTTTCGTTCTTTCTAGGGTTAGTTATGGTAGTGAAACTTGGACGCTGTGTAAACAAGATAACAGGAAACTAGATGCTTTTGATTCTAGATGCTTACGCAGTATCTTGGGTATTAGGTGGTTTAACTTTGTAACTAATGATGAGGTTAGGCATAGGAGTCTGCAACCTCCTTTAAGCAGCATATTGTGCAGAGAGAGACTCCGCTGGTTTGGCCGTGTTGCCCGTATGGATAATTATAGATTGGCGAATAGGGTTATGAACAGTGTGCCTAGAGGCCTCAGAAGGAGGGGGAGACCTAGGATGCGGTGGGCAGACAATGTCAAACAGGACCTTGTTAGAATTGGTGTGCAGTGGCCAGATGCAGCAGATGTAGCTCAGGACAGATATGCTTGGAGAATTAAACTGCGTGGTCTGGTTGGACCTCCGTAGCCCATGGCTGCTTGAGGAGGATGATGATGATGATGATAATATTATTACTAAAAAGACCTTTCTCTCCCGCAGCGAAAAAAAAATTGGGATTAGAGAAGGCTATATTCCTTTTACTACAACTTAGCGCAACATAAGCGTATGGCCATTTCTCCACCAAAAAAAGGGAGTGTGCGAAAACAAAAGGGGAGGTGCTTCTCCTAAAAAGATTTAGTATCAGAAAATTCTGCATACAGTTTCCTCATCATAAATTAAAACAATATAAAAGTATCACCCACCCCCAAAGGTTTTACACCTCTCACCTTCCAAATGAATGGAGAGATGTTTCAATTTGTTGTCTGTCCGTCGAGACATTCAATTTATTTTTGAGAGAAAATTAATTTTTGAATAGGTGCTAGGAAAATATTACTAATCGCATATTCTGAATCTTACAATAGTTTAAGGCCTTTAAAAAGCGAAAATCAAAAGCTTAAAAATCACAAACGCGAGAGGTCGCTATATAGAAGTATTGAAGTGACATTTGGCAGTCCTACTCTACGTAACAGTTGGGATTGCATTGTTTCGTATGGACGTGCTTTATGCATCGTGTAATTTCTGCGCCGTCAGAAACCCATTAATACATCAAATTTAAGGCTTGCGAAAAATCCCGCTGAAACACGTGAAATGTTTAAAAAAGCTTATAGGGATAAGACTGCCCAGAGCTCTCACATTTCGGTCGTTTAAGAGTTTTCAAGACGATGTGAGACTCTCTACAGTGTGGACGATCGGATATTACCTTCAATTTGTGGACAAAGTGCACATTTTACTCGCAAGAGACCGCCAATTGATATTCAGAATAAAGGTAAATGAACTAATTACTACAGACTTGTGTTAAGGGAAACGCGCCTGCTCACACTGTGGTCAACGTTAAGCGCATTTCAGGCCAAAATAAGTGGTTACAGTGCTCAATAACCAAAGAGCCGACGTGACTCCAGCAAACATTTTTCAAGTTGAAATCGAGACTGAAGGATCGCCGATTTGATACAGTTTATGACATTCAGGATAGTAGAACTGAATACCATCACACCAGATAAGTTTTCCAAGTTCAGGTCTTTACAAAGTAACATAAGAGCAGTGTAATAAATTCTTAGTCCTCTAGAGCAATTTTGGAGAAACTGTTATTAAACATGTTACCCGCTATGCACCGTTGTTTTTATTTCAGTCTCATTATTTTCTTGCTGTACTGTGTAGGTAACCATTACTTGTCCTCCCCCCCCCCCTCCGAGGGAGGTGGGAAAAACTCAACTTTTAGATTTTGAAAAAGAGCCCTCGATGAGCGATAAAGTCAACTGGACTTTTAATTATTTTGTTAAATGAATGCAAAGCAACTTAGTTTCAAATGTTATTGGGTATATATATATATAACTGAGTGATCAAACTTTTAAATACAATTTTAGAATATAGGTGAAATATTTAAGATTTTTTTTTCTTTTGATATGTTATTGAATAGAAAACTCTGGCCATCACTGCTGTACATAAATAAAAGTATAAATTATTTCGGTATTATGTATTTCTATAGTTCGAAAACAATAAGATCATGTTTCGTTTTTCACTCGTTACATGAAATTTTTAAATGTCCAATTACAAACTTCTAAAACTTACTTTTACAGAAAAAAATTATATAGGCACAAATTTTTATTGCTTTGATAATTGCTATATTTGAAGTATGTTTTACAGCTGAAACATATCCACACAACGTTAACATTTTATACGTTTTAATCACTCCCACAGAAAATTCCACATTTTGAACACGGTTTAAATCTTAAATTACTAGTCTGACGGTGTGCAGGGCTGTAAGCTGGCGCACGACATCAGGACTTATTGGTCTTGGATGAAATTTCAACATGTTAAGAAAATAATTCAATGACGTGAGGATTACTTTTTTTTCCCCTCTACTGGTGTTCCTCCGATTGCTGAAAAATAGAATCCTATACTGAAGACGTGATGATACTGATAAACCACATTTTGTTACTGTGAAAGTTTCATATGAACTGAAATATTACAGCTTGTAAGACACCACAACTGCTAACGCAGCACCAGGACAACATACTGATGATACGAAACCCCAGGACATATTCGCTTTCCGATGAAGTTTCTAGTCACGTTTTCGGCGAAATCAATATATACTCTTAATGTCGACACAGCGTTCTTTCCAACAAATGTAAAGTATTCACGAATCAAATTCTTAACATTCAAAACATCCCAACTTAGCCTTTATATTATGGAGACACTATGGTATTCAAAACATTAAACAAACAACTTTCTGGTTACTACTTTTTCCTGCACTACATTATCTGGTTACTATTCCTGCACTACATATCTAAATCTTCCATTGGAAAAAACATAGATAATAGCTACACACTTATATGATAATAAATAATGCGTAATTTAATGTATGCGTAATGCAGATGATAATATGAAGGTATTTTCATAATGTGATTATTATGCTGTGAGAACAGGTAACAAAAATCGCCAGGTTCTACTGATTGTTAATTATTTTCCCATTTCTACAAAATACATGATACAACAGCTAGTATAACGAAAATTTATATAAATAAGGTGGCAGTTAATTCTATCGGTAGCGCGTAATATGATGATTTGAGAGATTAGACTCCCATTATGTCTGCACTGCAATTTTCTCCGCTAAACCTCTGGTTGTCTTTGGTAAGAAACGTCATACAGATGGGTTTCGAAATGCTGTTTGCTGTCGTAAGGAACGGAACGTTAAGCCTGGGATTCTGTGTGCAAGGGAGCCACGTTACGAATTTATTCACACTATAAAATACGCTGGATGGCTTTGACGGGAAGCATCCATCTGCTTCCTAACATCTATCCTATTAATCCATTTACCTTGCTCCGATCCGTATCCTTAAGTTTCTTATAACTTGATTTAATGTGCATAAAAAATGGCACTCGGAAATAAAACAACCCAGCTCATTAGTCCCCATATTCCATAATTTAGAAAAAAAAACAAAGATCTTGATTTCCTCTTTATTGTTAGGTACATTTTAATTAAGTTTCGACTAATTCCGAGTTAACTAAAATGTATAGCTTTATTATATTTGTTCTGTTACTATAACTATTATAAAGTCATTCTTCTAATCCCTATGTGCCAGAATTAAGGATTTTCACCTCTAACTCATGGCTCCATACTAAGTGAGAAATGGTATACCGATGGGCTTGGAATGACCACCATCCATTACATTGAATGTTAAGCCTAGGCTCCATGTGCAAGACAGCCTTACCCTGTGCACATTCAAAAAACGCTGGATGGCCTTGTTCTATCTCTTTACACTCGCCATTAATGCAACTTGCGTTGTTGCCTTCCTATTACACTCAACCCTTCATATATGCAAGGGTTCCGTTCTCCTGAAACCACGCGCAAACGGATCTTAAGAAGCAATAGAATAAAAGGGGTTAGGTTCCGGATCGCTTTCAATTACATCTATATACTGTAAATTATTTACCTAAATTACGTAAAATAATACAAATAAAGTGAAAAAAAAACAAAACAAAGATTAACATCAAATGAGTTTACTATTTTTCGTAAAAGGTACATATAATAAAAATTGATACATTTTAAAGAATTTTATAAAACAATCACCCAGACTTATTCATAATCTGAGTCAGAGTCGATGCCATCCATCTCCGAAGGCCGTGCCTGGCTGAGAAACAGTGCTAGATCGACTGAAGAACTCCATAAGTGTTGACTGTCGAGCATTTTCCCCCATTTCAGCCACCATATGGTTATATGAGGCTACTGCGTCCTTGACATTCCTTTTCATCAACAATCCACGTTCAGAGTTGTAATAAAGGTTCTGCAGAATATCGATGCTATCTTCAAACACCTTTAGCGCCTTCTGTAGGTAGGAATTGCGAGAAAGTTCACAAGTGCGGGCTTATCTTCATTCTCCTCCGTTAGAGTGCTTATTTGTCTCCTCTTCCAACAGGTAACCGGATAACGTAAAGGGATAACGGGACTTGGGAAAAATTGGCAGTCTGGTTGGCTATCTGCTATCCCAAGGTTCCACACCAAGGCTTCTGTAGGTATATTTTCTTTTCTCGTTATTAATGATGGCAGCAGTAGTTATAAAGTCAGCGGTAGCTAAATGTTTGTAGCAAACTTTTAGTTATTATAATGACAGCGGCGCTAAATGTTTCCCGTGATTTTAATTCGCATATATTGGAATTTGGATTTAAGCAAATGGAACTCTCGCACAGAGGGTTTACTATATTTTACTGAACAAATTACAGTGTTTACGTAGTTCATATTTTGTTTATAGTTAAAGTTTAAGCTACCAACTTACCTTACTATAAGCTTTGGAAAAGTGTTTGTTTAAGCCTTAACTAGGATTGTGGTTAGGGAGCTAGACCTGTTGCACCCTATATTAATATGTGTGTTGTCTAATTGTAGAAATGGTCAGAGAACCTGACTTTGCTTTATCGGGTTGGGTGGTTTTACCTCTGAGAGGCACTTTTTTGGACACCATAGGCAAAATGGCCAGGTCACAAGGATCCAAAGGGCTCAGAGAAGATTTTATTTTTCGGAGCCTTGGGAATACTTCTGACCTTTCACGTCAGTAATTACCATTTAGAATGGAAATGCACTTACCTCCTTTAGCCAGTAAATCTCTGTATATCTGTGTAAAATTTGGGAAAGCTTCTGAATTCATTTTGCACTTTTAAAGAACAGGATAGGACGACTTGTACATTCAAATCTGAAACAAAATAAGAATAGTAGCAGAAAAGTGCTTTTGCCATTGTTAAAGTAATTTCCAAATAGTTATATGTTTACTTTAAATATTAAAGTTATAAAACAAGAAAAAACTTTTAAGTAATTCTGAATTCAAAATTGCCATACTGTGGGCTTAGAGGAAGTTTTATCTATCATGAACTACATCAATTTTCAATCAATATGCAAAAAACTTACGATAAATGTTAAAACGTTACACTAAAACGAGAAGCAAACAAATCAGAGTTTCTACCCTGTGCGCTTGCTTTGTTGCAATTCCTGAATTATGAGGATGACATTCTTTGTAAATCTGGCCTTGACTAGACTATCATCAAGATCGGGAGAATATATATGGCGATAAGACCCCACAAACCCAGCGAATCATATTAAAAAGAAAAGGAATGAAAGTAATAGCCAAGTCTAAGGGTTCCAGACCAAATGCTCACAAAAAATAAAAGTACATACAAGACATTGTGACACTCCTCCTTAGAAATCGCAAAGTTAACTCTATGAAAATTGGCAAATGTGAAAAAACACACCACCATCGCATCCCGGACTCGAACACAGAACCTCCTACCGCTGTTTTTTCTACCAGCTAAGACGACGGAGATTCTAAATTAATAAAATTATGAAGGCCTCCTAAAAAGAGGGGAACATATTAAAATGATTGTTCCTCATGTCTTCTGAAAGTGAGTGCGGAATGTAACAAGCTATGCTTCAAATGAAAGTTTGTGAAGCAGGGAGTGTCATAAGCTATAAAAAAATTGACCTCCATGCTTTCTTTCCCCCAAATGTAAAGCCTAAAACGGGAAATGTGAAAGTCGTTCTACTATATCTTCTCAACGCGAGGTCCTATAGTTACGAGTTAGGTGTCTAATAAAAGCTCAAAATAACCGTCGTAAACTACTCGTATTCCAAATTTTACCACCACTATTCTCCCCTTCGACTAAGAGGGGGATTTTCCCAGTGTTTGACTTTGACGAGTCATATCTCAATTTAAAGCTTGTCACGTCTTCAATGTCATGGGCTACTTCAAACTCGACCCAAAAGGGAGTGAAAATGTGGTCGATGTTTATCAGTGGCCCCTTTCTCCCCGAGGGAAGAACGGGGATAGCATGAAAAAACTCAACGCAGGCACAGTTGGGACTAGAACATGAGAACTGTAGATTAGGAGCCTGTTGCGTTACTGACTGTGACAACCATCGTCCCAAGGTATAAAATAAAAGCATTGGAAAGAGTATACACACAGATGTAAAAGACAAAAGGAAAAAATATTAAAGAAAGCAATAGATGTAATGTACTCCTGTCGTAACCGTTTGTACAGTGAGAGCTTCCACGTGAACTGTTAAGGAGAGTCCCATTCAGGTCATCTAGAGGTTTCCAAATTTGCGCAAGACACGGCTCTCCTGCACAACTAAATTCTAGGCCCATTGGCATAAGCAGGGTTTATATATAGCTTACCTCACCCAATCAAATGTTTAAGACTAAAAGGATTTTCGTTAATGACCTTATCGCTGTTCTCACCATTATGCTAGGTTGGGTTATTATATGACCCTGAGCTGCACCTTTCTTCGCACAAAATGGACTAATGGCCAGGTCAAGGACCCTAAGGGTTCAGATAAGCTGGGAAAGTGGACCCACTGGGCAGCTGTTAGCAGACAGATGGAAACTCACGTCAAGGCCATCCAACGCATTCTTTAACGTGCACAGGGTGTAGCTCTTCGCACACAGGACCACGGCAATCATGCTAGGTCAAGAGTCGGCAACTTAAGGCAGGGTGCCACAGAGATGCAACACCGTTTAGACTGCCAACGCAATGCATAACTAATGCAGGTGCAATATATAACGCAATACAAAGAAAAAGAATAATATTTATTCGTGTTATACGAAAATTTAAACAAATGACCCGCAAAGCATCTGCTTATCTATAGGAGAGAATAATAATAACATTACATGAAAATATATATAGTTTAAAACAATGTCATCGAATACTGTTAATATAAATATTATTAATATATTATGCAATTATTGTACGTCGCCATTCAAAAACATTGCAAAATTCGTTTGGCACAAGCCACCAAATTGGCTGGCGACCTTCATCCCACATCTGATTGTACAAATTACTTCATATCCTGCACACTGAAGATTCCGTTTTCATTGGGATGGACGGGGAAAAAAATCAGGTAAAATTTCATGATCACACAAATGTATGGAGTTACTTTAGTGTCTCACATATGATCTTGAAGTTTTGCTACCATGTCGGCTTCTGTCCATCCATATGATATTCTCCTCAGTTAGAATTTTCCATATTCTGTTCAGTTAGAATTTTCCATATTCTGTTCAGTTAGAATTTTCCATATTCTGCTCTACCATTCTAAACTTAACGCAGAGCTATGACATCACGTTTCATTTCTCTCCACATCGTGAGCAAAATAAGAGGCGAAGTTCAATTAGAAATTCAAGAAAGAGCATTACTTGACAGAAGAGACACAAAGATGAAATGAATCGCTGACTGTTATCAATACTCGCTCATTACTTAATAGGAGATGATGCACTGGAGAGAGTTGGCTCAATCTCTGTATGGAGTCTCGGTTGAATAAGCAAGTGTCCGTTCCAAAATTGCTTCTGCAGCGGATAAAATCCTGCAAAGCATTACTTGTTTACGCACGCTATTTCCAACAAGGAAGAGAGAATTCTATTCAGCGGAGCAGAAACGCTGTGCATAAAGAAAAGAATATTCGTAAAAGATTTATCGGTTGAATCACGAAAACAAAAAAGACAATTTTAAAACACTCTTGTTCTTATTGAAACTTGCTATCCATGCACCAGTTTCAGACAGATGGAGACTTATTAAAACCCATTATATACTTTACTCCTAAGAATATTTCAAACGTAGTTTTTTCCCCTCTATGAGCAACAATTTGTGTACACAATAGATTTGTTTAACTCTGAGCTGAATTGTTTTCTGCACACAATTTAGCTCAGAGAGGGGAGCCAATAAGCAGCTCAGAGAGGGGATCAATAACTGCAATGGCAATAAGCTAAATTGTCAAGTCACAAAGACCTCAAGGGTTAAGAGAAGGTTGGGGAAGGGAATCCATTAGACAGCTGTTAAGAGACAGAATTATCTGCATTACTCACATAATGAGTTTAGAAAGAAAATTTATCGCAGCAGAGAACGTGTGAAAATTATGAAAAAAAATATATATATATATTTTGACAAAAATATACAAAACAAGCAAGCGAATGGATTAAAATTTTGAAACTTATGTACTTTGTGAATTTTTTTTTAATCTGGTCCTTGTATGCTTTTTGTCTTCTAGCTTGTTTGCTAGCAAAACGACTAATTCTGCTAAGATCATCAGTTTGTTCTTTAATGTGCATATGGGCCACGACTTATTTAACATCTCATTCGACGTCTAGCAGTTGTACCAAGCACATCGGTATCTCCTTTCTAACCGAATGTAGAATGGGGATGTATGGAAAATATCTGCACAAAGTTGCACGAAAGGCAGGCAGAGTTGGGACTCCATACTAGCAACATCAGATTAAGAACTTAGTGCGCTATTGACCGATCCTGCCTTTACTTCGAATGTATATTACTTATACAGTATATATATATATAACTAAAAACGAAAAGGATACAGCAAAGTTGAAAAGTAATAAAAAAAACTATCGTTTTATGTTAGCTCTAAAAAACATTGCTAACAATTAAGATATTCATATTAATTTAAAAGGCAATTTGCATTCTGCTCAGCAATAATTTGTTTTAGCTCTAGTTTATGCGATTACTTACACTGCAATTAGCACAACATGAATTGCAGTTGCTAAAACACCATCACTGTTTATTATTCGGAGAAATGTTCCGTGTAGTAAAGTGGTAAGAGATGAAGTAAAATCATAGTGCTGAGATTTGCAGAATAGTTGTTGCAGAATGAAGTAAAATCATAGTGCTGAGATTTGCTCTTAAGGTTGCTTTGCCTCAGCAGTATAGACTCCTTATCTAGGTTGATTATAATAGTACTTTTCATCATTTTGTTTCTCGAATATCAGCTTTCAGAGAAAATAATTCAATTCACTATTCTTTGAATTTCGGAACTATTTTAAAGCAATCACTCACTACCAGATATTAAAGAAAAAATATTAATTATCCTGAGGAAAATACATTTATCTATTAGGATTAAGTACAGTAGCGTCAAACTATTTAAAAAAAAGAATGCAAGTCAAGATCTGAAATAAAATAAAAAAGGTATATAGAAATTGGCCTTATTAAAGTGGTTAGAGAAGTGGGGGGGGGGGAATTATCCGGTAGCACCAGGCTCGTAATCTGATTAGAGTTCCTAACTATGCAGTGTTGAGATTTTTGTCCGCTTCCCTGCCCTCGAAGAGAAGGGAGATACATATGGGCTGCGAAAAACCGGCGTCCATCGGAGGGATATTATGCCGTGGTGCTGCACAGGAAAGCCATATTCTATTAACGATAAAGAACAAAAGGATAACCTTGACGGGAGACTCCATCTGTTTCATAATACCTTTCTAAGGATCCCTTCTCCTCACTTTCTCCAAGTCTTTGGGATCCCTGTGACCTAGCAATTTAGCCCATTTTGAATAAAAAGAAAAAGCCTGCTCTGAAGTACAACAACCTAAATACAAATGTTTTCAGATTTCTCCGTAATAGGAATTGTTTTCATATTTCTCCATAAAAACTTCTTTACAATTAGAAATTTCAATGTTACTTTCCATTCGCAAAACATGAAACTGTCCCAATGCTTTTGGTAACATATCGTATTGGGTTGTTTTACCTTTGAGCATCTCTCTTGTATAAACAATGGGCTAAATGTCCAAATTACATAAATTATAAAGGTTCAGATAGAGTTGAGCAACGGGATCCACTGTATAGCTTTTAGGACATATGGATCCCCGCCCCCCCACATCAAGACCATCCAGCGTATTTTTAACGAGCACAGCCGATTCTCCAGCACTGGTGACTTGGCTTAATTCCCATCCTACGGGCAACGACCTTTCCAAACCAGTCGGTTCCTCATTCTCACTGAGTGTTAATTAACGTAGATAAATCTCAACGCAAGTACAGTTGGGACTTAGAACTTGAGAACTGCAGATTACGATTCTGGTGCGCTACCGACTAAGCCGACCCAAGCCCCATATTATATAAGAAATAACAGAGGTTTAGCCAGGAATGATAAAAAATGAATACCTAATCATTTGATAAATTTTAAACTCTTACTTTTGTACAATAAAATATAAAAATGAGACTTTAATTATAACAAATAATAATGTCAATATCGGATGTGGGGGCGGGGGTGGCTCAGTCGGTAGCGCACCAGTCTCGTAATCTGTAGTTCCCAGGTTCGAGTCCCAGCTGGGTCAGCGTTGAGATTTATCTCCGCAAAATTCCCCGCCCTGCCCACGGTCAGTAGGGGACACCGATGGGCTTGGAAAGGCCGCCGTCCGTCGGATGGGACGTTAAGCCGTGACCCCGTGTGCGGGAGAGTCATACCCAGTGCACGTTAAAGAACAAGCTGGATGGCCTTGACGGGAGGCTACCATCTGTCTCCCAACAGCTGTTCCAGTGGGTCCCCTCCCCCAACCTTCTCTGAGCCTTCGGGGTCCATGTGACCTGGCCATTTAGCCCATGGTGTGCAAAAAAGTGCCGCTCAGAGGTAAAACAACCCAACCCAAATATCGGAATCAATTTTCTCTTAACTTTATTAATATTGCAGTCATATCAGTCCATAAAAACATTACTTCTCCCGTAACTGTACAAGGACTGCCAGTGGAATAATAATTTTATTGGTATCTACAAAATCTGTTAAATTTGGTGTGCTAGAAATGTCACTCAGGGCAAAGACAATTGAGACAAACCATTCAGTCTGCATCTCAATACCACAAGTAAGCTAGTTTTCAAACGTCGACAACAAATGAAGGCAAACTCAAGTGACCTTGTAAGAAGTCCTAGTTCATTCAAGTTAAGTGCGTCACTACTACTACTTAGCTGCAAAAAACATTGTTCGTTATAAAGCTAGGAGCATTTTTCCCCAGGCATGACGACTTGACGGCTATATCCGAAAACTTCAAAGTGATCTAAGACAATAAGCTGAAACTGCGAAGTTGGTTTTTGTTCGTGGCTGTCTGACCTAGAACTTAAGTAATAAAAGACAATGGCAGTTCCGAAGTTAATGCGAACAAATACACTCTGTTCACCAAAAGTTACCACGTTATGTGAATAGAAAGCACATTCAAGGCTCCCTAACTTTGAAAATAAGCTATTTACGAAAAAATGTCACTGCAGATGAAGTTCTCACTCGAATTCTCAATTTTCAATAATATTCGTTTTATTTATTCAAAGAAGCGTTTCCCAACCGGGGTTCCGCGGGCAGTCTTCGGGGATTCTGCAAAAAGTCTGAATAACTGAAATAAAAACGAGTTTATATATATATATGTTGGGGTTCCGTAGGCCCTGACAATATTGTTCAAAGTTTCCGCCACTGTTAAAAGGTTGAGAACACTGATTTATAGAGTTACTGAAACTGGAGCATTTTACAGCGAAAGCTGCTGCTTAATGTTCCTCTTTCCTACTTCCAAATAAATTTTTAGTTTTAACGATATCAAAGCAATTATACATGAAGGTCCTCCCGTCGAGGGGCGAGAATGCTCAGACTGTAGATCGTCACGCTCGTAATCTGCAGTTTCCATGTTCGAGTCGCACCTGGCCCAGCGATGGAGTTGGAAAGGCCGCTGTAGTTCGGGTCGTTAAGCCGTGGCCCCGTGTGCGGAAGAGCCATATACTGTGCAAGTTGATGAGCACGCTGGATGGGCTTGACGGGAGGTTACCATCTGTCTCTTAATAGCTGCCCCAAACCTTCTCTGAGCCCTTATGATCTGGCCATTTAGCCCATTGTGGGCAAAAAAAGTGCACCTCAGAAGTAAAACAACCCAAATCTACAGTCGAAAGAACAATGTGGAAACAACTAGTTTGTTGAAAATTAGCTAAAAATAGAATTAATCTCACATTCACTCTTGTTTTCCTGCTATTGTAATGCAAGTATGGATACACTTATTACGGTAAAAAAAGCAGTAATTTAATATGCAGCTTACGCTTAAATTATCTTCAATACAAAAACAGGGATACTTTATTTAACGATGTAGTAATGAGCACTTAATTTTCAATTCTGAAACAAATGATATAATTACATTCATCACCTTGACGTTGAGTTTCGATTCGCTAATACGCTTTTAGAATGACATCTAAAAGTCATAAGAAAAAACTTTGAGCAATGGTACCATTAACTATGAGTAATATATAGGTTTGGTTTACTAACAAATCGCATTTGTACTGCTGTAAAATAGTCAACAAAAATTATTGAATGACCATAAGATAATATAATGAATTACTGTTCTCAGAAGAATTTTTGTCTGGTAAGTTTTCCTGAGTGAGTGATATGTAGCATGTACAGTATATTTATCAAAAATATTGACTGCCTTCCATGTTCCGTAAATGAAAAGCCACATTACAAACACTTTCAAACTGACTTTTTTGCCAAAAAAATATCACTGTAGATAATGAAATCTCAAATTTATTAAAATATTGATTTTGAACAAAATTTGAACCTAAAACTTAAACTATTAGCAGCAGCACTGCTAGTCATAAGAATTTACTTCAAAAGTTAATTAAAATTCATATTAATAATGGAAAGGGTTGAGATTAGCGGAGATAAATCTCAACGCCGGCACAGTTGAGATTCCGAACTGCAGACTGCTCAGTCAATAAACGCGTCAGACTCAAACACCCGACCAAAAATATTGGAGGATCGTTCGCAGTGTCGTCTTTTAAACGTTTTAGCTTCATTAAGTCTACAAATATTTAACAAATATAGCTGAGAATTGAGATCTCGAGAGATTTGAGTAACATTTTAGTTTATGACTAATTGAAGTTCTTAAAAATGTTTATTTTTAAAATGATGGAACTTTGAACATGGCTTTCCCTTCATGTAATATGGAAAAAGTTCTAATACTCTGAAAATATAGTATAAATATCATCTTTAAATAACAAAATTAATAATCGTCCATAGTTAGAATTACATATAACGAAAAAAGCCAATATTATTAAAATCAACCAACCTTTCCTGAAGTATTTTATTTAAAAACACTAAGAATATTTCATAAACTAGCAATTTAAAAGTTTTATTACAAAATAAATTTTATGTTTTAAGATTAAAACGGTAGAAATTATATTTCCCCCAGTTTTCTTCAAAACAGCGAATGAGAGTTCTTGCCGATTAACCTGCAGTTTTCCAAATGCTGTCGAAGCATTCGTTTCTACTTAAAGCGACAAAGTCACCCTACGCATATATGTCATTCAGGGCAACCAACACCCCTTAACTGCGATTGTAATTGCTGATCTATTTATTTAATTATATCTGCAAGAGACTCAACTCTGTGGAACAGTAATAGGAATGAGTCTGTTTTTATTAGTTTGATGAAATCGAATTTTCCTTTCGATACGATCAAACTTTTCTAATTAAAAATGATTACGTGACCAAACGACCAACGGAAGAAATCATCGCCATTCTTAGATAGCAAAAACCTGTCAAGACTTTTACTCCAATTTTCTCGCAGTGTACGATTTCGAATATGGAGGGGATTGATGGAAACTCACCTGCACAGCAGCAAGCTAAGGTAGCTTCTCAACACATCAGCACCAAGAACTAAGGTAGTTGTCTACTGCAATCGATTTATTGAGACAGACGATAATGACGTCATGCGGTCGTACAGGAAAGGAAAAGTCTAACGTCACGGAAGAACTAATTGTCTTACGAATTCTGTACAATATCCAAAATGCGATGACTGCTGAAAGGAGTGCTGCAACCATTTATTCACGAAATCAAGACGAAAAAGCATCGAAAAAATTTGTTCCAACCAGAACCACGATAAAAAAACTCATGTTAAAAGAAATATTCCTTCCCTTACAATATTTACACTTTAAATGCAACATTTTCAATATATATTTGGTCTTTATTCTTGCTCCATCATGGGAGGAAAAAAACTGATGAGTTTGGACAAAGTCAAAATCTATCTTAAGAAGTGGTGTTCAGGTGCATTTCATTTTCCTCTAGAACAGTGTTTCTGAACCTCTAGGCCTCGAGGCCCCGGGGGCGGGGATGGCTCAGTCGGTAGCGCGCCAGGTTCGAGTCCCAGCTGGGTCAAGTAGCCATTGTGCCCATGATAACTTCAGTTCACCGTCGAAAAAGCCTACAGTGGGCACGCCAGCGTCAAAATTGGACCATGAATTATTGGAAGAAAGTCGTCTGGTCCGATGAATCTCATCTCCTGTTGCACCATATGGACACCCGGGTACGTGCGTGTCGTTTACCTGGGGAAGTGTTGGCACTAGGATGCACCATGCGACGAAAACAAACTGGTGGAGGAAGTGTAATGCTTTGGGCCATGTTCTGCTGGGAAACCCTGGTCAAGGTGCAGGGTGGCTCAGTCAGTAACGCGCCAGTCATAATCTGCAGTTACCAGATTCGAGTCCCAGCTGGGTCAGCATTGAGATTTATCTCTACAGAACTCCCCGCCCTCCCCAGTCAGTAGGGGACACCGGTGGGCTTGGAAAAGCTGCCGTCCCACGGATGGGACGTTAAGCCGTGGACCCGTGTGCGGAGAGCCATACCCTTTGCATGTTAAAGAACACGCTGGATGGCCTTGACGGGAGACTACCATATGTCTCTCGACAGCTGTTCCAGTGGGTTCCCTCCCCCAACCTTCTCCGAGTCTTCGGGGTCCCTGTGGCCTGGTCATTTAACCCATTTTGTGTAAAAAAAGTACCGCTCAGAGGTAAAACAACCCAACCCTGGATTCAGTCATTCATGTGCAGGAAACTATGACGTCTACCACCTTCCTAAACATCATTGCAGAACACGTACACTATTTCATGGCAACGGTATTCTCCTCTAGTAGTGTGTCTTCTTTCAGCAGGATAATGCGCCATGCCAAACTGCCCGAATTGTTCGAGAATGGTTCGCAGAACGTGAGGAAGACTTTCGGGTATTGCCCTGGCCTCCAAATTCCCCAGATATCAATCGAACCGAGCATCTGTAGTTTGTGTTGGAATAGCATATCCGATCTGCGGCGTCTCAACCGTAACTTACAACAGTTAAAAGATCTGCTGGTAACGTGATGGTACCAGATACCACAAGACACATTTAGAAATCTTATAGCATCCATGCCTCGCCGGGTAAGAACTGTGTTGGCGGCACGTGGAGGACCAGTATCATATTAGGCAGGTGGTCATAGTGTTTTGGCTCTTCGATGTATATAACGAAAAATATTTTTAGTCTCATAGTTGGTAATGTAGTAAACAAAGATAAACTAATCAACATTATTTTAAAAGTATGGCAAAAAAAAAAGTACCTAAAACAAGCATTTAAAAGAAATTTTGTTAAAAACATTCATGTCTCTTGGGGGGGAAAATCCCTATTCCATGAGAAGAAACTGAAATAATAGCGAAAAAAATCGGACAGAATCCACTTAACAAATGAATAGTAAGTGATAAGCGAGAGAGAATAGACCACTTCAGGAACTTACATGAATTTTGGTGTTATCTATCACAGAAGTTCATACATATATAGCAATGGAGTCAAAATAATAGCATCATTTGAAGGTCATTAAAAACCTGTACTTCACTTTAGAAATGGGCAAATTCATTAGAAATTAATATCGTTAAAGCTTTATGTAATCAACGGAGAAAGAGAGGGGCCCATAAAGGAGACAGTCAACTTTGTCCATTACAAACATGGAGATTTGCCAGGACGTGTAGCCATGCAAGACATGAAGCGAACTTTGATTTCATTTCTCCTTCAAATGCTATCGCAGATTATTTCGGTCTTATTACGTCTTTTCCTGTGTGACGTACCGCGATTTTCGTAACACGTTGCATGCACGAATAAAACAATTTGGACAAAGTTGGAAGTTAAAATGTTTGTTGAACAATGCTGAGGAAAAATTCTGTACGCATATCGTAATAAAAAGCTGAAGGAAATAATAGTTGTTTGCTGACATTATAATACTTTCAAATTATTTTCCCTTCCTCATGTATTCGGTCTTTTCTGATAGTTTACCAATTCTTTTTAAGGACCAGACATCCTCACTTCTACTTAGCGTATTAAACCGACAGGCTCCTGTCAGACCTATGTGGCAAGCAGCTGCTTGAGGAGGTATTTATTTATTTTTTATAATACTCTTAAATTATTTTCCCTTTTCTTCCCCATGCATTCGGTCTTTTCTGATAGTTTACCAATTCTTTTCAAATTTGGATGAAAGTCCGAATTAAAATAAAGTTGCCACATTATACAAATGGTGGATCAACGACACCCGCAAAGGTTATGAGATGTACATTCAACACTTCAGTCATAAATTAACGCCAATTGAAGTGTTCTTGCCTCAGATTCTTATTACGGCAAAGAGATAAAATTACCAAACTCCATTTATTACGGAATATGACTCGTGCTCCAATACAGCTTCAAACAGTGGCGAATTACAGCAGAAGAGCTCGCCTGTAGCCTCAACATTCATGGCGACCTCAAAACTCGATTTTTTTTCATACTTTTATTTGGTAAAATATTTCAGAATCAATATAATCTATGTACACACACACATCTCGTGTTTTTACTTAAGTTAATACAAAAAACACTATAAAGAAGTTTTTGGTTTTTTGTTCATAAGTCATTTATTTTTCAAAATAAAATTATTACATCTTGCGAATGGAAAAAGAAATTCAATTTATGTAGCTTCCTTTAATTTAATGAAATGCATAGATAGAAAATTTAATGTAACACATATTAATGAAATGCATAGATAAAAAATTTAATATAACATTAAATTTTCTATCTATGCATTTCATTAATTCAATTTATTTAGCTTCCTTTAATTTCCTTTTTTCATTCGTAAGATGTAATAATAATAATAATTTTTATTCATATTCATGTTAGTTATACAAAAGTTTAAACAAATGACCCGCAAAGCATCTGCTTATGTGCAGGAGAGAAGAATAATAACGTTGCATGAAAATATATAAGATATAATTTAAAACAATGTCGTCGAATTATGTAAATTTCAGTGGAAGCTCCATTGTGGTGGTTCAAATTTTTATATTGATTTTAGTGCCTAGAAGAAAATTTTAAGTCTTATTTTTGATTTCCTTTAATTTATTTAATAAAATAATTTCCCTTGGTAATTGATTGAACACGTAAGGTACTGCCTTGTACATTTCCCACAATTGTTTAATATTTTTGGAAGTTGTATTTTTCCCATGAGAGATTTTAGATTTAAATTGATTGTCAAAAAATATTTTAAAGTGATGTTGTATTTGTAAAGGTTGTGAAAAGAAAGTATGCCTAGACAATTTAGTCTTTCTTCGCTATGATGAAATGAATTTCTTAGGTTGTATGGGATTATATTTTCAGCAATGATGATTGAATAGTTTCTATTTTCTTTATATTTGTGAGGTTAGTTGAGCCGTATATTGTTAAACCATAAGTCAATATAGATTCACAGACAGCTTTGTAAACCAAAATACATGTATGTGTGCTTGCAACAAATTGTAGTTTGTAAAGTTTAGATGCACATAGATGCAATTTCCCTGCTAACTTTCCAATATGTGTATTCCATCGGAAGGTTGTGTCCATGTAAAGTCCAAGATATTCATGGCTCTCAACACGCTCAATAACCTCACAGTCGCAGCAGTCAGGGTCATGAGTTATGTTGTGAGGACACAAGGGTTCGTGGTTTTTAATTGCATAAGATGAAAGATCATAATATCCTGCTGAACGAAAGCTCATCCATTTGGTTTTTCCTGAGTTTATGTAAATATGATTAATGTGAGACGTTAATAATTTTATTAAAATCATCCTGTGTATCTCGGACTGCGTTTCCTATATTGTGATTCACGTTAACCAAGGAGGTGTCATCAGCATTATATATAAGGAGAGCCCTTCAGTTTAAGGTTAGCTAGATCATTAATATAAATAATGAATAAGAGCGGACCTAAAATGAACATTGTGGGACACCAATGTACATTGTTCTCTTCTCACTAAAAACTCCATTAATTTTAGTTACATGCACTCTGTTTTTGAAATAATTTTCAAACCATTTAAGGGTAATACCTCGGACACCATAGGTATACACTTTTTTAAGTAAAATATCGTGATCGAACGTATCAAATGCCTTACGAAAGTCCACAGAGATAGCAGCTGCTTCCTTTCCGTTGTTTAAAGTTCCGTTAATGACGTCAGGAAACTCCGTTAAAAGTGTAATTGTAATTTTACCGTTTTGGAAACCATATTGCTTTTCATTAATAAAGTTATGTTTTTTCAAGAAATTGGCTAGAACATTAGCTACATATCTTTTAAGGATTTTGTGAAGAATGGATAAGATGGCAATGGGCCTATACAGTTAGTGCAATCGGATTTAGTTCCCCTTTTGTAAACTGGCCTTAAAATAGCAATTTTGAGTTTATTAGGGATGTTTCCTGTAGATATGCTTTCATTGATAAAGTTCGTCACGAGATCAGATAAAGTAGATTAAAGCATGCAAAATCTTATGTGTACCTGGATCGCATCCACATGATTTTCTTTCATTTAAGTCACTTAAGATTTTGAAAGTTTCTTGTTTTGAGATGGGAGGAATAAAAATTGAGGGAATAGAAGGTTGGATATGTTTAGGAACTGTAGAGAGATTCTGTATGAGGTTCTCGTCTCCAAGATTGGCAATAATGTCTGCAAAGGTGTTGTTAAATTTCTCTGCTGCTTGAGTTTCAGACGTACCTTGTGGCATATTCTTCACGATAAAATCGTCAATGGCAGTTTTAGGTTTATTGTTGATAATTTGGTTGAGTTCCCAATTTTGCTTTGGATTATTTTTACAAGACACAAATTGTTTGAAGTAATATTTTTTTCTTTTCCTGCCTAATAAGGGACGTGACTGTGTTTTTTTAAGTTTGTGTATTAATTTAAAATTTCTGTTTCTCTTGTTATTTTTATAATCAATCCAAGCCGAGTCTCTTTTTCTTATTAAGTTTATTATTTCCTGATTTATCCAGTCTTTGCTACAATTGCGTTGTTTAATTTTTGAGCCTTCCGATAGTTTATTAATTTTGTTATTGTTAAATCGCCGTATTTTTTTTATGAATGCTTCATAAAGTATGTCTATTGGTTCTGAATTTTGTGTTTCGTTTCCAGTGCCTCTGTCCAGCCACAGTTTGTTAGGCTTATTTCTTTGTTAAAATTACTGTCTTGCTTTTAGTGTAATTGGACGAATTCCCAAGTTTTTTCCCCGCAAGTTGACGCAATTAAGTAGTGGTCTGCTATCCTACTGCAAAAAATCATTGAATTTGTGTCGAATTTAATGTCAACTCGGACGTTAATGTGATCAATGCATGTCTGAGAGAGAGAGAGAGTCATCAATTATGTCTTCCCTGGTGATACCAATAATGATAGGTGAGAAACCAAATTCGGTTAGCAACTCTATGTATTTGGCAACTCCGTGATTTTTGATATTTTTGATATCTAAATTAAAGTCTCCAACTAGTATTTGATTGCGATGTTTATCAGTTGTTTGTAACAGTTTTTGAGGTTAGAAAGAAAAGTGTTAATGTCCGAGCTTGGTGATCTGTAAATAGCAAGTAAATTGAAAGTTAAATTACTCTTGTAGATATTTATATTCAGAGTTTCAGCAGTAATCACAAGCGAAGGTATCGTTCTGACTAATAAATGTGTCGCGGAAGAAAAGTAGAATCCCATGTTCAAAACGGACCAGGAATTCTCGTAAAAAGTTTATTTAAATTTTCTAAATTGAACAATGGAGCGTCCGTGCTGAAGATGCTAGTTTCTGTCAATATGATAATATCTAAAAATTTCAAAATATCTTTAAGATAAACACAGAGAGTATCCCAGTTTTGTTTTCAAACTTCGAAGTTCACATGTAGAAAGCTTAGATGTTCATCAGATTCATAACACAATTTACTAGTCAAGAACCATTTCTTAACTTCTTTAGAGCCGCACAAAACATTTTCGTTGTGATCAAATGTGGTAAGTCGTCAAAATGAAAAGTCGCCATGGCAAAACAAATATGGTGGAGCACATAAGTAAGATATTTCCCGTTTAAATTCATCGAAATTCGTGAGCATATCAATTCGAATTATAATTCTTGAAGATTGAGTATCCCATCCTCTCGGACAGTTGGGGCCTCCCGAACTTCTTGCGCCCTGGTCCTTCAGATATCATTTTGGAGCCAATGGCAAATCAAGGTGACTTCCATTATACTGTTGCAGACAGAAAGCTTGATCGGATTTTACTGCAGTGATAATAGTGAAATCCACCAAATATAATGGCTGCAAAGTTATTTGAAAAATAGTCTGCTTTGGTGCAAAAGGACAAACACTCGAGTAAGCCAGCAGGGAAAGTCTATGGGTACACGACTAAAAAATTTTCACTTGACGACAACAATGTCTATCTTGACATGTTGCAGCTGAAAACACTTTTACCTAAAACAAATAATAATGGATACAGAATTTGTGTACCAAGACTACATTTATGTTTCAGTAAACCGCTTCCAGTGAATATCCTTTACAAATCGAATAAGAATTCAAGGTGTAAAGCGTCGAAGATATAAAACAAATGTAGTTCCAATACAAAGACAACAACCGCTTTCGATAAAAATCAATTGACTGTCTGTTCCGAAAGAAATGATTCGGTTACAACTGTAAGAGCATATCAAAAGAAGCAGCAAAAAAGTATTTTCAAACTCGACTTAAGAGACAAACATGTTCATTAGTACGAATACTCTGTTTTAAAGACAAACAATCCAACTTTCTCATAGTAAAAAGAACGTTCCAGAACAAGTCACGTGGATTGTTTTTAAGTCCCTTGAATCTGTAGAGGCATGTCTCCTAATATATTTACACCTCCCATTAAATCTGGCTTATCCGCAGCAGAACTCGCTACCAGATATTTTTGCTTCGCCTCTGTAAAACGAACCCAAGGAACGTGTGATACACCTTAGTAGATTTTTTCTTTTATCGCTTACTCTTCGCTAGAATCAGTTCCGGACACTGCAGTGTAGAGTTTTGATTTTTGATAATCACTTTACTAAAAGAATTTCCAGAAGAAATTAAGAGAAATTTGAATATCAACGATGCAGAATGCCCAATTAGCAAATATTTATAATTCAATTAACCAGGGTTGAGATGTTTATCTTTAGGTTGGGTTGTTTTACCTCTGAGCGGCACTTTTTTGCACACAATGGGCTAAATGGCCAGGTCACATGGACACATGGTCACATCCAGCGTGTTCTTTAACGTGCACAGGGTATGGCTCTCCCGCACACGGGGCCACGGCTTAACGTCCCATCCGACGGACGGCGGTCTTTCCAAGCCCATCGGTGTCCCCCTACTGACCGTGGGCTGGGCGGGGAATTTTGCGGAGATAAATCTCAACGCTGACCCAGATGGGACTCGAACCTGGGAACTACAGATTACGAGCCTGACGCGCTACCGACTGAGCCACCCCCGCCCCTTTTATCTTTAGATATAATTTTCCATTTACATAACACCATGGGCTAAATGGCTAAGCAGCTAAGATTGGGTTGCTTTACTTATAAGCGGTACTTTAATGAACAAAATAGACTAAATGGTCAGGTCACAATGACCCGAGGGGACGGAGAAGGGCTCCCACCGGACAGCTGCTAGGAGATAGTGGAAGCCTCCCATCAAGGTCATCCAACGTGTTCTATAAGATGCACCGAGTATGGCTCTTCTACACGGGTCTTCGGCTAACTAAGCATTTAAGGTTAACAAGAAGAAAACACTAATCAACCATTAGGAGCAGATAGGTGTTATACATATATTAAACAATTTTTTTAACTAATTTTACCCCTCTCCCCGCCATAATATGCTATGCTTCTTTTTAATTCTTTGATTTTTGTACGCTTCACACTTTATTCTACGTTTATATATCTAAAGTATAGTCTCCAATTAAACAGAATTGTAATCTTAGATAAATTTTTTAAATAAATTAATAAATTAAAAATATACCTATCATCGTGTATGCGCCCTAAAAAAGCAAAAAAATAAACCTAAAGCATATCGATGATGCAATCAGTCATAGAATTAGTATTCACTTCAAAGGTAGATAGGACTCCGATTTACCAACAAGATTTCAGTCGCTCTATTACCTTTGAGGTTAATAAGAATTCACTGAGTGATTGCACCATCGATATGCTTTAGGTTTATTTTCTACTTTTTAGGGCGCATATAGGAAAAAAGGTATTTTAGTAATAAAGAAAAAATAAAAATAAAATTTTTTAAAAATACCATAATCTTATTATCAAATAAAAATCATTTGATATGGTGACTCAAACATCGACCACATTTTTCTTCTCTTTTGCAGTCGTTTTTGAGGTAGTCAATGACTTTGGAAACTTCAGAAGCTTTGAGATAAAACTCTTTAATATCGATCTCCGCCCTCACTTTTATTAAGGGGGAGAGAATGGTAGGGATAGAATTCGAAATAGTTTACGATGGTCATTATATGAGCTTTCATTTGACACCTAATTCGTAACTGTAGGCCACCGCGCTCTGAAGATAGAAGTAGAACGACTTTCACATTTCCTGTTTTTTAGTGTGACACACTGTCCACGTCTAAAAGCTTTCATTTGATATACAACTTGTTAATTTCGGCACTCGCGTCTGGAGATATAGAGGAACAATAGTTTTCATAATCCCCTTTTTTAGGGCAGGAAGAAAGCACGGGAGTTAATTTTTTTTTTATAGCTTACAACACTCCCCGCGTTACAAGCTTTCATTTGACACATAAATCAGTAAATTTGTCCATCGCGTTAGAAAATTATGGTGGAACAACTGTTTTGACAAACACACAAACCGATAAACTGACAAATGTCAAGCGTAAAAGCAATAGGAAGGTAGGTAAAATCATTTTGCATATCTATATTAATACTGTTTTACCTTAGGTAACACCAACTCTGTTAACTGAATTTTTCGTATTCAGATGGTATTTGGAACTATTTCCCCTAATCCGAATGTTTTGTTTCACTTCTACATCCAATAGTTTTTAATTTTTTGTCCCGCATATCTCATTTGTGATAAACCTACCATAGCCACATCTGATTATGTTCAGAAAGAAATGCAGTTACAGATGAGAAAGAATCCACCAAAGTGAATCGTGGAAATCCACCAAATATACCTATAAAGTATAGTCAAATGTAATGGTTACTACTTCCCTTGATCAGAAAGAATTACAGAGTACTGTAATTTCTTTCTGATCAAGGAGAAAATAAATGGCCCTATATTGCGTGAAAGATTGTACCTGTCTAGAGACAAATACATCGTCCTCCATTACCGGATTTTTCTTGCGTACCTGCGACTAAGAAACACTGCTCTGCAACACGCCATAGTCTTTGTACTCTCACAGTAGATTTTTTCGATGGCAGATATGAGCATACATTTCGAGACACAATGATAGTGAGGTGTATGCATCGTTCACTTTCTACTGGTGGCAGACTCCTAACATTTCTAAATGAACATAAAATGATGCTCCAGCAAGCAAATGTTAGCCACCACTCAGCGCCTTCGGTGTAGTTAAATAAAAATTCTTACTTTTTAAAAGAGCTTGAAAATCTTTCAATATTCAGTGGCCTTCATAATTGTAGTCTTTCCGCTTAAAGTACATTTTAAAAAGTAGAGTGTGAAGGGAATATTACAAAGAGGAAATCATCTTCTCATTGAAAAAGCTAAACTTCTATCCATGGCATCCTTTACTTAAGCATATGAAATTAACTACAGTACATTTAAAAACTTTATGTAGTACAAGATTCCAATCTCATATCGATCAGAAATATAGTCATTTACAAAAGGCAGAAACTGCGATTGCTGTGTGTAACAAAGCCCAAGGAAAATATTACTCACCAATCCGCAATAGTTGTTGCTACAAGTTGTACCGCAGTAGAACAGAAAACAAAACCACGATATATCCCCGCCAAACACCTTTTAGTGTTTTTTTACACAATTTTGCATTTCGTCTTCCTCGTGAAAACTAGTTTTCGTTTGTATACGAAAAATATCAACATCAAAGATCAAACTATTTTACCCTGAAGTGTTAAATCTTCAGGAAGTGAATATTTACTTGCAGTAGAAAAAACAAATTTCCCTGTGTACGAATAGGGCGGTCAGAAACATAACCTTTAAGAAAATATTGGATGTCACAAGAACATGTCTGAACATATAAACGCCGAAACTTCCTGCCGAAGAGATTATTTTCACATATCACAGCCAGACACCTGGTACTTGAGGGAAAAATAGACTTTTTGCCGTCTAAATTTTCCAACAACCTACATTCTCAAAATGTTTGTTAGGCAAACAAGCAATTGAAGATCGTTGAAGAAATTTATTACAGTACATATGCTGTAGTTTAGCTTTAATCAACTCAATGAAATGTTATTTGCAGCAGAGGATATGCAAACATTAGCGATAAAGTAATGACTCAGATTTCAGAATTAGTAATTGACAGTTACAATTAAAACGAAAGGATAGCTTCGCACCATCCCCTAGAAAATGCGGGGAATCGGCCATAACTATTTTTAAAGCACTTATGATTGATTGTCCGTCACCGCCTTCAAACAAAGCGTTACTTGAGAAAGATGTCATTTCTTTCGAAAAGGAAAGCTGGGTCCTGCAACATCGGCTTAGACTATCGATCTGGTTTCTTACTGCACCTTTTTGTAATTTTACACAGAGGGTCTAGGTTCTGACGAAATTATAATGTCGAATACCTCTGGGTACTTTCCCACTAATGTTTGCATATTATTTTACCTCTGAACAGCGCTTTTGTGCACACAATATGCTAACAAAGGGATCCGAGAAAAATGGGGAAGGGGATCCACTATTAATATCGACTCTCGCGTAGACAGCTGTTAGGAGACAGATGGAAGCCTTCCATCAAAGCCATCCAAGCATGTTCTATATCTCGCATAGGTATACCTTAACGTCCTATCCGAGAGACGGTGGCCCCTTTCTCACCGAGGTCAGAACGGGGGTCAGCATAGAAAATTTCAGAAACAGACCAGATTGAGACTCGAATCTGGAAACGTCAGATTATAAGCCTGGAGCGTTACAACTAGTCCCCGCCTCTATATGTATAATGAAACAGTTGAAAAGCAAAATTACCAGGCGTTGTTCGGGTCTCGATATAACTCAGAGTGTAGACAGGCGTATCCGTAAAGGGTGTGCGAACATTTGCTCACATATGTTGGAAGAAATTTTTTGGTTTTCCATAATCTGTATAGGGGTCCTCAACGTGGGGTACGCAGTAAATGTTTTTGGGGTACGCCGTGAGCTCAAAAGTCGATAGATATATGTTATATATATATATGTTTTATTTTATTCCCATTGTTATGCTATAACTATAGTTTTATCTATCCAAGGGGTACGCCAGTTACATACACATTTCCAGGGGGTACGTGAAGCATAAAAGGTTGAGAACCACTGATCTAATACATATCATCGGTGGCAGACGTTTTTAATTCCCCATAATTCATCACATACTCTACCTATCGGTCCCGAATTTGGTGTATTGGTCACACTTAGTTCTGGCTCCCTATGGGGGGGGGGGGGTCATAGATAGGGCACCCAAGTGCGGTGGGTCGAAACTGAACACGCTGCAGCTGTCCGAAATTTCTGGGGGCTCTGCCATCGCCTACCTTATGAATGGAGAGTCGAAAGTTATGGAATAGTAAGTACTCGTTACACCAAGTTATCAATAGAGACGTTTCGCGACTAACTTTTAGGGGTGGTCGTATATTGGAGTCAGACTTCTGTGATAAGCAGCTGCTTGAGATGGTATTTATTTTAATTTATTGCCAATCAGGCACTATACTAGACTTCGATATATAAACACTAGGCTTGGAGCTCATAAAATTAAAGATGTCAAACAAACAGTCACTCATCTATCTTTCTAGACAGTCACAGCAAGGACCACCAAACTTCCTTGGAGTCGAATCCCTGACAGCACACTAAGTTAAGGCGAGATGAAGCTGTAGACGAAGTTTGTTGGTCCTTACTCTTACTGTCTAGAAAGATATCAGATGAGTGACTGTTTGTTCGACATCTTTAATTTTATGAGCTCCAAGCCTAGGGTTTATATATGGAAGTCTACTATAGTGCTTGACTGGCAATAAACAAAAATAAATAAATACCCCTCAAGAAGCTGCTTGCCACAGAGGTCCGACAGGAGCTTGTCAGTTTATATGCCATAGTAGAAGGTCTGAGATGATGGCAGGACCTCAGCAGAAAAACCACACATACATCCATGCCTTACCCGGTGCTCGAACCCAGTTCCCTTAGATCAGTAGCCAAGCATGCTAACCACTCGGCCACTAACAAAAGTTAAAACAGAAAAACCCGAAGGTGCCACAAGGGCAAATTAGTCACACAAATTTTTTATTATATATGCTCACAAAAATTAGGGGATATTTCTTCGCTTCATATTCATTTTGAAATATTGGGTTGGGTTGTTTTACCTCTGAGCGGCACTTTTTTGCACACCAAGGGCTAAATGGCCAGGTCACATGGACCCCGAAGGCTCAGAGAAGGTTGGGGGAGGGGACCCACTGGAACAGCTGTTGGGAGACAGATGGTAGCCTCCCGTCAAGGCCATCCAGCGTGTTCTTTAACGTGCACAGGGTATGGCTCTCCCGCACACGGGGCCACGGCTTAACGTCCCATCCGACGGACGGCGGCCTTTCCAAGCCCATCGGTGTCCCCTACTGACCGTGGGCAGGGCGGGGAATTTTGCGGAAATAAATCTCAACGCTGACCCAGCTGGGACTCGAACCTGGGAACTACAGATTACGAGCCTGGCGCGCTACCGACTGAGCCACCCCCGCCCCATTTTGAAATATCCCCTAATTTTTGTGAGCAATATATATCTAGATGAATAAAAATATTTAACAATACAACGTTTACTTCGGACTTGAAAGAGTCGCTCATATAGATGTTAATTAGTTTTAAGGAAACCTTTCTTGAACCAATGTGATAAGAACCTACCGGCTGAGCAAACGGCCGTCGATCAGGCTTGTTTTTTACGTATTCTTTATTTTTAATAAATGGCTCTTTGCATTTAAAATGGTGTTACCCACAAACTTTCAGTTTCTACTAATATTTCTAATATTGTTTGCTCCAAATATCATCAATATTTTAGTTCTGTCATAAAATGGTTGCAATTAAGAACTATATATATATAGAAATGCATGTTGCTAATCATTTATGTCTTATAATGATGCTTCAGAGAAATATTTTCTCTAAAACGGGCTAGGGGCCGCAGCCGACTCGATAAACTGAACCTATCTCTACTATCCAATGTCTGTACATCGTTATCATACACATTATGAAGTCTCAGTTCGCTACCCGGCTCGTGATACATTTGTCCTAATTTGAATGAAATTACTATAATGATCTAAAACCTATATCATGATCTACAGTTTCTAAATCTGATAAGTGACTATTTCAAGTTTAATTTCTATAGTTTTTATGTCCCATTGTGTGATCAGAAAAAAAAAAGGAAAGCGGACCGAATCTGGAAGAGCGAAAAGGAGGGGGGAGAGAGGGGGGGGTTGGGTTGTTTTACCTCTGAGCGGCACTTTTTTGCACACCATGGGCTAAATGGCCAGGTCACATGGACCCCGAAGGCTCAGAGAAGGTTGGGGGAGGGGACCCACTGGAACAGCTGTTGGGAGACAGATGGTAGCCTCCCGTCAAGGCCCTCCAGCGTGTTCTTTAATGTGCACAGGGTATGGCACTCCCGTACACGGGGCCACGGCTTAACGTCCCATCCGACGGACGGCGGCCTTTCCAAGCCGATCGGTATCCCCTACTGACCGTGGGCAGGGCGGAGAATTTTGCGGAGATAAATCTCAACGCTGACCCAGCTGGGACTCGAACCTGGGAACTACAGATTACAAGCCTGGCGCGCTACCGACTGAGCCACCCCCGCCCCAGGGGGGGGGGAGAGGGAAGCGTGCCACTGACAAGAGCTACGCGTGCCACAGGTCGGCCTCCACGTGGTTTATCAGTACGCATATGAATGTACTGATAGTGCACTCACATCACGTAAAAAAATTCCCTTAAAAAGCAGTATACCATTTTCTACTGATAAGAATTTCAACAGTGATAAAAAACTGTTCTGGAATAAAGAGGTTGCAACGGCTACCTCCACAACACATTCATCAACAAACTTCCTTACCAAAACACCTCTTCGTCCTTCTATCGTTCGGTGTGGGTTAACGTTATCGCGCTTCTTTATCTTCGGTGTCGCAAGTCTCTATTGTGATGCTGATATTTATACGATTGCCAACAGCACTAGCGTGTGGGAAGCATAAAGCCACGGGTTACATGCATTTCAAACACGGCTGTCATTGCAAGTCATTCATTATCAGGGAGAGAAACCGCAATCGGATTTTAGACCTAGGATCTAACTAAAGCCACTAAATCATTGTGCTCGGACCGGCGAAAAGAACAAGTGAAAAATTCGTTCGTTTCAACGGAATTATGAACAGCAGTCTTTTTTTCTTTAATGAACATTAAATGTCGAAAAAATAGTTAATAATCGAGGTAAAGAAACTCGGAAAGGTCATGAAAATTTCATTAAGATAATAAGATTAGCCGAGATTATTTCGGAATGAACGAAACACATGTTTTTGACCAGAAAACGGCGAAACAGCCAGAAATACTGCACCAACATAGTTCACCATAAAACAAATATCGCATGTATTGATACTCGTTTTGTACAGAACTCAATAATACAGAATTACAGATTTAGTATTACCCATTTCTTTCATACCGAAGAAGATTTCAAACATTCGCGATATAAAATAAACGTAATGTTGATTTTAGTTTTTCCGATTTGGAGGAAGAATAAATCATCATCATCATCCTCAAGCAGCCATGGGCTACGGAGGTCCAACCAGACCGTGCAATTTAGTTCTCCAAGCAAGTCTATCCTGAGCTACATCTACTGCATCTGGCCACTGCACACCAATTCTAACAAGGTCCTGTTTGACATTGTCCGCCCACCGCATCCTAGGTCTCCCCTTCTTTCTGAGGCCTTTAGGCACACTGTTCATAACCCTATTCGCCAATCTATAATTATTCATACGGGCAACATGGCCAAACCAACGGAGTCTCTCTCTGCACAATATGCTGCTTAAAGGAGGTTGCAAACTCCTTTGCCTAACCTCATCATTAGTTACAAAGTTGAACCCCTAATGCCCGAGATACTGCGTAAGCATCTGGAATCAAAAGCATCTAGTTTCCTGTTATCTTGTTTACAAAGTGTCCACGTTTCACTACCATAACTAACCCTAGAAAGAACCAAACTATTATACAGTCTAAATTTAGTCTTTGGGTGTATACGCCTATTTCTCCACATTCTCCAAAGATTCTTAAAAGTCCCGGTAGCAATCCCTATTCGTCTCTTAATCTCATGCCGCACATCACCATTATCTGTTACATAGCTCCCAAGAAAATTAAACTGTGACACCTGCTCAAGACTGCAACCATTCAGATTAACTGAATCACAACCTGCCTGACCAATTTTCATCACTTTAGTTTTCTCTCTGTTTATAACCAAACCTACTCTACTACCAGTCTCATCAACAGCTCTAATGAAAGAGTTCATCTCATCAACATCATTTGCCAAAAGGGCTAAATCATCAGCATAATCTAAACCACAAATTTTTCGTATCTCCAGTCCATTTAAGACCAAAATCTTTCCCTTGAAGTGAATTTCGCATAACATAATCAATAACCAAGCTAAAGAGAAAAGGAGACAAAATGCACCCTTGTCGAACACCAGAAGTAATGCTAAACCAATTGCTACAAGCCTTACCAACTCTCACACACGACTCAGTGTTATTATAGAGAGCTTTCATTATGTTAACTAACTTGTCTGGTATACCATATGATCTCACAATCAACCACAAATTATGACGATCAACAGAGTCGAAAGCCTTTTTGAAATCAACAAAGCTAGCAACCAAAGGTTTCTGAAACTCTAAACATTTCTCAAGAATCTGCCTAAGTGAAAATATCTGATCCACACATCCCCTACCACTTCTGAATCCACATTGCTCATCACGCAATTGACTGTCAACCAGATTCTTAATTCTATTAAGCACAATCATGGAAAGAACTTTACCTGGAACATAGAGCAGGCTGATACCCCTATAGTTATCACAAGAACTGCGATCAACTTTTTTGAAAATACGGATAACAATAGCTCTGGTAAAATCCTTAGGAACCATGTCTTTATCATAAAAGATATTCAGAATTTCAGTCATCCAAGTGGTAACTGAAACACTCCCAGCTCTAAGCATTTCCGTAGTAATTTCATCTACCCCTGGGGATTTATGTAGTTTAAGTTTAGAAACAGCCAAAATAACTTCAGATTGTGTTAAAGGGCCAACATTAAAACCACCAATGCATCTATCATCATTGCAAACAATGGGAGTAGAACTAACTACATTGTTTAGAACATCACTGAAATGCTCAGCCCACCTAGCCATGACAGAATCCTCCCCTTCTATAATCTTACCTTGTTTATCCTTCAATCCTTGTATACCTGTCCGTTTTCTACCACACAAAACATTAACTATCTGGTACAGCTCTCTGCTGTTGTGCTGTCTAACAGCTTCCTCGGCTTTGTCAGCCCAAACCATCAAGCCAAAGATTTTTATCAACAGCTAACTGATCTTTTACACGTTTATTAAGTTCTCTGTAATGCTTTCTATTAGGACTAGTAGGGTATTGATTAAGGACATTCCTGCAGTTCTTTCTTTCCGAAATACGCTCAAGTGCCTTAGCACTCAGATAATTCTGTCTCTTCTGCTCCTTTTTTCCTAAAAGAGTACTGTTAGTGTCCAAAAAAGCCTGTTTAAAATGATCCCATTCTTCCTCAACTTCAGTAGTAAGCAAACCATGACTGTCATAATGACTAAGTAACCTATCATGGTAAGCTTTGGCTATAACTGGATCTTTCAGAGCTTCAGTATTAAAAGTAATTTTTTAACCCTAGCACAACACTTTTTAAGTTTAATTTGCAACACACTTTTAACAAGGTAATGGTCAGATCCAATTTAGCTCCCCTATATGCCCTGGTATTCCTAACAGAACTAGCCCATTTGCTGTTAATTAATATGTAATCAATCATATTCTTATGCAGCCCATCGGGTGAAACCCATGTGTACTTATGTATGTCAGGTGTTTGTAATAGGTGTTAGTTATTCTGAATCCATTGAGTTTACTTACCTGTAGGAGACGTTGCCCATTGCAGCTACCAATACCAAAAGGGCCTATTACTCCTCCCCAAAGGTCAGAGTCAGTACCAACTTTGGCATTGAAGTCACTAAGAACAAGAGTAATATCTCCTTTCTTGACAGAATTCAAAATATCCTGAAGTTGTTCATAAAACCTATACTTCTCATCCTCATCGGCATCCTCAGTGGGGGCATAACAGCAGATAACATTCAAGTCTTTAACGCTTGTCTGAAATTTTGCTGTAAGAAACCTTTCATTAATGCACTCATATCCTAGAAGAGCATCACTAGCGTGTCTGCTGAGAAGCAGACCCACGCCTTGGTGATGCTTATTGTCATCCCTCCCTGAAAAGAGAAATTTAAGATTATTTTTAAGAATCTGACCTTTATCTGTCCATCTGGTCTCTTGCAAGCCGAGAATATCTAAATTATAATGATGGAATTCTTGTGTGAGGACATCAAGAGAAAAAGCTCTGTGCAGAGTCCTCACATTCCAACTACCTATGGAGAGAAAATGGTTAGTGGGATGTTTAAAGAAACTACGTTTATTGAGAGAGGGAATGCCGACAATATCAAACAGCCCCCTAATCGCAGACATGGGGCAAAGACCCGTTCCCCCACTACTAAAGGCTGAAGCCATCTACACTGGAAAACTTCCTCCAATGTAGAATTTGACGATGCCAATAGAAGCAAAGAGTTCAGGTGCCTGCGATGACTTCTGCTCAGGATTATCCACCAGCTGATAAACATATCCTGAGAATCTATTCACTTGGGGCTGTCAACCCACAAACAAACAGAAAACACAGCGGAAGATTTTCCCTCCACAGAAGCCCACCAGTGCAGCAAAATCAGGATCCATAATCAAGCTCAGAGCCATATATCTGTCCAGTCCAGTGGGTTTATATGGTCAGCACCAGAACCCTGTGTGGTTGACCACTCCTCAGCAGAGTAGAAAAAAAAAAGAAAAGTAGCCACAGTTGTCCAAGATCAGTAGGCCACATTAATCTGGCAGCCCTCCATTTCCGTTCACTTCCACAAGAGAATATCTCTTTTGAAATGTACTAACGGCCTGCACCACGAGAAGGCGGGGTCGGACATTAGGTGCTAGGCCTGGCCGGTTCTATGCATCATCACAGGGGATTGGTGCATAGCTCTCCTTCCAGTGACTACCTAGCTACCATTTACAGACTGAAGAATAAATTCATATGTCAAATTACTCGACGCTGATCAACAAAACATATATGGAGGGCAGCATATGTTTCGGGAGACTTCTAGATTATGCGAATGGGAAGACACATTCATATCTCCATAACTTTTCAAATCTTTTACGGGAAAACGGTCACTGGAAATAATCTCACTAAAATCTCTAAATCTGAATTTTCAACAATATCCGTTAAATATTTAAAGAATTAAAGAAGGTCATTTGTTTTCTTATACAGGGTGTTTCCAAAAGGTCAAGTCATACTTTGGGAACGTGTTCTACTGTGCATAGCGATAAAAGTTCCTACAAACTTTGGTCAGAAATGCTTTTCTTCCGGTAGCTTTCCGGTGCTTTTCTTCCGGTATAGCACATTTTGAGAGTGCAAGATGTCTGCTAAAACGGTACGATGCTAGTAAATTTTCATCATTCGCATGCCTGACGGCATATGCAGATGTATGCAAATAATGGAGAAAATCCCATCACTGCTGGGTGGTATCGGTATCTCCTGGGTCCTATGCTCCTGTCAACACATCCTACAACAAAAGGCCGTACAACTAAAACATGACGGTGGCATACATAATCCTGAAAATCTAGCCATGTCATATTTATTTCTATTACTGGTATATATTAATACTAATCTTTATAGTAAAATTTATTTACAAATATATCATTTTTAGAAGAAAAATAATTTGCATCTATAAGCATTATCATAATGCTAATACATACGAATAATTTATTTCCTAAATAATGTATATTTATAAACAAACATTAGTATAAAGATTAGTATTAAAATTACCAGTAGTAATAATAATAATTGAAAAAAATATATATGTCTGGATTTTAGGGTTACCTATGCTGACGTCATAACTTAGTTGTACGGCCATTCTATTATAGGAGGTGTTGATCCTGCCCGTTTGATTCGCAGATGTGAACCAACTGCATGGCCTACACGCTTTCCAGATTTCAAGGGTTGGGTTGTTTTACCTCTGAGCGGCACTTTTTTGCACACCATGGGCTAAATGGCCAGGTCACATGGACCCCGAAGGCTCAGAGAAGATTGGGGGAGGGGAGCCACTGGAACAGCTGTTGGGAGACAGATGGTAGCCTCCCGTCAAGGCCATCCAGCGTGTTCTTTAACGTGCACATGGTATGGCTCTCCCGCACACGGAGCCACGGCTTAACGTCCCATCCGACGGACGGCGGCCTTTCCAAGCCCATCGGTGCCCCCTACTGACCGTGGATAGGGCAGGGAATTTTGCGGAGATAAATCTCAACGCTGACCCAGCTGGGACCCGAACCTCCCGATTTGAAACCATTGGAATTCTTATGGGGGCACGTTACGGCCGATGTTTACGCTACCTCAGTTCCTAATACAGAAGCTCTCCGCGAACGGATCGTGGATGGTTGTCAAAGAATCCAGAACACTCCGGGGTACATCGAGTTCAACAGTCGATGAGAAGACACTGCGAGGCCTGTATTGCTGCTCAGGGAGACCATTTCGTACAGTTCCTCTGATGTACTTATTTGTTCTCATTGCTCATTTACAGTGGGTTGTAATAACTGGAATTAAAACTAATTAACTTCACAGATTTTTTTTTTACTTGCACTCTCCAAACGTGCTGTAACTCTGAAAGGAAACGTTTCTGACCTAATGTTAATAGGAACCTTTTTTTTTTCATCACTATGCGCAGTTGAACACGTTCCCAAAGTTTGACTAGACCTTTTGGCAACACCCTGCATATGATGGTTTTTTCATGTTTCTTATACGTATGAAAGTGTTTAGTACGAAAGTAACAGTTGTGTCTGCTGTTTAATGTTAAAGATCTGATAACTCTTTAAATTTATAAAACGGGGGCATTTTCTCACCATTAATAAATTTAAATTTCAGAAACACATTCTCTCTTTTGTAAGTGGCGATTTTTAATTCTGATTTTAGATGTTTAGGAGGATTATGACACACTGTTGAAAACGTATTTCACGAGATTTGAAATCTTCATTTATCTCCAGTGAGATTAAAAACATTTTCATAATTAGGGAACTTTTTGACTTTCCATTAACATAACATGAAAATGTCCCAATATACATGTTTAACTACAGTTAGCTGTGTTTAATTTACCGAAATAAATTCAAAGCATGTCAAGGTCTAAAAAAACGCTTTTTCAAACTTAACGTATGAATTCCACAGAAATTACAGAGCAACAACAGATGTCAACTCTTAATAGTGGGGGCGGGGGTGGCTCAGTCGGTAGCGCGCCAGGCTCGTAATCTGTAGTTCCCGGGTTCGAGTCCCAGCTGGGTGAGCGTTGATATTTATCTCCGCAAAATTCCCCGCCCTGTCCACGGTCAGTAGGGGACACCGATGGACTTGGAAAGGCCGCCGTCCGTCGGATGGGACGTTAAGCCGTGGCCCCGTGTGCGGGAGAGCCATACCCTATGCACGTTAAAGAACACGCTGGATGGCCTTGACTGTATGCTACCATCTTTCTCCCAACAGCTGTTCCAGTGGGTCACCTCCCCCAACCTTCTCTGAGCCTTCGGGGTACTTGTGACCTGGCCAATTAGCCCATGGTGTGCAAAAAAATGCCGCTCAGAGGTAAAACAACCCAACGTTAAAGAACACGCTGGATGGCCTTGACGGGAGGCTACCATCTGTCTCCCAACAGCTGTTCCAGTGGGTCCCCTCCCCCAACCTTCTCTGAGCCTTCGGGGTCCATGTGACCTGGCCATTTAGCCCATGGTGTGCAAAAAAGTGCCGCTCTGAGGTGAAACAACCCAACTCTTAATAGTGACTATGGCAATACCTGTCACAGTAAAAACTAATAATTTTGAATATCAGCACCAGTTGTTTCATTTTTGGGCGGAAATTTTTCGCACACGATGAGCTAAATGATCAGGTCACAAGGACACCAATGGCTCAAAAGATTGTAATACGGGGGGGGGGGGGGGGTCCAAGGCTATTCGCCTTGTCGATGGCGGTTTTGGTTACACTCGCTTAAATAGAAGTGACTTATTTGCCCAAAGAAGGAAAAGTTTGATTACACACAATCTTGAATCCCGCATCTAATGCAAAGCCATATAAAGTTCATTTTTACACTCAAGCCTGGTAGAAAGCAAACCATACCTTGTAATGGTTCCTAGTCTTGAATTGTTGACACCTACTTTGTAGTATCAACAGGAACTATGGATTGGCTTGCACTATTAATATTATTACACTATTATTATCCCTATTAACAATCACAAGCGCATGGAAATTTCTTGCTGCAAGCAAGGCCAACTTTTTCTGTGCGCTCTCACTATTTTAGTTATTCTGTATTTCATTGAGCTTGCTTGTCCCTGTGAAGTATGTTTAATTTTTCTCTTTTACTTTAAGCCATAATTGAATTTTGGCTCCTAAATAAAAAGTCTCTTCACGTGGTAAAGCAATAATCACTCAAGGTTAAGACTCTGGGTGATGGCTCGGTGGCGCAATGGTATAGCGTTGGTGCGCTGGCATTGCGACTACCGGGATCTGGGTTCGAGGTTCAGAGTGGCATGGTTGTGTACTCGTGTATGTGTTTGTATGTTGTATGAAACATCAGGACAAGCATAATAGAGCTTGTAGATCATGATAGCTCTCCATTCGTGGTGAAGGGGAGTAAGTGCTTCCTCTTCTTTTAAAACAGGTTACAATGAAATAAGGTTATAATCTTAATTTTAGCGTTTTAATGCAGAATTTACTGTATATTAATTTTACTTTAATATTTTCTCGAATTGTGACTAACAATTCCTGATATTTTTGACTATTATATATACAGTAAATATACTCATATATACGAAGATTTGTTTATCGCATACATATGCATAGGAATTTTACTCTCAAGCGACTCCATTGCGAAAGAAATCTTATTTCCGTATGTGTTTTTCAAGATCTTTCTTATTTACATGAGAGATCTATTGGCTTAATGTCTCTACTAAACTTGACTCACAGGGGCGGGGGTGGCTCAGTCGGTAGCGCGCCAGGCTCGTAATCTGTAGTTCCCAGGTTCGAGTCCCAGCTGGGTCAGCGTTGAGATTTATCTCCGCAAAATTCTCCGCCCTGCCCACGGTCAGTAGGGGACACCGATGGGCTTGGAAAGGCCGCCGTCCGTCGGATGGGACGTTAAGCCGTGGCCCCGTGTGCGGGAGAGCCATACCCTGTGCACGTTAAAGAACACGCTGGATGGCCTTGACGGGAGGCTACCATCTGTCTCCCAACAGCTGTTCCAGTGGGTATCCTCCCCCAACCTTCTCTGAGCCCTCGGGGTCCTTGTGATCTGGCCATTTAGCCCATGGTGTGCAAAAAAGTGCCGCTCAGAGGTAAAACAACCCAACTTGATTCACACAACAGCTAATATGCTCATTAAGAAAACCAGGCACTTGGTATCTCTTGGTTAGATATAACATCACACACTTTACCTTACATAAACATAAATACTTGAGCACAGCTTTAGTTCACTCCCCCACCGATACAATAAAGTCACGCACTCCCTGAATGCTAACACTAGACTTTAAATATGTTGGCTCCCAGGGTCAACGTCCCACTCTCCTTCCGACCCGTTCGGCTGTTGAGGGAGAAGTGTCCCTCTCTTCGCTCACCCCTTCGCACAAACGCTGCAGATCTCATTAGGGTGCTTCTATTCATAACACCTTGCGGTGTCCGGTCTGAGTTCTGCAATCCGGCATACCCTTGGCATGTCATACGTGCAGCACATGGCTCTCGCCTCATCAAATGTAGAATCAGGGGGATGCGTGCAATGTCCAAGATGGGAACATCCTTGACAGTGTTATCCCGCAATCGTGCATCTTCACTTTAATATTATCTCACAAAGTGTTCGATTTGCGGTTCGATGGTTTGTCGACCGCGGCCTTCTTAAGGAAAGTAATCCACAACATTGGCAACGGTTCGCTGTAATCAATGCTTAGGTGTGCAAAGTTAACAGCTCATCTGCAAGTTTTGGTAAATTCAAAGCATGCAGCCAGGAAGTTTGCTCTTGCGGTCTGCGCAAAATTGAAAGAATGGCAATTTGAATACTTTCAGAGATTCCTTTCGTTACGGTCTTTTAAATAATTGAATGTTAAATTTTAAAGCATAGATCATGAGGGACAGATAGATCGATGATTGAACACTTGTAAATTTTACAAAAGGATACTTAACGAGTATAACTGAAAGTCTATATTTTGTAAAATTTGATCTGGGACTCTTTATCAATATATGGGGCAGGGGTGGCTAGGTCGGTAGCGCACCAGGCTCGTAATCTGTTGTTCCCAGGTTCGAGTCCCAGCTGGGTCAGCGTTGAGATTTATCTCCGCAAAATTCCCCCGCCCTGCCCAAGGTCAGAGGGGACACCGATTGGTTTGGAAAGGCCGCCGTCCGTCGGATGGAACGTAAAGCCATGGCCCCGTATACGGGAGAGCCATAATCTGTGCACGTTAAAGAACACGCTGGATAGCCTTGACGGGAGGCTACCATCTGGCTCCCAAGAGCTGTTCCAGTGGGTCTCCTCCGCCAACCTTCTGAGCCTTCGAGGTCCATATGACCTGGGAATTTAGCCCATGCTGTGCAAAAAAGTGCCGCTCAGAGGTAAAACAACCCAACCTTTATAAGTATAATGAAACTACTTGAATACATTAGCTGCGGCAGAGCGACTCGTTTGTCTACCCATCACTAAGTCGCTTTTTTCTTTAAATACATATTAATAACATTAGTCGATTTTACACCGTATGTAATATATTCAATGCCTGAGCATGGTAGCCTCGCTTTCAAGGTATGGGATCCCTTTTTCATAGTAGCCTCCCTTTCTAAATAATGAAAGGAGAGGCTACCATGCCTGAGCATGGTAGCCTCTCCTTTCATTATTTAGTCATGCCTAATTATCCTTTTTTATTTAGTCATGCCTTCATTATCCTTTCATTGAATATGTAATATATTCAATGCCTAAATAATAGCCTGTGCTTGAATTGTATCCGGATAATAGCGCAGAATTTGCAAATAGTGGCCGGGTCTCAGATAGCGATGCCAGCGTTAGTTTCGATGTGCGGATATCCTTTTCGTGAAAAAAGAATTTTAGTTACTTTAGGAAAGTGTCCGATATCACACGGAAAGATTTTTTGAAATTTTTATATAAAAAAAAGAAATTTTATTCAATTTATGTAATAATATGTTCACAAATTTAAAATAGCTCAGCGTAATAATTGTGAGGATGTCATGTATGCAGTTTTCGTTTACTTTATAGTAGCCGGATACGTAAGAAATTGCAGCCCGGGCTACTTTTCGAATGTCAAGGTATTATTTGTAATATGTGTGAAAACAAAAAAGAGTTCATTTTTTATTTTAACAGTCATAGGTGACTTTGTGGTACAATTTAATTTCCTTCCTTACTGCGACACGAGTCATCCCTCATATTAGGAGAAAAAAATCATTTTATTTTGATCGTTGAAAAATTATTAATAATAGTCACTCCATATCACCCATATCAATGGGCACATTTCTGAACGAAAACAGAAAAATTATATCTTCTTTGAAAATATTTCAATTTTTTTATTTTGTAGTTTTTTTTAGGATAAAAAAAGAGAACATTGTTACAGCAGAAATTATTACTTTGCAATTAAAGGCAACTTTAAATTTATAAATATCTAATTTCGGTTGGCATTTCGTGCTAAGGGGCGGGGGTGGTTCAGTCGGTAGCGCGCCAGGCTCGTAATCTGCAGTTTCCAGGTTCGAATCCCAGCTGGGTCAGCGTTGAGACTTATCTCCGCAAAACTCCCCGCCCTGCCCACGGTCAGTAGGGGACACCGATGGGCTTGGAAAGGTCGCCGTCCGTCGGATGGTACGTTATGCCGTGGCCCCGTGTGCGGGAGAGCCATACCCTGTGCACGTTAAAGAACACGCTGGATGGCCTTGAAGGGAGGCTACCATCTGTCTCCCAACAGCTATTCCAGTGGGTCCCCTCCCCCAACCTTCTCTGAGCCTTCGGGGTCCATGTGACCTGGCCATTTAGCCCATGGTGTGCAAAAAAGTGCCGCTCAGAGGTAAAACAACCCATTTTGTGCTAAAGAATTCACGGGTAATTCGTCTTGCTCTTATCATAACATCTTCACACTGTGTGACATAATGTCACCAAATCCGAGTATCATTTTACTATTAAATAGGATTAGTAGATCAAAATTCAAACTATTTCAACACGAGTCAGAGACTTGTGACACACTCTAGAGAAGTTACCAGCGAGTCACATGGCTTCGTGACTGCACATGGGGGGGGGGATCTTTGAAATCACTGTTGCACCTAAGAAAGGGAGGGATATCCGTCCCTCATGTTAGACATTTCAAAACATTCAAATTCTAAACTTATTCAATCTATGGAATTTAGAATTAGATCATCTATTTTAATAAAATGAGCAGTACCATATTGTTTAATCAATCTATATAGTGAGTGCACATAATTAAAAAAAGCAATGAAATTCAACAGTCGTACAAAATGGGGAATAGTAAATGGTAAGTAATCTATGGGCAACAAAAAGTTACATATGGGTGAAGATGTAATTTCAAAATTTCCGTGTCCATTTTACGCACCGAACGAGAGATCACCCTTATCAATGGGTATATTTCTGTTTAGAATGTTTCTCTTCTAAACGGCATTATGTTTTCGCACAAAATAAACTAAATATGCCAGGACCAAGGGTTCAAAAGCTGGGTAAGGAAAGCTACTGAACAGGTGTTAGGAGACAAATGGTTATCTTTTAACAAAGTCATCAAGTGTATTCTCTGTGCGCATGTCATGGCTAACCTAAACACAAGAGTCCACGGATTAAAGCCCAATCCAATGGATAGAAAGGAGACTGACCTTTCCAAACCCAGTCTTCTTGCTCACGAAAGGATGTCAGCAATGAAATTTTCAACACAGGAACACTTAAGTACTTGAACATGATAAAACAACAGAAAACGTGGCGACAGAAATCAGAGTCGTTATCAATTTACATGTATCTGAAGTATTCCTGTTTAGACGTCACAGCTTGAAATTCCATGTTTATAGGGTTGTAAATGATATTATTCATTAAATGTTGATTTTGAATAATTAACATTTCACCTCTCATCTGTGAACATTAAAATATTACACTTTAATAAAATGATAATCATATTCATTTTAAGCTTTAATGTTTACATCATACTAATCGTGTTTTTTCTCTTCTCTACTTAAGGATATAATTTAAATTTCAGATTCTAAAAAAGTGAGAGGAAGCGGGATTTTATGCTGCTAAAAACACCCTAAACAATCTGCTTAATAAGTGTTGTACGACAAGCAAAATCGCTCATCACGCACACAATGAACCTGGAGAGCAAGACACATTAGCTCTGTGTTTAGTTTAACAACAGCAAAAGGTTTCTACAGCGAGGTTTTGGCAAAATGTCAAATGCGACGGCAACTGTTTCGTGCAGCGATGCATATAGGCATTGAATACGGTCACCCCGCTATCGATCCACGATACCTCTTCCAGCAGCAGGTGAACGCCAGCGGCTGCGACCGGATTGAATAACGGATCTTTCTTTGCTACTGCAAAGCTGGCTCGACGGCAGAGACGCCAACTTCCATCTCTAGACAAGAGACTGAATTTCAAAACGTGATGCAGTTGAAGCTAAACTAACGATCGCTTAAAATAGCTCCTTTCCCAAGAGGTTTCCTCAATAATTTCAGTATTGAATACACATTAACAAGAGAATGGAACTAAATCTAGGAAGAATTTTCTACACCATAATAGTTGTTTTTCACCGTCTCTGTAAAATCACGAAATGTAGCCTAATCAGGCATATGAACATTGGCTAAAAGTATGTTTCTCATTTGAATTCTATAGACAAGATATATTGAGTTTGGTTGGGTTGTTTTACCTATGATCGCACTTTTCTGCACACAATGGTCTAAATGGCCAGGTCATAAGGACTTCAAGGGCTCAGAGATGGAAGGGGATTCACTGGAGAGCTGTTAGGAGACAAATGAAAATCTTTCGTCCAGACCATATAGTTTCCTTTTAACGTGCACAGAGTACGGCTGTCCTGCACACTCGCCCGTAATTTTAATGCTGGTGACGGGAGTAATGTGTCACAACACACAGTCCATCCTGCTGAAAATGGGGCTGCATAACCGCAGGCAGCTCCTAGTGCTCATGCTAACCTCGGTTCACCGTCGAAAGCCTCTACAATGGACATGCGAGCATCAAAACTGGTTGGGTTGTTTTACCTCTGAGCGGCACTTTTTTGCACACCATGGGCTAAATGGCCAGGTCACATGGACCTCGAAGGCTCAGAGAAGGTTGGTGAAGGGGACCCACTGGAACAGCTGTTGGGAGACAGATGGTAGCCTCCCGTCAAGGCCATCCAGCGTGTTCTTTAACGTGCACAGGGTATGGCCCTCCCGCACACGGTGCCACGGCTTAACGTCCCATCCGACGGACGGCGGCTTTTCCAAGCCCATCGGTGTCCCCTACTGACCGTGGGCAGGGCGGGGAATTTTGCGGAGATAAATCTCAACGCTGACCCAGCTGGGACTCGAACCTGGGAAGTACAGATTACGAGCATGGCGCGCTACCGACTGAGCCACCCCCGCCCCCATCAAAACTGGACCTTGAATGATTGAAAGAAGGTCGTCTGGTCCGATGAATCTCGTTTCCTGTTGCATCATGCGGAAGGCCGGGTACGTATGCGTCGTTTACGGGAAGTGTTGGCACCAGGATGCACCCTGGGTCCAGTCATTCATGTGCAGGAAACTATGACGGCTACCTAAACATCATTGCAGACCAGGTACACCATTTCATGTCAACGATATTCCCTTCTAGTAATGCCTTCTTTCAGCAGGATAATGCTCCATGCCACACTGCCCAGATTGTTCACAAATAGTTCGTGGAACATGAGGAAGACTTCCAGGTGTCCTGGCTTCCAAATTCCCCAGATATCAATCCTATCGAGCATCTGTGATTTGTTTTAGAACAGCATATCCGATCTGCGGCGGCTCAACCACGTAACTTACAAGAGTTAAAGGATCTGTTGGTAACATGTTGGTCATCAGATAGCACAAGACACGATTAGAAATCTTGTAGCGTCTATATCCCGCTGGGTAAGAGCTAAACTGGTAAGAGGACTAACATCATATTAGGCAGGTGGTCATAATGTTTTGGCCCTTCGGTGTATATGTGAAGTCGCCCAAAGATACCCCACCCCAAACCATGAGAACACCACTATAGTAGGTGTCCCGTTCACGATATATGTGGCATGTTCCCTCCATATCAACTGAAGCCACAAATCACTGTGGAGGACAAATATCGATTCCTCCTGAAGAGCACGGACTACCATTGTTCCTGGATTCAATTTATAGATGTTTGCACCAATTTAGACTGTCCCTCCTCTCACATTGGATCAGGGACATGCACCCCACTGGTGGCCAAACGTAAAGGCACACCTCATGAAGTCTTCCGCTTACAGTGTTAATTGTTTCCATTTTTCCGTCCAGTACCTGTACATTATCGAATAGCCATAGCAATGCTAAAGTACGTGTATACGAACTCGGGTTTAACAAAACCATAGTGACTAAAAAATTATATATCTTTGTTTTTATGTGTGGAAGAAAAGGGAAACTTCGGTTTTGGGAGGGGTTTTTTTATGATGAGGATACTACAATTGCACCCAGGCAACGTATGCGACATCACTGTCTAGAGATGAAGCATCCCTGCCACCAAGCCAACTTGCATTAACAACCACCATCATTCACTCCGGTAAATTCCACAGAAGAATAATTTCAAATCAAAATGGAATACTCTATTGTCATAAAGAAGAAGTAAATCTAATTACGGTGAAATGCAGCGCAACCGCAAATTACCTCAAATTACCCCACTCATATGAGTATAGCACACTTTCAGTTATTAGTAACATTAAAAAAGTATATATTTTTAAATCTTCAGCATTTAAATTAAATATAATATGATGTATGCAATTTCTTATTTGCATTTACTTAGAGCCATATAAAAAAACAACGTTTGCTAAACATGATAGTAAAATGTTCTGATAAAATCTTTGCCTCCTTAACATCCTACGTTTATTACTTGTCATTTAAACGAAACAGTAATTTGTATTTAATATTGAAATATACACTGCTGGTCATTAAAAGTGCAACACGAGGAAAGACAAGAGATATCAAAGCCACATTTAATGAATATATAGCTTATGTTACAAGGATCAAATGATTACAAATACAACTCGGTTAGACTTGTGGAATACAAAGAAATCAGTATCTTATGTAGCCACCATGAACGGCAATAACCGCTGGCTACGCGGTCCTGCATTGAGAGGATGAGATGTCAGATGTGTGTTTGGGCAATGTCAGTGCATGCAGTTTCGATACGTAGCCAAAGTTCATCTGTTGTAGCAGCTGTTGATGTCTGGTGTGCTAGTCGTCATGGGCCAGACATGTTCAATTGAGGACAGATCCGGTGAACGCGCAAACTAAGGCACAAGTGTCACATGGTGGCTATTCAGGAATTGTTGGACGATTGTGGTCGGGCATTGTCCTTTTGGTAAATGGCACCAGAGAGCACCTGAAGATAAGATACAGACTACGCTCCAACACCTCAGTGATGTAACGCTGGCTGGTAATGCGTCCGAGGTGCGTGCATGAGTGGAGTTCAGTGGCAGCCCATACCAGAACACCAGGGACCAGACCTGTATGGCGCTGCATCATGCATATCTCACTGAGCCTGTCACCGCGGTACCGCCAGATACGGATTCGTCCATCATGGTGCTGCATACTGAAGCGGGATTCGTCTGAAAAGAAGATGCGATGCCATTCGCATATCCATGCGCGACGTTCTTGGCACCATTGCAGTCGCATACGCCTGTGTTGCTGAGCAATGGTAGCCAAAGCAATGGCCACCTAGCCAGTGGTAAAAGTAGATTTTATTTCTCAGCGGTACGCTTCAATGCATAGCTATGTGTGGAAAATCACACACAGACGATCACTCCAGTGAAGTCGCCGTACAGGGGTTAATAAATTGAACTGTGTGGCGACGAAAGTACAGTTCTCTTAGATTTTTCACTTTCCATATATTTTCCGCAAATAGTGAATGATTAAGGGATTTTTAATATGAAATAAATATTAATATATTTAAATACTTGCTGATTCTCTTGTATTCTTGGATTTCAGTCTTATTGAAAAATAATAATAATATGATTTAGATGTTTTTAAAATTATTTAATAATTAAAGAAATTTTTTTAGAAAGGAAAGTTGACGTTTCACTCGTATTGTAATTTTGAATACTCAACTTCCATATTTTAAACTCGGAAGCCAAATATAGCATTTTTTTTTAATAACATTTATCAGAGATTTGGAATAGCCTTTAAAATTTATAATGCTTAATCAATGATTATATGACATAAGGAAATTTTGCCTCTGACTTATCCCCTATAATAGATGCGAAATTGCAGAGTTTCCGCATCCAAATTGAGGTAGGAAAATAGTGACTTTTGTCAAAAAAAGTTACGAGATGATTTTGCTAAGTAAATTCATCTAGATTTCCACTCTTGTCTCGGATACTATAAGTTGGCAATTCCTGCAGTAGAAAAATTAATCATTTCACTTTTAGACGCGATATATGTATTTGTTGGGACGCTTAACTTTATATACGATTTGACCTCAATATAGACCTTGTCTTCACCTTAATGAGAAAAGTTTAGCGAAAAGTTTAGCGACCATAGAGTGAAAATGGCAACTATTAGGTGGCCGTGCGTGCATAGAGTTTGGATACCATCTCCGCCCAATATGCAGAAAACCATTGCATCCTAAACTCTCCTCATCTCTCATGCTTGCTTCTTTACCCCCTTAAGAGTTAGCCGCTAATTGTAAACTACAACGCCACTCTTTTAGTGGACCTGGCAGAATTCTTTCTTTCTCTCCCAACCTTAAATCCACTCTGATAAAAGGTTCCAAGAAAAGTAACTCGCTTTTCTTTAATGCAAAACAGCTGGGCTTTTTCTTTCAGTTCCACAGCATTGTTCGTTAAAGCAGAACCCAAATCATGATATAGCATGATTTGGGTTCTGCTTTAGGAAAGAAATTTTGATATAAAAATGTATTCTTTCTGAATACATTTTTATATCAAATTTATTGTTTGGTGTAATTAAAAAGTTGATAATTTTATCAATGTTTCTAAGGAAAAACATCTTTATCATAAATTGATAATCAAAATTTCTTTTTATTATAACGATTCTGATATTTTGGAATTTGAAACGTTTCGTATCTAATATGTATAATGAAAAAAAAAATTGCCCCCTCAAGCAGCTGCTTGCCACAGAAGTCTGACAGGAACCTGTCAGTAGAAGGTCTGTGAGGATGGCAGGACCTCAGCAGAAAGACATCACAAACATCCATGCCTTACCCGGGGCTCGAACCCAGGTCACGTAGATAAGTAGCCAAGCGCGCTAACCACTGGGCCACAGGACGGCTTAGTATGTATATAAATGCTATAAATTCTGATACTGAAGGTTAAATTCCAAGGGATGCAAATGACGAAAAAAGCATTCGAGAATTAAATTCTTAGTCGATAATATTTTTACACCTCTCAAACAGCTGTTTATCACTGGTCTGATAAGAGCCTGTCGATTTAAGACGTTAGATGACCTATTATGAAGGCGAGATCTCAGCAGAGAGAAAATAACCATACCTATAGGGTCTCAAATCTAGATCCCATAAACTTGAAGCGAAGAGTGTGATTGAAGCTTGATCACAAGGACAATGTCAAACTCAATAAATTTAACAAATGCCAGTTATCAACGACGAAGTCTTTGTTAATCATTTTGAATCATCTGTGGGCCTTATTCTTGAACTATATTCTTTATCACTAGCTATTCATTATTTTAAACTTTTTTTTTTACAGACGACAATTCTGACATGCTGCGGGTCAATACTAACAAATATGCTGAATTCAGTGAAATGATAGTGGTTATAAAAGTCGAAACTGGTAGTTCAGTATAAAGTACTGATAAAATATGAGGAGGATTCATCATTGCAATTGCCTTGAATATGGGCCTTTTTTGGATGTCGAAACTCTCAGACTACAGGTACGTATTAAAAGTCAGATTTTCTAAAAGCATTCATTATTAATATTTAACAACAAACAAAAAAAAACCAAAAAACAATTGGAATATTGTTACTTACAAAGAGAAAATTTATAACAATCTGAAGTTTTCTCTTCAAACTCTATAAACAAATTAACTGCACTGAAATAAAAATCGCTTTCCCCAGTAGCGTTGGGTTGTTTCACCTCTGAGCGGCACTTTTTTGCACACCATGGGCTAAATGGCCAGGTCACATGGACCCCGAAGGCTCAGAGAAGGTTGGGGGAGAGGACCCACTGGAACAGGTGTTAGGAGACAGATGGTAGCATCCCATCAAGGAGATCCAGCGTGTTCTTTAACATGCACAGGGTATGGCTCTCCCGCACACGGGGCCACGGCTTAACGTCCCATCCGACGGACGGCTACCTTTCCAAGCCCATCGGTGTCCCCTACTGACCGTGGGCAGGGCGGGGAATTTTTGCGGAGATGAATCTCAACGCTGACCCAGCTGGGACTCGAACCTGGGAACTACAGATTACGAGCCTGGCGCGCTACCGACTGAGCCACCCCCGCCCCTTCCCCAGTAGCATATTGGCGGCAAGACTCAGGTGGAAAATACATTTTGCAGGGTCTAAAGCTAACCTCATGAGGAGCGACGAGGGCGAAAGTAAAAATTCGATAGGGATATAATACCTTCTATTTAATATTCAAATAAACTTATCTAGAGTTAATAAATATATTTACTTTCTTTTGTTACACTTTATAATTGGATTCAAATAAAAAAATTTAAATTAATATACACCAAAATTCTTTTTTGAAAATCTTCTAAATAATTTCAGTCGTAAAATTTAGGAGTGTGCGCATTCTCTTACTGTGTGTGTATACTCTAAAGACATGTCTGTTTAGAATTCGCAGACGTTTAAGAGATGACGAAACAGACCACCAGTTTTTGAAATGGCTAGGAATGATAACTTAATATTTAAATTTCATAGCAAATATTTCCTGCCTTAAAATTAAGGGAGATGTGCTAAACGAAAATTATGTTTAAAAAAAATGATGTGCCAATTTTTGTGGGACAATAAAATTAAAAGAACGTGTATATTAGTTTTTCTATTATGGTTACTCCAGTAGCATAATGTAAGGTGATTAATTGATAAAACTAATTTTTTAAAATCTGCTTTTCCATGATTTTACATTGAAAAATCCCACCCTCCCCTTCAAACTCATTACTTAAATTTCGGGAAGCATGTGCCTCATTGCCCCCATTAAACTGCCTTCCGTTATTTCCAGAAACGTTTAGAATTTTCAATTCAGCAGCATATAAAAAAATAAATATTGATAAGGAAAATTACAAGTACACGCTGCTTTGGAATGGATTTCAACGTCTAAGTGAGTTCATATCCTTTCTTTGATTTACACCCCGTTTTCCCAGTTCTGCCTCCGGTAGGGATTAAGACCGAACCCAGACAGCTACGGCGGATAGGAACGTGCATTGTCGGTGAACTCTTAACGACTCCGCGAAAGACTGCTTTGGTTGGAGTTACCTTTATCTGTCTAGTTCCGCTGTCTATACACGATTTCCTTGCTAATCGTTCAAAGAGAGAAAGCCCTACTTCCAATTTCTAGCACTCCCCCTTTGGCACTTCCTGTCGGCAGAAATGGAATCTCAAGCATCCGGTTTCTAAACAGCTTGGTATCTAAAAGGTTAAACTGTAGTAATGCAATTAAAAACCGACGAGTTTTTCTTAAAAGGAATAGTCCGCTTTAAAAAAAATAAATTCTTGGTTGAAAAAGCATTAAGGTGAAAAAGAAATCGTTAAGGTAGTCACTACTGAAAAATGTCTTACCGGTACGCCGTACCGGCAAATAATTTCTTACCGGTACGGCGTACCGACCTACTTTCACCACTGCACCTAGCAAAGATGCCCCGATGCTGCAGAAAGCGTTGAACCGTACGTGCCGACACTGTTGATGTGTCACCCTAACTGTTGAGCAAAGGTGTTTGATATGGCTGTACGATCATTCAAAGCCATGTACACGAGATGTTTGTACTCGTTAGTTTGCATGACAGGGCCGTTGAGATCCCTCATGTCGGTGAGTTCGTTCCTCCTGTACTCAATGACACCATATTTTCATCACTGTGGCAGCATTCCGTTCAACACATGCACCGATGTCTCGCTACAATAATCCGCCTTCCCGTAATTCCACAATTCTCCCTCTATCAAAGTCGGAAACTTGGTAGTATTGATGCAGTATTTTTCGACGGGGCATACTTGATCCTTTTGTGCGCAAGAACTGCGAGCAAACACAATCCCAGTACTTTTCACCGGCTCTTTATAATACCACTTACTGGGAGCGTTAGTCATACATGATGTGCGTATGTGCTGCGCTTTGAATCATTTACATGTTCTCCCATGGGCTACCCATCTTGCATATTTCGGGACAATCTGATGAGTTCTTCCTGGTGTTGCACTTTTAATGCCCAGCAGTGTATTTGAAATTATTCGAAAAGTGAATCCATTTAAATCACCATATTTCACAAGTTTTAAAATATGTTCAGAAATAAATGGTCCGAAGGAAGCTCTTATTACTAGAGTAAAACATTTTATTATTCTCTAGAACTTGGTTAAACTGCAGCGAACACAACCTGTAAACTGTTAGAGTCCATGTATAAGGAAGAACATTGTAAGAAACGATAAACAAAAATGCACGCTGCATACGCCTCAAAACCTTCTTTCATACGTGGCCATAGCAACCAGAGATGAGACAGAAAATCCCCACTTCAATCGGACTCCTAAGTATCCTGGTAGATAGTATTTGAAGCTGTTGCAGGCCATCTGTTGACTTCACATCAAAAGCTTCCGTGACGCTATCCTCTTAATGAGCGTTTTCGAGAAAGGTGGCTCACAAAAGAAATGATTTAGCAAGAATTCCCGTCAGCAGTTTTCAACAGACTGAATTTTTAAGATACAAAAACTCCCGACGAGTAAGTATGAGAACACTTCAAGGCGAGGCACATTGATTCTCTACGAACAAAGTAGTGATAAAGATCAAAAGTAGTATGACACAATCTTTTTAAGAATCGGAGAGTTTCACTTATTGAACCCATGTATCTATTAAATCACTAAGGTGACAGTTACAGGAAGAGGCCACCGAATTAATTGAGTTACTACTGAGCGTTTTTTGTCCCCAACAGACTAAATGGCAAGGTCACAAAGATCCCAAGCGCTCAGATGTTACGAAATCCACCAAACAGCAGTTAAAATGACAGATAATTATCAAGTGTGTTCTTCAACTTTCGCAAAACCAATGCTTTATTCCCCATCTGTTATACAGCATTCTTTTAAAACTTATAGGTGCTCCTTTTCTCACCGAGGGCAGAAACAGTGGACAAAATCACAATGCAGGCACAAATGGGACTAATATTGGATTACGAGCCTAGCGAGCTATCGACTGAGAAAACCCGTCCCTTGCCATTCAAAAGAAATCATTCAAATCGAGTGGAAAACCCATTTTATATAGATAGATTTTTTTTTTATTCACTACTCTCAACACCAGTACAGTTCAATACAAAAATTAGAAACAAAACTACCTTTCCCATAGCATAGCTATGGGAAACTTATTACATTTTAATTTCTTCTTTCTTTAAACATATTACATTTTAATTTATTCCTGCAATCTTGTGACAATTTCCTAAAATTTGATTCTATCAAACCAAGGCAGTTAAAGTGAAAATTATTATTATTTATTATTATTAATTATTGTTTTCCTGACACAGTCAGACATCCCTAGAAGCTCACTATTACAGCTACTACAAACCATCTTTGACAGAATAAATTCTTCTAACTACAAAACAGAAAAAAATACTGAACACTGCAAAAGCCGCGTGGACTATGAACCCAAATAAGCCGATCCAACAGGAGACAGTCCTTCGTTTCGTCAGCCACACTTCACGCCACAAGCAGACAAGACATCGTTATTGACTATCTTACTACTATTAAAGCCAAGATGTGTGAAATAGCAATCATCAAGACAATACTCATTACATAGCTGGTTAGAGTATGGGGTTTCAACAGATAGGGTCAACTCCAAACCTACATCTTTGCACGCAACGAACATAAGTTGGGTGGCTTTTTTTTATTTTATGGCTCAAAATCAAGCACAAGAAAAATGTAAAGGTAGATTCAAAATTCTGTACGAATCCATGCCACGAATTCAAAATTCTGCATGAATCCATCCACACAGTCATATGTGAATGTTAATCTCGGAAAATTATGTAATACGACAATTGTAAAAGGGGCATTGAATATCAAATAATCTTTGGTAAAATGTTTTTTAGGATTTTAATAAGTATATAGTGTTTCTCTTTTCCAGATACATATTGTGAATACACTTGCAAACGAATTAAAATATAACAAATATGTAATATTCAGAATATAATTTCTTTAAAGCTTCAATCAGATAAGAGTTTTAAAGGACCCGTCCCATACAAGCATTCATGTCCTACATTATCTTAAATCAAATATTAAGAGAAAGATTCCCCTGCGTGATGATGATGTTCAATCAGAAGTAGGCGAGTATGGTTATAATTAACACCATTAATATATACCAATGACATAATAGCCTCACTTGGCTATTATGAATTACGATTCCCTGTCGGTTTAAAAAGCTCTCTCACTAAGAGTCTACAGTATATAACTTTACATAAAACAGTGTGTAGCAGTTGTCTTAACTGATCAACTTGGCGCAAAATCAAGAATCACGCATAATCCAGCAGAAAGATTGAAATTTTTTTCGCAGTTGTAAAATTCTTTAAGAATATATTTTCCCATTTCTTCCCCTAAATGGACACTAGCAGTCCTAAAAATTCAGGTCGGGTAGCTACCGAACACAATACTCGAAGCACCTGATGTACATAATGGAATAAAACACGGGAAAGCATTATTATTTTTCTTACAAGCCTTGACATTGTTTAAAGTTCGAATGAGTTTGACACTTCGTCCAAGTTGGGGAAACAGGCCAACATTATTATTGCTATCAACATCAAGTCTATGCATACGTTATCGCTAATAACCGGTCAAAAACGTATTCTTTAATCTCCCTTTGTCTGCATACAATGGCTCGACTTGCAAATTATTCTACTGTGACATCTGATTGGACGCCGCCTGTTGAGCGGAAAGTAATAAGATATGAACAATATGGACAGGTCATAAAGTTAACTGCAGGTGCCTCTTTCGAAATTCTGAAATGCAGGGGCAACCGAACCGATTTCTCCTGTACCCAGATTTTGTTCGAAGGAACAAAATCTGGGTACAGAAGAATTCGTTGTGTGCAAGATGTAAGTTGGAGGTAAAACTATTGGGTTCAGAAAACAGTTTATATTGACAATGTAATGCGAAAATAACTATAATAAACAATTTATATTGACAATGATAAGGGTGATTGCAACTACGCTCCCAGCTTTCCAGGAAAGCTAACGAACTTAGCAGCAAAAACACATTGAGTGCCAGGGAAATCAAATAAGTGTAGCTTAAACCTTTATAAAGGAATACAAATAAAAAAGCCTTATAAGAGTTAGTTCACAGAGTAATAAAACCTGCATGTAGCACTTAAACTAGAAATGAGTTCTAGCTCAATTTTTTGACCCCCAGCACCCTTTGGGAAATTTCTTTTATCCGGCACATCACCTAATACAGTGTCTCGCAAACTGTGTGCCGCGGAACAGTAGTGTGCCGCGAGAGATTTTCAAATTGACACTAGATATTCCAAAGATTTCATTTTGACTTGACTTGTGTTATCGACGTGCTTTAATATCGACGTGCTATCGATGTGCTTTAATAAAAATCTTTCAGATTTTATCAACTGGGATATCTGGGTAAGTAGTTATCAAGCTTTTTACAAATTTTGGGATTAATTTTTGATTATTTCAAGCCATAGAATGGACAAATATTTAAAACAAACACCGGGTTATGAATTAAAGAACGAGAGCAAATCTTCAAGTAAAACCAGGCTGATGACTTCAACAAAGCGCAAATATAATAACGATTATACAGAGTTTGCTTTTATTCTTTTTTAGGTGTGCCGCGGAAAAAAAATTAGATTCAGTGTGCCGCGGAAAAAAAATAGATTCCGTGTGCCGCAGAGTAAAAACGTTTGCGAGACACTGACCTAATAAATAAAGACGAAAGTTTATGTTTGCCTGTCCGCCTATGCACTCTGCCACCAGAAAAGTTAGAGGCATTGAACTTTGCATGATTATTCCTTTTACCCAGGGGGATAGTATACGATATGTTTGAACCCGCTGGGTTCAACCAAAACTGGGTGAGTGGGTTCGAATTTCTCGAAAATCCCATAGACTTAACATTAGCGATTAAACATTGGGTCTCTTATGGATTACCAGTTATTCAAGATCACGTGAGGAGTGCCATCCACTACAACTTTAGTGTTTCAGACTTTCCCTAAAGAGGAAAAAAAATATACTGTGGGAAGGGACGAATCGATTGTATAGAGTTTCAGACCTTCTCTAAAAGAGGGGGATAAAAGTTTTACTAATGGAAAGGGCGCAGCAGGTGTGGTAATGGGTTGGGTTGTTTTACCTCTGAGCGGCACTTTTTTGCACACCATGGGCTAAATGGCCAGGTCACATGGACCCCGAAGGCTCAGAGAAGGTTGGGGGAGGGGACCCACTGGAACAGCTGTTGGGAGACAGATGGTAGCCTCCCGTCAAGGCCATCCAGCGTGTTCTTTAACGTGCACAGGGTATGACTCTCCCTCCCACACACGGGGCCACGGCTTAACGTCCCATCCGACGGACGGCGGCCTTTCCAAGCCCATCGGTGTCCCCTACTGACCGTGGGCAGGGCGGGGAATTTTGCGGAGATAAATCTCAATGCTGACCCAGCTGGGACTCGAACCTGGGAACTACAGATTACGAGCCTGGCGCGCTACCGACTGAGCCACCCCCGCCCCCTGCAAGTGTGGTAATGAAACAATAGTAATGTGTATTATGCCAAATGAAAGCTTGCAACGTGTGGAGTGTCATCTACTATATGCTTTCGAGAGTTTCAGACCAGAGCGTCGAGGGTCAATATGCTAGTAAAACATATACAGAAATGCATGTTGCGAATCATTTATCCTTATATTATTCATTAAAATCATTTTATGAAAAATGTAAAAATAATTTTACGGGGGGAGGCAGATCTATTGTTTTCACTGTATTGTTTGTCTAAACATCCCACTTCTTTTTAAAACAGTGGTAAAAAATATTTTTTGCTTGAACTGCTGGTAATAATATTCGCGTTTTTCCAAATCTCCAGGGGCGGGGGTGGCTCAGTCGGTAGCGCGCCAGGCTCGTAATCTGTAATTCCCAGGTTCGAGTCCCAGCTGGGTCAGCGTTGAGATTTATCTCCGCAAAATTCCCCGCCCTGCCCACGGTCAGTAGGGGACACCGATGGGCTTGGAAAGGCCGCCGTCCGTCGGATGGGACGTTAAGCCGTGGCCCCGTGTGCGGGAGAGACATACCCTGTGCACGTTAAAGAACACGCTGGATGGCCTTGACGGGAGACTACCATCTGTCTCCCAACAGCTGTTCCAGTGAGTCCCCTCCCCCAACGTTCTCTGAGCCTTCGGGGTCCATGTGACCTGGCCATTTAGCCCATGGTGTGCAAAAAAGTTTTAAATGGTGTGCAAAAAATATTTAAATGATAGCATTTCAGAGGTTCAAACAGATTACAATAATATTATTAGATGGTTAAATCATAATAAAATCTATTTAAATGAGAAAAAAACAAAACTGATGATTATTCATTCACCAGGATTTCATATTCATCAAAACCTCTTTGTCAAAACTCATAAAATAAATTGCAGAAAAAAGGTTGCTTCGAATTGTGAATCATTATGCAGCTGCCCACTTGTTGAGCAAGTAAATAAAATAAATTACTTAGGAATCATTTTTGATGAATATTTTAGGTGGAATGCCCATATATCCCACATATGTGAAAGCTTGAGAATATCGGCGATAAAAATTCAAAAATTGAAATACGTATTAAATATGGAAACAGGTGTCCTATTTTATAAAGCAATATGCGAATCTATTTTAAATTATGGAATAATTGTGCATGGAACAACTAACTTAACTAACATAAATAAAATAGAAAAACTGCAGTCTATAATAGCTAAAAATATTATTCCGTTTCATTTGCAAAAAATTTATAAAACTTCTATCGATAGATTAAAATTTTTAAATCTTTTGTCCTACAGCAATTTATATAAATATAATGTAATAATTAAAAAATTTTTTGACGAAACTTACAAACTAAAAATTCAACGTAATAAAAATACAAGACTTCAAAAACCAGGGTTATTACAAATTGCCAAATTTTCGAAATAATTACGGGAAACATACCTCCGAATATCAAGTACCACTTATATTTAATGCTATTCCAAAAGAATTACTAAATATAGATTCTTTTAGAAGACTTAAAATGGAATTAAAAAATTATTAGGTATTTTCTAGTTAGCTGATTTTTATGTGTTGTGTTTTGTGGATTTATTTGATGTACACCATTTTTGTGGCTGAATGACCTATGTTAATATAATTTATTCATTTTCCTGCAGATAAGCTATTTAGCTTTGCGGGTCAAAGTGTAAATGTATTTGTATTCTTTACTCTTATGAATAAAAAATATATTCTAAAAAAAAAAAAGAAAACTTTACTGCAAGTCTCTGCTAGAAATTTGTTATTCAGGTGGTAAAGAATGTTGGTTCAAAGAGTTTGCTTTTTGTCTACTTTTTAAAACAGAGCATTCCATATTCTCGGGAGTCGACTGGACTTCCGACTTTCTAGTTCTAATATAGTTTTGAGGCAAAATAATAATTATTTTGATGGAATATTGATTAAAAAACATAATTGCACAGATTAATTCTATGTTCCTAGACTCTCAGACAAATCACCATTATCGACGAGTAGACAAGTATAAATCTATCATCTGCATCAGGCATACAAAATCAGTCACTCGTGTGCATTGCGGTGCCCATGGAGCTGTTGAACATGCTCGCCGATACATCTTTATTAGTTCTCATGACCATAATCGAAATTCCGTTTGCTATTAGAGACAGAGTTATATTTGACGCTAAAAATATACACTAATTATTATTGCCAGTACTATTATATCTTTAAAATGAGTATTTTATAAACTTCCCTTTCACATTGTATGCATTTGTTTAAATATTGAAATTCAACAACCTAAATAATTATGATCATAATAAAAACCAACAATTTCATATCTATTTTTCTTCAGGTACCCCTTTCGCAAAAGTTTTAACCCACCATTAAGTTATTTTATTTAATATTATAGGTATTATACTTGAAAAATAAAAATCAATGTTTCAGACTATTTATTAAAAATACTGGTTTCCATTCCATATTTATATAATGATGTTTCAAAAATACTTAGGTTTTTTAAATAAAATATCGCATTATCCCTCTGGTTACCATTGAAATAAACTGAAAGATTTTTAATTAACCTTATATCACATTTACTTAGATGGACAGAAGTCGCGGAAAATAGCTGGTGCTTACTAGAGGTCCTGTATAGTTAGAGGCTGGCCATCTCAGTGATTGACTGTCATTGGTTGATTGAGTCACGCGGTTTTGGGCGCCATGTTTTGTCGTACCGTGAGAGAAAGCCTATGAGTTAGTGTATGTACCAAGTTAAAACTTCAGTTGTTAAACTTTTATACATGTCTACCACGTTTTTTGTCTATAAAAGCTGTCATATTTTATGAATGCCTCATTGCGCTGCATTTGGGTGTAAAAATTTCACTCAAAGAAATAAATTAATGAATATTTTTTCCGAGAAACTCCTTCAGAAGATGGCAAACGCCTGCAAAAGTGAAACGATCTAATTGAAAACGAACAAATAATTTCTTTTAAGGTTCGTTTGAAAAACGAGCTAATGTTTTCACCCGCCTATGCCAGTATTTGTTCGTCTGTCTGTCCGTCTCTCTGTTAACTGTTGTCTGTCCATCTGTCTTTCCACTTGTCTGTCCGTCTACAGACAATTTTTTTTTACTTTTAGAGCTAAATGAAAAATTCTTTTTGGGTTGGATAGGTGTCGAACAAATATTGTGATTAGCAATTTTGAAAATTTTCAGTAGCTTTTAATAGCGCCCTCTAGCGGTGGGAAAAGATGGAAAATGCTAAAATTTCAAACGAATATTACAAGCAAACTATTCACACTGGAAATCTGAAATTTTGGTAGTCTAGTGCTATGTGGTCAGAAGATTTACAACGGCAACAAGGTTTTGCCATCTTAGCCAAAAGACGGGTGCAAAAATGAAACATTTTTAAGAGATAAACGAAACAATGTTTTTCTTTTTTGTTTTACAGACACTAAAAAAATATTAATGATTTAAACAATATTTGATAATTTCGCATTACCTGTAGACGTTTAAACGTCTATAAATCAATAAATGTTTTTTGTGAAAAAAGCCGGCTTTAGTTCAACAGGTTAGAATGTTCTGGCATGCTTCTGGAGAGCTGTGGGTTCGAATCCCGTATGTCGGCGAATTGTTTTTCCACAAAAATATTAATATTTACGTTTTTCAAATGACATCAGCTGCAATTTCCAGTGTTAGAGAGTGCTAAAGGTGGTAAATAAAGACTCGAAAGGCGACCTCTAGCGGCGGTAGAACTGGAAAATACCAAATCTTTAAATAAATATTGCAAAAGATCTATTTTTGCTAGAAACTTAAGTTTTTGGCTATATAGTGTGTTAATAAGTGTTTTATTAATGTCATCAAGTGGTTTACCCTAATAGTAATGATTTGTCCCATTGATAAAATGCAACCTTTCTGCTTTAAGAGATAAATGGCAAACTTTTTTTGCACATTACAGGCACTAATAAAATATTAATAGTTTATTTTGCCGAAATTTCTACCATAAAGAGATCACTTTAAACATTCGTTAAAAATTTTGCAGTTCCGATATTTAGTGATCTCTAATTGACTACCTTTGAAAATGCGAATTACATTTCATTAGAAACCAACTAAAAAATAGATTTCCAATTATCTCTTAAGACAAAACCGTTCCGTTTCTTCCCTATCTTGGGCTTAGGGTCAACTCATTGTTGTCAATGGAATTTTCACGACTGTCACCATTCCACGACAAAAATTTCAAATATTTAGCATAACTACATCGTTTTCAATATTAGTTTTAAATTTTTGGTATTTTTCCCACTGTTAGAGGGCGCAGTTTTAGCCTTTGGGAAATTCGCAAAATGCAGATTTTAATATTTCCTCAATAACTTACCAACCCGAAAAGAATTTTTAATTTATCTCTAAAAACATACACTTTTCTGTTAAAGCAAAAAGAAAGTTGCATTCACCTCCCCCCGGATCTAAAGGGTTAAGTGATTGTTGCCAATGGTAACTTCGTAATCTTCACATTTCAACACCATAATTTCAAACTTCTAACATAACAGGCTCCTGTCAGACCTCTGTGGCAAGCAGCTGCTTGAGGGGGTATTTATTTATTTATTTATTTAACATAACTACATCGTTTGGAATATTCGTTTGATATTTTGGAATTTTCAACTTTTTCCACCGTTAGAGGGCGCAGTTATAACTTTTGGGAGATTCGAAAAATGCAAATCGTCATATATTATTAATTCCTATCTAACACAAAAAGAATTTTTTATTTATCTGTATAAACAAAAAAGTTCGATGTCTACAGACGATAAGACAACAAAACGAAATTATATCTTTTTTTTTAAAGAAAAAAGAAAAAGAAGTAAAATTTAATTTTCCTTTTTTATCCGTTTTCTAAAGTGCTTCCAATTATGAAAACTGAAATCTGTATCAAATATTGCCTTACCTTTTCATGAATCCATAAGTATTCGTGCAATACCATTCAGCTATGCAAGCTAAACAATCCGAGCGACGACAAAACATGGCGTCCAATTTTTAAATGGCCAACCTCTACCTATATAGGGCCTCTAGTGGTTACGAACTACTGTCTTCCAAACACGTGGTTCTCCTTTTACTCTCAGTATAGAAGAGAGATAACATTGAATGGAAAGAAATGGATTTTCGATATTGGATGTTATTTTTCAAAGAGAATGAAGTTTATTTGCCGTCTTTAACACACTCTAACAGTGGAAGTTCGAATTAATAGATGATTGGGGAAAATGCAAATAGTAATATTTTATTAGTCCGTAACAAAACATAAAATAAATTTTTCATATATCTCATGAATCAGAAATGCTTCCTTTTCCCACTCCCCCCGCCGGGGTTAGAGGTAAATCCTCGCTAATAGTATAAACCTCTTAGACATGATCCTCTACCACCAAAATTTCTAGCAAAAGTTTTTTTTTAATAGAACTGAAAAGAAATAAAATAACATACATGATATTTTAAAATCGAAAAAGGTATCAAAAAACGATGATGAAACTGCAGAAAGTGATCACGTATTTTCAAAGGATACCTAGGATTCAAAGGACATGTTCAGGTATTTACCAGAAGCCTCTACCCCTTCAATCGCCACAAAACGGTAAGAAAGTACTACTACTCGTGCTATATTAATCTAGATTTCGCGTGCAATTGGGAAAAAGTGAATCAAGGTCGCAATGTGCATGCGTGTTATGGTGCTGGCTAAGGAAAACTTGAAGCTCCTAAATCTCCGGCATTATTTACAGACAAAACGCTCAAAATTTTTAAGCGGAAATTGAATGAGTCGAAACAAAAAATTAGCAATGCTTGCTCACGAATTAATAAATTTAAAATCATTAGAATCATGATACCGTACAAATTTTTGAACCACCAAAGAAGAGAAGCCTCGAACTATTAGAGAGGAATCATTCTGTCTGTAGTGAAAGAACATACTTTTATAAAGTGAGAGAACACAAAAACAGATATTTTGTGAATTTTACAAATATACTGTTCACAAAAATTAGGGGATATTTCCAAATGCGTATGAAGCGGTAATATATCCCCTAATTTTTGGGAGCAGTATAAAACAGGTCATGCACAATTGAAAATATGACAGCTAATGTTTAGCCATTCTTACAAAGGTGCGAAAATACTTAAGATTTTCATTGGAATTAGACGAAATGGGAGACATCAACGATATAGCAAAATGTTTTGCATAAATCCAATATTAAAAGATTTATCCAGCGGACTTCGCGTCCTTAACTCACTTCCACATTAAAATATATGAAATATTAGACTTCTCCCAGGGGCGGGGGTGGCTCAGTGGTAGCATACCGGCTCGTAATCTGCAGTTCCCAGGTTCGCGTCCCAGCTGGGTCAGCGTTGAGATTTATCTCCGCAACAATCCCCCGCCCACAGTCAGTAGGGGATACCAATGGGCATGGAAAGGCTGCTGTCTGTCAGATGTACTTTCTAGTTACCGTTAAGCCGTAGTTCCATGTGCGGAAGAGCCATACCATGCGCACGTTAAAAAAACACGCTAGATGGCCTTGATGGGAGGCACCCATTTGTTCCCAACAGCTGTTCCAGTAGGTCCCCTCTCTAACCTTATCTAAGCCTTCGGGTCCCTTGTGACCTGGTCATTTAAGCTCATTGTGTGCAAAAACGTTCTGTTCAGAGGTAAAACACCTAAACCCCCTCCTCACGTCCTAAGCTTTCGTTTGACATACAACTCAATGCAATCCATCCCTGCAAAACTTCCCTTTTTTGGGGGGGAGGAAGGAGAGTTGAGGTATCTCATACCTCAGCTTCATTTTAGATAAAACTCGCGACATTTGTAATTAATTACACATTTCATTTTTAAGGGGGCTTTTTTGGAAATGAAAAAAGTTTCGGAGCCATACCCTAAACCTCGGGGTTATATTGGGGCACGAAATTTGAAACTGCAGATTATTAGGAGCTTGGCGTGGTAACGACTGAAATAATCTCCGCCCCGGTGGGAGCGGGGAAGCTTTACATTAAGTTATGAATTGAGGAAGTTTTACGTTGAATATGGCAATCCTAGCTTTTACTGTTTAGAAGCTTTTTGCCCCTTTTTTGGGGGGAGGCATAACAAAATAAAGACGTAAAGTCATAAAAATCAGGCAAAGTAATGTAAAGGTTTGGTTTGTGACATTCAAGTTATGATAAAAGGAAACTGCATACTGAATTTGCAGATCCTAGCTCATTAAGTACACGATGATGGAATCGACACAAACTCTCCAAAATATATTATAGATCAGTAGGTAGGTAGAGTTTTAGAAGATATTTTGTTGTTCAGTGTAAACAGGAACAAGATCAGAACAACTTTTCCAGTTATTAGACGATTGATTAATGATGATGACTCCTCCAGTTATTGATTGACGTTACATTAGAAGATCTACTAACGGTTACTGTAATGACAGGAAGACAGTGAATTAATGGCTTGCACCCTCGAAGTAGCCCCTAATGTCAGATGAGTAGTGCATCTCCGTAAGCACTAGCTGCAAAGAAAATGCCACTGGAAATGAATAACGTTTTGGACCATGCTGTGAAAATTGTTAACTTCAAAGATGGACCTTTGAATTTTAGAATTTTTCGTGAATTGTGCAATGGGTTGGGTTGTTTTACCTCTGAGCGGCACTTTTTGCACACCATGGGCTAAATGGCCAGGTCACATGGACCCCGAAGGCTCAGAGAAGGTTGGGGGAGGGGACCCACTGGAACAGCTGTTGGGAGACAGATGGTAGCCTCCCGTCAAGGTCATCCAGTGTGTTCTTTAACGTGCACAATGTATGGCTCTTCCGCACACGGGGCCACGGCTTAACGCCCCATCCGATGGACGGCGGCCTTTCCAAGCCTATCGGTGTCCCCTACTGACCGTGGGCAGGGCGGGGAATTTTGCGGAGATAAATCTCAACGCTGACCCAGCTGGGACTCGAACCTGGGAACTACAGATTACGAGCCTGGCGCGTTACCGACTGAGCCACCCCCGCCCCGAATTGTGCAATGAAATAGGCAATGCAAATATACAACTTCTTAAGGATGTACGGTAGTGTGAAGCAGCACTTAAAAGTTTCAATTGCTATCAGCAGTAGAGCTATTTATTATAGACTATTCATTTCGCAAACTGTTTTCCAGTTTCTCCCCGGCTCATGTGATTGGATTACTTTACCGATACTGCAGGAAATATCAGTGACTTTATTGAAGGGTCGACACAAAATGAGAGCAATAGAAAAGAAAATTTCACTTGTTTCTTCATCACTAGAAAAGGATAATTTCGGTGCATTTCCACATTACATTTTATGCCTAAAAAGGCATTATTTTTCCGAGGAAAAAAATATTTGCAAATTGCGTTCTACTGGCGGCTGAAACCAAACAACAAGATACATACAAGTCAACTTCTTGAAGTGATATGTCACCTGATTTTGAAGTTAAGAGTTTGTTGAACTTTCATGCAATAAAATCATTATGATCAAAATTTAGAAGACAGTCCCCGAGTTTTAGAGTCAATGATCTGGAGAGTACCCAGAATTCACAACTTTACTGATATAAAGGCTCCTAGTGGTTAGAACGCGTTGGATTGTTTTACCTATGAGCGACACTATTTTTGCACACAACGGGCTAAATAGCCAGGTCACAATTCCCGAGAGTTTAGAGAATGTTGGGTGGAAAGGAACTCTCTGGGCAGCTGTTAGATGGAAGTCTCCCATCTAAGCCATCCACAAAGTATACTTCAAAGTGCACAGGGTATGAGTTCTCCCGCACACGGGGTAAAGGGTTTTACGTCTCATCCGAAAGACGGCGGCCTCCCCTAGCGCATCAGTGTCCCCTACTGGCCAAGAGCAAGGTGAGGGTTGAGAGGAAATAAATCTCAACGCTGGCACAGGCGAGATTCGAACCTGGGAAATGCAAATTACCCGCCTAGCGTGCTACCGACTAAGCCAAGCCCCCCTATCCCCAGCTCCACTCTCAGAATTAATTATCCTCAAGCCCAAATACAGAAAGCCTGAACTTTTGAAACAACAAATTTATTCACAGCATTAAAAAAATTAAAATTATTATAATACACTTTTTATTATAATTTTAACTGTTATTTCATCATTAAAGCATTTTTTTGTTATCACGCTATCATACAACCCTCTGTGCTTTACAGCAATAGGCAACATAAGAAGGTTCTTTAAATGGTAGGCAAGGAACCTTAACTATTTTCAAACTATTGGCGAAAAGGGACTGGGAACCTATCCTTAAACTAAAAAGTGTAAAACATATGTGTTGCCAATGATGCAATCAGTCCCTATTCCTTTTAATTTAGAAGGGCCTTATATTTTCCGATGGATCAAAAAAGCAAGGCAAAAGTCTTCTTTTAAAGTAAAAGGCAGAAGCTTCCTTTTAAAATTCCCCCTTACAGATTTGAATTTTTGTTCAGAGAAGGAAAAAAAAATCCCTTTAATATATGCTTTATCAAAATTGTTTCATTTCTTATGTTAAAATGAAAGTTATGTAAATAGACCTCACTATGACCGACCTTCTCCGAGTCTTTGGGGCTCAGAGAAGGAGACTCAGTGAACATCTGTTACGAGACAGATGGAAGAATCCCGAAAAGACCAAACAACGTATTCTTTAACGTACATAGGAATGGCTCTTCTACATAGGAGGCCACGGCTTAACGTCTTATCCGACGGTCAGTAACCTTTCCAAGTCCATCGGTGTCCCCTTTCTGGCTGAAGGCAGTATGTGGGTTAGCAGAATTATATCTCAGCGCAGACACAGTTGGGACTCGAACCTGAGAACTCCAGGTTACGAGCCTAGCGCGCTACATAATGAGCCAACTCCTCGTCCCCCTTTTCGGGGTTGTTGGGTTGGGTTGTTTTACCTCTGAGCGGCACTTTTTTGCACACCATGGGCTAAATGGCCAGGTCACATGGACCTCGAAGGCTCAGAGAAGGTTGGGAGAGGGGACCCACTGGAACAGCTGTTGGGAGACAGATGGTAGCCCCCCCGTCAAGGCCATCCAGCGTGTTCTTTAACGTGCACAGGGTATGTCTCTCCCGCAAACGGGACCACAGCTTAACGTCCCATCCGACGGACGGCGGCCTTTCCAAGCCCATCGGTGTCCCCTACTGACCGTGGGCAGGGCGAGGAATTTTGCGGAGATAAATCTCAACGCTGACCCAGCATGGGACTCGAACCTGGGAACTACAGATTACGAGCCTGGCGCGCTACCGACTTAGCCACCCCCGCCCCCCTTTTTCGGGGAAAGAGAAGTGAATAACTTGAGGTCGTCTATGACACATCTTACGTCACAAACTTTCATTTGATGCTATCTCTTTACGATCAGTCAACGAGATGGAAAAGTGTAGAAACCATTTTGACAAATGAAGTGAATAGTAATAGGAATTAACAATAAATAATATATATATATAATTCATCTTTATAACTGTAGCAATATCATTTCATCACCGAACTTTCGAGGATAAAAATCAGTTCCTCTAATTAAAAACTATACATTAACGAAACACTTTTCAAGAAATACGTGCTAGTTATATAAACTCCACTTTACCTTTGTACGCTCAGAGCAACCTTGGATGCTATCTTAAAAGTTTATTTCACTCAATGGCTTCTAACAAGGTCACAGCTTGTGCATCTCTATCAATGAAGTGGTATTCTGATTTAAAAAAAAAACACAATTTGGTGTCTGTTACACCATTAGTCATTGATCTTGAAAGAGCGCGTTGACAGTTTTTTTGACAAGAGTAAATCAGATCGACGTTCGCAGATATGAGTCCATTACCCCTGAAAACGTCTACAGACACTTGTCTTACGTCCTTAGACAAATGTCCTTGTCTAATATTACACGCGTAGCAACCATGGCATGATTAGATACATACTATAACAGAAATTCTATTAAAATTCATTTAAAATCATTAAAAGAATCCAAACTATATCAAATTTATAAAATTACATTTGAGCAAATGATGGTGGATAGTTTCAAATCTGAGAGGCACAATTTTGCACACAATGTACTAAATGGTTAGGTCACAAAGACCCAATGGCTACAAGCAAGTTGAAAATCCACTGGGTTGGGTTGTTTTACCTCTGAGCGGCACTTTTTTGCACACCATGGGCTAAATGGCCAGGTCACAAGGACCCCGAAGGCTCAGAGAAGGTTGGGGAGGGGACCCACTGGAACAGCTGTTGGGAGACAAATGGTAGCCTCCCGTCAAGGCCATCCAGCGTGTTCTTTAACGTGCACAGGGTATGGCTCTCCCGCACACGGAACCACGGCTTAACGTCCCATCCGACGGGGTGCGGCCTTTCCAAGCCCATCGGTGTCCCCTACTGAACGTGGGCAGGGTGGGGAATTTTTGCGGAGATAAATCTCAACGCTGACCCAGCTGGGACTCGAACCTGGGAACTACAGATTACGAGCTTGGCGCGCTACCGACTGACTGAGCCACCCCCGCCCCAGAAGATCCACTGGACAGCTGTTAGGAGACAGATGGTAGACTCCCACAAAGGCCATCCAACGGGTTCTTTAATGTGTAATGGTTATGGGTTCTGCTGTATACAAGGTTTCATCACACGTAAAAGCCCTTCCGACGGACCCCGGCCTTTCCAAGCCTAATACTGTTTCCTTTCTCACAGAAGCAGGGTTAGCGGAGATAAATCTCAACGCTGGGTAGGCGGGACTCGAAAGTAGGAACTGCAGATTACGAGACTAGCGCGCTACTGATTGAGTCAAAAACAAAACGCCAACTTTTGAGGCAAATTTTTCAGATGCATTTCTGGTGTTAAACATTCCAACCCCCCACAAGTTTAAACACAAAACGAATGATGTTAACAAATCGAGGTTTATATGTGGTTATCAAAAGTACTCTCCCGAAAAAATACAAAAATATATTATTTTTGTGGTCCGGTAGAAATACACGAGCACGTTCTCATGTCTCGGTGGTAATTAAAAACTCCACCTCCTCCCTCTTACTCCCGGATTTCAAATTTCTTATGCATCAATGCGTTATTTTATTACGCACTGAACACTTCAGTAATGTAAAATTAAGAATATACTCCTGAAATCCAACGATATTATTAAAAAGCATTTCCAGCGTATTAATACCCAGGTACAGGGTTCGGCAACAAGTCGGTCGCGGAAAACTAATTTTTTCATGTTTTTTATTATCTGAAACTGCTTTTAAATTTCTTTGTGTTTAAGCATCATAGGAAAAAGTGGTCGATCACGAAATCTTCCCCCCTCCCAAGTAGCATGTATGACGATAAAGGTTGCCGACACCTGTTTCCCTCTGTTTCATACGTCCTCCTAAACGTCGACGCTTCATCTTATTGTAACTTAGTGCACTGTAAGGGTTTCGTCCTCATGAGATTAAGCCCTCTCCAAAAGTTGGTGAACGTCTGTTCATTAACAATTTTTCCCCATCAATAACTACTTCATTCGTAACTTTCAACTCTCCATTCATATGGTAGTCGACGGTAGCGCCTCCAGAGATTTCGGACACTTGGAGCGGATTTAATCCCAGCCCACAACAACTAGGAAAACTATCTCTAACTCATACACAGGATGATACAAGTGGGACAACCACACTAAATTTGGGATTGATCGGTCAAGTACCTGCGGAATCACAGGGAGCCGAAGCTTCCGCTACCAGGTAAGTCAGCGTGGACATAAAAGAAACGCGTGTCCATGCACGTTTGCAATATCCCTTTAAGGCTGCTACTTTCAGTCATTACTGCACATTAAGGTCCAAGCAACGCAGTGTAATTCTGCTACTATATTTATACTCTCGGAATACAATTTTTAGAATATGCTTGTAGCTCGGCGCCGGTCCACTGCACAATTGTCGAGAACCACCGATTTAGAAATGGTTATGCCATTTAAAAATGTTACCGAAATATAGATTAAAGAAGCTTGGGATTTAATTCACAAATCCATTTTATTGCCTAGCTTGCTCAGATTCAGTACAGTATCCTCAGTTTCTGGCAGTACTACAATGACAAATGAGGGCTGATACTTGTGAGTTCTTGCCACCTTATTTCTCACTTGCGATATCCAATTTTTTAATTTCTCTCTCCTTTATTACTTTTGCCTTCCTTATCTTCCAGGGGTGGAATTTGGCTGTCTGTAGCGCGCCTGGCTCATAATTTGCATTTCCCAGGTTCGAGTCCCACCTGTGTCAGCATTTATCTTCAATAGTTAAAGCCACCCACTGTATTCACAACGTGTGGAGGAGAGCAATAAACCCTCATCCTGCTCTAAGTCATAAAGGAGACATCAATGGGCTTGGAAAGACCACCGTCAGTCGCAAGAGAAGTTAAGCCGTGACACCGTGTGCAGGAGAGCAATACCCTATGCGTATTAAAGAATACACTGAATGGCTTTGAGTGGGTTCTAACAGCTGTCCAGTGGATCTCTTTCCTTGGGGTTCTTGTGATCTGGCCATTTAGTCCATTGTGTGCGGAAAAAGTGAGGCTCAGAGATAAAGCAACCCTACCCTTAGCTTCCAGTAATGTACTGGTAACTAATATTTCTTAAATCTAATATTTCTTAATTCCATAAACTAATATTTCTTAATTCCATAATGTACTGGTAACTAATATTTATTTCCTAACGTGTCATCACGGCTGAAGCTAGGTAATCAACGATCGAATTCTTTTCCAGATATTAATACTTGAATTAATTATGAAATCCACAGAAATTCTGATTTTTCAACCATCATCTCGTTTGCTAAAATCAACCTTTAACATCTCTGCTTGGAGAGAATGTTCCCCTTCCCTATCCTGGAATCGAGCTGGGACCCCGAAATATTCGGCAAAAGCCGCTGAGTTTCACGCATGGTGCTAAGAGTTAGTGTGCCAGAACCTAAATTAGGGTAAGCTACGTATGCGCTCTTCTAACTCAAATGTGTAACTACATATGATGATTCCACGATATGTGGAATCATCATGTGTGTCTTTTTAATTTATGAAATGTACTGGGGCATCAAGCCACTTGAACGTTTAAATTAATATCCAAAATTACGTGTACCTTGACTTTACTGCAACCACCTGCACGAAATAAATTATTATTATTCCTATTCTTGGCGTCTGAAATGTTTTAACGCCAACTAAGGTCTTCAGAAATTTATCCATCCTCATGGGTAACGATAAAGATTTATACTTAATTGTTCCAAATGACTGATGTGTGCATATCACAATATACAATTTTATTCCAGAGCGATTATACAGGGTGATTCAAAACTTATCGTTCAAATTTCGTGGGGAGGTAGGGAATACGTCAGGAAACCGATTTCTCATAGGAAAGAATGTCCGCAAATGTACGCATGCGTATGTAGAGGGCGCTGTGTACCCAACCAGTGTACAGCTCGCCCGACCACTCCCGCTGTCATCAGTGTACGAGCTGACTTACTAGTCTCGTACACATGGCCATGAAAGACCATGTGTACGAGACCCCCGTCGACAGTGAAATGGACCTTGTTGCACGAATAGTGGCCGCCGCAGGCATTGTCCGTGATATGCCAGTCGTTTTTGAAAATGTTCGGCGGTCAATGCAACGGCGATGTGAATCCTGTGTCTGTGTAAATGGTCGCAATTTTGAGCACCTACTGTGAACCTGTTCTTTACCTTGTTGGAATAAAAGTCACATTCGTTACCACTTAACTGTACTGTTTCCTTGTGTTCATTTTAATTGTCCATTTTGTTCATGTAGATGACGTTTGCGGACATACTTTCCTATGTGAAATCGGTTTCCTGACGTATTCCCTACCTCCCCACGAACTTTGAACGATAAGTTTTGAATCACCCTGTATATTGTTCTCTCTATCGCGTTTTCCAGAAAGACTTTACTGCATAGCGAATTACCACAAGCTGCCTGCGATTTACCAGTTATTGTGCATGTACTTCACCTGATCCAACACGATGCCGACGACTTTACGTTTTAAGTATAAGTCACCAAAATAGAGCTGTCTACTACTACTACTTCAGCCAGATCCACTTTCTGCTAATTTTTGATTCAGTGTCGTTGCTCGAATGCAACTAGAATACAAATGAGTTGCATGCCTGTGGGTAAATGAAGTTGATTCCTGCAGCGATCATCTCATCATGCAGCAAAACAAATGCAGAGAGCAGCTCTTAGAACAGCTTGGAACCTGGAAAGTGTTATTCTTTCCCAATGTACTCCAAGTTCTAATCTCGTGGCATTTTTAAGGGAATTAACCAATTGTGTTTTCACAAGTATTCGTCCAGTTTCCTGTAAATAAGGAGACTACTCTAAAGACTAATCTGGATTTTTTAAGAAAAAAAATTGCAATCCACTGCCAAAAGTTCTTCTAGAGTAGTATTTTTCAAAGCATCTTATGCAAAATTGAGTTGTTTAAAAAAAGTAAATTGATGGTGTTTTTCATGTAGATAGATATGCATTCCTTAGTATGATGTAAAATTTTAATTTTAACAATAGTTTCCAAAACATATCTCAATTACGACGGGACAATTTTTATGAGAAAGTGATACACTCTACTAAAAAGATATAAGGAGAAGAATTTAAGTTTTACACTAACAAGTATCAGTTACTGAAGCCTTTTTTCACTAAAAGGTATATTTTCATGGTAAATTTAAATATAAAAATTTTAAAACGTAAAAGATAGAATATTTGTCGGATGTAGAAATTGAAACTATCTACATTGTTGGAATTTTGGTCTGAAGATTAAAAAACATTAACGCTGCACTTCCATATGCTATGCGAGAAGAAACAAAAAAAAGTATGCACATTAAAATATACGCCCAACTGTAAATACTTGGAAAATGCGGAAAAAAAAATCTTAACTTTTTTACGTATTCTCTTACTTTTAGATTTCGTCATCGTAAGAAATAGATATTAAAGTTTTTATTTCGGATAAACTAAATACAAAGGAGCATCACTAAGATGATGTGTTGTTTAATCTATAAAAGTACACTTTTGTGAATACAATATGTTAAATGGGCAAATTACAATCATCCAAAAGGCTCAGAACTAAGTAGGGAAATTTGTTTTCATTGTCCTCGTTTCAGTGCATGCCTAGGCTGGTTTCATATTGATCGCATTTACTTAGTTTACTGGAAGACTGTTAGTGGAGAAATTCTTCACGCAGGTACAGAGGGGACTCGAACCTGAGAGAAGCAGATTGCAAAATTTGCTCGCTATCGGCCGAGTCAACTCTGCCCTAAGTATGTTGGGCAAAAAGAATGCAAAAGAATGCATTCCATTTAAACAAACTGAACGTAACCCATGTTAATCAATTGCCTTCCGTCATGACCATCCGTGCTGAATTCTTTAACGTGCACAGGGTGTAACGGTTCAACGTCTCATTCTGCACCCTTTCCAATCCAATCAGAATATTCCTCGGCGAGGGTTAGCGAGAAAAATCTCAAGTCAGGCACAATGAGAACTCGAATCTGAAAAAAAAAATTAAAAGAGTCTGGCGTACTACTCACTGAGCCACTCTAGTAGGCACCAATGATTTAGTTAAACCACAAACTCAAAGCAATCAATATAAAACTATCAGATGCCAAGTAAACTAAGTGAAATCAATATAAAATCATCATAGCCGTGCAGTAAGAGCAATCAATATAAGCCACCATAGTCAGCAGCAATACAAGTAACGCTAGAAACTTTGGTTAGCCACGTACATCAAGAAAATACCAACCGCGGATCATTGAGCTACACTACCGATCTGCACTAGAGGGACCTAATTATGTGCCAAAGTTCGATCTTTGCAATGTCATCAAAGGAAATGCACCCAGAAAAAAGCGAAACACATACAACAAAAGGAAAGGGCAACGACATTGCTCCGCCCATGTCGATTAGAGCGAAAATAAACACAAAAATAACCTATTCGCTTCAAGTTCCAAGCGTTCGTACAAATCGATCCTTATTATCTCTACGCACATTTGAAAACAAACCAGCAGTAACAACGTAAAAGGAGTGTATATGAACTATTCATTTAATATATCTGAATGCAAGAGAGAAAATTCATACAAAAAATGTCTGAGCACAAAAAATGCAGTTTATTCGACAGTGATATAGGGGCGGGGGTGGCTCAGTCGGTAGCGCGCCAGGCTCGTAATCTGTAGTTCCCAGGTTCGAGTCCCAGCTGGGTCAGCGTTGAGATTTATCTCCGCAAAATTCCCCGCCCTGCCCACGGTCTAGGGGACACCGATGGGCTTGGAAAGGCCGCCGTCCGTCGGATGGGACGTTAAGTCGTGGCCCCGTGTACGGGAGAGCCATACCCTGTGCACGTTAAAGAACACGCTGGATGGCCTTGACGGGAGGCTACCATCTGTCTCCCAACAGCTGTTCCAGTGGGTCCCCTCCCCCAACCTTCTCTGAGCCTTCGGGGTCCATATGACCCGGCCATTTAGCCCATGGTGTGCAAAAAAGTGCCGCTCAGAGGTAAAACAACCCAACTCGACAGTGATAAAGATTGATATGAGGGAGGTGAAATAAGAGTAAAAAATGACATAAAATACACTCTAAAAAAAATCCCTTTATATTCACACCATCGTGCTTGGATGAGTAATAAAACAACGCATTGACCGGTCAGAAAGCTGGTGAGAATAAAACTATACACTGGAATTCTACGTGGGAGAAGGACTTGCATTTTAACGCAATAATTTTAAAAAGTATGGATGGCAAAATAAACTACACCTGGTTAAGCTGTTGTATTTACATTTATACAATAATATCTATTCAAATTAACATATTAAACATAAAATTTATACCTTCCTTACATTGTTTTTTGTATTTACAATTCCGAATTTTGATTCCGAACCAAATAATGAGCCTTAACTGGCACAATATTTAGGGTTGGGTTAGCTACCTCTGAGCGCCACTCTTTTGCACACAATAAGCTAAATGGCCATGTCACAAAGATTCCGAGGGCTACGAGAACTCACTGGACAATGTTAGGAGACAGACGGTAGCCTTTTGTCAGCGTGTTCTTTAAGGTGCATAGGATATGGTTCTCCTGCACACGGAGCCACGGCTTTACGTCTCATGCGACGGACACATTTCCTTAAACTATCTGCGTCTCTTACTGACCGAAGTCAGGGGAGTTTTCTGGAGATAATCTCAATGCTAGCCAAGGTAGGACTCGAACCTGGGAACTGCTGATTACGAGCCAGGCGCTCTACCAACTAAGCCAATCCTGCCCGGAAATTTGCATTCTCAACTGGTGCGCATCCATGGTCTGGTCGCTCGGATAAGTTATAATTTATATTAGAAAATAACATCACAAGAAATTTAAACCTATTTCCAAGGGAGCTTACTACTTTATTCGTATTACTACTCAGTACCTAACTTCATCTGCAATAAAAAAAATGCGAATGAATTCTTTCATTGCTCTATCCTTACAATTACAGTAACAGCAAGCCAAACTTTTAACTGATTTATATATTATTCTTGTTCTAGGTGACTTTTATGCCAAAGTTGGTACTGACTGTGACCTTTGGTGAGGGGGTGATAGGCCCTTTTGGTAATTGTAGTTGCAATGGCAATGGGCAACTTCTCCTACAGGTAAGAAAATTTAATAGTTGGTTGGTTATTTTACCTCTGAGCGGCACTTTCATGCACACAATGCACTAATGGCCAGGACACAAGGACCCCGAAGGTTCAGAAAAAGTTGGGGGAGGGGACCCACTGGAACGGCTGTTGGGAAACAGATGGTAGCCTCCCGTCAAGGCCATCCAGCGTGTTCTTTACGTGCACAGGGTATGGCTCTCCCACACGAGGGCCACGGCTTAACGTCCCATCCGATGAACGGCGGCCTTTCCAAGCCCATCGGTGTCCCCTACTGACCATGGGCAGAGCGGGGAGTTTTGCGGAGATAAATTTCAACACTGACCCAGCTGAGACTCGAACCTGGGAACTGCAGATTACGAGCCTGGCACGCTACCGACTGAGCCATCCCGGCTCCTAAAATTTAATAGTTTGAGATTAACTAACATTTATTACAAACACCGCGACATACATAAGTATATATGGGTTTCACCAGATGGGCTGCATAAGAATATGATTGATTATATATTAACAGCAAATGGGTTAGTTCTGTTAGGAATACCAGGTCATATAGGTGAGCTGAAATTGGATCTGACCATTACCTTGTTAAAAGTGTCTTGCAACTTAAACTTAAAGAAGTGTTGTGCTAAGGTTAAAAAAATTACCTTTAATTATGAAGCTCTAAAACACCCATTATAGCTAAACCTTACCATGGTAGGTTACTTAGTCATTATGACAGTCATAGTTTCCTTATTACTGAAGTTGAGGAAGAATGAGACCGTTTTAAACAGGCTTTTTTGGAAACTAACAGTACTCTTTTAGGAAAAAAGGGGCAGAGGAGGCAAAATTATTTGAGTGATAAGGCACTTGAGCTATTTCAGGGAGAAAAAAACTGTAGGAATGTCCTTAATCAATACCCTGCTTCCTAATAGAAAGCATTACAAAGAGTTTAATAAAAGTGTAAAGGATCATTTAGCTACTGATAAAGAATCTTTGGCTTGATGGCTTGGCTGACAAATCCCAAGAAGCAGTTAGATAGCACAACACCAGAGAGCTTTAACAGAGAGTTAATGTTTTGTGTGATAGAAAACGGACAGGTATAGAGGGATTAAAGTATAAACAAGGTTAGGTTATGGAAGGTGAGAAATCTGTCATGGCTAGGTGGGCTGAGTATTTCAGTGATGTTCTAAACAGCGTGGTTAGTTCTACTCACATTGTTTGTAATGATGATAGATACATTACTGGCTTTAATGTTGGCCCTATAACACAGTCTGAAGTTACTTTGGTTATTTCTAAACTGAATGATGAAATTAGTACGGAAATGCTTAGAGCTGGGAATGTTTCGGTTACCACATGGATGACTGAAATTTTGAATATCTTTTATAATAAAGGTATTGTTCCTAAGGATTTTACTAGAACTATTATTACCCCTATTTTTAAAAATGGTGATCGTAGTTCTTGTGGCAACCCATGTCTTTACATGAAATATTGGGAACTTTATTACAGATAAAATTACATATAAGGCATATTTTTCTGATGATCCATTCTCAGATTATGTCCAAATAAGCAATTTCGGTACTGAGCATCAATAACAGTTCATTGTGGGTTCAAATCCCACCCGGCTCAGGACAATTTTTTCTCTACACCCATCTTCATCCTATTACTCAAACAGCTTAATAGTGATTAAATACTTGTAAATCAATAATAAGTTTAGGATTCATTTCTATCAATAAGTTTCCACAATTCAGCCTATGGAAACCACTATTGTAAACTGGGACTATAGTTAACAGCCTTACGATAGCTCAGAGATTGTAGCGGCCAGGCTCATGATCGAGTTGTTTTACCTACGAGCGGCACTTTTCTGCACAAAATGGACTAAATAGCCAAATCACAAGGACTCAAATAAGCGTGTGGGAAGGGATCCCACTGGGCAGCCGTTAGGAAACAAATGGTAGTCTCCCGTCAAGGCCATCCAGCATATTCTTGAACGGCACAAGGTATGGTTCTCCAGTTACACAGACCCACGGCTTAATGTCCCATCCGACATTTTACCGGACGGCGGTCTTTCCAAAGCCATCGATGTTCTCTTTCTGATCGAGGCTATAACATATAAATCTCGTAGCTGGAACAGGTGGGACACGAACCTGAGAACTGCAGATTATGAGTCTAGCCGCTACCATGTTTGCAGGTTTACATGAGGTCGTGGGTTCGAATACTACTCGCGACGAAACTTTTAATTCTCAATTGCGTGTTACTTAGTTACAGATTTCCTGTGCATTACTATTATTGAATTTACAGGGTGTACTCAAAATAATGTCACATAATTGAACAGCAACAACTAGTTAAGTAATGGACATATCTTTGTACTGATTGCTGTTATAAAGTTACAAAAGATGAGATTTATTTCAACAGTGCGGGGGGGGGGGGGGTGTCTCCACTGGTCTCGTGAAAAATATTCTGAATAGAGAATTTCCTGGGGATTGGCTGGATGGACTAATCGGTTGACCTCCGCTGCTCCCAGATTCTCTCTCGACTTTTTCCTTCGGTTGTGAAATATATCGTGTACTCTAATCCTGTTATAGATATTCGGTAACACAATCTCGAATGTCATTTCCCCGATCATGAAAGATATGCTTCACGATTGAATTTGATTTTAGATTGTCTGTACGACGAAAGATGCTTATGTGAAAGCTGTTACAAAGTCATAAAATGGGAATTTGTGTAATAGTAATCAATATAAAGTTGCGTTCACTGCTTAACGAGTTATCACTGTTCAATTTTGTAATATTATTTTGTGTACATCGGTACGTTTAGAAAAAAGTTCAAAAGATTAAATTACATTACACTTTCAGGAAAAGCTGCTCTTAAACGAAATCTCAACTGATGATGCCGTTTCTGGACACATTTCCCTTACTGGGAGTGAATGAAAAATTTTGTATGGAATTAAAATCCTACTTCGAAATTATGAATTCAAATATTCAACAAGATGCTTTGATGCGCCAGTACGTAAAAGCAGAAAAAACTGAATAGCGAATCTTCCAATTAAAATGTACCAGATATGTAATCCAGATTTTTATATAGTGGAGCATTTGCATTATGCCAAACAGCTACAGCAGTTTATCAAAATAATGGAAACTCGCACTGTTTGTGGAGAACATTTTATTAATAAGCTCTAGGCTCATCTCGGGCGTTCAGAACAGACACAATTTCAGATGGAATAGATTTATACAAGTCATGCCCATAGAGTAATGGAATGTTGGACCATTCCTCCTATAAAATATGATCCAATTGTGCCAGTGATGCTGGAGGTGGAAAGTGTGATCTGACTTTGTGCTCCAGATATTCCCACAAATGTTCAATAATATTGAGGTCTGGAGATTGAGGTGGCCAGGATAGCTGCTGTACCTCATCCTCTACAAACCACAACTTTACACGTTTCGCAACCGGTGCATTATCTGCTTGAAACCAGGAACGGTCATTAGGAAACAATGCACCAATGTTGCGGGCATTGTTTCCTAATGACCGTTCCTGTCATCTGGAATGTGATAGTACTATAATGTCATCTAATGTTCTAGTCCCCGAGAATGGATTCGTACGTTGCGGATATGACACGACCCTGCAGAATAACTAATGGTTCTAAAGAATGCAATGATATGGCACCCCACAGCATCAAAGATCACCTCCATGCTTCCCAGTCGGAACCAAAATAGTCGGGGTGGTATGCTTCTGCAGGTTTTCGCCAGACATACACTCTACAGTGGTATGAAACAATGTGTAGCACGGATTCATCAGACCAGATGATACGTTGCCAGTCTTTAGCATCCCAGTTTTTATGTGCTTTGCACCACCTTACACGTTTTGTTGCATTGATGTTAGTAATAAGAGGTTTGTGGATTGCAAGCACAGCCATAAATACCGGCATGAAGTTACTGACAAACTGTTAAGACGGAAACGGGATTATTCCGAATGTGTTCAACTCTACTGCTGTTTGCTGTGCCGTGGTCCGTTGTACAATCCGTGACAACGTTCGCCTATCCCCTATCTGACAACTTCGTATGGCATACGAAGGTAGTCATAAATAGAACTTTGATAGGTAGTCATAATCTTCTAATGAAGACAGATATTCCTCGTGTTACACCTACTATTTCCTACATTCTGGTTACTGAAGCTCCTGCAAGACGCGCACCAATGATCATGCCTTTTTGGAAGTCACTGAGATCTGACATTGTCGACAATTTACACAACAGCTGTTTCACCTCCGCCTGTGGCACTGCTAACATTGTACTTCTCCTCTTTATATACCTCACACCGCGGGTGACGTCGACCCTGTGATATGCATACGGCGCATGGCGTGTACTCCAGTCGGTGTTCTCCGCAAAATTCCCCGCCCTGTCCACGGTGAGTAGGGGGCACCAATGGGCTTGGAAAGGCCGTCGTCCGTCGGATGGGACGTTAAGCCGTGGCTCTGTGTTGGAGAGCCATATCCTGTGCACGTTAAAGAACGCTGCTGGACTGCTTTGACGGGAGGCTACCATCTGTCACCCAACACCTGTTCCAGTGGGTCTCCTCCCCCAACCTTCTCTGAGCCTTCGGGGTCCTTGTGACCTGGTCATTTAGACCATGGTGTGCAAAAAAGTGCCGCTCAGAGGTAAAACAACCCAACTAGTCGGTGTTTCCATTTTTTTGATAAACACCTGTATCAGATGAACTTTTGAGTTTCCTAGGAAACTAGCTTGAGATATAGTTCCGATAATCACATAAAATGTCACAAAAAAGTGACTTTGGGCAGTCTACATCAGGAATCCCTGAGGGCTCATTTAATATTTTAGAAAAGGTTGGCATGAGCCCGTTAATAAAGGAGAGGACTACATCGACAAATTATACTTAAGTAATAATTTACCTCGTAATTGACGATACAGAAGAGTCAGATGGCGCATTGCGGTCACTCCTTTTCTCTGTTCAACTTGGAAATACAAAACAAGGAGTTGCATAATGACTTTCTGCAACAAAGTTCACTATGAGGTTTAAAAGCCTAAAGTACTGGAGAAATGCAACAGGAATTTTTCAGCTAAACTCTAGAATGTTGGTGATAACAAACCCTGATCTACATATGAAAGAATGGTATTTCTAGATTTTTTGGCGAAGGGAATGCTGATGCACTTGGAGCATCTTCTGGGTTGGGTTGTTTTACCTCTGAGCAGCACTTTTTTGCACACCATGGCCTAAATGGCCAGGTCACAAGAACCCCGAAGCTCAGAGAAGGTTGGGAGAGGGGACCCACTGGAACAGCTGTTGGGAGACAGATGGTAGCCTCCCGTCAAGGCCATCCAGCGTGTTCTTTAACGTGCACAGGGTATGGCTCTCCCGCACACGGGGCCACGGCTTAACGTCCCATCCGACGGACGGCGGCCTTTGACCAAGCCCATCGGTGTCCCCTACTGACCGTGGGCAGAACGGGGAATTTTTGCGGAAATAAATCTCAACGCTGACCCAGCTGGGACTCGAACCTGCGAACTACAGATTACGAGACTGGCGCGCTACCGACTGAGCCACCCCCGCCCCAGGAACATCTTCTGTTATTGCTACTTGAAATGATTAACAATGGTTCGATATCTTGGTTAACTATTCCATAAAACTGTACATGGCAGGTCTTCATTTCTACTGTCTTTTCCATTCCAGTGAGGGGCGGGGGTGGCTCAGTCGGTAGCGCGCCAGGCTCGTAATCTGTAGTTCCCAGGTTCGAGTCCCAGCTGGGTCAGCGTTGAGATTTATCTCCGCAAAAATTCCCCGCCCTGCCCACGGTCACTAGGGGACACCGATGGGCTTGGAAAGGCCGCCGTCCGTCGGATGGGACGTTAAGCCGTGGCCACGTTTGCGGGAGAGCCATACCCTGTGCACGTTAAAGAACACGCTGGATGGCCTTGACGGGATCTACCATCTGTCTTCCAACAGCTGTTCCAGTGGGTCCCCTCCCCCAACCTTCTCTGAGCCTTCGGGGTCCATGTGACCTGGCCATTTAGCCCATGGTGTGCAAAAAAGTGCCGCTCAGAGGTAAAACAACCCAACAACCCAACCTTCTTGTCTCCTTTGGTGAATTGAGCGATTTTTAATACAAGGATATTTCTGCTGATTAGTTCCTGCTTAATATCCTGAACAGAAATATCACTGGGTAGTTTTTTAATAACTTTCAAGGTTTTCTCATCCCTTAACTTGTTGGTATGAAATCCTTACATTGTTTTCTTCAAGAATTTTGCTAAACTTTCGAAAAACTTCGATACTGGTGGTTTGAACTCTGATAGTCTCGCCAGATATTTTAGCATGGAATTTTTATACAGGTAAATATACTTATGAAACAAATCCCACTAGTTCCGCCTAAAGCACTACCAGCGTCGGGAAATGCCATATTCACCATTAACTACGGTCAGGGGCAAGACAGTACCATATAGGTACAGCTCATCCCTGACTACCTTATGTCGAGCAGTACTGTATGAGTAAAGCTCATCCATCAGTCAAAATGGGGCGGGGGTGGCTCAGTCGGTAGCGCGTCAGGCTCGTAATCTGTAGTTCCCAGGTTCGAGTCCCAGCTGGGTCAGCGTTGAGATTTATCTCCGCAAAATTCCCGCTCTGCCCAAGGTCAGTAGGGGACACCGATGGGCTTGGAAAGGCCGCCGTCCGTCGGATGGGATGTTAATCCGTGGCCCCGTGTGCGGGAGAGCCATACCCTGTGCACGTTAAAGAACACGCTGGATGGCCTTGACGGGAGGCTACCATCTGTCTTCCAACAGCTGTTCCAGTGGGTCCCCTCCCCCAACCTTCTCTGAGCCTTCGGGGTCCATGTGACCTAGCCATTTAGCCCATGGTGTGCAAAAAAGTGCCGCTCAGAGGTAAAACAACCCAACCCATTCCAGTGAATGGCAATTTAGATTTGTCAGCCTTGTTAACATGTCGATGTTGAATAAGCCAAGCAGTTATTTTGGTGAACCATCTTTGCGGCGTTTTGAATGAAAAAATTTTTATTATATTTAAACAAAAAAATCGTTGATTACACTTCACAAATTTGTATCATATATTTAAACTGTTTAATAGGGAACTTAATTTTTGAATATCTCCCTACCCACAAGGAACCTTCCAGAGCAGCATGGCCACGCAGATGCCGGACTATCATTACTGGTCAAAGTAATGAAATCTCCATGGATTTTAATGCATGGAGGTATTAAAGTCTTCAGTAGATTTGGTTGGTTGTTTTACCTCTGAGCGGCACTTTTTTGCACACCATGGGCTAAATGGCCAGGTCACATGGACCCCGAAGGCTCAGAGAAGGTTGGAGGAGGTGACCCACTGGAACAGCTGTTGGGAGACAGATGGTAGCCTCCCGTCAAGGCCATCCAGCGTGTTCTTTAACGTGCACAGGGTATGGCTCAACCGCACACGGGGCCACGGCTTAACGTCCCATCCGACGGACGGCGGCCTTTCCAAGCCCATCGGTGTTCCCTACTGACCGTGGGCAGGGCGGGGAATTTTGCGGAGATAAATCTCAACGCTGACCCAGCTGGGACTCGAACCTGGTAACTACAGATTACGAGCCTGGCGCGCTACCGACTGAGCCACCCCCGCCCATTCTTCAGTAGAAGGAAAGCATTTGACTACTATGATATTTCCAGCAATCATACCTATTCATCGCAAATTTATCCAAAAGTAGCACGATACAATAAGTAACGGTCGTCCATTTTTTTTCCTATCCTAGTTTAATCCAAATAGAAAAAGAGTCATACTCATTTTCCTGAAATTTCAGAAAGCATCAAAAGAAACTGCAAAAGCTATTTCGCTTCGAATTTATTCAAAAGCGACTTTGAATTTTAATGAATATTAAAAAAATCAAACTATTGAACTTTCGCAATATATATTCGGAGCTTGGTAGTCTCCAAAGAGGGTACTGATGAAACTCAAATTTATATCATAATATCCAGAGGTGAGGAAATTTAGAAAAATCTAACTGACCAGCAGTTTTTTAAGGCCAGAGCAAAAGCATATACTAACGTGGGAGAATAGGGGACATAACTTTTTACTGCTTGTACAGGTTAAAAAAAAGAGCGTGTAAAAACATTATATACTCCAGGGTGTTCTGCTGAAAATATTTTACTATTGTACATTTTCGTAGCTTCGAAAGTAACAAGCCACGTCGTAAATTTCACTAGCCATTTGTGAATGGGTGAATGCATTTTCCAAGCCCTGATAAAAATACTACCTGAATACCTGATTTAAAAATGCTGGTAAAAATTTGGCGGTGATCTATTGTTAGCCTCCTGCGTGAATTATATCATTTAATTCTTTTGCATATTTGTTATGAATAATAATATATATGATGATAAAACAATAAGCAGTGCACTACGTTGCCAATAGCTGGGACAGGTATTGGTTCGTGATATCCCGTGCGAGTCAGGGTTGGGTTGTTTTACCTCTGAGCGGCACTTTTTTGCACACCATGGGCTAAATGGCCAGGTCACATGGACCCCGAAGGCTCAGAGAAGGTTGGGGGAGGGGACCCACTGGAACAGCTGTTGGGAGACAGATGGTAGCCTCCCGTCAAGGCCATCTAGCGTGTTCTTTAACGTGCACAGGGTATGGCTCTCCCACACACGGGGCCACGGCTTAACGTCCCATCCGACGGATGGCGGCCTTTCCAAACCCATCGGTGTCCCCTACTGACCGTGGGCAGGGCGGGTAATTTTGCGGAGATAAATCTCAACGCTGACCCAGCTGGGACTCTAACCTGGTAACTACAGATTACGAGCCTGGCGCGCTACCGACTGAGCCACCCCCGCCCCCGTGCGAGTCAGGGTACATCTTCTACAGTACTGGACAAATTAGTTGGGACAATAGGAAAATGCAGTAACAAAGACAACTAAAATATTTATTTGTTTAATAGTGTACATAGTTAATAGTGAGTGTGACCCCCCTTAGCTTTAATTACTTCTTTCACCCTCTCAACCATTAATGCTACTAGCTTTTCACACATCTTCTTCACTTCAGGGTCGTGGTACTACACTTTCGTGACACTTTCTATCATTTTGGTTTTCGTCGTGCAATCCATCTTAGACATGCGCACTTTAATAATGGCCCAAAAATTTTCAATGGGGTTTAGATCGGGTGAATTTCCTGGCCACTCCAATACCTTCAAATGTTGGTGGGTAAAGAAGCTCTTAGCAAGCTTAGAATTGTGGCATGGAGCCAGATCCTGTTGAAATACCCCGTCGCCGTTAGGAAACAGCTTCTGCAGTGTTGGGACCATTTTCGCCTCCAGAACGCCTATGTAATTTTTGTTGTCCATCATTCCTTCAATGGGGTGAAGCGTCAATAAGGCCGGGAAGCTGTGAAACATCCCCAAAACATGACCTTGGGTGGGTGTTTGGGGGATTGCGGGATGTGGTCAGATCGAAGAGGTTCTGCAGGCGAGCGGCGGACGAAATTTGACCTGTAGCCATGAACCTCAAAGTTGGTTTCGTCGGAAAATATCACTTTTTCCCAATTCTCCACAGTCCGTTCTCGATGTTTCTTTGCCCAAGATAGCCATTTTTGCTTCATAGCAGGTGTCAAAAGCGGCTTTTTGGAGGGGCGTCGAGCCCGGCGGCCACACTCCAGAAGGCGACGACGTACGGTGGAAGCATCTATATTAATATATATATAATTTATATTAACATTAATTATATTATATATATATATCCATGGCAGGGACACGCGCAAGTTTAGACTTGTAACAGAAGGTTACGAACAAGTTTAGACTCTGCAGCGGAAGGGACTTTAGCGTTCCTTCGCTTGTGCCAACTAATTCGCACAGTACTGTAGTTATGTTACAAACAATTGGTGAAGGGTTGCCTTGAGGTCCGCCTTAACTTTAATTTTAGCAACAAATCTCTTAAAAGTATAGGGAATGCCTGGGGAAGGGATGTCCTAAATATTACTGGTGATCTTGGCGATTTTAAATCTGCAAAACAAAGCTACTAAATTCTAGATAATTCTCACGGTTGTGAGAGCATATTCTTTTCCAAATCAACGTACTGCTTTCCCTTCAAACACACACCACTTTTCTCCATCCACTGAGAAAATCGATTCCTATATTTGTTTTTCTGCCCCAAGAACCGTTCTATTAAAATTAATTTCTGAGAACTTTCGATAGTGGATGTAGGGGACTCGGCAGAAGTGTGGGCCATAATCGCCATTTTGGCGGCAAGGCTTCTCGTCTAGCGACATAGCGCTGGCGGCGGAATCAGTTTAGGGAGCCAGATGAAGGAAGTCGACAAGAATCGGCCTGGCACTGCGATCGTGTCCGTCCCTGATTGGCCGAGACACCCTAACGTCCCCGAAGGACACGTGACATCATCCGGCGGATGGTTTGAACTAAGACTTGCGCGCGGACCACGAGACTGTCCGGATGTGAGACTGTTCGTTGGCAGCTCGTTTTATATACGTAATGTATCTAGCGGTGGGACCTCTGAGGCTCGTTATAGCCTATGTCTATATTCGGCGAGTGACTGCACCGGATGGGCAGTCACTGAATGTATATAGTTATGGTGTGTGTAAATAAAAAAGTGTACATAGTTGAAATACATGAGTATGTGTATTCGGCCACTTGAGTGATTATCCTGACAAGGGCAGGTACCCTTCTACTAAGCTCTCACACACATAGTTTGTAAAAGAACTCAGCCCAGACAGGCACAGAGTAAGAGTGTCGTCCACAGTGGACGAGAAAGAGTTCAATATTTATATTGACAAAGGTTGGGTTGTTTTAAATCTGAGCGGCACTTTTTTGCACACCTGGGGTAAATGGCCAGGTCACATGGACCCCGAAGCCTCAGAAAAGGTTGGGGGAGGGGACCCACTGGGGAGGGAACACGCTGGATGGCCTTGACGGGAGGCTACCATCTGTCGATGGTAGCCTCCCGTCAAGGCCATCCAGCGTGTTCTTTAACGTGCACAGGGTATGGTCTCCCACACACGGGGCCACGGATTAACGTCCCATCCGACGGACGGCGGCCTTTCCAAGCCCGTCGGTGTCCCCTACTGACCTTGGGCAGGGCGGGGAATTTTGCGGAGATAAATCTCAACGCTGACCCAGCTGGGACTCGAACCTGGGAACTACAGATTACGAGCCTGGCGCGCTACCGACTGAGCCACCCCCGCCCCCAATATTGAAAAAGGAGTCACGTTTGTAAATATACGGTTCAATACCGAAGTCAGTTGGATTTCTTCAAATATCGATAGCTTAATTTGGAATTGATATTAAACCTCGTTTGTAGTTCCTACTTTCAAGACTTGCATTTAAAGAATACTGACCTACACACACATATATATACACTTTAGCTATACTTGTAAGGGTTAAAAACTCCTTATTTTACAACTCTGTTTCAATTAAAAGCCAGCTTTAGATATTCCACAAAGTTTTCTTCTTTCCAGGAAGAATAAACAGGAGTATTTCATTTTATCGCAAGAATTACTTCAAGATAAAATATCCCACAAAAACCTGATCTATTACACTAACAAGTTCTTGTCAGATATCTGTGATAGCAGCTACTTGAGGAGTAATGTTTTTAGTTGAAACATTTTAACTACTGCCGCTGCTACATATTCTGCATATGTAACACTGCAAGGACAATTTCTTATACATATCCATCAAATTTATCACTTTTATGCAGGTGCCAAATAGGCCCACAGTCTTCCACGACTTGTTGCTATTTATGCCACTAGAATAGTGTATTCCAAACTTTGTCACATCGCGATAATTCACTGCTAATTTAACTTCAGCTACTACAACTTCTGCTATTTTTCCGAATACCACATATAACACAAACACCCATGTACTTCTAGGATGTCGCTCCCATCCTATTTGCAATATGGTAACTGGCTCCTGGATAGGAGGGGCAGCCTTCACCATCATTCTAGAGCCGTGTTTCCTAACGTGGGGCCCACGCCCCACAGGGGGGCAATTTGATTGTCAAGGGGGGCAATTCGAAAATGGACTCGTTCAGAGTTTAACCGTATGGCGGTTAAATTTTACATAGGGGGGGACATATGAATTTTAGAAAGGCTTAAGTGTGGCATGGCACAAAAAAGGTTGGGAAACTGTTCTAGAGCTTCCACAATAGCAGGCACAAGACGAATGTCTCAATTTGTCTCGAAGAGTCTTAGCAAACTACTTAAGCTGTCGACTGCAGAATAAAATGGGTTTCAACCACAAAAACACTTTTTTGACAAGTGTGTTTTACGTTAAATACGATCAGACTACGGATACCCAAGGTCAGATCTGTGAGAATGGTAGGCCCGGCATTCCCCCCCCCCCCTCCAGAGATATTTCATAATTGAAAACGGCCACGAAAATAAAGGAGTATTAAGAGTGTATATATATATATACATATTACGTTTATCATGTAAAAAAAATTGTTTTTAATATAACTAGAACGGAGGAAATATTTTACCGGAAACGTGTTCTGATTCTTTCCGTTACAATTCAATCTCTTACCACTGTTGTAAGTAGATGCAAGTTAATTTAGCTCTGGTCGACATCTTTTTCTTGCACACAATAGATTAAACCGGTTATGCCTAATTTCTCATAGCTATATAGAGAATCCACTACTGCTGTTGAGACAGTGAAAGCCTCCGGTTAAGGCCATATAGTGTGTTCTTTAGGGTGCACGGGTTTAGCGGAAAAATCTTAAAGCATAGTGATGGACTTGAAATATCCAGTTAGGAGTCGTCCACATTAGTGGCTAAATCAATCACCGCCCCACTAATTTGAAAAGAGTTAAAATCTTTTTGATATCCTCCGATGGGTTAGGTTAAATGATTAGGTCAATTTGTTAGGGCACTTCGCTACTAAACAAAGGAAACTGGTCTCGAGTTCCGGGTATGGATGCTTTTTTTTGTGTGTGTGTGTGTTGTCATTCTGCTGAGGTCTCGCCTTTCTCACAGATCTGATCTATTACACTAACAAGTTCTTGTCAGACCTTTGTGATAGCAGCTATTTGAGAGACTATTTTTCAGTTAAAACATTTTAACTACTGCCGCTGTCTACATATTCTGTATATATAACACTGCAAGGACAATTTCTTATTACACATCCATCTAATAAATGGATGTGTTGGTCCACCTTTTGCCCTCACAACAGCAGCAACACGTCGTGGCATGGCCTTTACCAGGTGTTGGAAACATTCGGGTGATATGGCGGCCCTTGATCCCAGGACAGTCGTCCATAAAGCGCCAAGAGTTGCGGATGGTGGGTTTGGCGCTCGAATGCATCGTTCCACTTTGTCCCACAGATGGTCAATAGGGTTCAAATCCGGAGAATGAGAGGTCCATTCGATGGTTGTGAAGTTATCTCCAACCAGTCCTTTGCCAAACGGGAGCAATGAACTAGAACATTGTCATTTTGAAAGAAGACATCCTACTGTTAGAAATGGTTAGCCATGAACGGATGTAGGTGTTCGGCGAGTACATCAATGTAGCCTTTTGCAGTGGTGGTTTCAATAGGTACAAGGGGCCCCAAGGCAGCATATATAAACACACCGCAGAACATTACATTGCCTCCACCGATCTGTAACACCCGAACTTGATAGGTGGGAGTTCATGGGCTCGTGTGGTGTGTAGACCCACACATGGAACCTCCCGTCAGGGTGTTTTAGTTAGAACCTCAATTCGTGGGACCAAGCTACCCGTTTACAGTCGTCAACGGTTCATTGACATTGTTCCTTCGCCTACTGACATGCTGTTAACAAAGGTACTCGATGTGAGCGTCAGCTGTCATAGCCCAATCGTGGCATCTTACGTCGAATGGTCTGCACAAACTTTCGTAGCTGCCCCATTGTTGAATGACATTATCTACACTGTGACCCTCTATTCTGACATTACGATATGGGGCAGGCAGTGCTCACCTGGAACATCAACGGCTCGGTTACAGCCACATTTATCCTGGTAGCTGCAGGTTTTGCCAATTTTGATGTAGTCGTGATATACATGTGACAATCACACAAGAAATCCCAGACGTTCTACAGTCGCGTATATGGGGCACCCCATTCCTCGTCCCAACTATCTGCCCACGATCGAGCTAGCTCAGGATGCAGTATTTACCCATCATAACAGTTGCAGGTTCCCTATACAGCATGTAGGTATCTGGCCAATTTATAGCCTGCAAGAAGAGGTTTCCGGCTGGCCGCATTATTGTGGTAGAGTAGGGCACGCGTTTGTGGATGGGTACGGTGTTAATATAAATTATGCTTTCAGTGTATATCTGGTCAACTTCCGTAGCTGATGCTGTGGCCAAAGAACTTTACTTCTTTATTAATGGCAATTGAGCGGTTAGTGCACTTGGCTACTAATCCACGGGACCTGGTTTCGAGCCCTTGGGAAGGCATGGATGTTTGTGTTGTCTTTCTCACACATCTTTTCTATGGAGTATTAAACTAACAAGTTCCTGTAAGACCTCTCTGGCAAGCTGCTGCGTTAGGGGTAATTTATGTTTATTTATGCTTACAAGAAATTATTTCTTATGCTTCTTTATTTCCTGACCATCGAGCAGCTGACCTCTCTTTGACTTTGAACGTCACGTCGTATACGAAAAAACATAGATGTCAAAGAATTACTTAAACGAATTATCCATCGACACTAAGTTTTCCGTTTCCAGCATTATAGATAGATCAGCTACATCGAGCATGTGACCTCTCTTTGACTTTGAAGGCAAAGCCCAACCTAAAATTTTATTTTTCCTAAATCTACAATTCGAATTACTACTACACTTAGATGCAACAATCTGCACACCTTTACCATATCTGCCGTATACATATATTGGCGTTATCCTAACCCCCCCCCCCCCCCCCCCTCAACATACATAATGATCTTGGTCAGAAACAGCTTCTTATTTTACCTCATATGTTGAATGGAAATAAAGAATTCTCCTTTGCTACTATAGCTTTATATATTTTCATTCTCTAAAACAAAGAATAGACTGTAAGAATTAAATATCAAATGTAGCAATTTTAACAACTGCAACTGAACTAAAAGTTAGTTTCGCATTTTGCTGCCGCTTCTAAACCATTCCACACTTCCCCAACGAATGAAAGTAGATCTGTTTGGCCTCGTGCTCATTCGAGGAAATTTGCCTCTAACTATAATAGCTTGAACAAGATCTGGAGAGGGTGATGCAAAAGATCTTCATGCCTTCCTGGAGAATTTTAAAAATTAGAAAGTGCTGCGAAGGAAAACAGATATTACACATATTTTTCAATTTTTTTTTAATATATTAGAATGGGAAAAACCCACAGGAATTTATTAGCTGGTGTCAAGACTTTCGTTCCTTCCACCACCAACCCTTTCCCATTAGTCGGCAATTCTTTACAGTAGTCATGAAAAGATACCGGAAACGAATATATGGAAGGATTCCAATACCAACAGTTGGGTTGTTTTACCTCTGAGGGGCACTTTATTGCACACAATGGGCTAAATGACCAGATCACAAGGGCCCCGAGGGCTCAGAGAAAGTTGGGGAGAAGGGTCACGTTGTTTTACCTCAGAGCTGCACTTTTTGCACACCATGGGCTAAATCGCTAGGTCACATGGACCCCGAAGGCTCAGAGAAGGTTGGGGGAGGGGACCCACTGGAACAGCTGTTGGGAGACATGGTAGCCTCCCGTCAAGGCCATCCAGCGTGTTCTTTAACGTGCACAGGGTATGGCTTCCCGCACACGGGGCCATGGCATAACGTCCCATTCGACGGACGGCGGCCTTTCCAAGCCCATCGGTATCCCCTACTGACCGTAGGCAGGGCGGGGAATTTTGCAGAGATAAATCTAAACGCTGACCCAGCTGAGAACTACAGATTACGAGCCAGGCACGCTACCAACTGAGCCACCCCCGCCCTGTTGGGGGGAAAGGGCACACTGGACGGCTGTTAGAAGACTGTTGGTAGTCTCCCGTCAAGGCCATCCAGGGTGTTCTTTAACATGCACAGGGTACAACTCTCCCGCATAGGGGGGCAATGCTAACGTCCTATCCGATGTATGGCGGCCTTTCCAAGCCCATCAGCGTCCCCTACTGACCAAGGACAGAGTGGGAGTTTTGCGGAGATAAATCTCAAAGCTGGCCCAAGTGACCCGAACCTAGGAACTGCATATTATAAACCTAGTGCTACCGACTGAGCTATCCCCCTCTACCAAAGGAAATTCCAACTATTAGATGATTGAGAAATGCAAATTAATATTTTATTAGCATTTATAAAACAAAAAATAATTTTTCATTTATCTATTTAAAAAAATTAAATTTCACACTTGTAACAAAATTTCAAATTTCTACCATAAATAGATCGTTTGTAACATTCGTTTCAAGTTTCACTATTTTTCAAACCTTCCACCGCTAGAGACCACTATTTTACATCTATTGAAAAACACGGAAAGTACTAATTTTAATATTTCATCAATACCTATCAAATTCAAATAGATTCTCTAAAACCAAAATGGGTGGACAGTCTGACCACAAAATGAAAACAATAGCACTTATTTTCTTAAAAGAATAACAAACAACTAAAACACACTAAAAATTCATTTCCACTATACGTCAGTCCCGGATCACTAATAATGTGACCGGATGCACCCTCTGTTTACAGAAGCAATCACCGGGCATGCGCAATAAGAACCATTTTCTAATCTCAGAAACCTACGTTTCCTTCCGTTGGACTACGTTCTGCGAATAAGTATACTATGCTCACTAATGTTGATGTTTTAGTTTGCAATAGATATTTGCTTTCGACTTTTGGAACTGAATAAAACCATCAATTTCTTCTTTAAGGTAATTTTTGGAAACTAGTAGGTTACAAAACAATCTGGAATAAATTTGTCTTCCCAGGAAATTATCATTTCCCGATTTGTTTTGAATAAAGGCGCGAGCCTCCACGCATAACAGAGGAAATAAAGTTTCATATATTGAATGGATGCAGACGCGGAAGCAAAATACGAAAACTAATCTTTAATTCATATTCTGATATTTAGAAAAAAACTGTAAGAAAGCTAAATGATTCGATCGAGCCAGAAAAACGGTAGGGGGCAAGACACGGGATTTCCATTGCTGCATAACATTCCCCCCTCCTTAAGTTTTAGAAATTTTAAAATATTTCTTGAAAAAATACGTGAAATATGCATAAATTTAATTTTGGACTCTATTACCTTTAGCCGTCCCATGGCCGAGTGGTTAGCACTCTTGGCTACTGATCTAAGGGACCTGGGTACCCCCGGGTAAGACATGGATGTATGTGTCGTTTTTTCTGCTGAGGTCCTGCCATCCTCTCAGATCTTCTACTGTGGCATATAAACTGACAGGCTCCTGTCAGACCACTGTGGCAAGCAGCTGCTTGAGGGTTCTTTTTTATTACCCTTACTTGCATTCTCAAGAGGGGACAGGCTCCCTCGTCATCCCCCTCCCCCTAGATCAGGCCTTCTTCTGTTACATTTTTTAACTGGTTTTTTCCAAAAGAATGAACTAATGTTTTGATTTTTTAGTCTGTCTCTCTTTCAATATTCAGTTGTTTTTTAGATAAATAAATAAAATATTGTTTTCGGATTGGACAGATAGTGATGAAATATTACGATTAGCACTTTTCGAATATCCCAACTGCTATTAAATTTCTGGTATCTTAATAGAGAAATAACATTTATGGAAATGCCACATATATAATAGCCCATTCACTTGCTATTCTTAATCACCCACAATTTCGTTTTATTAATAGAGAGTTATCGTTTTTGAAATCTCATCATTTTAAAGTTTATATATATATAATCAAGAGGAAAAAATTACGACGACTGGCGCTTCATGGTGCGGGAAGGGCAAGATTCACCCAAAAAATATATATATGTTTGTATTTAAATAACGCAAGATATATCTGAAGTCTAAAAGCTACCAAATAGTTAAAATTGTTATGTTTAAATACCTAAGTCTTCCAAAAACGGCGGAGATTGGAACGACATACAACTTCGTAAGGTTGAAATATATCTGCATTAGTAACATTCCCCCCCCCCCGACTGCCCCTAACACAAAATCCTATGTGCTCCACTGTTTAAGAATTCATTTAATTAATACCACTGATTAATAATTAATTTACCAGTTTTAATTGGCTGAAACCAGCACATTTACTGAAATATTCTCGTTTTTTAAATACAGTACAGAAATATATCAATTTAACACAATAGAATCATCTAACACAAAATGAAGCAGTCAGTCTAGGAGATATATCTCACTCCACTAGAGTATTTTAAGCAGACGGATGATAAAAAAAATATAGTATACCAAAAAACGGAATATGAATTTTACTTATTGAAATGAATAAGTTTGCAATATGATAAAAAAAACGGATAATCCCAGCTTGTTCCGGTTTAATCCAGTTATGACCAAAAATTTTCTATATTCGGGGCTCGTAAAAATGGATGGTAACTATGACGCTAACTTGGATCCGATTTATTTTCCCCTCGAGGTTAAGAGCTGTTTATTTTTAGGGTCTATTATGCATGAAATATTGTGTTAAAATACGAATTTCATTTGAGTGGCCTTTCTATTACTTTGTAGAAGGTCCGACCCTTATCAACACCAATGGTCGTGCCCCTGAATGGCAGTTTCCCGCTCAGAAGTAACCAGCCGCACAAATTTCCTCCAATATTTTCGATCAGTGGTCCCTAATCTGTTTCAAGGGCCACAGTGATACCAAGGGAGGTTTTGTGCGACCCTCAACCCTTGTGTATAATACAGGTCATAATTCCAGATTGACTTCTACTTATATTGATATAACCAAGCTAGATTCAGGATCATTAATATTATATTTTCAAGTTTATTCCTGTTTTCATTGTTGTATTAAAACTTATAATTCACATTCCATCATAAGGATATGGGTGAAAAATTATATTTATCATGCATTTCACATTGGTTTTACTCTACAGGCCTCGTTGCAGATTTGATGTTTTAATGTGGTCCACTTAAAAGGTTGGGGGCCATTAATTTATACAGTTTGAGCTCTACGACATTTGGTTGTCCAAAATAGCTTCACTATGAACAACAAAAAGATTCAACTTTTCGCACACTACTATTATACTAAGTATAGTTTGTATAACATGCTAATGGCTTACATTTCTGTTATGTTCGAAAAATCGGATATTCTTGGTACAAAACTAAATTCGTTGTTTCACCACTGAGCGTGGCTTTTGTGCACATTACGTGGAGGAAATGGGAGTTTTCAAATAAGTACAGACTATGATATCGCAACATTTACCTTCATGTATAGAGAATCCTCTTTTATTATCAATCTACAATACATATAACAGAGTTATTGAGGTAAATTTATGGTAAATTTATTTCATCTCCAAGTATTTGATGTATCTTAATTTCTACAACCATCAAAAAGCATAGGATATCAAATTAGATCAAACCAGTGTTTAGCAAGTTTCATAGCTTGATCATATTTCGTTCCAATCACAAATAATGAGATCTGATATTTGCGATATCACGTTCACAAAATACATTTAGTAATGTATAAATCTGCATTATCAGATGTTAATGGATCACACACTAATTTTCCTGTTTCTGTTCAAAGTTTGATTTTTAAGCTATTATCAGTTACAGATCCTGCAATTTAAATAAGTATATCCAGTGTACTTTTGTAGGAAGTGTAAAAAGTAATCATGGTGAAATTTAGTTTCAAATACTGGCGTTATAAATCGAAAATATGACAGGCAATTGCAACTGAGAGACTACGTCAAATAGTGTGTTGATGATAGGCCTAAGAAGGAAAGCACGACTTAATATATAGCAGAGTCGTAACTCACTCAAGATTACAAACGGACGTTATTCTCTTGCTTTTTAGACCTTACAAAGCTACAGCTACAACCGAAACTTACCTTCACTTAAACAGCACCAAAATTCCTTATCACAGGCTTTTTGAAAGACGACGATGATTCAGCAGAGGTTTGCTTCCACAGAAATGGCAACCGCGTTAATATCGAGACTACTGCCTCAACCTTTCGTCGATTTTGGAAAAAAACACTCGAAAATAAAAGCCGTATCCTACAACTACATTAACTTCCCTTATTCTGCTACCTAGTTTCACAGCAGCATCACTAGAAATGAACTTATTTTCACGATAACCTCCCATGAATACGGGAATATCTGACCTCATTCGCCGTACACATAACCGCTCCTGAATAATTGACCGGCCTTTCCCAGCATCCTTTGCAGAGCTGCACGTGAGTGAAAGCCGGGCACGCGACACCCGCAGACGAACATAACGGCACAACTGACCAATGAGGAAAAGGCAGCAGACAGGGAAAATGCGGCGAGGCGTAAATACGCCACCTCGCTTGGCGCGGTTTTATCGGGAACCATATTGAATTAATTCTGTATTTAACGATTTATTTACGGAAATTAGGAAGGATTTAGAATAATCAAAATAAGTTATATCTTGTGTATTGAATACAGAAAAGAAAATGCGATTCACTATCTATAACTAAATTTCACTCCTAGTTAAAACAGATTTCACGATCACAAAAATATTTTGATGCATTAGATTATTTTGAAAATTTTCGCATTCAATTCAAATATTTCCGTTGCATTTCGAACGATTTGTGTTCATAATTTACTGGAAAATATTTGTTATTAAACAAAAAAGTCAATATTCAATATATTTCTGAAACATATAATTTCTTAAATGTATTTTTGTATACAGATATATTTCTTTTGTTTATAAAAATATTCGAACAATTTTATATAGCAGGAAAATATAGATTACAAACCTGAGTTCATTAATTTTCATTTGCAGAGTGCTGCAAAGGCGTAAATACCGTATTTCTGCATTATATTTTTCAAGTGTTTTATCAAAAATTGATATATTACTTTTTAAATTTTTAATATTTGGAAACCAGTATGTGTTCATACCTGTACACTATGATACAAAAAGTATTGGTATACACGTTTTATCAATCTAAAGGTCGCACTCAAAATTCCATAATATTGCAAATAAGCTTTTTACATAGAATTGTTACTATCGATGCATACGATGCACTTTAATCAAATCTTTAGAAATATCGATTTCGATAATATTATTTTAACATCTAAAGTTCAAGCTGAAATTTTAACATCAGATGCTGATCTCATATTAAACATTTTCCTTCAAAAAATGACCCAAACTGAAAGAATATTTTACTCTAAATTCTAAAAAACTCTAAATTAAACCAGTGAGTTGATATTCAAATTGTCTATTTTGCTAGCCTGTATTTCAATACGGTAATATTTGACTTAGTTCTTTAATCAAGATGTTTTCTACATTAATTGTTTTCATTTAAAAAGTGGACGAATTATTTTTTCATGGGGGGGATGAAAATTGTTAAATATGGTACTTTTGAGGGCTTGGGTTGTTTTACCTCTGAGCGGCACTTTTTTTGCACACCATGGGCTAAATGGCCAGGTCACATGGACCCCGAAGGCTCAGAGAAGATTGGGAAGGGGGCCCACTGGAACAGCTGTTGGGAGACAGATGGTAGCCTCCCGTCAAGGCCATCCAGCGTGTTCTTTAACGTGCAGAGGGTATGAGCTCTCCCACACACGGGACCACGGCTTAACGTCCCATCCGACGGACGGCGTCCTATTCCAAGCCCATCGGTGTCCCCTACTGACCGTGGGCAGGGCGGGGAATTTTTTTCCGGAGACAAATCTCAACGCTGACCCAGCTGGGACTCGAACCTGGGAACTACAGATTACGAGCCTGGCGCGCTACCCGACTGAGCCACCCCCGCCCCTACTTTTATGGCCTAGTGGTTAACGTGTTTAATCGTGCTACTGATCAAAGGAACCCGGGTGAGCTTCAGACAATCCATGGATATTTAATTTCTTGTGTTTTCGTTCTGCTGAGGTCTCTCCTTCATCATGCATCTTTTTTATGGCGTGTGATACTAGCTAGGGACGTACACGGGGAAAGGGGGGCGGCCCCCCAAATCCTATCATCTTCTACGAAATATGAAACTTGTCTACCTGTTTTGAAATCCAAATCAGTGGGGGCGGGGGTGGCTCAGGCTCGTAATCTGTAGTTCCCAGGTTCGAGTCCCAGCTGGATCAGCGTTGAGATTTATCTCCGTAAAATTCCCCGCCCTGCCCACAGTCAGTAGGGGACACCGATGGGCTTGGAAAGGCCGCCGTCCGTCGGATGGGACGTTAAGCCGTGGCCCCGTGTGCGGGAGAGCCATAACCTGTGCACGTTAAAGAACACGCTGAATGGCCTTGACTGGAGGCTACCATCTGTCTCCCAACAGCTGTTCCAGTGGGTCCCCTCCCCCAACCTTCTCTGAGCCTTCGGGGTCCATGTGACCTGGCCATTTAGCCCATGGTGTGCAAAAAAGTGCCGCTCAGAGGTAAAACAACCCAACCCAATCCAAATCAGTTGTCCTTGTATAATTTTATTTCTGTCCCCTATTTTATGTCCGACTTTAAAAATAGAGTACAATAACAACTATAAAATAAAAAATAAATAAATAAATACCCCCTCAAGCAGCTGAAAAAAAAGGTAAAAATAGGGGGGTGGCGGAAAGAGACTGGAATTTCTACTGTAGTGTAACATTTTCCTTTTTTTTTAGTTTTTTTCTCTCATTATGAAAAATGCGTGAAAATCAACCTAGAGAATTTAGTTTCGGGGAGATCGGAGAATTTCGTTTTATAGGGGTCCGAGAATTCAATTTCGGGGAGGCTCCTATAATATCGTTCCGTGGGGTGGGGTGGGGGGAGTCTGAGGAGAGGACTTGAGTGGGGTTTTTCAATTGCTTAAATATTCCACCGAACAGGAAATGTGAAAATAATAGCAAGCCGTCCCGTGGCTGAGTGATTAGCGCGCTTGGCTACTGATCCAAGGGACCTGGGTTCGAGCCCCGGATAAGGCATGGATGTTTTTTTGTTGAGGTATCGCCATCCTCACAGACCTTCCACTATGGTGTATAAACCGACAGGCTCCTGTCAGGTCTGTGAGGATGGCGATACCTCAGCAGAAAAACAGCACAAACATCCATGCCTTATCCGGGGCTCGAGCCCAGGTCCCTTGGATCAGTAGCCAAGCGCGCTAATCACTCAGCCACGGGACGGCTTGCTATTATTTTCACAATTCCTGTTCGGTGGAATATTTAAGCAATTGAAAAACCCCACTCATATCCTCTCCTCAGACTCCCCACCCCCCACTCTACGGAACGATATTATAGGAGCCTCCCCGAAATTGAATTCTCGGACCCCTATAAAACGAAATTCTCCGATCTCCCCGAAACTAAATTCTCTAGGGTGATTTTCACGCATTTTTCATAATTAGAGAAAAAAACTAAAAAAAAAAATGGAAAATGTTACACTGCAGTAGAAATCCCAGTCTCTTGCCACCGCCACCCCCCCCCCCCCCTAGCCCCCTGCCCCATTTTTCCTTTCTCCGGCTCGACTGCATCGCTTAGTCCCCACTCTCAACCCCCTTTATTTCGTCCTAGCTCCAAGTCTGTAAGGAGCTATACCCTTTGCATGCTAAAGAACATGCTGGATGTCCTTGACGGGAAGCTACCATCTGTCTCTTAACAGCTGCACATGGATCTCCTTTCCCAGTCATTCTGTGAGCCCTTGAGGTCCATGTGATCTGACTTTTTGGGGCAAAAAAGTGCCGTAAGACATAAAACAATCCAAATATTCTGTCCTACTGCGGTCACGTTTTTCACAGAAATGTGAAAAAATGAACACACAGAACCTTTTTCACAGAAGTGTGAAAAAATGAACACACAGAACCTTTTTCACAGAAGTGTGAAAAAATGAACACACAGAACCTTTTTCACAGAAGTGTGAAACACTTTTCAAAGGTGTGAAAAAATGGCCAAGCCCAAATCACAAGGACCACAAAGGCTCAGAGTAGCTTAGAAGAAGTGGATCAACTGGACAGTTTATAGCAAAGAGACTGCCAAGGCTATTCCCATCCAACGTGTTACTAAACAAAAGCTGAGTTGTTTTACATCTGAGCGGGACTTTATTGCACACAATGGGCTAAATGGCCAGGTCATAAGAACCCTAATAGATTGGGAGGAGGGGGAACCACTGGACAGCTGTTACGAGGCAGATGGTAGCATCCCGTCAGGGCCATTCAGCGTGTTCTTAAACAAGCACAAGGTATGTCTCTCCTGCACACGGGGGCCACGGCTTAACTTATCCCCTAGTGACCGAGGACAGGCGGGAAGTTTTGCGGAGATAATCCTAACGCTGTCCTAGCTGAGACTCGAACCTGGGAACTGCAGATTACGAGTCTGGAACGCTAACTGAGTCTAACTTCGCCCCACGTCTGGAAGAGTTTTCTGCAAAATGTTAATGTCTCTGCATGAGGGAGTGCTGCCTCTGCAAAGGCATTAACTAGGAATGTGAATATAGCATATAATACAATATAAAGGCCGAGTGGTTAGCACGCTTGGCTACTGATCTACGGGACCTGAGTTCGAGCCCCGGATAAGGCATGGATGTATGTGTCGTTTTTTTGCTGAGGTCCTGCCATCCTCACAGACCTTCTACTATGGCATATAAACTGACAGGCTCCTCTCAGACCTCTGTGGCAAGCAGCTGCTTGAGGGGGTATTTATTTTATTTATTTAAAGGCAAGCTAACAAGACCCAGGTTCGTTTGGCTAGTTCCTTTCGGGAAGCCATCTTAATGGGTAAATGCTCTAGTGCAGTGGTTCTCAACCTTTTATGCTTCACGTACCCCCTGGAAATGCGTATGTAACTGGCGTACTCCTTGTATATATGGGGCGGTGATGGCTTAGTCGGTAGCGCGCCAGGCTCGCAATTTGAAGTTCCCATGTTCGAGTTCCAGCTGGGTCAGCGTTGAGATTTATCTCCACACAACTCCCCGCCCTGCTAACGGTCAGTAGGGGACACCGATGGGCTTGGAAAGGCCGCCGTCCGTCGGATGGGACGTTAAGCCGTGGTCCCGTATGCGGGAGAGCCATTCCCTGTGCACGTTAAAGAACACGCTTTATGGCCTTGACGGGAGGTTACCATCTGTCTCCCAACAGATGTTCCAATGGCTCCCCTCCCCAACCTTCTCTGAGCCTTCGTGGTCCTTGTGGCCTGGCCATTTAGCCCATGGTTTGCAAAAAAAGTGCCGCTCAGAGGTAAAACAACCCAACCCTTGTATAGATAGATAAAACTACAGTTATGGCATAATAATGGGAATAAAACTTTCTTACTAGATCCAACGACTTTTGAGCTCTCACGGCGTACCCCAAAAATTTTTTACCTCGTTAAGAACCCCTACTCTAGTGTGCAGGAAAATCGTTTAGTGCTGTTTGCATCTACAAGAAAGCTTTTTTTTTTTTCTTTGAAGAATGGAGTTTCGTTGCGTTCCGTTCAATTCGAGCACGGTTTAAATAGAAATTATAATACAAAGAAGAAATGTCCAGTTATTGGAAATTACTAATTTGTTTCGTAAACACAATAGTAAGCATGTCACGGTCGCTGTTGATTTGAACCTTGCAGCTGCTTCAAGAAATGACAATCAACTCTTTAAGATTGACAGCAACATTTAAAAATCACGAAATTTTCCTTGTAATTATTCATCAGTTACATTGCCAAAGAGTACAACCTAATTCTTCGACTCTTAGGTAAGATTTTGCGAAATTTTGCAATCTCTTTTCTCATCGCAATTAGTTGTTTCATTCTGGTCATTATAAATCATGAGACCCCAAGTGCTCAGAGGAGGTTGAGGGGAAGAAAACCCACTGGAGAGCTGTTAGAGGACGGAAGCCTCTCTTCAAGGCCATCCAACGTGTTCTTTCAGCGTGCTCAGAGTATATATCTCCTGGATACAGTTGCTTGGAGCGGGAGTGGCTCAATTGGTAGTGTGCTGGCTCGTAATCTGCATTTTCCAGGTTCGAGTAACACCTGTGCCAGGGGCGGGGGTGGCTCAGTCGGTAGCGCGTCAGGCTCGTAATCTGTAGTTCCCAGGTTCGAGTCCCAGCTGGGTCAGCTTAGAGATTTATCTCCGCAAAATTTCCCCGCCCTGCCCACGGTCAGTAGGGGACACCGATGGGCTTGGAAAGGCCGCCGTCCGTCTGATGGGACGTTAAGCCGTGGCCCCGTGTGCGGGAGAGCCATACCCTGTGCACGTTAAAGAACACGCTGGATGGCCTTGACGGGAGGCTACCATCTGTCTCCCAACAGCTGTTCCAGTGGGTCTCCTTCCCCAACCTTCTCTGAGCCTTCGGGGTCCATGTGACCTGGCCATTTAGCCCATGGTGTGCAAAAAAGTACCGCTCAGAGGTAAAACAACCCAACCCACCTGTGCCAGCGTTGAGATTTATATCCGAAAACTTCCCACCCTCCTCTCGGTCAATAGCGGACACCGGTGGGCTTGGAAAGGCCGCCGTACATCGGATGTGACGTTAAGTCGTGACACCGTGTGTGGGATTTTGATTATTGTATTACCTCTGAGCGGCAGTTTTTTTTGCACACAATGGGCTAATAACCAAATCACAATGATCCCGAGGGTTCAGAGAAGGTTATGAAAGGGACCCACTGGACAGATGTCAGGAGACAGATGAAGCCTCACATCCAGCTGTTCTTTAACGTGAACAGGGTATGGCTCTCCCGCACACGGAGCCATGGCTTAACGTACCATCTGACGGACGGCGGCGTTTCCAAGCCCATCGATGTCCTCTACTGGTCGTGAGCTGAACGGAAACAGCTGGGACTCGAACCCGGGAACTGCAGATTGCGAGCCTGGGGAGCTGCCGACTGAGCTTCCCACACCGTGTGTGCGCGAGAACCATACCTTGTGCACATTAAAGAACACGCTAGATGGCCATGACGGGAGATTACCATCTGTCTCCTAACAAATGTTCAGTGGGTCCCCTCCCCAATCTTCTATGAACCTTCGGGGTCCTTGTAACCTGGCCGTTTAGCCCATTGTAGGCAAAAAAGTGCAGTTGAGAGGTAAAACAACACAACCCACAAAGGGGCGGGGGTGGCTCAGTCGGTAGCGCGCCAGGCTCGTAATCTGCAGTTCCCAGGTTCGAGTCCCAGCTGGGTCAGCGTTGAGATTTATCTCCGCAAAATTCCCCGCTTTGCCTACGGTCAGTAGGGGACACCGATGGGCTTGGAAAGGCCGCCGTCCGTCGGATGAGACGTTAAGCCGTGGCCCCGTGTTCGGGAGAGCCATACCCTGTGCACGTTAAAGAACAGGCTGGATGGCCTTGACGGGAGGCTACCATCTGTCTCCCAACAGATGTTCCAGTGGGTCCCCTCCCCCAACCTTCTCTGAGCCTTCGGGGTCCATGTGACCTGGCCATTTAGCCCATGGTGTGCAAAAAAGTGCCGCTCAGAGGTAAAACCACCCAACACAACCCACAGCACACTTGCCTTTCCAGAGTGGGTGTTAGCGGAGATAAATTTTAAAGCTGACGCAGTTGGTACTCGAACCCGCTAAGCGAAAATTAAGAGCCTGGTTCGGTACTGACTGAGCCAAACCGTCCCTTAAGGCGAAAGGTAACATCCTGTTAAAACGGGGCGAGGTTGGCTCAGTCGGTAGCGCGCCAGGCTCGTAATCTGTAGTTCCCAGGTTCGAGTCTCAGCTGAGTCAGCGTTGAGATTTATCTCCGCAAAATTCCCCGCCCTGCCCACGGTCAGTAGGGGACACCGATGGGCTTGGAAAGGCCGCCGTCCGTCGGATGAGACGTTAAGCAGTGGCCCCGTGTGCGGGAGAGCCATACCCTGTGCACGTTAAAGAACACGCTGGATGGCCTTGACGGGAGGTTACCATCTGTCTCCCAACAGATGTTCCAGTGGCTCCCCTCCCCCAACCTTCTCTGAGACTTCGGGGTCCTTGTGGCCTGGCCATTTAGCCCACTGTGTGCAAAAAAAGTGCCGCTCAGAGGTAAAACAACCCAACCCTGTTAAAACGTATTAAAATGGGAAACAAATTTTGGAACTCTTAAAACAAAAACACGAATGTTGACCGACTGATAAAAACACAAGAAAGTAAAAATAGTAGATCACCTTTTTTAAATTTAAAAAGAAAAAAAATAAACTAAGAGAGCCAAACCGATTTCCGATGACTTTTAACTACGCAATAAGTCATTGTGATAATGGGATGACAAATAAGACACTTTTCGTGAAAAACAAATCCTTCCATCAAGAAATAAGAGTAGGCTTAAGCGAAGTCGTTGCCATGGCGTTACGTAAGCATGACACAACACTCCTATTGGCTTGGCTGCAGTAAGGCAATGCGGGCGTCATCGCTGCCCCCTGGGGATGTGAAACAGACACGCATCTCGGCTCCTAGGTCTATCTCTCCTCCTGAGTAGCCTACATTTTCGAGTTGGCTTTCATCTATGAGGTCAGTGAAGGAAAGGCCAACAGCGAAAGAGGTCAACATTTCACTTTCCCTCTCGTGGGGAGACCAATGAAAGAGCTCTAATGAACGTAGCCTCGGTTGGGATCTGACTCAATCTGTTTTTAAATCATCGTTAATGTTATTTTTTTCACTTTCTTAGGTTGGGATGATGCATAAAACCGACCAGGCCTAGCACCTAATGTCCGACCCCACCTTCTCGTGGTGCAGACCGTTAGTACCTTTCAAAAGAGATACTCTCTTGTGGAAGTGAACGGAAGGGGAGGGCTGCCAGATTAGTGTGGCCTACTGATCTAGACAACTATGGCTACATTTTTTTTTCTTCTACCCTGCTGAGGAGTGGTCAGCCACACAGGGTCCTGGTGCTGACCATATAAACCCACTGGACAGATATATGGCTCTGAGCTCGATTATGGATCCTGATTTTGCTGCACTGGTGGGCTTCTATGGAGGGAAAATCTTCCGCTGTGTTTTCTGTTTTGTTTGTGGGTTGACAGCCGCAAGTGAATAGATTCACAGGATATGTTTATCAGCTGGTGGATCATCCTGAGCAGAGGTCATCGCAGACACCTGAACTCTTTGCTTCGATTGGCATCGTCAAATTCTACATTGGAGGAAGTCTTCCAGTGTAGATGGCTTCAGCCTTTAGTGGTGGGGAAACGGGTCTTTGCCCCATGTCTGCGATTAGGGGGCTGTTTGATATTGTCAGCATTCCCTCTCTCAATAAACATAGTTTCTTTAAACATCCCACTAACCATTTTCTCTCCATAGGTAGTTGGAATGTGAGGACTTTGCACAGAGCTTTTTCTCTTGATGTCCTCACACAAGAATTCCACCATTATAATTTAGATATTCTCGGCTTGCAAGAGACCAGATGGACAGATAAAGGTCAAAGTCTTAAAAATAATCTTAAATTTCTCTTTTCAGGGAGGGACGACAATAAGCATCACCAAGGCGTGGGTCTGCTTTCTCAGCAGACACGCAAGTGATGCCCTTCTAGGATATGAGTGCATTAATGAAAGGTTTCTTACAGCAAAATTTCAGACAAGCGTTAAAGACTTGAATGTCATCTGCTGTTATGCCCCCACTGAGGATGCCGTTGAGAATGAGAAGGATAGATTTTATGGACATCTTCAGGATATTTTGAATTCTGTCAAGAAAGGAGATATTACCCTTGTTCTTGGTGACTTCAATGCCAAAGTTGGTATTGACTCTGACCTTTGGGGAGGAGTAATAGGCCCTTTTGGTATTGGTAGCTGCAATGGCAATGGGCAACGACTCCTACAGGTAAGTAAACTCAATGGATTCAGAATAACTAACACTTATTACAAACAGCGCCACATACATGAGTACACATGGGTTTCACCCGATGGGCTACATAAGAATATGATTGATTATATATTAACAGCAAATGGGTTAGTTCTGTTAGGAATACCAGATCATATAGGTGAGCTGAAATTGGATCTGACCATTACCTTGTTAAAAGTGTCTTGCAACTTAAACTTAAAGAAGTGTTGTGCTAAGGTTAAAAAAATTACCTTTAATTATGAAGCTCTAAAACACCCAGTTATAGCTAAACCTTACCATGGTAGGTTACTTAGTCATTATGACAGTCATAGTTTCCTTATTACTGAAGTTGAGGAAGAATGAGACCGTTTTAAACAGGCTTTTTTGGAAACTAACAGTACTCTTTTAGGAAAAAAGGGGCAGAGGAGGCAAAATTATTTCAGTGATAAGGCACTTGAGCTATTTCAGAGAGAAAAAACTGTAGGAATGTCCTTAATCAATACCCTGCTTCCTAATAGAAAGCATTACAAAGAGTTTAATAAAAGTGTAAAGGATCATTTAGCTACTGATAAAGAATCTTTGGCTTGATGGTTTGGCTGACAAAGCTGAGGAAGCAGTTAGACAGCACAACAGCAGAGAGCTGTACCAGATAGTTTATGTTTCATGTGGTAGAAAACGAACAGGTATACAGGGATTGAAGGATAAACAAGGTAAGGTTATAGAAGGTGAGGATTCTGTCATGGCTAGGTGGGCTGAGCATTTCAGTGATATTCTAAACAATGCGGTTAGTTCTATTCCCATTGTTTGCAATGATGATAGATGCATTGGTGGCTTTAATGTTGTTCCTATAACACAATCTGAAGTTATTTTGGTTGTTTCTAAACTTAAACTTCATAAATCCCCAGGGGTAGGTGAAATTATTACGGAAATGCTTAGAGCTGGGAATATCTCGGTAACCACTTGGATGACTGAAATTCTGAATATCTTTTATGATAAAGGCATGGTTCCTAAGGATTTTACCAGAGCTATTGTTATCCCTATTTTCAAAAAAGGTGATCGCAGTTCTTGTGTATATGGGTATCAGCCTACTCTCTGCTCCAGGTAAAGTTCTTTCCATGATTGTGCTTAATAGAATTAAGAATCTGGTTGACAGGCAATTGCGTGATGAGCAATGTGGATTCAGAAGTGGTAGGGGATGTGTAGATCAGATATTTTCACTTAGGCAGATTCTTGAGAAATGTTTAGAGTTTCAGAAACATTTGGTTGCTAGCTTTGTTAATTTCAAAAAGGTTTTCGACTCTGTTGATTGTCATAATTTGTGGTTTATTGTGAGATCACACGGTATACCAGACAAGTTAGTTAATATATTGAGAGATCTCTATAATAACACAGTCGTGTGTGAGAGTTGGTAAGGCTTGTAGCAATTGGTTTCGAATTACTTCTGGTGTTCGACAAGGGTGCATTTTGTCTCCTTTTCTCTTTAGTTTGGTTATTGATTACGTTATGCGAAATTCACTTCAAGGGAAAGATTTTGGCCTTAAATGGTCTGTAGATACGAAAATTTCTGATTTAGATTATGCTGATGATTTAGCCCTTTTGGCAAATGATGTTGATGAGATGAACTCTTTCATTCGAGCTGTTGATGAGACTGGTAGTAGAGTAGGTTTGGTTATAAACAGAGAGAAAACTAAAGTGATGAAAATTGGTCAGGCAGGCTGTGATTCAGTTAATCTGAATGATTGCACCCTTGAGCAGGTGTCACAGTTTAATTATCTTGGGAGCTACGTAGCAGATAATGGTGATGTGCGGCATGAGTTTAACAGACGAATAGGGATTGCTGCCGGGACTTTTAAGAATCTAGGGAGAGTGTGAAGAAATAGGCGTATACACCTAAAGACTAAAATTAGACTGTATAATAGTTTGATTCTTTCTAGGGTTAGTTATGGCAGTGAAACTTGGACACTTTGTAAACAAGATAGCAGGAAACTAGATGCTTTTGATTCCAGATGCTTGCGCAGTATCTTGGGCATTAGGTGGTTCAACTTTGTAACTAATGATGAGGTTAGGCAAAGGAGTTTGCAACCTCCTTTAAGCAGCATATTGTGCAGAGAGAGACTTCGTTGGTTTGGCCATGTTGACCGTATGAATAATTATAGATTGGCGAATAGGGCTATGAAAAGTGTGCCTAAAGGCCTTAGAAAGAAGGGGAGACCTAGGATGCGGTGGGCAGACAATGTCAAACAGGACCTTGTTAGAATTGGTGTGCAGTGGCCAGATGCAGTAGATGTAGCTCAGGATAGACTTGCTTGGAGAACTAAATTGCACGGTCTGGTTGGACCTGCGGAGCCCATGGCTGCTTGATGATGATGATGATGATGATGATGATGATGATGATGATGGGCTAAATGGCCAGGTTACAAGATCCCCGAAGGTTCAGAGAAGGTTGGGGGAGGGGACCCATTGGAACAGTTGTTGGGAGACAGATGGTAGCCTCCCGGCAAGGCTATCCAGCATGTTCTTTAACGTTGGGTTGTTTTACTTCTGAGCGGCGTGTTTTGCACAACATGGGCTAAATGAGCAAGTTACAAGGACCCCGAAGGTTCAGAGATGGTTGGGGGAGGGGATCCATTGGAACAGTTGTTGGGAAACAGATGGTAGCCTCCCGGCAAGGCCATCCAGCATGTTCTTTAGCGTGTACAGGGTATGGCTGTCTCACACACAGATCCACGGCTTAACGTCTCATCCGACGGACGGCGGCCTTTCCAAGCCCATAGGTGTCCCCTACTGACCGTGGGCAGGGCGGGGAATTTTGCGGAGATAAATCTTAACGCTGACCCAACTGGGACTCGAACCTGGGAACTACAGATTACGAGCCTGGCACGCTACCGACTGAGAGCCTTTGAGGTCCTTTCGATCTGAACATTTACCCCATTGTGTGCAAAAAAAGTGTCCGTCAGGGGCAGCCCCGGATCTAGAAATAAATAGGTGGGAGGGGAAATAATGGATGAAATATACAGAAATTTATCAATATTTTTCGCCTCTATTTTTGCCCTTACTAGCATAAAGCACAGGCAACCAACCAATACCTCCTACAACAGAAGGCCTATGGACCACGTTATGACGTTAGCGTTAGTAGTCTTGTAACGTAGATAATTCTTATATATTTCTTTCTATTATTATCAATGGTGTACTTTTACACTAACGCTTATTTATAAATATACTTTACCTTATGTAGAAGGAAACTTATTGGTATTTTTTAGCGTTATGATAATTGTTAATCAATCGATTTTTGTTCTAAATAAGATATATTTATAAATAAACATTAAGAAAATGATTAGTATGGGGTACATCCTCACGAAGATACCTCATCTCCTACAAAGGAGAGACAGCGATGGTCTTGGAAAGGTCGCCGTCCGTCGGATGGGACGCTAAGCCATGGCCCCGTGTGTGGGAGAGCCATAACCTGTGCACGTTAAAGAACACCCTGGATGGCCTTGACGGGAGGAAAGCATTTGTATCCCAACAGCTGTTCTAATGAGTCCCCTCCTCCAACCTTCTCTGAGCCTTCGGGGTCCTTGTGACCTGGCCATTTAGCCCATGGTGTGGAAAAAAGTGCCCCTCAAAGGTAACACAATCCAACGTTAAAGAACACGCTGGATGGCCTTGACGGGAGGCTACCATCTGTCTCCCAACAGCTGTTCCAGTGGGCCCCCTCCCCCAACCTTCTCTGAGTTTTCGGGGTCCTTGTGACCTGGCCATTTAGCCCATGGTGGGCAAAAAAGTGGCGCTCAGAAGTATAACAACCCAACGTTAAAGAACACGCTGGATGGCCTTGACGGGAGGCTACCATCTGTCTCCCAACAGCTGTTCCATTGGGCCCACTCCCTCAACCTTCTCTGAGCCTTCGGGGTCCTTGTGACCTGGCCATTTAGCTCATTGTGTGCAAAAAAGTGCCGCTCAGAGGTAAAACAACCCAACCTAGAATATGCAGCTCTCTTTAGAGTCGCTCAAAAAAATAACCGGAACACTATGGTTGATTACAGAATTCAGAAAAACATCTGGCAACGTTTTTTTTAGAAATTTTCTGCCAACCTTCGTGTACAGTACACGAAGTTACCTATAAGCAAAATATTTGCTGCAATAAGTTTACTGGAAAAAAGCTATGTGTTTTTTGAAACAACCAAAATTTAATAATAATTACGGACGAAATTCGAAAGAATATCAAATTCCCTTCCTATTTAACTTGCTTCCTAGAGAAATTGTTAAATTAAGTAAAATTTGTGATGTTAAAGAAAAATTATTTCAGTGGTTGATGAAAAAGTGACGTTTTTATTTGGAATTTTTTTATCATTTTATTGGTTTTTCTTTTTCAGTTATTCTTTTTTTTTCTCCTTCATGTTATGTAATGATAGTGGTGTAATCTAGATCATATCTGTTAAAACCATATATGTACATTCCCGCTGATAAGCTTCGGCTTAGTGGGATTTTTTATGTTGGGTCTGGTCCCGTGGCCGAGTGGTTAGCGCGCTTGGCCACTGATCTTAGGGACCTGGGTTCGAGCATGGATAAGGCATGGATGTATGTGTCGTGTTTCTTCTGAGGTCCTGCCATCCTCACAGACCTTCTACTATGACATATAAACTGACAGACTTCTGTCAGACCTCTGTGACAAGCAGCTGCTTGAGGGGGTATTTATTTATTATTTATATTTTGGGTTGTTTTTCCTCTGAGCGGCACTTTTTTTGCACACCATGGGCTAAATGGCCAGGTCACATGGACCCCGAAGGCTCAGAGAAGGTTGGGGGAGAGGGGACCCACTGGATAGCTGTTGGGAGACAGATGGTAGCCTCCCGTGCAGAGGGTATGGCTCTCCCGCACACGGCGCCATGGCTTGACGCCCCATTCGAAGTACGGAGGCCTTTCCAAGCCCAACGGTGTCCCCTATTGACCATGAGTAGAAAGGGAAAAATATGGATATAAATCTCAATGCTGGCTCAGGCGGGACTCGAACCCTGGGAACTGCAGATAACAAGCCTGGCACGCTACCGACGGAGTCATCCTCACCCCACTGAGCAAAATGACCTGATTTTTAACCCTGGGTAAGGCAGGGATGTTTGTGTTGAAAAAAGGCATGGATGTTTGGGTAAACAAAGCGGAAACCTTTTTTTTTTCAGTTTTTTTAAAATATCAATGCCTGCAACTGAAAGTTTAACTCTTTCCATTTACCTACCGCTTCTTTTATTTTAAATTAATTCCAGAAATATTCACAAAATTAGAAAAATAGAGAGAACAGTTTTAACGCTTTCTAATACGAAAACAAAAATCAGAACTGATGCAGAACTCTGTCCTAAACTCAGTTTAATTTCCCCGGTAATGGCACCCTAATTGCTCCTCCCTCATAGCAGAGTCTCCAAAAGACATCATTTACTCATTAGTGCTGCATCTGTTGACTGAGGTAGGATTCATCTATATGACTTCCAACAACTGCAGATGATGCCACGATACTCTCCACATATGATAGGTAGGGAGAAACATCCTTAACTGACAGGGATTGAAAAGGGAGGAATGCCAGCTGACATCACATTACACGAAATGGCAGCAAATTAACTTCTCGCCAGCCAGAATAGCCACGGGGATCTATTACATACTTGTACATATACATTTCCCCGTGCAGCAGTAACAAACAACTTACAAATACGTTCAAGAAGGGGGCGGGGGTGGCTCAGTCGGTAGCGCGCCAGGCTCGTAATCTGTAGTTCCCAGGTTCGAGTCCCAGCTGGTTCAGCGTTGAGATTTATCTCCGCAAAATTCCCCGCCCTGCCCACGGTCAGTAGGGGACACCGATGGGCTTGGAAAGGCAGCCGTCCGTCGGATGGGACGTTAAGCCGTGGCTCCGTGTGCGAGAGAGCCATACCCTGTGCACGTTAAAGAACACGCTGGATGGCCTTGACGGGAGGCTACCATCTGTTTCCCAACAGTTGTTCCAGTGGGTCCCCTCCCCCCACCTTCTCTGAGCCTTCGGAGTCCATGTGACCTGGCCACTTAGCCCATGGTGTGCAAAAAAGTGCCGCTCAGAGGCAAAACAACCCAACCCGTTCAAGAACTCCAAAATATGCTCTTTTTATCTTCACTTTTTTTTACCTATTTTCCTATTGCTTTTCGTTCGTCATTTGTCAGTTTGTCTCTTTCTCAAAACAGTTGTTCTACCCTATCTTTAAAATTCCCCGCCCTGGCCCACGGTCAGTAGGGGACACCGATGGGCTTGGAAAGGTCGCCGTCTGTCGGATGGAACGTTAAACCGTGTCACCGTGTGCGGGAAAGCCATACCCTGTGCACGTTAAAGAACACCCTGGATGGCCCTGATGTCAGGCTACCATCTGTTCCCAACAGCTGTTCCAGTGGGTCCCCTCCCCCAACCTTCTCTGTGCCTTCGAGGTCCATGTGACTTGGCCATTTAGCCCATGGTGTGCAGAAAAAGTACCGCTCAGAGGTAAAACAATCCTACAGTCGACGGCGGATCCTTCCAAGTCCAATGGAATCTTCCTTCTCACCACGGAAAGAACGAGAATTAGCCGAGAGAAATCTCGAACCAGGAACCGCTGGGTTGGTTATTTGGAGAGAAATCTCGAACCACGTTCCCCTGTGTTAGTTAGTTGTTTTACTTCTGAGCGGCAGTTTTTTTGCACACCATGGGCTAAATGGCCAGGTCACATGGACCCCGAAGGCTCAGAGAAGGTTGGGTTAGGGAACCCACTGGAACAACTGTTGGAAGATAGATAGTAGTTTCGCATCAAGGTCATCCAGCGTGTTCTTTAACGTGCACAGGGTATGGCTCTCCCACACACGGGGTCACGGCTCAACGTCCCATCCGACGGGCGACGGCCTTTCCAAGACCATCGCTGTCCTCTACTGACCGAGGGCAGAGCGGGGAGTTCTGCGGAGACAAATCTCAACGCTGGACCAGGTGGGACTCGAACCTGGGAATTACAGAATACTAGCCTGGAGCGCTACCGACTGAGCCAACCCCCTCCTCTTGTTAGTGAGCTGTCCGTGTTCTGTCCTATCTAGTCGATCTGGATTGTTGCTGTGTATGTGTATGGCTGGGTGGGGAGGGAACTTTGCAGACAGGATCGATGCAAGCGAAGATTGAGAAAAGCTGACATCTACGGTTTCCTCTGCCAAGCTAGCAAATATCCGAATCGAATGGACCTCTCCTTCAGCAGTTCCTGCTGCTTCTTCTTCTTCCAAGTGGAACAGATATTTTTAATCACGTATCGATTTAAATCGATTTAATGCATCACGTATAGTCAAGTTCATTTCGATGACAGACTAAAATGGATCACCAATGCCAACATGGGAAGCAATTCTTCCCACAATAAACAAATGTATTGAGTACTAGCAGAACTTTACCTGGCAGTGCCTGGGGCTCACTCTTACGATGCGATCTATACATGCTGATTTTTTACTCCACTGAAGCTTAGTTTTGTGAGTGCCAGGCCCTACTAAGCAAGTACCAGGATTTTAGTTTCGAGGGTGTCCGAGAATTTTGTTTCGGGGAGGGTTAGAGAATTTAGTTTCGGGGAGGGTTAGAGAATTTAGTAGTCGGGGAAGGTTAGAGAATTTTGCTTCGTGCAAGGTTCCAGAATTCAGTTTCAGGGAGGGTTCGAGAATTTAGCTGAGTGGACGGTTAGAGAATTTAGTTTTGGGGAGGGTTCGAAAATTTAGTTTTGGGGAGGGTTCGAGAATTTTGTTTCGGGGAGGGTTAGAGAATTTAACTGCGTGGACGGTTAGAGAATTTAGTTTTGGGGAGAGTTCGAGAAATTAGTTTCGTGACGAGTTCGAGAATTTAGTTTCAAGGAGGGTTCGAGAATTTTGCAGTCGGGAAGAGTTAGAGAATTTAGCTTCGTACAGGGTTCCAGAATTTAGTTTCGGGAAGAGTTCGAGAATTTAGTTTCGTGCAGGGTTCGAGAATTTAGTTTCGTGCAGGGTTCGAGAATTTAGTTTCGTGCAGGGTTCGAGAATTTAGCTGCGTGGACGGTGAATTTAGTTTCGGGGAGGGTTCGGGAATTTAGTTTCGTGGTGAGTTCGAAAATTTAGTTTCAGGGAGGGTTCGAGAATTAGTAGTCGGGAAAGGTTCGAGAATTTTGTCTCGTGCAGGGTTCGAGAATTTAGCTGAGTGGGCGGTTAGAGAATTTAGTTTCGGGGAGGTTTCGAGAATTTAGTTTCGTGTGATTTCGAGAATTTAGTCTCGTGGTGAGTTCGAGAATTTAGTTTCAGGGCGGATTAGAAAATTTAGTTTCGTGCAGGGTTCCAGAATTTAGTTTTCGGGAGAGTTCGAAAATTCATCTCGTGCAGGGTTCGAGAATTTAGCTGCGTGGACGGTTAGAGAATTTAATTTCGATTGGGGCACGAGAATTTAATTTCTAATTAGGGAATTAGATAATTTAGTTATCTAATCCCCCACGGGAGATTTAGTTATCTAATAATTAGTTATCTAATCCTCCTTCCGGAGCGGGTTCGAGAATTTAGTTTCGTGGAGAGTTAGAGGAGAGCTATACACTGTGCACGTTAAAGAACCGTCTGGATAGTTGGTCACCTAAGAGCTGTCCAGTATGTCCCCTCCCCCAACTCTCTGAGCCATAGGGGTCCTTGTGACCTTTGGGGCGGGGGTGGCTCAGTCGGTAGCGCGCCAGTGTCTTAATGTGCAGCTCCTAGGTTCGAGTCCCAGCTGGATGAACTTGGAGATTTATCTCCATAAAGATCCCTGCCTTGCCCTTAGTCAGTAGCGGATGCCCAAGCGCTTGGAATGGCCGCCGTCCGTCGGATGGGACGTTAAGTCGTGGCTCCATGTGTGGGAGAATCATATCCTATGCACATTAAAGAACACGCTGGATGGCTTTGACTGGAGGCTACCATCTCCTAACAGCTATTTAGTGGGTCCCTTCCCCCAATCTTCTCCAAGCCTTGGGGTCTTTGTGACCTGGTCACTGGCCATTTAGCCCATTGTGTGCAATAATGTGCTGCTCAGAGATAAAACAACCCAATAGTGAAGCATGTCAATGTATGCAAACTTCGCACCAATTATTCTACCTCACTTCGAAATCCCATAAGAGCCGCAAAGACATGACGGAGTTGGGTTGTTTTACCTCTGAGCGGCATTTTTTGAACACCATGGGCTAAATGGCCAGGTCACATGGACCCCGAAGGCTCAGAGAAGGTTGGGGGAGGGGACCCACTGGAACAGCTGTTGGGAGACAGATGGTAGCCTCCCGTCAAGGCCATCCAGCGTGTTCTTTAACGTGCACAGGGTATGGTGCACAGGAATGCACGGCTTAGCGTCCCATCCGACGGACGGTGGCCTTTCCAAGCCCATCGGTGTCCCCTACTGACCGTGGGCAGGACGGGGAATTTTGCGGAAATAAATCTCAACGCTGACCCAGCTGGGACTCGAACCTGGGAACTACAGATTATGAGCCTGGCGCGCTACCGACTGAGCCACCCCCGCCCCAACATGACGGAGAGCAAAGTCAAGTGCGACATGGGTAAAAAGCTGATCTGACTGACTTCGAAAGGGGATTCATCGTTGGAGCAACATGGGCAGAAGCATCTGTGACGGAGGTGATGGAACAACGGAAAATCACTGGGTCCAATATCCCAAGTGTATGGAGAATGACAACAGTCTCAAACACGTCCTCCGATCATGGAAAATGCGGGAGGAAAATGGCTTTGACAGAGAGGGACAAGCTTTGTTGGCACGAACTGTACTGCAAAACAAAGCTACTGCACAGTTCATCAGCTGAGAGAGATGCCCGCTTAGCAGTATTTCGAAACATATTTCAACGAGAACTATGCGCATGGAATTGAAAACTTTGAAATTTGGGAACTCTACCATGATACATACGACGAAACATTATGTAGGTTGGGTTGTTTTACCTCTGAGCGGCATTTTTTTGCGCACAACAGCTAAATGGCCAGGTCACAAGGACCCCGAAGGCTCAGAAAAGGTTGGGAGAAGGGGATCCACTGGATAATTGTTGGGAGACAGATGGTAGATCCCATCAAAGCCATCCAGTGTGTTCTTTAACGTCCACAGGGAGGTCTCTCAGCACACAGAACCATGGCTTAATGTCTAATATGACGGACGGCGGTCTTTCCAAACCCATCGGTGTCCTTATTGACCGTGTGCAGGGTGGTGAGTTTTGCGGAGATTAATCTCAACGCTGGCCCAGTTGGGACTCGAACCTGAGAACTACAGATTACAATCCTGGCGCGCTACCGACTGAGCCACCTCCGCACAGTCGGTGTTCCTAATAATTTGGCCAGGCAGTGTATAGGAAGGACCTCTATGGCCGTGAATCAGTAACTGCTCTCCAAATTAAAGATCTAAGTGTTTAACTGTTAATTACTTTTTTTGGTGAATTCCTGTAACTAATGATGCTGCTATTAAATGTTTCGGATTTCAGAACTCTTTGAATTCTGAGGATTTTGGGTTGGGTTGTTTTACCTCTGAGTGGCACCTTTTTGCACACCATGGGCTAAATGGCCAGGTCACATGGACCCCGAAGGCTTAGAGAAGGTTGGGGGAGGGGACTCACTGGAACAGCTGTTGGGAGACAGATGGTAGCCTCCCGTCAAGGCCATCCAACGTGTTCTTTAACGTGCACAGGGTATGGCTCTCCCTCACACGGGGCCACGGCTTAACGTCCCATCCGACGGACGGCGGATTTTCCAAGCCCATCGGTGTCCCCAACTGACCGTGGGCAGGGCGGGGAATTTTGCGGAGATAAATCTCAAAGCTGATCCAGCTGGAACTCGAACCTGGGAACTACAGATTACCTGCCTGTAGCGCTACCGACTGAGCCACCTCCGCACATTAAGTAGGTGTTGTTAATAATTTGGCCAGGCAGTGTATAGGAAGGACCTCTATGGCCGTGAATCAGTAACTTCTCTCCAAATTAAAGATCTAAGTGTTTAACTGTTAATTACTTTTTTGGAGAATTCCTGTGACTAACGATGCTGCTATTAAATGTTTCGGCTTTCAGAACTCTTTGAATTCTGAGGAAAATCGAGATATGGATAAATTTTATTCATATATCCAATTTGTCTCCGCCGATATTTATTTTTCAGTAAAAAAAACTCATTTTCAAATCGGATTAGCTATGAATGTGGTTTTTCATTCACGTAACATGAAACAAGGGCGGATCTAGGGGGGTGGGGAGGAAAGGAAACCATCCCCCCTATTTGAAATGTCAGTAACGGTAATGGGTTTGGGTTGGGTTGTTTTACTTTTGAGCGGCACTTTTTTGCACACCATGGGCTAAATGGCCAGGTCACATGGACCCCGAAGGCTCAGAGAAGGTCGGGGGAGGGGACCCACTGGAACAGCTGTTGGGAGACAGATGGTAGCCTCCCGTCAAGGCCATCCAGCGTGTTCTTTAACGTGCACAGGGTATGGCTCCCCCGCACACGGGCCACGGCTTAGCGTCCCATCCGACGGACGGTGGCCTTTCCAAGCCCATCGGTGTCCCCTACTGACCGCGGAGATAAATCTCAACGCTGACCCAGGTGGGACTCGAACCTGGGAACTACAGATTACGAGCCTGGCGCGCTACCGACTGAACCACCCCCGCCCCCAGTAACGGTAATGGAAGCCTAAAATTATTACACTTCTGCTATTTAGCGCATTTTCAAGAATGTTTTTTGAAAAAATGAAACTAAGGTGGGAAATGTTACCTTGCAATGAAAATCCAGTCTTTTGCCCCCCTCCCCTAATTTTTAGAATTTTTTCGGGTCGATTTCGTCACTTGCTTTCTCTCCTCCCGCTACAGACACCTTCCTTTTTTGTTCTAGATCTGGGCCTCTATGGAAGTGTACCAATACTTTTGTGATAGTAATGTATGTTATTTGTTGACATCAGATCTGAGAGTGACGTAATTCAGACATCTTTTTCTCCTACGAAACCACGTGTCCACGCTCTGATTAAACATAATGCAGGTCACATCTGACAACTAAAACATAATTGGCGTGTAATTGTCATCGTAACTTGATGTTGTTATTGCTAAATGAACCATGACGTCAGAGGAAGTCACATTACTCTCAACTGTTTTTCTACTGGTAGTTGTTACGACGGGTGTTTTTCTACGGGTAGTTGTTAGGACGCATACAATATGTGTAACTGCAATTTATTTAAAGTTTTTTTTTGGGATAAATTCAAAATAACTACCACAACTATTTTTTTTCTAGGAGCTAAAAAAAGAAACGATTTGTTTGTGTAAGAAAATTAAGAAATATCAGACACCGCATTTCTCAGCAATTTTCTTCCTGAACGTGGCTTAAGAAAAAGGTCGTTTTTATAAAACTAAAACAATCTTATGTCATATCTGGAGGTGTCTCAATTTGTGTTTTTAACTCCTTTCCAAAAATCGAGTTACTGATTTCATATTTTTTTATCCTTTTTCAGCTTCTAGGCATTGCACTATTTTGTTCCGAGAAATTAATTAAAAAAAAGTTCTAGTTTCAATACGGTTCAGTTGGGTTGTCTTACCTATGAGGGGCACTTTATTTACACACACTTATTGGGTTAAATGGCCAGGTCACAAGGATTGCAGGCGGTAGCGCACCAGGCTAGTAAACTGCAGATCCCAGGTTGGAGTCCCACCTGTGCAAGCGTTCAGATTTAACTCAGCTAAACCCCAGACTGCCCTCGGTTAGTAGGGGGACACCGCTGTCCGTGGGAGGCCCGGATCTAGAAAAAAATTAGGTGGGGGAGGGGCAAGAAATATAATCGAGGTAGTAAAATGTAAAAGAGAGGGCCAAGAGACTGGATTTGCAATAAAATAAAAAAGTAAAATAAAATAATAGATAAAAGGAGTAAAATAAAGTAATTTCCTGCTCTTTTTTTCACAGATTTTTACCATATTTATTAAAAAAAAATGCATGAAATATAAATAAATAAATAAACGTTCCCTCAAGCAGCTGCTTACCACAGCAGTCTGACAGTTTATACGCCATAGTAGTTTAGCCATAGTAGAAAGGTCTCTGAGGATGACAGGACCTCGGCAGAAAAGCAACACAACATCCATGCCTTACCCTGGGCTCGAACCCAGGCCCCTTAGACCAATAAGCAAGTGTGCTAACCACTCGGCCACTTGACGGCTTGAAATATACTAAAGTTTAATAATTTTTGGCCTCTATTACCCTTAGTAGCATTCTGAAAGAAGGAGCATCCTTCTCCCCCCTCCCTCACTCATAATGGTTAACACCGGATCAGAATCCGGTCCTGGTCCGTAGGATTGAACGTTAAGCCATGGACCTGTGTGCTTAACAGCCATTCTCTGTGCATGTTAAAGAACACGCTGGATGGTCTTAATGGGAAGGCTTCTACATATCTGTCTCTCAACACCTCTCCAGTTCCACAGCTTTATCTGAGCCCTCGGGGTCCTGGTGACCTGGCATTTAGCTCATTGTGTGACAAAATATCGCTCAGAGATTAAACAACCCAAACTACAAGGATCTCAAAACACAAATCTTTTTCACAGGCCCTCGGGGGCCTTGTGACCTGACTATTTAGCAGTGCCGCTCAGAGGTTAAACAACCTGACTTACAGGGACTGTGAGGGCTCAGAGAAGTTTGAGAAACAGACCCACTGAACATCTGTTAAGGGATAGATGGTAGCCTCCCATCAAGGCCGGGGCAGAGGTGGCTCAGTCGGTAGCGCACCAGGCTCGTAATCTGTAGTTCCCAGCTGGGTCAGCGTTGAGATTTATCTCCGCAAAATTCCCCGCCCTGCCCACGGTCAGTAGAGTACACCGATGGGCTTGGAAAGGCCGCCGTACGTCGGATGGGACGTTAAGCCGTGGCCCTGTGTGCGGGAGAGCCATACCCTGTGCACGTTAAAGAACACGCTGGATGGCCTTGACGGGAGGCTACCATATGACTCCCAACAGCTGTTCCAGTGGGTCCTCTCCCCCAACCTTCTCTGAGCCTTCGGGGTCCATGTGAGCTGGCCATTTAGCCCAGGGTGTGCAAAAAAGTGCCGCTCAGAGGTAAAACAACCCAACCCATCAAGGCCATCCAGCGTGTTCTTTCTCTAACCTTTTTTTGAGCCCATATGTTTTTCTGACCTGGCTATTTAGTTCATTGTGAGCGCAAGAAGAGGTGTCTATCGGAGGTAAAATTAAACCAACCCATCTCTCTGCAAACGAGCATTCCATATTTGACAGAGTAATAGAAACTTTCTAACTGGCTTTTGCATTATGAGATTCGCTAAGAAACTGTTAACAGAAATTCAACAACTGATGCATCATTGCTAACAGTTCTTGCAATAGTGTTAGTTGCGCAGTGTTTGGACGTTGAAAAAGTGGAAGGAAGTTGTGTGAGTTGATAAGAAATACAAATAAAGATAATGTCATTTTCGGGACCCGCCAGATGGGAAGTACAATGTAGTAAGGCTTATGGCGACATGGTGAGTATTCTGTGAGAAATAATATTTTCCAGATTGCATGTGAAAAACCATTTACAATTCTTACATGGGCATCTTCATAGGGAAGCAAACCGAACATTCGCTTCTCGTAGGAAGTTTGAAATATTATTTTAAACGTAAATTAATCAGAAAAATACTGTGAAGTTCAGAGTCAGGTGAAAAGATAATTAAAATAATAATTTAAGGGTTCGTAATATTTATTCCTGAATGAAATACGAAAAGTAGAAATCAATGTATAAGATTGCATAACATAACAATCAAAATTAGAGTGGGATATAGATTAGGTTGTTTTAATTCTGAGAGTCACTTTTTGCACACAATGGGCTAAATGACCATGTCCCAAGTACCCCAAAAATACAGAAAAGGTTGGGACAGAGGATCCACTGGACAGCTGTTAGGAGAGAAACTCTCAAGGTCATCCAGCGTGTTTTTACACATGAAGAGTGTAAGTTGAGTTGCGTTACATCTGAGCGGCACTTTTTCAACACAGTAGGCTAAATGGCCAGGTCACAAGGACCCCTATGGTTCAAAAAAAGGTTGGGACAGAGGATCCACTGGACAGCTATTAGGAGAGAAACTCTCAAGGTCATCCAGCGTGTTCTTACACATGAACAGTGTAAGATGAGTTGTGTTACATGTGAGCGGCACTTTTTCAACACAGTAGGCTAAATGGCCAGGTCACAAGGACCCCTATGGTTCAAAAAAAGGTTGGGACAGAGGATCCACTGGACAGCTGTTAGGAGAGAAACTCTCAAGGTCATCCAGCGTGTTCTTACACATGAACAGTGTAAGATGAGTTGTGTTACATCTGAGCGGCACTTTTTCAACACAGTAGGCTAAATGGCCAGGTCACAAGGACCCCTATGGTTCAAAAAAAGGTTGGGACAGAGGATCCACTGGACAGCTATTAGGAGAGAAACTCTCAAGGTCATCCAGCGTGTTCTTACACATGAACAGTGTAAGATGAGTTGTGTTACATCTGAGCGGCACTTTTTCAACACAGTAGGCTAAATGGCCAGGTCACAAGGACCCCTATGGTTCAAAAAAAGGTTGGGACAGAGGATCCACTGGACAGCTATTAGGAGAGAAACTCTCAATGTCATCCAGCGTGTTCTTACACATGAACAGTGTAAGATGAGTTGTGTTACATCTGAGCGGCACTTTTTCAACACAGTAGGCTAAATGGCCAGGTCACAAGGACCCCTATGGTTCAAAAAAAGGTTGGGACAGAGGATCCACTGGACAGCTGTTAGGAGAGAAACTCTCAAGGTCATCCAGCGTGTTCTTACACATGAACAGTGTAAGATGAGTTGTGTTACATCTGAGCGGCATTTTTTCAACACAGCAGGCTAAATGGCCAGGTCACAAGGACCCCTATGGTTCAAAAAAAGGTTGGGACAGAGGATCCACTGGACAGCTGTTAGGAGAGAAACTCTCAAGGTCATCCAGCGTGTTCTTACACATGAACAGTGTAAGATGAGTTGTGTTACATCTGAGCGGCACTTTCTCAACACAGTAGGCTAAATGGCCAGATCACAAGGACTCCAAAGGCTCAGAAGAGGTTGGGAGAGAGGACCCACTGGACAGCTGTTAGGTAAGAGAATCTCAAGGCCATCAAGCGTGTTCTTAAACATGAACAGTGTAAGTTGAGTTATTTTACACCCGAGCGGCACTTTTTCTACAAATGGGCTAAATGGCCAGGTCACAAGAACCCTACGAGCTCAGAAAAGAATGAGAGAGGGGACCCATTGGATAGCTGTTAGTGGAACAGATGGACGACTCGCATCAACGCCATTCAAAGCGCTCTTTAACATGAACAGATAATGGTTCTCCATCACACGGAGCAACAATTTAACATTTTATCCGACGGACGGCGATGTTTCGAACCCATCGATATCCCCTTTCTGGTCGAGGGGAGTATTGCGGTTATCAGAGATATGTGATACAGATGAATGCACTTGAAAAAAGCCTTCAGGAATGACGCTGCATAAATCGGCTCTCAAAATCCAATCCGTAATCTAGCAGGATACATAAATAAATTCATCTACAATATCGATTCTTGAAACAAGTACGAAAATTCTTAAATCAGCTCTTCAAAATCCCGACGTTAATCAACTATGACTGTATCTAGAATATTTGTTCGATATTTTAAAATTAGCAGAGTTCCATGCTTAATTAATACCATTTCAGGTTAAGTATTCCCATAAATATGAATCAAAATATTTCTTGAATGGCGAGAAGTATGCCCTGAGTTTCGGATAAGCAGGTGGGGTTCGGACAATCCCCACCCCGAAAAAAATCCTGTCGTCTTATACTAAATCTCAAACTTCTCTACCTGCATGTTAAAGAACACGCTGGATGGCCTTGACTGGAGGCTACCATCTGTCTAGCAACAGCTGTTCCAGTGGGTCCCCTCCCTCAACCTTCTCTGAGCCTTCGGGGTCCTTGTGATCTGGCCATTTAGCCCATGGTGTGCAAAAATAGTGCCGCTCGGAGGTAAAACAACGCAACGTTAAATAACACGCTGGATGGCTTTGACGGGAGGCTACCATCTGTCTCCCAACAGCTGTTCCAGTGGGTCCCCTCCCCCAACCTTCTCTGAGCCTTCGGGGTTCTTGGACCTGGCCATTTAGTCCATGGTGTGCAAAAAAGTGCCGCTCAGAGGTAAATCATCCCAACACAACCCAGCGTAATATTTTATACAGAGAAACCAAGTAAGCAGGGGTGGTTAAAGCTATGATGGTAGTGCGCAACACAGGTAGTTTCGCCGCCATCTCGATTTCGGGGTGTAAACGGGAAAATTGTTAAATATCATTTGCTGAAAGGGCCACATCGTCACGTAACCTCAATAACAAATTTTAAAATCTTCCCTTTGCAAAGAATTCCTCCGTATAAAATAATCAATAATCAAATAAAAGAGTCTAACTTGTCAGGTATGATACACGATCTCATAATTAACAGAGTCAAAAGCCTTTTTAAAATCTACGAAGTTTGGAGCCACAAGTTTCTGAAATTCTAACATTTCTCAAGAATCTGCCTAACTGAAAATATTTGATCTAGACATCGTCTACTACTTCTGAATCCACGCTCTTCCTCGTGCAGTTGTCCATCAACCTAAATTCTTTTGACTACAGTAATGCAAGAATTTTACCTGGAAGAGAAAGCACACTGATATCCCTATAAATATCACAAGAACGACGATCACATTTTTTCAAAAAACTAAGAAAAACATTAAAAAATCACTAATTAACTTTATTTTAATTTTTTCATATAAAATCCTTAGAAACAACAAATTTATTCCAAAAAATATTCACTATTTCAGTCAGCCTTGTGACAGACAACAGTAACATTCCCAGCTGTGTTACAGGGCCAACATTAAAGCCAGTTATACGTCTATCATCATTACAAACAATGTGAGTAGAACTATCCACGTTGTTTAGAACATCACTGAAATACTCAGCCCACCTAGCAACGACAGAATCCTCACCTTCTATAACCTTACCTTGTTTATCCTTCAATCCTAGTATGCCTGTCCGTTTTCTACCACATAAAACATTACCTATCTGGTACAGCTCTCTGTTGTTGTGCTGTCTAACTGCTTCCTCAGCTTTGTCAGCCAAGTCATCAAGCCAAAGATTCTTATCAGTAGCTAACTGATCCTTTACATGTTTATTAAGCTCTCTATAATGCTTTCTATTAGGATTAGTAGCGTATTCAGAAGAATATTCCTGTACTGCTTTCTTTCCCAAATAAGCTCAATCACTCAAATAATTTTGCTTCCTCTGCTCCTTTTTTTCCTAAAAAGAGTACTGCTAGTTTCAAGAAAAGTCTGTTTAAAACGGTCCCATTCCACCTCAACTTCAGCAGTAACCATGACTGTAATAATGACTAGAAGTGTTGCGGAGATAATCTCAACAGTGGTCCATGTGGGACTTGAACTTGGGAACTGCAGATTACCGGCCTAGTACGCTACCGACGGAGTCACCTACTCCCCATTGGTTTGGGTTGTTTTTACCTCCGAGAGAATTTGTCATACCTATAAGGTACGGACGGTGGTCTTATGGAGCCCATTGTTATCCCCTTTTTCACCGAGCGCACGGATTCATCGGAAATAACTTTCAACTCTGGCACAGTTGGGACTTGAACCTAGGCACTATACATTAAGAGCAGGGCCGGACTTTTACTTTCTGAGCCTTAAGATAAGGCATATTTAAGAAGTCCTAGGCTAAGGCATATCTAAGAGGTCCTAGGCTAAGGCGTATCTAAGAGGCCCTAAGCTAAGGCATATCGAAGAGGCCATAGGCTAAGGCATATAAAAGAGGCCCTAGGCTAAGGCATATAAAAGAGGCCCTAGGATAAGGCATATCTAAGAGACCCTAGGGTAAGGCATATTTAAGAGGACCTAGGCTAAGGCATATCTAGAGGCCCTAGGGTAAGGCATATTTAAGAGACCCTAGGCTAAGTCATATAAAAGAGGCCCTAGGCTAAGGCATATAAAAAGAGGCCCTAGTCTAAGGCATATCTAAGAGACCCTAGCCTAAGGCATATGTAAGAGGCTCTAAGCTAAGGCATATCTAAGAAGCCCTAAGCTAAGGCATATTTTAGAAGCCCTAGGCTAAGGCATACTTTAGAAGCCCTAGGCTAAGTCATATCTAAGAGGCACTAGGCTAAGGCATATTTAAGAGGCCCTAGGCTAAGGCATATCTAAAAGGCCCTAGGCTAAGGCATATTTAAGAGGCCCTAGGCTAAGGCATATCTAAGAGGCCCTAGGCTAAGGCATATTTAAGAGGCCCTAGGCTAAGGCATATCTAAGAGGCCCTAGGCTAAGGCATATCTAAGAGGCCCTAGGCTAAGGCATATCTAAGAGGCCCTAGGTAAGGCATATCTACGAGGCCCTAGGCTAAGGCATATTTAAGAGGCTCTAAGCTACTCAAATTTAAGAGGCCCCCAAATATTCGAAAGTCGAAATATATATATAATTATTCTGATTGAGGGGAACACTAGAAAACAAACACGAAATTGATGTGGTGAAAATATTATTCTAGCTTTGGCAAGTAAAGATGAACAGTGTTGGCACAATAGATTAAATATAAAAAAAATTCCGCAATGAAGTAAAACTTCAAATGCATATATTTGAGGGCCCCTAATATCTTGAGGCCCTAAGCTGTACTTTAGTTAGCTTATGCGTCAGTCCGATCCTACCTAGTCATCTCTGTCAATATTTATGAATTCCCGGGTTAATAAATATGCAAAATGATACATCTATTTAGCGCAAAAATAAACATCGAATCACATAATATACACAAGAAAAAATATTGTGATATAATAGAAATCACAAACAATGATAATTTTTAAATATAACTTTACGTAGATTATATATATTTCATTAAGAATAAATTTGTCATACCCCTAAGGCAGTGGTTCTCAACCTTTTATGCTTCACGTACCCCCTGGAAATGTGTATGTAACTGGCGTACCCCTTGTATAGATAGATAAAACTATAGTTATAGTATAACAATGGGAATAAAATAAAACATATATATCAGTAGTTCTCAACCTTTAATGCTTCACGTACCCCCTGGAAATGTGAATGTAACTGGCGTACCCCTTGTATAGATAGATAAAACTATAGTTATAGTATAACAATGGGAATAAAATAAAACATATATATCAGCAGTTCTCAACCTTTAATGCTTCACGTACCCCCTCGAAATGTGTATGTAACTGGCATACCCCTTGTATAGATAGATAAAACTATAGTTATAGTATAACAATGGGAATAAAATAAAACATATATATCAGTGGTTCTCAACCTTTTGTGCTTCACGTACCCCCTGCAATAGTGAATGTAACTGGCGTACCTCTTGTATAGATAGATAAAACTATAGTTATAGTATAACAATGGGAATAAAATATCTATATCAGTGGTTTCAACATTTTATGCTTCACGTACCCCCTGCAAATGTGAATGTAACTGGCGTACCCCTTGTATAGATAGATAAAACTATAATTATAGTATAACAATGGGAATAAAATACAACATATATATCAGTGGTTCTCAACCATTTGTATTTCACGTACCCCCTGGAAATGTGAATATAACTGGCGTACCCCTTGTATAGATAGATAAAACTATAGTTATAGTATAACAATGGGAATAAAATAAAACATATATATCAGTGGTTCTCAACCTTTTGTGCTTCACGTACCCCCTGCAATAGTGAATGTAACTGGCGTACCTCTTGTATAGATAGATAAAACTATAGTTATAGTATAACAATGGGAATAAAATAAAACATATATATCAGTGGTTCTCAACCTTTTATGCTTCACGTATCCCCTGCAAATGTGAATGTAACTGGCGTACCCCTTGTACAGATAGATAAAACTATAGTTACAGTATAACAATGGGAATAAAATAAAACATATATATCAGTGGTTCTCAACCTTTTGTGCTTCACGTACCCCCTGAAATGTGAATGTAACTGGCGTACCCCTTGTATAGATAGATAAAACTATAGTTATAGTATAACAATGGGAATAAAATAAAACATATATATCAGTGGTTCTCAACCTTTTGTGCTTCAAGTACCCCCTGGAAATGTGTATGTAACTGGCGTACCCCTTCTATAGATAGATAAAACTATTATTATAGTATAACAATGGGAATAAAATAAAACATATATATCAGTGGTTCTCAACCTTTTATGCTTCACGTACCCCCTGGAAATGTGTATGTGACTGGCGTACCCCTTGTATAGATAGATAAAACTATAATTATAGTATAACAATGGGAATAAAATAAAACATATATATCAGTGGTTCTCAACCTTTTATGCTTCACGTACCCCCTGGAAATGTGAATGTAACTGGCGTACCCCTTGTATAGATAGATAAAACTATAATTACAGTATAACAATGGGAATAAAATAAAACATATATATCAGTGGTTCTCAACCTTTTATGCTTCACGTACCCCCTGGAAATGTGAATGTAACTGGCGTACCCCTTGTATAGATAGATAAAACTATAATTATAGTATAACAATGGGAATAAAATAAAACATATAAAGCAGTGGTTCTCAACCTTTTGTGCTTCACGTAACCCCTGGAAATGTGAATGTAACTGGCGTACCCCTTGTATGGATATATAAAACTATAGTTATAGTATAACAATGAGAATAAAATAAAACATATGTATCAGTGGTCCTCAACCTTTTATGCTTCACGTACCCCCTGGAAATGTGAATGTAACTGGCGTACCCCTTGTATAGATAGATAAAACTATAGTTATAGTATAACAATGGGAATAAAATAAAACATATATATCAGTGGTTCTCAACCTTTTGTGCTTCACGTACCCCCTGGAAATGTGAATGTAACTGGCGTACCCCTTGTATAGATAGATAAAACTATAATTATAGTATAACAATGGGAATAAAATAAAACATATATATCAGTGGTTCTCAACCTTTTGTGCTTCACGTACCCCCTGGAAATGTGAATGTAACTGGCGTACCCCTTGTATAGATAGATAAAACTATAGTTATAGTATAACAATGGGAATAAAATAAAACATATATATCAGTGGTTCTCAACCTTTTGTGCTTCACATACCCCCTGGAAATGTGAATGTAACTGGCGTACCCCTTGTATAGATAGATAAAACTATAATTATAGTATAACAATGGGAATAAAATAAAACATATATATAGTGGTTCTCAACCTTTTGTGCTTCACATACCCCCTGGAAATGTGAATGTAACTGGCGTACCCCTTGTATAGATAGATAAAACTATAGTTATATTATAACAATGGGAATAAAATAAAACATATATATCAGTGGTTCTCAACCTTTAATGCTTCACGTACCCCCTGGAAATGTGAATGTAACTGGCGTACCCCTTGTATAGATAGATAAAACTATAATTACAGTATAACAATGGGAATAACATAAAACATATATATCAGTGGTTCTCAACCTTTTATGCTTCACGTACCCCCTGGAAATGTGAATGTAACTGGCGTACCCCTTGTATAGATAGATAAAACTATAGTTATAGTATAACAATGGGAATAAAATAAAACATATATATCAGTGGTTCTCAACCATTTGTATTTCACGTACCCCCTGGAAATGTGAATGTAACTGGCGTACCCCTTGTATAGATAGATAAAAGTATAATTATAGTATAACAATGGGAATAAAATAAAACATATATATCAGTGGTTCTCAACCTTTTGTGCTTCACCTACCCCCTGGAAATGAGAATGTAACTGGCGTACCCCTTGTATAGATAGATAAAACTATAGTTATATTTTAACAATGGGAATAAAATAAAACATATATATCAGTGGTTCTCAACCTTTTGTGCTTCACGTACCCCCTGGAAATGTGAATGTAACTAGCGTACCCCTTGTATAGATAGATAAAACTATAGTTATAGTATAACAATGGAAATAAAATAAAACATATATATCAGTGGTTCTCAACCTTTTATGCTTCACATACCCCCTGGAAATGTGAATGTAACTGGCGTACCCCTTGTATAGATAGATAAAACTATAGTTATAGTATAACAATGGGAATAAAAGAAAACATATATATCAGTGGTTCTCAACCTTTTATGCTTCACGTACCCCCTGCAAATGTGAATGTAAGTGGCGTACCCCTTGTATAGATAGATAAAACTATAGTTATAGTATAACAATGGGAATAAAATAAAACATATATATATCAGTGGTTCTCAACCTTTTATACTTCACGTACCCCCTGGAAATGTGTATGTAACTGGCGTACCCCTTGTATAGATAGATAAAACTATAGTTATAGTATAACAATGGGAATAAAATAAAACATATATATCACTGGTTCTCAACCTTTTATACTTCACGTACCCCCTGGAAATGTGAATGTAACTGGCGTACCCCTTGTATAGATAGATAAAACTATAGTTATAGTATAAATAAAAATAAAATAAATACCCCCTCAAACAGCTGCTTGCCACAGAGGTCTGACAGAGAAACCTGTCAGTTTATATGTTATAGTAGAAGGATCTGAGAGGATGGCAGGGCCTCAGCAGAAAAACGACACATACATCCATGCCTTAGCCGGGGCTCGAACCCAGAGTCCCTTAGGTCAATACCCAAGCGCGCTAACCACTCTGCCATGGGACGGCTAATTATAGTGTAGCAATGGGAATAAATAAAACATATATATTTATATTTATACACATTAAATTTTTTATTCATAAACTGGATATATCGATAAACACAAAAAATGACATAAACAATTGAACAAATCTTATAAAATAAAAACATTTTACTGGGTAATCGGCTTTTGAGCTCTCACGTCGTACTCCCAAAAATTTCACCGCTTACAGTCCCTCAAAAAAATATCCGAACACTATGGTTGATTACAGAATTCAGAAAAATATCTGGCAACGATTTTTTTAGAAATTAGTGATCTGGCAATCTTCGTGTACGTACAAAATGGGTTAACAGATAACTAATTTCTAAAAAAAAAATCGTTGCCACATATTTTTTCTTAATTCTGTAATCAACCATAGTGTTCGGATATTTTTTGAGCGACTGTAGCCCACGTTGAGAACCCCTACTCTAAGATATTACACGTATATTAATAATTTTAACACACAGTTTTAAACAATTACTGGAGCCTTACCACCTACGGCTCTGGTTTAAATAGCCAGGTGCTGACATTTAGAGTGGGGGCGGTGGTGGCTCAGTCGGTAGCGCGCCAGGCTCGTAATCTGTAGTTCCCAGGTTCGATTCCCAGCTGGGTCAGCGTTGAGATAAAACTCCCCGCCCTGCCCACGGTCAGTAGGGGACACCGATGGGCTTGGAAAGGCCGCCGTCCGTCGGATGGGACGTTAAGCCGTGGCCCCGTGTGCGGGAGAGCCATACCCTGTGCACGTTAAAGAACACGCTGGATGGCTTTGACGGGAGGCTACCATCTGTCTCCCAACAGCTGTTCCAGTGGGTCCCCTCCCCCAACCTTCTCTGAGCCTTCGGGGTCCATGTGACCTGGCTATTTAGCCCATGGTGTGCAAAAAAGTGCCGCTCAGAGGTAAAAGAACCCAAAAAGAAAAGAGCTGACATTTAGAACTAATTTGAAAGGAATTGGCGCCATCTGGTGTAGAAAAATGAATTTACATTAGCTGTATGAAATAACGTTCGTTTGTTTTGTTGATTGTCGGTTAAATCCCAACATTAAAATTCTTCTTTCACAGATATTCTGAAAATTTCTTATCTCATGAGCTAATCCCGCTCTCATGCTTTTTAATGTCCTGTACAAAAAAAATTAAAAAATCTGCATAATTAGAAATATTGATAAAGGCAGTAAATTATTTTCACATTCATATATTTAAAACTTATTCAGATTCCAACGAGTATTAACTTTTTCTGCTAAAAAAAAATTCAAACTCTATATAACATCATAAGATATTCAATTTAGAAAGTTCCGGTATACTCAAGAGATGGCGCCACCAGATAAATTGGGGAACAATTCTTAACTTTCTGGGTAAAGGGTTTTACATTTCTCATCAGAAATATGTGTAAAATTATTATATAAAAACCTTGAAACAATTAATATAGCGGTAATACATCTGTCACTAACATCTGGAATGAATCATAAGATAAAATAATAGCCTTACAAGTCAATTATTTAGTTCTTAGCATTCTTTTCGTCCCAAAAACAACTCTTGAATTCAAATCTTGATTTCAGGATTCTCCTCTACAACCGCTGAGAATACAAATTATTGACTTATTACTATTTTTTCTATAATTACAATTTTTCCTCTTGCCTTTGTGGCTCATATGGGGTTTATTTAACTTTTGTAATCGCGAATCAGGCACTGTTTCAGGCTTCGAGAAAGAAGCCTTAGGCTTAGAGCTCATAAAATTAATTCAAGATATCAGATAGGTGTGATTTGGGTGGAAAAGGGAGTTGCCACTTTGACGTCGAACAGTGCAGACGTGTGTGCTTGTGCTGTTATGTAAATTTACACGTGGCAACGATAGCGGTGGAAAGGTGCCAAGGCAAGCAGCGTCAGGAGAAGACAAAGATTTTTGAAGACTATTTTAAGAAGACGATTTTCACTTTCGTTATTTAGTTCCGTTATGCTGTACATTGGATTGGATTAGTTTTACCTCTGAGCGGCACTTTTTTGCACACCATGGCCTAAATGGCCAGGCCACAAGGATCCCGAAGACTCAGAGAAGGTTGTGGGAGGGGACCCATTGGAACAGCTGTTGGGAGACAGATGATAGCCTCCCGTCAAGGCCATCCAGCGTGTTCTTTAATGTGCACAGGGTATGTCTCTCCCGCACACGGGGCCACGGCTTAACGTCCCATCCGACGGACGGCGGCCTTTCCAAGCCCATCGGTGTCCCCTACTGACCGTGGGCAGGGCGGGGAAATTTTGCGGAGATAAATCTCAACGCTGACCCAGCTGGGACTCGAACCTGGGAACTACAGATTACGAGCCTGAGCGCGCTACCGACTGAGCCCCCCCCCCCCACGTTATACTGTACATAACCGAATGTAGAATATTAGTTTTCACTATCTCAACCTGCGAAGTGCAGGTTTCTGTCACTTTTAGACAAGAGTGTCTAAAGACTTATTATTTTTTGGGACTTTTCTGATTTTTTGTTCAACGACTTTAAGTTAAAATATTCTTCAATTCTTGATAGCTTTCAAGAACAACAAACGACTGAATAAAATGATAATAAAAGTAAACGTAGCATGAAAGAACATGACCTTGCCATTAAAGCTAACCTCCAGCAGGGAACCAAATTTTTAAAAGATAATGAAATAGTGAAATTAGCTAACAACATTGGCCTTCAGAAATTCAGTATAATGATTAAGGGAAAAACCCATCCTATCCCAACTGCAAAACCACAAGCACTTAAACGAGCTTTATCAGCATACATTTGCAATCCTAATGAAGTTAAAGATGTACATATTACGAAGACCAAAAATATCGTAATGAACATTTCTTCCATGACATATGCTCAAGATATTTTAGGCATCTCAGAAATATATTCTGTTGCTGTTACAACTACTTTATTAACAGAGACACTTACCGCTCAATTTATTTTAAGAGATATAGAGCACACTATTACAATGGAGGAATTACAAAAAGAGCTCATATTAGATAATCTGACAGTTGTAGAATTACGTCGCTTTTATCTTAGTGAAGGACTAACACAATCTGTTCTTGCCACTATTTTAGGACACTATTGTCCTTTGGAAGTTCATTTATGGTGGCAGCTACAACGACCATCCATATTAGTAGAAAGACCACGCGGCTGCACTAACTGCCAACGCTATGGGCATTCAGCTAAAACTTGTTGGAGTAAACAACGTTATAGTCGGTGCGGAGACGAACATGCCTACAACCTATGCCATGCACCCATACTTATTGTTGTCTATGTAAAGATCCCCATACAACCACTGACCAACATTGCCCTCTATGGATACAAGAAAAGGAGATATTAAACTACAAAACAACAAATTATGTTTCTTATCAAGAGGCAAGGAATAAGATTATTAAAGACAAAACATCATATGCATCTGTCGTGAAAAAACAGATTACACAAGACAATTCTAACAACATTGTTAACGCATCATGGATTGAAACAGTTCAGAAAACTATTACAGAGAGCATTACAAAGGCGATCTCGAATGTAGAAAAACATTTCACAGAACTGTTTAGTGCAGTTATAGCATCTGGAGTAATACCTCGACCATCAGAAGAGAAAACCCAAACAGATATTCTTTCATCGAAACAATTGTTGATAACAGAAACATCACCTAAAATTGGAAATTCTGATGTGTTGTCAGTAAATAAATCTTCTTCATGTGTTCAATCAGCAACTCTTCAAATAAATTCGTCAGGAAATAAAAACAACTTAATCCAACAAAAGAAAAATCATCTCAAAACCTCTAGAAAGTGAATTCCTATGGAATATAACAACAATTTTCCATCAACTTCAAACAATAAAATACATAACAAAATTACTTCCGAAGTTGTAAAATCTCAAAATGCTCAAAAATCAAAAGCTTCAGCCACAAAAATGTTTACCACTTCTAATTAATTTTCCCCTTCGATATATTACAATGGAACTCTCGTAGCATATCTGCAAACTCTCAATTCTCCAGATTCTTGTGGCTACTCAAACACCTTCAATCATTCGCATTCAAGAAACTTGTCTAAAGCCTTCTCTCCGATTCCGCCTTTCGGGATGTACAGTATTCCGATCGACAAGACGGACACACAGGTGGTTTACTTACTGCTGTACACAAAGACTTTCCATTGAACTGTTAACTCCTAATGCTATTCCTAATTTAAATACAGGACAACTTCGAGTAGTTTCTATTTCCCTATCTGCAGGGAATTTAATTGTGGCGAACTGCTATGCACCTAAAGGAGAGGATGCTATCAAAATTCTATGTTATCTATCTACTGCTTATCACAACTTGGACATTATTTTGGGAGACTTTAATGCCCATCATCCAATGTGGGGATCTGTAACTTCTTCCCGCTCAGGAGAGATGGCAGCAGATTGGATACTTCAAAATAACGGGTGTTTGCTTAATGATGGATCCCTTACCTGTTTTAATACCGCAACAGGATCTGCTATCGATTTAACTGTATGCACACCAAACTGGCATAGTCGGTGCTCATGGGAAACCACTACTCCCATCTGGGGAAGCGAACATTCCCCTATTCTAATCGAATTAAAGCCTACCAGAAATAAATTCTTACCACCTGGAGAATCTTCTTAACAACGTAGTTTTACAAACTGGACGCATTTTTGGAACATCCTTCTACAGTAAGACTCCAATCTCACCGAAAATTCATACGAGGATCTAATTTCAACACTACAATCAGCTTTGCAACTTTTTACTCAAGTTCAATAATTACGAAGAACTCGATCTTGAGAGTGGTGAACACCAGTTTGCCGCAAAGCTTTACAGAAAAAAAAGCGAGCCTTTAGCACCGCAAGACGCTCTCTCAGTAGAGATGACTGGATTGCTTATAGAAACGCAGGCGCAGTTCTCTGCCGCACCATTCGCACTGAAAGATCTTATTACTGGGAAAGAATGAGTGAGCAAATTTCTTCCCCCAACTGATTTATATCGTATTTACCGAAATTTTCGGACAGCGATTAACCACGAGCATAATGCTCAGTCTTATCAAATAATGGTCTATTCTACCCCATGCACTGACGCTCGAGAACAAGCAGAAATATTTCTTATCACTGCACAAGAAGACTTCCTCAACAAACAGCAGGTTTAATCTCTACATCAAAGGTTAATTATTCGACTGATGTTGACCCACCATTTACCTTTGCGGGATTAAAAATAATACTCAGCCGCCAAAGAAACACTGCACGTGAAATAGATCCGAGAATTTGTAACGCACATAAAATTCAGGATCTGGATAATATTAATCCCAAGAAAAATCACGTACGAAAAAGAAGACACAATCTGTAAGTAACGGTCAAAGTATGTATCACGAAACTGACCAATAAGATTTTTCAATTAAATGCAGGACAATCCGAAATCTTCACAACTAAGGTAGTGTCCTAATATCGATCAGTTGTCAGAGACTACCTGTCGAAGTGTGCACAATATATGGAAGATATCTCCACACCCTAACTAAAATGCTAACATTTTAAAGTAAAAGCAAAGCTAGGCCTAAACTAACCTACCTACCAAAGGCTCCACCGGGGTTTTACCCCGATCTCGCGTAAGGTTGTTAGGCAACTTAAGCAAAATATTAGCTAAAAGTGAACTAGATTTAAGAGCAATTCAAAAACGTGACTACCCCCCATTCTCTCTGCCAACGTCCACATCAAGCTGCTAATCTTCAATTTCTGCTTTTCTTTCGTCCAAAGGTTGCGAAACAGAAGTGGATGCAATAATACTTCTACATAATGATTTAAGGCACCTGTATAATTAATAGCCGTGTCACCTTGCACAACTGGTATTGGTCATCTGCCTTATATAGACAATGCATGTCATTCTTCACGTACGTAGATAATGGCAGTTCTCCGAAATATGAAGCTAAATTCATCGTGGGCGAAAAATATATTGATACACTAGGGGAGGATTTAGAAAATAAATGAAGGGCGGTGAGGGGGGCGAAGCAATCGAGAAGATTATTAAATTATTATTAAATTATCAATTCATAAATAATAAATAATAATAAGATAAACTTGATATAACTAAAAATATGATCAATACCCAAATCTTTGTGCAATTGCTTGTTGGTAAGAAACCATGGAGCATTAACTGCAGATCTTAATATTTTGTTAAGTCTGAATCTTTTTAATGTTCGTAGCTGAAGTATTCGCCCATATTGGGGATGCGTAAAGTATTATATGACGGATGACCGTATTGTATAACATAAGCTTGTGGTCGATCAATAGCATTGAATTTCTTTCTATAAGAGAACCCAATTGGCATCGTACAGCGTTAACTTTGGAAATTATGTCCTGCACATGATGATTCCACTTGAGCATTTTGTGCAATGTAGTTCCGAGATATTTTACGGTAACTTGCCATTTGATATCTTGGCCTAAGAAATGTAGTGGAGTAGGATTTTTAATCCGTTTGATGGTGAATAGTATCACTTTGTTTTTATCTGTATTTATTTTGATTTTTCATCGATGATACCATTTATCTAACTCATCAAGGGATTTTTGCAAACGTCGAATAGCAAATTCTGATCCAAGTGATGACGAGATAAAGACAATATCGTCAGCGTATTGCGCAACTTGAATTTGCTCAAATGATGGCAGGTCATAAAGAGATAACGAGAAGAGAGTAGGACCTAGCAGAGAGCCTTGTGGGACTCCTGCAGCCATAACTTTCTTCGTAGATATAGAAGACTTGACACAAATTTGGAAGGTTCGATTTGTTAACGAGAATTACAAGAGAGATGTAAGGCCTGTGGACACTGTGGACACTCCCACAGTTATTATCTGGAATCAATTTTGTGCTGGCTTCTTTTTTGGAGTCAAGTAATAAGTCAGTAAATTTAGTAATTGAGTAATCAATGGTTCGGAGGGAAAGATTACTACAAGAACCTGATACTTTTTGGTGTACAATGGATTTAAACAGATCCCAATTAGTAAAATATTTTTTATCAGATTCACAGGATACTGACTGAGATAGAGTAAGACAGACTGGGAAATGGTCTGAATTTAAAGACTTATGTACATTTAGTTCATAAGCAGGGAAGAGGTTGCCAAATATGACAAGATCCAGAACATCAGGCTTATGTAAGGTGTTATATGGATAGAATGTTGGTTCCGATGGAGGTCCACTATGAGATCTTGTTCAGTGGCATAGTTAAGGAGCAATCTACCATTTTTATTACAGATTCGTGAATTCCATGCCACATTCTTGGAATTTAAGTCTCTTGCAACAATCGTTGGAATATGACTATCAAAAATTTTGTTAAAGTCCTCTAAGACAATATCCGAATTTGGTGGCTTATAAACAGAGAGCACATTAAAAGTACCAAAGTCCTCATTAGAGATTGCAATAGCAGTAGCTTCCGAAGTAGTAAAATTAGCATTTGGTACGACATGATGTTTTATTGACCGGTTCACAATGGCGGAGTTGAAACTGCTGTAATTGTGAACCGGTCAATTCACAATTACAGCAGTTCCACCTCCGCCATTGTGCAAACATCAGTTCTATTTACATCGAAATTAGGAAATTTCAAAATGTCAGATGCACGCAGGTGAGTTTGTCCTAAGAGAACTATATCCGTCTGAGAATCATACAAAAAGTGACGAAACTCTGGTTGGTTCGAGAGAATACCATTGCAGTTTCAAAAGAAAATTTGAATATAATATTTCTTAAGGGTTGGCTCCATGGCAAGATAGCAATGAAAACAAATAATTGAAGGCTTTTAGGACTACCGTGATTTTGTCCATGAGGCCCTGTGCATTTTGGTAGTCATTGATAAGTGTTTTTACTGTAAGTATTACTCCAGAAATATTAAAGTTTTTAAAAATCAGGAAGAGCTCCTGAAGATCATTTCCTTAATGATTCTGAGACAGTGATCAGAACATTCATGTTCATTGATTTCTTTTTCAAAGTAGAATTTGTTCAAAATTGTCTTATTATAATGAGCATGTATGTCTGGTGGAAGTCCATGAAACTCTTTTAGTACTGGGATTTTATCTATAGTGTCATTTATATCATTTAGCAATTTGTTTTGATCCATGAGAAATACACAAATTCTTGCATTATAGTCAGAGAAAGAAATTTCAGAAATCGCTTGGTTGGTATAGCTTTCCGTGTGGTCCGATTCACTCCGAAGCAGAAGAATACCTTCTCGTCTGTCTTCAGGAAGAGTTTCAATCTCTTCAGATTCAATCATATTAAGACTTTAATTAAAAGTTCAATTTAGCCAAAAGTATTATAGAACAAATGCAAAGTTGATTAAATTTAATATTAGAAAACTTGAACAGATTAATTTACCAGATCAGAACTAAGTTTATACCACTTTTAGTAAAGTAAAGTTCGTTTAGTAAACAACACAACTATCGCAATTGTGCTAGAAGCAAGTATGAAATTACATTCAAAACTCAGCATTAGAAATACCTCTTCCGAGAATTTGTAATGCACATAAAATTCAGGATAATACTAATCCCATAAAAAATCACGTACGAAAAAGAAGACACAATCTGTAAGTAACGGTCAATGTATATATCACGAAACTGACCAATAAGATTTTTCAGTTAAATGCAGGACAATCCCAAATCTTCACAACTAAGGTAGTGTCCTAATATTGATCAGTTAGTTGTCAGAGACTACCTGTCGAAGTGTGCACAATACACCTATCCCTCGATTTACACGGTACTCAGTTCACACAATTTTGGCCTTGCACGGACAAAAAATGCAACCAGTTTCGATTTACACGGTACTGACTGAGACGTACATAGAAAGGAAATCTCAGTCAGTACCGTGTAAATCGAAACTGGTTGCATTTTTTGACCGTGCAAAGCCAAAATTGTGTGAACTGAGTACCGTGTAAATCGAGGGATAGGTGTATATGGAAGATATCTCCACACCCTAACTAAAATGCTAACATTTTAAAGTAAAAGCAAAGCTAGGCCTAAACTAACCTGCCTACCAAAGGCTCCACCGGGATTTTACCCCGATCTCGCCTAAGGTTGTTAGGCAACTTAAGCAAAATATTAACTAAAAGTGAACTAGATTCAAGAACAATTCAAAAACATGACTGTTCACCTTTCTCTCTGCCAACATCCACGTCAAGCTGCTCCTCTTCAATTTCTGCTTTTCTTTCGTCAAAGGTTGCGAAACAGAAGTGGATGCAATAATACTTCTACATAATGATTTATGGCACCTGTATAAATAATAGCCGTGTCACCTTGCACAACTGGTATTGGTCATCTGCCTTATATAGACAATGCATGTCATTCTTCCCCTACGTATATGATGGCAGTTCTCCGAAATATGAAGCTAAATTCATCGTGGGCGAAAAATATATTGGTACACTAGGGGAGGATTTAGAAAATAAATGAAGGGCGGTAAAGGGGGCGAAGCTATCGAGAAGAATAAAAAATCAACGGTGGTTGCGAGGGGCCAAGAGAACGGATTTCCAATGCAGATTAATATGTTCCCCATCATTTTAGAGGTTTATAAAGAATTTCATAAAAAATGCATGAAAAATGAATGAAATCTACACAAGATGAATAATTTTTGGCCTCCTTTACCGTTACTAGTCTCAACCATCTCTGTTAATAAAACTATTTTTTGTGTGACTGTTAAATGCACCATTTAATTTCCATGTCAATGGCGAACAATTGCGAGATGAAAACTTCCATTACATTTTGAAACCGCACTGCCTCAAAATGCGAAATTTCGGGAACACAAAAGGCAACATCAGCACTTCCCAACGGGATCACGAAAGATCCGTCCTTGAAAATATTCACATGTTCCTTATAGAGATTGTAAATGAATTCTAATTCAGTTATGTTTTGAGCCATAATAATCATTTCTCTTTAGCAGAGAAACCAGCGATGGATCCTTTAGATATTCAATCAACCCTGTTGTTCTTCCGAAACTGCAATTTTAACTAGAAGAACGCATATCGCCTTTGGCGTATAATCTCGTTTTCAAAAAGAATGAAGTTTTTCCTTTACCTGTTTTTTCACTCCTTAAAAGTTTTAATTTGAGCTAACAGATGGTGGAGAAAATGCAAAGAGTATTTTTTTCTAATTATACAACATAGCCAGAATTTGTCATTTATTTCTTAAATTTAAAAAAATTTATTTTCTACACCTCTCTGAGAAAATTTGATACATTATTACTATCAGTGTAATAATTTTTAGGCAGCTACCACCGAAATTTCAAATATCTGTTATATACAAATTACTCAAAAAAAAAACTTTAGTAATTTGCCCATTTTAATGATTAATCACAAGCTTTTACTCTCTGATATGATCATCAGACCGGTGATTCTCTATGCTTCACCCATATGGGCGAATACTACATCCACCAATACCAATATTCGTAAGATTCAGGTATTTACAAAATAGGATTTTGAGAACTGCGGTCGATGCCCCCTGGTTTGTTACTAACAGACAACTCCATAAAGACCTGGGCATCGACCATATGTATATACACATATAAAACGCATTTCAAAAAGATTTTGTGAGGCTGTAAGCAAAAATCCCAATGTGATATTTCTTCTCCGATTCTTTACGGTCATACTGTTTTGAACAAGTACAAGAGGCCTAAAACGGTAGCGTTCTCTGAGGAGACCTACCCGTTTTAGGTTTCTTATACAATTTTACTGCTTTTTTTCTTATCATTTCTTATGTTTGCTCTTAGTGGCCCACCTAAGGGTGGTTTACTTATATATTTTGTTCTTACTCATGCCAAATAGGCATATCTTTATGATGGAGATGGTAGGGGTAAAATTATTACCCGGTATATTGAATATGATTATACGATCTACGATCTACTTTAGTAGTTTGTTATTTCTACATTTAGTGACCTGTACCAATATGAATTAAAAATGCCTAAGTATTTAAATCCAGGTAAATAAGTTTTCCAATTATCACTTTTTGTTGGCAATAAAAATTTTGTAGCCTTCACACTCCTCTAGCAAAATTTCAAATTTCTAGCATCAATACATCGTTTGCAATATTCGTTTAAAATTTCGGAATTTGAAACTTTTCCACCATTAGAGGGCGCAATCATACCTTTTGAGATATTAGGAAAGTGCAAATCGCAATATTTCATCAATACCTATCTAACTTAAGAAAAAAGATTCAATTTATATTTATAAACACACAATTATTTTTTCCCGCCCACCCTGGGTCTAAGAGGTCAAATTCATTGTTGCCAATGGAAACATCATGACGTTCACATTCCACCACCAGAATTTAAAATTTCTAGCTTAAATACGTCGTTTGCAATATTCATTTGAAATTTTGGAATATACGAATTTTTCCACTGTTAGAGGATGCAATTATAATTTTCGGAGGATTTTAAAAGTGTGAATCATAATATTTCATCAATTCCTATCTAACCCCCACCCCCAAAAAAAGAATTTTTTCATTTATCTCTAAAAACACACAATTATCAGCTAAAACTAAAACGGTGTGTTTTCCCATCCCCTATGGGTCTAAGGGGTCAACTCATTGTTGGCAATGTTAACTTCGTGACCTTCACATTCCACCACCGAAGTTTCAAATTTCTAAATACATCGTTTGCAACATTCGTTCGAAATTTTGGAAATTTCAACTTTTTCCATCATTAGAGGGCCCTATCATAACTTTTTAGAGAGATTCGGAAAGTCATCATAATAATATCATCATAATAATATTTCATCAACATCTATCCAATACAAAAAAAAATTTAATTTGTCTCTGTAAACAAAAAAGTTCATGTCTACTGACAGACAGACGACCAAGCGAAACTATTATTCCGTTTCGTCAAAAAGAGGGCGATTCCGAATGGAAGTTACAACATTTTTTCTTTTTCCTAGTTCGAAGAAAATCTTTGTCTATTAGGATCATATTCCAATTTAAACATTATTTGGGTAAAGTGCGAAAATAATATGTGAGGTCTTCTTACAGACAAAGATGGAATATTTGCCTCAGAGATATTGTTGGACACATCTGCAATTGTCCCAGGCAGATTCTCAGAACACTCTTCTGGATTTCCTCAACCTTTTTAACAAGGACTGGACTTGTGTTTTCTAATAAGAATCCATCATACTCTATATAGGATCTCAGCATTGCTTTATAGAGATGCAATTTCTAATTAGGAGAGGTTCCTCCTTTTCTTAGTGGAAAGTGAGTGGAGTGAGTTGGTGGTAGTTGGTTGGAAGTTGGAGTGGCTTGGTCGGTAGTGTGCCAGGCTCGTAATCTGCAGTTCATAGTTTCGAGTCCCAGCTGAGTCAGAGCTCAGATTTATCTCCGCAAAAACTCCCCACCCTGCCTACAGTCAGTAGGGGACAACGATGAGCTTGGAAAGGCCGCCGTCCGTCGGATGGGATTTTAAGCCGTGGCTCCGTGTGCAGAAGAGCCATACCCGGTGCACGTTAAAGAACACGCTGAATGGCAATGATAGGACGATGCCATCTGTCTCCCAACAGCTGTCCAGCCATTCAACTATTACAAGCCAGCTGAGAACAACAACTGGAATTCTCTATCTTTTTTTCAAAGTTAATTCTTCGTTCGACCTTTCTCCAACTTTCTTTAAGCCCTCGGGATCCTTGTCACCTGGCCATTTAGCCCATTGTGTAAAAAAATGAGCCTCTCAGATGTAAAACAACTTAACCTCCTTTACTTGAGTCAATGCACTTGAGGGTTGGGTTGGGTTATTTTACCTATGAACGGCACTTTTTTTTTGCAATCAATGGGCTAAATGGCCAGGTCACAAGGACACCGAAGTCTCAGAGAAGGTTGGGGGAGGGGACAATGCACATGAGAATACTGAAGAATGATTTAGAAGAGAAAAGAGGCTGTTGAACATAAAGGTTAAAACCAATTTTAAAACCGCCCTGCCCACGGTCAGTAGGGGACACCGATTGGCTTAGAAAGGCCGCCGTCCGTCGGATGGGACGTTAAACCGTGGTCCTATGTGCGGGAGAGCCATACCCTGTGCACGTTAAAGAACACTCTGGATAGCGTTGACGGGAGGCTACCATCTGTCTCCCAACAGCTGTTCCAGTGGGTCCCCTCCCCCAATCTTCTCTGAGCCTTCGGGGTTCATGTGACCTGGCCATTTAGCCCATGGTGTGCAAAAAAGTGCCACTCAGAGGTAAATCAACCCAACAACCCAACTCCTTTCACTCAGATCTCTTGCACTTTCCCTTTTCACTAGGAGCACATTCAGTCACCTTTCCTGAACCTTCTTTCGGCATTTGGGTTCCTTGTGACCTGGCCACGTGAATTGCCTCATAAAAGATCAAAATATTTCTACAGGAAACGGGGGGGCGCAAAATCAAGGTTTCAAGGTTTTTCATCAAGATAAAAAAAATATTTAGGTCGAGCCGTTCATTAATGAGCTCAGTTGCAGCTATCATGCATACATCATAACACAATTGAAATGGATGCACAACAAGATGCCAGAACACAGAACCACAGAAAAGGAAATGGAAACTTACTACTGAAAATGCATTCAAAAAATGTTTTGCACAATAATATACATGGAAACAAGCTTTTGAAAATGAAACGTAAAAAATACAAGATTTACATTCCATTAAAGAAAATTTTAATTTTTTACACTTGATATTATTCAACATTAATTGATTTTTCGATTAATTTTTCTAGGGGGGAGCCCCCCCCAATGCGGGGCGGGGATGGCTCAGTCGGTATCGCGCCAGGCTCGTAATCTGTAGTTCCCAGGTTCGAGTCCCAGCTGGGTCAGCGTTGAGATTTATCTCCGCAAAATTCCCCGCCCTGCCCACGGTCAGTAGGGGACACCGATGGGCTTGGAAAGGCCGCCGTCCGTCGGATGGGACGTTAAGCCGTGGCCCCGTGTGCGGGAGAGCCATACCCTATGCACGTTAAAGAACACGCTGGATGGCCTTGACGGGAGGCTACCATCTGTCTCCCAACAGCTGTTCCAGTGGGTCCCCTCCCCCAACCTTCTCTTAGCCTTCGGGATCCATGTGACCTGGCCATTTAGCCCATGGTGTGCAAAAAAGTGCCGCTCAGAGGTAAAACAACCCAAACAACCCCCCCAATGCTTTGCTGATGCGTATGGAAATTGAAGTTACGAAGTAACTTTAAGAAAATATGTCTCGACCATATCATTTCCTTAAAAAAACGAGTTAGCCTTGGCCAGAGTTACTTAGATACTGCAGGTATTGTACACCCATAGAAGAAAAACGAGTGATATTACATATGTGTCAAGATTCAAATGCTGTAATTTGTCTATAGTTTACATGCTATTCTAAATAGAATCGTATAATTTATTTATTACGACTCTTTTAAAATATTGATGAATATTTTAAAATTAACAGATTTTTTATAAATGGCTACATTGTCCGTTTTTATATCGTTAGAGGGCGTTAAATATGAAAAATGCGAAACCTTGAACGAATATTGCAAGGGATGCTTATGGTATAAATAAGTCATTTTGGTGATCATTTTGGATATCATGTGTGACAAGTTCAGGTATATTTATAAGTCTTATTAGTGGATAAATGACAGAGCCGGTGGCAATTTAGTGGTTAGAATATTCGCATGAATCTGGAGAAATGTGGGTTCGAGCCTTATATCGGCAAAACTCGTTTTTTTTTCCTTAAAACTAAAAAACAATTATATTGTATAAGAGTTTGGTGCTTTCTAGTGTTGGTTATGGTAGTGAAATGTGAACGCTTTGTAAACAAGATAACAAGAAACTTGATGCTTTTGATTCTAGATGCTTACGCAGTATCTTAGGCATTAGGTGGTTTAACTTTGTAACTAATGATGAGGTTAGGCAAACAGTCGGCAACCTCCTTTAAGCAGCATATTGTGCAGAGATTGAGACTCCGTTGGTTTGGCCATGTTGCCCTTATGGTAATTATAGTTTAGGGAATAGGGTTATAAAGAGTGTGCCTAAAGGCCTCAGAAAGAGGGGGAGACATACGATGCGGTGGCAGACAACAATGTCAAACAGGATCTTGTTAGAATTTCTCTACAATGGCCAGATGTTGCTCAGCAGAGATGTGTTTGGAGAACTAAATTGCACAATGTGGTTGGACCTCCGTAGCCCGAGGCTGCTTGAGGAGGAGAATTTACAATCTAGAACAGTGGTTCTCAATCTTTTATGCTTCACGTACCCCCTGGAAATGTGTATGTAACTGGCGTAACCCTTGTATAGCTAGATAAAACTATAATTATAGTATAATAATAGGAATAAAATAAAACGTATATATCAGTGGTTCTCAATCTTTTATGCTTCACGTACCCCCTGGAAATGTGTATGTAACTGGCGTAACCCTTGTATAGCTAAATAAAACTATAATTATAGTATAAGAATAGGAATAAAATAAAACATATATATCAGTGGTTCTCAATCTTTTATGCTTCACGTATCCCCTGGAAATGTGTATGTAACTGGCGTACCCCTTGTATAGATAGATAAAACTATAGTTATATATAACAATGGGAATAAAATAAAACATATATATCAGTGGTTTTCAAACTTTTATGCTTCACGTACCCCCTGGAAATGTGTATGTAACTGGCGTACCCCTTGTATAGATAGATAAAACTATAGTTATAGTATAACAATGGGAATAAAATAAAACATATATATCAGTGGTTCTCAACCTTTTATGCTTCACGTACCCCCTGGAAATGTGTATGTAACTGGCGTAACCCTTGTATAGCTAGATAAAACTATAATTATAGTATAATAATAGGTATAAAATAAAACGTATATATCAGTGGTTCTCAATCTTTTATGCTTCACGTACCCCCTTTAAATGTGTATGTAACTGGCGTACCCCTTGTATAGATAGATAAAACTATAGTTATAGTATAACTATGGTTATTTTTACTTTGTTACTAGATCTAGCGACTTTTGAGCTCTCACGGCGTACCCCAAAAAACTTTACCCCGTACCCCACGTTGAGAATCCCTACTCTAGAGATAATTCACTGACAATAGTATTCTGTTTCATTTTAAGGAATAAAAGAGAAATGCTTTGTTTTATATGTGTTAATATAATATTGCCATTTGCATTTTCCCAATCATAATTTGAATTAGAACTTTTAAAGAGTACAAAATAAAGTGAAGAAAAAACTTCATTCTACTGGAAAACGAGCTTCTTATATTTGCTAGAGATGATATGTGCTGTAGATTTTTTACGAAACATTGCACAGAAGGGAAGAAGAAGAACTGAAACGTTTAATGCAATAATTAACGTAGACATCACATTTGATAAGTAATTGGTTGGAAAACATTTCCTTCAAGGAAAAAAGGACACTTTTTTTGCGAAACATTATTGTAAAAATCTGCTCTTTAATATGAAACATGTTTTACACGCTAACGATAAAGGAGAAACATAATAAAAAAATGGTGTGTACATCAACGTTATGAAACTGACAATGATGAGTACATTATGAGAAACAATATATAGATATTTAAAGAGGGTGGAATAAAATGAAAATAAGGAAAGAAAGAAAATTACTTTTGCGGATTTTTAATAACTATAATTAGGTACCATTAGTAAATCTTGTATAAAATACATTGCATCATAAAACATATGTGCAGGAATACATGTCGCTACTCAGTTTTAAATTTCCAAACTTTAAAATAATTATCAAATTTTGACAAAATTAAAATATTAGTGGTAATTGGAACGAAAAATAGAAATACTAGTAGAAATTGAAAGGTCGCGAGTAACATTATTATAAACGGAAAGAAAGGCATCATTTTGTAAAGATCAAGAATACGTAAAAAATTAATCAAAAGCTGCAAGGCGCTTATATGCAATTCCTAAAGACTGATTAAAAAATGGAAATTATCCAAAAATTTGTAAAAACTGATTAAAAGATTGAAATTACACAAAAATATTTTTAATAATTACACGAAAAATTAGAAATTTCAATTATTTTGAATCCGAAGTTGTGTGTACTATTTCGAACACGAGCCCAAAATGCTCGCCAAAACATGTGCACTTTAAAAAGAAATTAGACTTTACGAGGGATTTCCATTTATCTAATAGTCGTCTAGTAGATCTCCTTCCAAAAAGGAAAGGTTGGATTGTTTACCTCTGTACGGCACATTTTTTACACGCAATGGGCTAAATGACTAGGTCACAAGGACTCCTAGGGCTCAGAGAAGGTTAAGGGGGGGGAGCTATTGGGGGATAGATGGTAGCTTCCCTTCAAGACCTCTCCCTAACACGGAGCCAGTGATTAATATTCCATCCGACGGACGGCGACCCTTCCTAGCCCGGCGGTGTTCCCTGCTGACGTGGGCAGAGCGAGGAATTTTGGGGAGATAAATCTCATATTTATCACACTTTTTGGATTCACTGATGTGGCACTTTTTTTTTGCGCATAATGAGCTAAATGTTCCAGGTCTTAAACACCCTGAGGGCTCAAAGTAGTTTGGAGAAAAGGACTCGCTAAATAGCTACTAAGAAACAGATGGTAGCATCGCGTCAACGCCATCCAGCGTGTTCTTTAACGTGCACGGTGTATGGCACGCTCTCGTACACGGCGTCACTGTCCGACGGAGGGTATCCCTCTTCTCAACCGAGGGTAAGACGGGAGTGTTGCGGAGATAAATATCAACTTGACACAATTAGGACTGAACCTAGGAACTGCAGATTACGAGCCTAACACGCTACCAAAAGAGTCACCTCCGACAAACTTTGTTCGGATGCTTGATATAAAAAATATTGCATATAAAAGTATGGGTAACCTTTAATAATTTTATCTATTTACATATGACAAAGATAAAGAAAATAGCCTTTTCACAGTATAATATCACATTCTTTACAAAATGGTGCCTTTCTTTCCGTTTATAATAATGTTACTCACGACCTTTCAATTTCTACTAGTATTTCTATTTTTCGTTCCAATTATCACTAATATTTTAATTTTGTTAAAATATGATAATTATTTTAAAGTTCGGAAATTTAAAACTGAGTAGCGACATGCATTCCTGCACATATGTTTTATGATGCAATGTATTTTATACAAGATTTACTAATGGTACCTAATTATAGTTATTAAAAACTCCGCAAAAGTAATTTTCTTTCTTTCCGAATTCTTTCCGGAATTTTATTCCGTAATAGAGTCCCTAAAAATGTCCATTTTTTGTCATTGACATTGTTAGAAAATGTATGTTACTCATTGTTAAATTCAAGGTTGGATTCATGCAAATGCAAAAATACATGCGTCTATATACATGCACTACGGATGATATAACGATATACGATGACATTACATACACTACGGATGTTTGCGAAATGTGCAACAACCTTGGCAAAAAATGCTTAACGAAAATCTCTCTCCGTTTTTTTACAATGCGTATGAACCTTTCCAATTTTCATGGTTGAGAACTGTTTAAAATAGTAGCGGTGAGCAGGATTCATTAAAATAGTTCCATCCAACGTCTCGCACAAACAGAATTGTTCACTCAATTCCAGGGACTATTTTTGCTCTGCGGCTTGGTTGTGATCATGATATACATTCACTACGGATACAAAAATGTAACAACCATCATTTAGTAAGAGATGAAAATAAAATTTTCGAGATTATTGTAGACTTTCAACACTACCGAATACATCAACGTAATGTTTGGATTCCGTTCCGATTGAACAATTGTTTTATGTCCCTTTTTAAGCTATGAAATGGCTTTTATCATTTAGGAATTTCTCTGAAGCACTCGAACGAAATAATCCGCTGTACTCCGTTCCACATAAGTGGATATATAATGAAAACAAATCGTACGACACAAGAAGCGTTTCCTAGTATCAATGCGCACAGAAATAATTGTTATTGGTTACATTTGGAGCCTCATTTTCTACCACATGTTAAACACGTGGACATAAACCACGTTAACAGAAATGCATGATTTTACTACTCCAGTGTTAAATGAACATCTGTGTCAATTTATGTAAATGCTTGTGAAAAAAATATAAATAAAAAAATAAAATTGTTGAGTAAATAAACCGGCGCCCTATCTTCCTTTGAAGTGAATACGAAATCAATAACTGATTGCACCATCTTATAAGCTTTAGGTTTATTTTCTACTTTTTAGGACTCATATAGAAAGATAGGTATTTTTTTAATTTTTTATTTTATTTATTTTTTGACACTAAAAATACCTACCTTCAAATCTTTTGTTTGATATGACTCATAAATACCGACTATATTTTTTCATTCCTTTTGGAGTCATGTTTGAGGTAGCCATGTTATTTGGAGACGTCACAAACTTTGAGATATGACTCGTTTAATTTGAGTTATGACAAACGTCGCGAAAATCTGCCCCCTCCTCCGTTTTATTAGGAAGGGGTGATTAGAGGGGACAAAATTCGAAATAGTTTACGACCGTCATTACATGAGCCTTCATTTGACAACTAAACTCGTAACTGTAAGCCTTCGCGTTCGGAAGAAATAGAAGAATGACTTTCACACTTGCCGTTTTTTAGGGTTCCGCCCCTAAAAGCATGAGGAATCATTCTTTTATAGCATATGACACTTCCGCGTTTTCACACTTGACTTTTTTAGAGCGTATGACACTTCCGCGTTTTCACACTTGCCTTTTTTTAGAGCATATGACACTTCCGCGTTTTCACACTTGCTTTTTTTAGAGCATATGACACTTCCGCGTTTTCACACTTGCCTTTTTTTAGAGCATATGACACTTCCGCGTTTTCACACTTGCTTTTTTAGAGCATATGACACTTCCGCGTTTTCACACTTGCCTTTTTTTTAGAGCATATGACACTTCCGCGTTTTCACACTTGCCTTTTTTTAGAGCATATGACTCTTCCGCGTTTTCACACTTGCTTTTTTTTAGAGCATATGACACTTCCGCGTTTTCACACTTGCCTTTTTTTAGAGCATATGACACTTTCGCGTTTTCACACTTGCTTTTTTTAGAGCATATGACACTTCCGCGTTTTCACACTTGCCTTTTTTTAGAGCATATGACACTTTCCCTTTTCACACTTGCCTTTTTTTAGAGCATATGACACTTCCGCGTTTTCACCCTTGCCTTTTTTTTAGAGCATATGACACTTCCACGTTTTCACACTTGCCTTTTTTTAGAGCATATGACACTTCCGCGTTTTCACACTTGCCGTTTTTTTATAGCATATGACACTTCCGCGTTTTTTTTATAGCATATGACAATTTGCCGTTTTCACACTTGCCTTTCCTTATAGCAATTTGCCGTTTCCACACTTGACTTTTTTATATTTATTTTTTATATATGACACTTTCCGCGTCAAAAGCTTTCATTTCCCAAATAACTTGTTACTTTCCACTCACGTTCAGGAAATATATAGAGGAACAATCATTTTCATATTTCCCCCGTTTTTTAGGGGAAAGAAGTTCGGGGGGGTTAATTTTTCATAGTCTATGACCCCCCTGCTTTACAAAGCTTTCGTTTGACACATAAAAAATTAAGTTTCTCCATCGCGTTCGCAAGATATGTGTCATGTCCTCCGAATTTTATATTTATTTATTTATTGCTGTATTTTTGTTGGATTTCATTGTTGTATATATTTCTTTTATGTATTGAGTGTGTTCGTGTCCTGGGGACGACTCACGAGGTTGTTTTTCGGATCTAAAGCGGCTGCATGGAAGTAATGAAACCAGCTCCAGAAGTTGTTTATGGCCGTAAATGACTAGTCTAGGACCCGAGCGCAGCGAGGAGGCTAGGCTGTAGATTTCAAGCTTTAGTTTTGGTGCGAGCACGTTGAGCGTAAGGTCGTTTCAACAAGCGTCAGAAGGACGCCGCCCATACTCAAAGGAAACCTTTCGTAAAGCTCTACGAAAGCTCACGAAAGTGAGGATGTGTTTCGAAGAGGGAATCGAGATTCTTGGAGAATCTGATAATAGTTTTTGTGGATTCATAGGGAACCACAGTGTAGGTTGCGTTGGGTTGTTGTACCTCTGAGCGGCACTTTTTTGCACACCATGGGCTAAATGGCCAGGTCACAAGGACCCCGAAGGCTCAGAGAAGGTCGGGAGAGAGGACCCACTGGAACAGCTGTTGGGAGACAGATCGTAGCCTCCCGTCAAGGCCATCCAGCGTGTTCTTTAACGTGCACAGGGTATGGCTCTCCCACACACGGGGCCACGGCTTAACGTCCCATCCGATGGACGGCGGCCTTTCCAAGCCCATTGGTGTCCCCTACTGACCGTGGGCAGGGTGGGGAATTTTGCGGAGATAAATCTCAACGCTGACCCAGCTGGGACTCGAACCTGGGAACTACAGATTACGAACCTGGCGCGCTACCGACTGAGCAACCCCCGCCCTTTTATTAAAGTGTGTCGTCCCTATATAACTCTCGTGCAGTTAATTAATGTACTGTTGATATTCATCATTCAAACCGGTCTATTCAAAGACGTGCAGTGGCACGGGCCTAAAAACCCGTGAACCTGTCTTTTCAACGAAGTGAAAGTGAAGTAATTATTAATCAACAATCGCATCGTCTTCCGGCAGCCACGACATTTGGCCCAGTCCCATCGCATTCCGAATAAAGAGGTCATCACATCTGGCTCAGTCTAGCATAGATCGAATTTAGAAGACATCACATCTGTCACAGTCGGACAGGATCCGAACTACGGGTCATCACATCTGGCATAGTGGGACAGGATAATATTTTTTGGTCATCACAATATGGTGTAACAACTTTTTTGTCAAATCCACAACCGACACACTGCGAAACAGGCAAATGTCAAAGCGAAAAGCTCTAGGAAGATAGGCAAACGTCAAAGCGAAAAGCTCTAGGAAGATAGGCAAACGTCAAAGCGAAAAACTCTAGGAAGATAGGCAAACGTCAAAGCGAAACGGTCTAGGAAGATAGGCAAACGTCAAAGCGAAAAGCTCTAGGAAGATAGGCAAACGTCAAAGTGAAAAGCTCTAGGAAGATAGGCAAACGTCAAAGCGAAAAGCTCTAGGAAGATAGGCAAACGTCAAAGCGAAAAGCTCTAGGAAGATAGGCAAACGTCAAAGCGAAAAGCTCTAGGAAGACAGGCAAACGTCAAAGCGAAAAGCTCTAGGAAGATAGGCAAACTTCAAAGCGAAAAGCTCTAGGAAGATAGGCAAAAAGCGAAAAGCTCTAGGAAGATAGGCAAACGTCAAAGCGAAAAGCTCTAGGAAGATAGGCAAACTTCAAAGCGAAAAGCTCTAGGAAGATAGGCAAAAAGCGAAAAGCTCTAGGAAGATAGGCAAACGTCAAAGCGAAAAGCTCTAGGAAGATAGGCAAACTTCAAAGCGAAAAGCTCTAGGAAGATAGGCAAACGTCAAAGCGAAAAGCTCTAGGAAGATAGGCAAACGTCAAAGCGAAAAGCTCTAGGAAGACAGGCAAACGTCAAAGCGAAAAGCTCTAGGAAGATAGGCAAACGTCAAAGCGAAAAGCTCTAGGAAGACAGGCAAACGTCAAAGCGAAAAGCTCTAGGAAGATAGGCAAACGTCAAAGCGAAAAGCTCTAGGAAGATAGGCAAATGTCAAAGCGAAAAGCTCTAGGAAGATAGGCAAACGTCAAAGCGAAAAGCTCTAGGAAGATAGGCAAACTTCAAAGCGAAAAGCTCTAGGAAGATAGGCAAAAAGCGAAAAGCTCTAGGAAGATAGGCAAACGTCAAAGCGAAAAGCTCTAGGAAGATAGGCAAACGTCAAAACGAAAAGCTCTAGGAAGATAGGCAAATGTCAAAGCGAAAAGCTCTAGGAAGATAGGCAAAAAATTGGTTCCCTTTTTATATCGATTGCCATACTTCAGAAACTGCGTGGCCTGAATTTGCCCAAGTTTCAACTAAAGAGCATATTTCATTTTACTTCCATTTGCGCTTTAATTTGCCGTAAATATGTTCGTCTCCGTGTTATTGCATTGTATTGTTCATTTAAAGCAGCTTCTCAAATGGGAAATCTAAAGCCGTATACAGGGAAGTACCCAGTGGGAGGGGGAGGGGGTCTGGACACCCCCAGAAAATCTTGTCGTCTTATTCCAAATTTTATACTTGTCTACTTATTCTGAAATCCAAAACAGTTGTTTTTGTATAATTTTATTTTTGCCCCATATTTTATGCCCGACACTAAAAATAGATTAAAAGAAAACAACTAAAAAATCTCCTTCCATATAGAATATCATTTCAGCCTTTCATGTTCGATGGAATAATTTAGTAATTAAAAAATAATACTCAAATCTTATTCTCAGACACACCCCCCTCGAAGCCTCCCCGAAACTGAACTCTCAGACCCCCAAAAAGTAAAGTTATTTGACTCCCCATCCAGCTCCTGACTCCCACTCCCTCGAAACTGAAGTCTCGAACCACCCAAAAGCAAAACTCTCTAACTTATCACCCACCAACTGAATTATCTAACTCCCACTCCTCGAAACTGAAGTTTCGGACCCCCAAAAGCAAAACTCTCTAACTTATCACCCACCAACTGAATTATCTGACTCCCACCCCTCGAAACTGAAGTCTCGGACCCCCAAAAGCAAACTTTTCTGACACCCTAGCCCCCTCGACCACTGAATTCTCGGACCCCAGAAAAGCAAAGCGTTCTTAACCCCCCCCCCCCCCCCCCAGAAATTGAATTCTCTGACACCCACCCCCTCGAAAATGAAATTTCTGACCCTCAAAAGCAAAGTTCTCTTACCTCCCACCCCCACGAAACTGAATTCTCTGACTCCCATCCCCTCGAAATTGAAGTCTCAGGTCCCCAAAAGCAAAATTCTTTGCCCTCACCCAAAATTGAATTATCGGACCCCCCCAGAAGCAAAATTCTCTGACCCCCTCTAAGAAACTGAATTCTCTGACTCCCACCCCACCCACCCCACCCACACCCAAAAGCCAAATTTTCTGACCCCCTCCTCCCCCAGAAACCGAATTCTCTGAATCTTTCCCCTACCTCAAAACTAAATCCTGTGTATATGCCTGACCGTATACGTATAAAAAATGAAAAATTTGGAAATTTGTCATCTAAGAGATTACATGTGATATTAATTCCACACCTTCATAACACTTCGAGGATTCTTTGACACTTTGGACCCCAGCTGCTATTTTTTACTTAGTTATTTGTGATTTCCTGTCCTGAGTCATTTGGCCCTATTGAGAGAGAAAAAGTACTATTTACCTTGCACCAGATATTTGTGCACAAAAAAATATAAAATAACATATAACACTTTATAATATGGACAATTTTTTAATCTCTCATAATGACCCTGAGGGAGCTTCGTGTGCAATGTTGAACTAACATTTGTATGTATAACAGAAAAGAGAAATTAATGAAGGATTTTGCAAATGCCACAGGAATTTTCCCAACCACAAACAGGTTAAAATGCACTGGTATAGAGATTGAGTAACCTGTGGACACTTGTTTATATGTTCAAGAAATCCTTCGACTCTGTTTGATCGACATAATGTGATTATTCGTGTGACTTTAAGGAATGCTTGAAAATTTAATTAACATAATGGCTGAATTGTTTTTACTACGTAGAAGAAAAGTATAGATGGATATCAATTTGAATTTAGAGTTCATCAGATAATTAATCTATGGGTAGATATAACCAATTTCAACATCCAGATAACAAAAAGGGAAATCCCAGTGACAATGACAAAAAGAAACCTAAAATGCAATGTTTACCACATTCTGAAGCCCATTACCTGAACAACAAACAAGGTCACAGTAAGAGTAAAAGCCCATTTCAAGGCCTTTTCACTTTTGTGCCATGGAGATTGATCCACAACAGAAGGCGGTTGAAATTTTCGAGTAGAGGAAGCTGATTTCTAGGAATACGGTGTTCCGAAAGCTAGAAATACAACTTAGAAATGGCTCTCTCTCTCTCTTTCTGTAAGACTATATACAACAGTGGTTTTTCAGAGTGTAAGGCAAAGTTATACCAGACATGGACAGTGCACTAACAGGGTTGTTGGATTGTTTTACCTCTGAGCGGCACTTTTTTGCACACCATGGGCTAAATGGCCAGGTCACATGGATCCCGAAGGCTCACAGAAGGTTGGGGAGGGGATCCACTGGAACAGCTGTTGGGAGACAGATGCTAGCCTCCCGTCAAGGCCATCCAGTGTGTTCTTTAACGTGCATAGGGTATGGCTCTCCCGCACACGGGGCCACGGCTTATCGTCCCATCCGACGGACAGTGGCCTTTCCAAGCCCATCGGTGTCCCCTACTGACCGTGGGCGGGGCGGGGAATTTTGCGGAGATAATTCTCAACGCTGACCCAGCTGGGACTCGAACCTGGGAACTACAGATTACGAGCCTGGCGCGCTATCGACTGAGCCACCCCCGCCCCACACTAACAGAAGAACTGTGTTTCTAATAAATGCATTTCTATACTGCTAGTTAATTAAATTTTAATTGCTTAAAATTCAACTGATAGATATTTATTTACGAATTTGGTACTTAATATTAAATATTAATGAATATTCTAATAAAATAATAATGAGCAAATTATTGTGTTTTATATTGTTTAAAAACAAGAGGATTTTTCTTATATTTAAAAAATAAAACTGCTAAATTTATTTCATGTCAAATTTTCCTCCTTTGTTCCTTTTGCTCAAAGGCTGTCCAGGCCGGGTGTATCAAAGTAACTCTGGTCAAGATCATCTTCATGCACCAGACCTGGATTATGAACAAAAGGAGTGAAGGAACAAAATGATCATGCGTAATAATTTTGGATTATGAACAAAAAGAGTGAAGGAACAAAATGAACATGCATAATAATTTAGATATTCATTTATTTAAAATGTAAGTAAAGGCTTTTTATTTTAAACTTGCTAGAATAATTTATTCATTATGACTCTATTAAAACGCTTAGGAACATTTTAAAATTGGGTTTTGGGTTGTTTTATCTCTGAGCGGTACTTTTTTGCACACCATGGGCTAAATGGTCAGGTCACAAGGACACCGAAGGCTCAGAGAAGGTTGGGGGAGGGGAACCACTGGAACAGCTGTTTTGAGACAGATGGTAGTCTCCCGTCAAGGCCTTCCAGCGTGTTCTTTAACGTGCACAGGGTATGGCTCTCCCGCACACGGGGCCACGGCTTAACGTCCCATCCGACGGACGGCGGCCTTTCCAAGCCAATCGGTGTCCCCTACTGTCCGTGGGCAGGGCGGTTTTAAAATTGGTTTTAACCTTTATGTTCAACAGCTTCTTTTCTCTTCTAAATCATTCTTCAGTATTCTCATGTGCATTGTCCCCTCTCCCAACCTTCTCTGAGCCTTCGGTGTCCTTGTGACCTGGCCATTTAGCCCATTGATTGCAAAAAAAGTGCCGTTCATAGGTAAAATAACCCAACCCAACCCTCACGTTCATTGACTCAAGTAAAGGAGGTTAAGTTGTTTTACATCTGAGAGGCTCATTTTTTTACACAATGGGCTAAATGGCCAGGTCACAAGGACCCCGAGGGCTCAAAGAAAGTTGGAGAAAGGTCGAACGAAGAATTAACTTTGAAAAAAAGATAGAGAATTCCAGTTGTTGTTCTCAGCTGGAGTGTGATAGTTGAATGGCTGGACAGCTGTTGGGAGACAGATGGCATCGTCCTATCATTGCCATCCAGCGTGTTCTTTAACGTGCACAGGGTATGGCTCTCCCGCACACGGGGCCACGGATTAAAGTCCCATCCGACGGACGGCGGCCTTTCCAAGCTCATCGTTGTCCCCTACTGACTGTAGGCAGGGTGGGGAGTTTTTGCGGAGATAAATCTGAGCCCTGACTCAGCTGGGACTCGAAACTGGGAACTGCAGATTACGAGCCTAGCACACTACCGACCAAGCCACTCCAACTTCCAACCAACTACCACCAACTCACTCCAACTTCCAACCAACTACCACCAACTCACTCCAACTTCCAACCAACTACCACCAACTCACTCCACTCACTTTCCACTAAGAAAAGGAGGAACCTCTCCAGATGTTGCATCTCTATAAAGCCATGCTGAGATCCTATATAGAGTATGGTGGATTCTTATTAGAAAACACAAGTCCAGTCCTTGTTAAAAAGGTTGAGGAAATCCAGAAGAGTGTTCTGAGAATCTGCCTGGGACAATTGCAGATGTGTCCAACAATATCTCTGAGGCAAATATTCCACCTTTGTCTGTAAGAAGACCTCACATATTATTTTCGCACTTTACCCATATAATGTTTAAATTGGAATATGATCCTAATAGACAAAGATTTTCTTCGAACTAGGAAAAAGAAAAAATGTTGTAACTTCCATTCGGAATCGCCCTCTTTTTGACGAAACGGAATAATAGTTTCGCTTGGTCGTCTGTCTGTCAGTAGATATGAACTTTTTTGTTTACAGAGACAAATTAAATTTTTTTTTGTATTGGATAGATATTGATGAAATATTATTATGATGATATTATTTTGATGACTTTCCGAATCTCTCTAAAAAGCTATGATTGCGCCCTCTAACGATGGAAAAAGTTGAAATTTCCAAAATTTCGAACGAATGTTGCAAACGATGTATTTAGAAATTTGAAATTTCGGTGGTGGAATGTGAAGTTCACGAAGTTAACATTGCCAACAATGAGTTGACCCCTTAGACCCAGAGGGGATGGGAAAACACGCCGTTTTAGTTTTAGCTGATAATTGTGTGTTTTTAGAGATAAATGAAAAATTCTTTTTTCGGGGGGGGGGGGGGGGCGGTTAGATAGGAATTGATGAAATATTATGATTCACACTTTTAAAATCCTCCGAAAATTATAATTGCATCCTCTAACGGTGGAAAAATTTGTATATTCCAAAATTTCAAACGAATATTGCAAACGACGTATTTAAACTAGAAATTTTAAATTCTGGTGGTGGAATGTGAACGTCATGATGTTTCCATTGGCAACAATGAATTTGACCTCTTAGACCCAGGGTGGGCGGGAAAAAATAATTGTATGTTTATAAATATAAATTAAATCTTTTTTTCTTAAGTTAGATAGGTATTGATGAAATATTGCGATTTGCACTTTCCTAATATCTCAAAAGGTATGATTGCGCCCTCTAATGGTGGAAAAGTTTCAAATTCCGAAATTTTAAACGAATATTGCAAACGATGTATTGATGCTAGAAATTTGAAATTTTGGTAGAGGAGTGTGAAGGCTACAAAATTTTTATTGCCAACAAAAAGTGATAATTGGAAAACTCATTTACCTGGATTTAAATACTTAGGCATTTTTAATTCATATTGGTACAGGTCACTAAATGTAGAAATAACAAACTACTAAAGTAGATCGTAGATCGTATAATCATATTCAATGTACCGGGGTAATAATTTTACCCCTACCATCTCCATCATAAAGATATGCCTATTTTGCATGAGTAAGAACAAAATATATAAGTAAACCACCCTTAGGTGGGCCACTAAGGGCAAACATAAGAAAAGCTAAAAATAGCAGTAAAATTGTATAAGAAACCTAAAACGGGTAGGTCTCCTCAGAGAACGCTACCGTTTTAGGCCTCTTGTACTTGTTCAAAACAGTAGGACCGTAAAGAATCGGAGAAGAAATAATCTCATTGAGATTATTGCTTACAGCCTCACAAAATCTTTTTGAAATGCGTTTTATATGTGTATATGTTACCGCTAAAGTGCAGAAATCAGTTAATGTGCACATTACCTAGCTAATCTGCAGATTAACTAGGGTGATCCGTTAAAGTGCGGAAAATTGTTTCATTTCTCAAATTACCTAGGTAATCTGCAAATTACCTAGATAATCTGCACATTACCTACTAGGCACTCGTTAAAGTGAAAATAAGATCTTTGCTGGAACAACAGGAACGTTTCTGTACGCTTAAATTAACATAATGTTATTTATTTATTTTTCAATATCTAAAGAATCAAGTTTATACAATCAAACAATTAACAAATTAGTTGATATGTTACCGTTAAAGTGTATAATTCAGTTATTTCATAAAATAACTGATCAAATCAGTTAAAGCGTGTAATAAATTAATAATTCCACACTTTAACTAGTTATTCTATGAAATATCTTATGATAGACAATTAAAGTGTAAAATTTATACAGCATACAAAATGTTATTTATATAGACGCAATAAAATCATTTGTTACAACAGGGATTACTAAAATGGCATTTGGAATTGCCCTAATGTCCGAAGGCCAAGTAAGAACGAATCCGTAAAGTGGTGAATCTCTTGAATATGAATCTTCTCACGTGATTAAGTCGTCCGCATTATAAAAAACGCCCCGGATGAGCGGAGGCCAAGTGAGAACGAATCACTAAAGTGATTCGTTCTCACTTGGCCTGCTCATTTTGGGGGGCGTTTTTAATAATTCGGACGACTGATTCATGTTGACAGAGGGATGACCTGGTTTCAACTCTCCTCTCGGACACTAGAAATAGTCTTTTTTTTTTTAGTTTTGAACTTTAACGATACGGAAGCCGTAAATGTGCACATTACCTAGGTAAAATGCGGAAAACTCTTGTTTCCGCACTTTAACGGAGCAAATCAGTTAATCTGCAGATTAGCTAGGTAATGTGCACATTAACGGCTTTCGAGCTTTAGCGGCATATATATATATGGTCGATGCCCAGGTCTTTACGGAGTTGTCTGTTAGTAACAAACCAGGGAGCATCGACCGCAGTTCTCAAAATCTTATTTTGTAAGACCTGAATCTTACTAATATTGGTGGATGTAGTATTCGCCCATATGGGTGAAGCGTAGAGAATCACCGGTCTGATGATCATATCAGAGAGTAAAAGCTTGTGATTAATCATTAAAATGCACAAACTACTAAAGTTTTTTTGCAAGTAATTTGTATGTAACAGATACTTGAAATTTCGGTGGTAGCTTTTTAAAAATTATTCCACTGAGAGTAATAATGCATCAACTTTTCTCAGAGAGGTGTAGAAAATAAAACTTTTTAAATTTAAGAAATAAATGACAAATTCTGGCTATGTTGTATAATTAGAAAAAAATACTCTTTGTATTTTCTCCACCATCTGTTAGCTCAAATTAAAACTTTTAAGGAGTGAAAAAAGAGGTAAAGGAAAAACTTCATTCTTTTTGAAAACGAGATTATACGCCAAAGGCGATATGCGTTCTTCTAGTTAAAATTGCAGTTTCGGAAGAACAACAGGGTTGATTGAATATCTAAAGGATCCATCGCTGGTTTCTCTGCTAAAGAGAAATGATTATTATGGCTCAAAACATAACTGACTTAGAATTCATTTACAATCTCTATAAGGAACATGTGAATATTTTCAAGGACGGATCTTTCGTGGTCCCGTTGGGAAGTGCTGCTGTTGCCTTTTGTGTTCCCGAAATTTCGCATTTTGAGGCAGTGCGGTTTCAAAATGTAATGGAAGTTTTCATCTCGCAATTGTTCGCCATTGACATGGAACTTAAATAGTGCATTTAGCAGTCACACAAAAAATAGTTTTATTAACAGAGATGGTTGAGACTAGTAACGGTAATGGAGGCCAAAAATTATTCATCTTGTGTAGATTTCATTCATTTTTCATGCATTTTGTTATGAAATTCTTTATAAACCTCTAAAATGATGGGGAACATATTAATCTGCATTGGAAATCCGTTCTCTTGGCCCCTCGCAACCACCGTTGATTTTTTATTCTTCTCGATAGCTTCGCCCCCCTTACCGCCCTTCATTTATTTTCTAAATCCTCCCCTAGTGTACCAATATATTTTTCGCCCACGATGAATTTAGCTTCATATTTCGGAGAACTGCCATCATATACGTAGGGGAAGAATGACATGCATTGTCTATATAAGGCAGATGACCAATACCAGTTGTGCAAGGTGACACGGCTATTATTTATACAGGTGCCTTAAATCATTATGTAGAAGTATTATTGCATCCACTTCTGTTTCGCAACCTTTGACGAAAGAAAAGCAGAAATTGAAGAGGAGCAACTTGACGTGGATGTTGGCAGAGAGAAAGGTGAGCAGTCATGTTTTTGAATTGTTCTTGAATCTAGTTCACTTTTAGCTAATATTTTGCTTAAGTTGCCTAACAACCTTAGGCGAGATCGGGGTAAAATCCCGGTGGAGCCTTTGGTAGGCAGGTTAGTTTCGGCCTAGCTTTGCTTTTACTTTAAAATATTAGCATTTTAGTTAGGGTGTGGAGATATCTTCCATATACACCTATCCCTCGATTTACACGGTACTCAGTTCACACAATTTTGGCTTTGCACGGTCAAAAAATGCAACCAGTTTCGATTTACACGGTACTGACTGAGATTTCCTTTCTATGTACGTCTCAGTCAGTACCGTGTAAATCGAAACTGGTTGCATTTTTTGTCCGTGCAAAGCCAAAATTGTGTGAACTGAGTACCGTGTAAATCGAGGGATAGGTGTATTGTGCACACTTCGACAGGTAGTCTCTGACAACTAACTGATCAATATTAGGACACTACCTTAGTTGTGAAGATTTGGGATTGTCCTGCATTTAACTGAAAAATCTTATTGGTCAGTTTCGTGATATATACATTGACCGTTACTTACAGATTGTGTCTTCTTTTTCGTACGTGATGTTTTATGGGATTAGTATTATCCTGAATTTTATGTGCGTTACAAATTCTCGGAAGAGGTATTTCTAATGCTGAGTTTTGAATGTAATTCCATACTTGCTTCTAGCACAATTGCGATAGTTGTGTTGTTTACTAAACGAACTTTACTTTAGTAAAAGTGGTATAAACTTAGTTCTGATCTGGTAAATTAATCTGTTCAAGTTTTCTAATATTAAATTTAATTAACTTTGCATTTGTTCTATAATACTTTTGGCTAAATTGAACTTTTAATTAAAGTCTTAATATGATTGAATCTGAAGAGATTGAAACTCTTCCTGAAGACAGACGAGAAGGTATTCTTCTGCTTCGGAGTGAATCGGACCACACGGAAAGCTATACCAACCAAGCGATTTCGGAAATTTCTTTCACTGACTATAATGCAAGAATTTGTGTATTTCTCATGGATAAAAACAAATTGCTAAATGATATAAATGACACTAGAGATAAAATCCCAGTACTAAAAGAGTTTCATGGACTTCCACCAGACATACATGCTCATTATAATAAGACAATTTTCAACAAATTGTACATTGAAAAAGAAATCAATGAACATGAATGTTCTGATCACTGTCTCAGAATCATTAAGGAAATGATCTTCAGGAGCTCTTCCTGATTTTTAAAAACTTTAATATTTCTGGAGTAATACTTACAGTAAAAACACTTATCAATGACTACCAAAATGCGCAGGGCCTCATGGACAAAATCACGGTAGTCCTAAAAGCCTTCAATTATTTGTTTTCATTGCTATCTTGCCATGGAGCCAACCCTTAAGAAAAATTATATTCAAATTTTCTTCTGAAACTGCAATGGTATTCTCTCGAACCAACCAGAGTTTCGTCACTTTTTGTATGATTCTCAGACGGATATAGTTCTCTTAGGACAAACTCACCTGCGTGCATCTGACATTTCGAAATTTCCTAATTTCGATGTAAATAGAACTGATCGTTTGCACAATGGCGGAGGTGGAACTGCTGTAATTGTGAACCGGTCAATAAAACATCATGTCGTACCAAATGCTAATTTTACTACTTCGGAAGCTACTGCTATTGCAGTCTCTAATGAGGACTTTGGTACTTTTAATGTGTTCTCTGTTTATAAGCCACCAAATTCGATTCTTGTCTTAGAGGACTTTAACAAAAATTTTTGATAGTCATATTCCAACGATTGCTGCAGGAGACTTAAATTCCAAGAATGTGGCATGGAATTCACGAATCTGTAATAAAAATGGTAGATTGCTCCTTAACTATGCCACTGAACAAGATCTCATAGTGGACGCTCCATCGGAACCAACATTCTATCCATATAACACCTTACATAAGCCTGATGTTCTGGATCTTGTCATATTTGGCAACCTCTTCCCTGCTTATGAACTAAATGTACATAAGTCTTTAAATTCAGACCATTTCCCAGTCTGTCTTACTCTATCTCAGTCAGTATCCTGTGAATCTGATAAAAAATATTTTACTAATTGGGATCTGTTTAAATCCATTGTACATAAAAGAGTATCAGGTTCTTGTAGTAATCTTTCCCTCCGAACCATTGATTACTCAATTACTAAATTTACTGACTTATTACTTGACTCCAAAAAAGAAGCCAGCACAAAATTAATTCCAGATAATAACTGTGGGAGTGTCCACAGTGTCCACAGGCCTTACATCTCTCTTGTAATTCTCTTTAACAAATCGAACCTTCCAAATTTGTGTCAAGTCTTCTGTATCTACGAAGAAAGTTATGGCTGCAGGAGTCCCACAAGGCTCTCTGCTAGGTCCTATTCTCTTCTCGTTATCTCTTTATGACCTGCCATCATTTGAGCAAATTCAAGTTGCGCAATACGCTGACGATATTGTCTTTATCTCGTCATCACTTGGATCAGAATTTGCTATTCGACGTTTGCAAAAATCCCTTGATGAGTTAGATAAATGGTATCATCGATGGAAAATCAAAATAAATACAGATAAAAGCAAAGTGATACTATTCACCATCAAACGGATTAAAAATCCTACTCCACTACATTTCTTAGGCCAAGATATCAAATGGCAAGATACCGTAAAATATCTCGGAATTATATTGCACAAAATGCTCAAGTGGAATCATCATGTGCAGGACATAATTTCCAAAGTTAACGCTGTACGATGCCAATTGGGTTCTCTTATAGAAAGAAAATCAGTGCTGTTGATCGACCACAAGCTTATGTTATACAATACGGTCATCCGTCATATAATACTTTACGCATCCCCAATATGGGCGAATACTTCAGCTACGAACATTAAAAAGATTCAGACTTAACAAAATATTAAGATCTGCAGTTGCTCCATGGTTTCTTACCAACAAGCAATTGCACAAAGATTTGGGTATTGATCATATTTTCAGTTATATCAAGTTTATCTCTAAAAACTTTTATTATGCAGTCTTGAAAAACCCAAACGATACTATATCAAAACTGTTTGATTATGGTCATGAAAACCTTAACTCTTTCAAGAGACCTAAAATGATGGTTTTCTCTTCAGAAAGTTATACACTTTAGCTCTCTTGTCTCTCTTATCCTGCTTTTGCAGGGGCGGGGGTGGCTCAGTCGGTAGCGCGCCAGGCTCCTAATCTGTAGTTCCCAGGTTCGAGTCCCAGCTGGGTCAGCGTTGAGATTTATCTCCGCAAAATTCCCCGCCCTGCCCACTGTCAGTAGGGGACACCGATGAGCCTGGAAAGGCCGCCGTCCGTCGTATGGAACGTTAAGCCGTGGTCCCGTGTGCGGGAGAGCCATACCCTGTGTACGTTAAAGAACACGCTGGATGGCCTTGACGGGGGGCTACCATCTGTCTCCCAACAACTGTTCCAGTGGGTCCCCTCCCCCAACCTTCTCTGAGCCTTCGGGGTCCATGTGACCTGGCCATTTAGCCCATGGTGTGCAAAAAAGTGCCGCTCAGAGGTAAAACAACCCAACCTGCTTTTGCAATCAGTTCTTTTCTGCCTCTCGAGGCCCATTTTTGTGGTTTACTCACCATTTGATTTATATCTGAAGCCAATTAGGCATTCCTTTCGATGGAGAAGGTGATGGGCCAACTTTCGCCTGGAACTTCGCAAATGAAATGATGACCTATGACCTTTGACGAAATCTGAGCTTCTAGAGAACCTTACTACGAAACATGGGTATTAGCTTGAGCTTTGGGGGTAAACATTTTCCAGAAGTCCAACCTGTAGAAAACTTGTTTCCTACCCTAAAAAAATTGATGGAAATTTTAATTTTTGATGAATGATATAGGTGTACTAAAAATTAATGTCGTATTTTCCTTAACAAAATGTAATATTGAATTTGATTTACGTTTATTCTTGTTTTTAGAAGCATATCATTTATATTTATTTGTTATTTTGCAAGAATTTTTGAATAATTAATTTCTCTTTTTACGTTTGTGTTCGGGCATGTGCTATGGTGGATGCATGAGTAATGTTTTCGCACCGGTAATCATTATTAAACGGTTTGATCGAAAAATATTTTATTGAAAAATTCATTAGCTTTTTCTACGCCATTGAAAAAATTTTGTCCATGGTAAAACCATCCCCCTCCTCCCGCCTTTTAAACATTTTTGCCGATGGTCATATTAGAAAACGAGACCAAATCATCAAAAGCTAACAGTCAATTCCTACAAAGGCAGTTTAACTTTTGATCAGAATTAATATTTTTAGCATTTATTAAGTTTGTTATTGGTCAGAGCTGGGTTCGATTATTTTAACCTGAAGCGGTCACTTTCTTTTGCACACAATGAGCTAAATGGCCAGGTCACAAGGACCCCACTGCTTCAGAGAAGGTTGGAGGAAAGGGGCCCACTGGACAGATCGAAAGCTCACGTGAAGGTCATCCAGTGGGTTCTTTAACGTGCACAGAATATGGCTGTTCTATAAACGGGCCACGGCTTTACCTCTGATTCGAAGGATGGTGGCTTTTCCAAACCCATCGATGTCCCCTTTCTGACCGAGGGCAGGATTGGCTTTAGAGGAGATATATCTCAATGCTGGTGGATTTGTATATATATATATACACTCAGGGATCAAATGCATTATGACCACTTCCCTACATATTACGTCAGTGGAAGCTAACTTCGAAGTTCTTTAACTTCAAAACTAAGCGTTTCATGAGAGAATGTAACGGAAGATAAATTAAAGATCTCAATCAAATCTCTCTAAATCTTGATTTTCAACAACGTTCGCTTTGTATTTAGAATTGTGGACTTTGAATATTTAACACCACAAATGCAAGTCAGAAAGATTCAAAAATATCGAAAAGTTCTTTACATTAACTTTTCAAATATACATCTTGATATGATATTAAATGATATTATGATATTAAATAGTGTGAAATGATATTTCTTATTCAAATTATAATTAACTTCCGAGTTAAATTCTAACGTTAGGTTTTGCTGTTGTTTAAATATTCAAACTTCCATAATTCTTTAAACACTAAGTGAATATTGCTGAAAATCGAGATATAGATAGATTTGATTGAGATTTTTAATTTATCTTGAGTCCCATTCTGTCATAAAACTCTTTCTTAGAAGATAGAGAGCTTCTACTGACATAACATGGAGGGAGGTGGTCATAATTTAGTGAGCACTGAGTATATAATACAAATAAAATATTATAATTTTAAAGTAAATAAGACACAAATGTTAGGGAATAATATTCGTGCCTGTGCAAATCGTTTTGCTGTAAGTGGCATTCTATTCTCATCGTTCGTCCAAGTTCTACGGTTACAGATTGTAAATTCTATTTTCATTTGACCACCGTGCGTACTCGGTCAATAAATTGACGTAAATAATATGCAAATTTAAGTATCAGTCATATGAAACACCAATATGCTAATCAATTCTACTAAACGATCCTGACATTCATTAACAACTAGCTAATAAACCAATATAACATTCAGAAACCGAATCACAAATGAGAGCCTAGGTACATCTCTTACCGTCAACTTACCACTGGTTATACATCACATAGGGAAAAAATAATGCTCTCTACACAGATTAAAGATGCACTGTTGATGCACAGATGCATGATACTTCCAAACAAAACTACTATCTATAGACAATTTTCAATCGTCTCCACGTACACACCAAAGGAAATCCTTTTTTTAACACTATTACAATTCTCTACTGTTAACTCATCCTTTGAAATCAATGGTGTCTCAATACATTTGAGGCACTATGTTCTATATCTCGTGTGTCCCGTAGTAATTGGTCACGCTTTTGCTCTTGCACGCTCATAGTCCGCTTCAATACTAACTATGCAAATATTAAGACGTTTTTAGCAAATGTCTCTTTTAATATTTTGCTTTCATATTTTCTATGCAAGAGTAAAATATTCTACCAATTATACCTACCTGTAGTTATATAAAACAGGCAATTATTTAAGGTGAAGCACTAAATTGTTTTCTTATGTATGTGCATCATTGACCTGCACATTATGCGAGATCATGGATTTGACTTGCAATGCGTGATTACACTCACAAAGATACTAGATTGTATGCAGGTTATCAGAAAACCAACGACCAAATCATCCTAGGACTCGAACCTGAATCCCAGCAATTGCAGTGTCACCGCGAACCAAAGCAATACCGATTTGCCCTTGCGGCTCCCCTTGAACGCTTGGCAAAGTTTCATTTTCTTCGTCGTTCAGAAACAGATTAAAAAATACTAAAGAGATATATCACTTTAGAGATATTAAAAAGAAGCTATTTTGTAACACCATTAGCCTCTGGTCTGTAATGATCTTCATTCTTTGTTTTCACCAACATTCTTGAACAGAGAGTAACCATTTTAATGAAGGATCTAACACTTTCCTTTAGCTCTTATAATTCACAGTCCTCATATCATAAATTCAGGGTTGGTAAGATTAACAACACTTACTATTGTCCCAAGCCAGTGAACTAAAACCAAAAGAGAAGGAAACCATTTTTTGTTTAGGCTTTACGAAACACCACTTCTGAGAAATATTTGGCACACTAGATCCCTCTTACATAACCCTGAGTTGTCCCTTGAAATCCTTACTTACCAAATGCTTTGAAAGTCCCGCCCCCACGCAGGACAAGCTGCTTAAAAGTTCGTTTCTGTTTTTTTGTCTAAGTGGTTAAACAAGAAAAGGTGAAATATCCGCCCGTGCTTGTAAGTGTTAAGTCTTTTTGTCTCTTAATAGGCAAAAGGAAGTATTCGTAGAAACAATTCACAGTCTATGAGCAAATCCGAATACTCGTTGATATGATAAATCATGCAAGATTTGATATTTTTCACAGCAATTATTGCTTTTTCAGAGGTGATTATTGTTTACGTCAGTAGTTGTATTTTTGTGTTGTTTTACCTCTGAGCGGCACTTTTCTGCACACAATAGGCTAAATGGCCAGGTCACAAAGACCCCGAAGGTTAGAGAAGGTTGGGGGAGGGGACCCACTTGAACAGCTGTTGGGAGGCAGATGGTAGCTTCCCGTCAAGGTCATCCAGCCTGTTCTTTAATGTTGGGTTGTTTTACCTCTGAACGGCACTTTTTTGCACACAATGGGCTAAATGACCAGGTCACAAAGACCCCAAAGGCTCAGAGAAGGTTGGGGAAAGGAACCCACTGGAACAGCTGTTGGGAGGCAGATGGTAGCCTGCCGTTAAGGCCATCCAGCGTGTTCTTTAACGTGCACAGGGTGTGACTCTCTCCTGCACACGGGTCCACGGCTTAACGTCCCATTCGATGGACGGCGTCCTTTCCAAGCCCATCTGTATCTCCTAGTGATCAAAGAATGGGCGGGAAGTTTTCCGTAGATAAATCTCAACGATGTCGCAGGTGAGAATCGAACCTAGAACTGCAGAATACGAGCCCTGCACGCTACATACTGAGCAACCTCCATTCCTTTACATCAGTCATGGACATAGAAAAAATAGAGGGGGGGGGGTGTCAACGGATCGAGCTGGAACCAAATGGAACGTCTTTCCGGAAGATAAGTTTCTCCCGTTTTAGCTTTCTTTAAAATAATTCTTGCAAAATGCATGCAATATATACATTCGGTGTGGCACTTAATTATGTACAGTTCCATGCTTTGTCAATAGTAACTCAGACACTGAACTCAGTAACTTCTTAAATATGCTCTTTATGCAAAATTGGGACTGAATATAATTTAAAGATCATAAGCAAATATATTTAAATCTCGATTTCCAACAACATGCGTTCAGTATTTAAAGACATGGAAGCTGAAACATTTATCAAGTTAGTTCCTTTTTCGAAAGAACATTCATAATTTAGCAGAATTTATAATTTTTACTCGCGAACTGTTATATCTGTCAATATGTTAAATATTGTCAATTTCTGAGATGTTGACCATGTCAATTTCCGTAATTATCTAAAATATTGAAATAATAGTTTTGAAAATGGGAATAAAAATATATTTGATACAGGTCTTTAGATAGATAGACAAAATTTGGTGGGAAGGTTAGAAACCTTTCAACTTTGGGCTTCCTGCTATCCCAAGCAAAGAATAGAACGTGTAAATCACAACGTAGGAAAATAAAAATGAAAATTATATTGCCATGTGTATTTCATACAATCTGATATCTGATATCTTAATATTTATTAAGTTCCTGGGTTTATTTTTTTATTAAGCCATTATATATATAGCGCCAATGGCAATGACGGTATAAGAAAACAACCCGGAAGGAGCCCAATGGGCGAAAACAAGGTGTTTATTTAAATCACAACAGAGAAAGTAAAAAGGTAACAACAAAAGTGTAGTGTTTAAAAACACGGTCCTCAAAAATCATTAACTTTTGGGCGTTTGAACATTCAGCACCAAAGGATCATAATTTAATAAAGTATTTGTAGCTTTATAAGGGTGGTCTCCCACTGCCTCAAAAAAGTATGTTTTTGGATACTATTCAAACAAGACTTATTTAAAAAGTTACCGGTTGTCTATGAGTTATTATTGAAATAAAATGCAACTGTACTTAATAAAGCGGCTACTGAGTTTATATATTGTTGCGAATTTTAAAATGGATAGGCACTAAGCGTGAGTACTAATAACTATATTTTCAAACCAATTACAATACAATGCAAATTGTTACAAAAAATATGGATGAAGTATCTTATAAACAAATTAACTACTATCATACAGATGTCATTAACCTTTTTGTACAGAGCATACAATATCAGCTCTGTCTGTTTTACTAAAATACTCTCTCTTCACTTTGTTTACCATGTCACTTGAATACCTTCAGACGTAAACAATCTCTCGTCCTGTGCTAGTTCACTAAACTTTTGTTACTAACAACAGAAAACAAACACCCACGCACACACTAATAAATATACTAATTATTTTCACTTAACGTGCACTGAATCAGACCATCTGAACGTCCTTTTAGATCTCACAAATTTTAACACACTGCACTGCTATCTTTTTCATTCTCCCGAATCGTTCTCAGTTCTAATTCGTTGGCTCAATTGAATCTCACGTAAAAGCACACTCGAGTGTTCAAGTCACGTTAAGTCATGAAGTCACTGATATTGGGGCGGGGGTGGCTCAGTAGGTAGCGCGCCAGGCTCGTAATCTGTAGTTCCCAGGTTCGAGTCCCAGCTGGGTCAGCGGTGAGATTTATCTCCGCAAAATTCCCCGCCCTGCCCACGGTCAGTAGGGGACACCGATGGGCTTGGAAAGGCCGCCGTCCGTCGGATGGGACGTTAAGCCGTGGCCCCGTGTGCGGGAGAGCCATACCCTGTGCACGTTAAAGAACACGCTGGATGGTCTTGACGAGAGGTTACCATCTGTCTCCCAACAGCTGTTCCAGTGGGTCCCCTCCCCCAACCTTCTCTGAGCCTTCGGGGTCCATGTGACCTGGCCATTTAGCCCATGGTGTGCAAAAAAGTGCCGCTCAGAGGTAAAACAACCCAACGTCACTGTTATTCGTTCATCTGTCGTAACAATATGTTCAATATTCCTTTTGTCTCTGTTAACATTACTAGTACACATATGTTCAATTTGGAACTTAAAGGAAAGATGCATTTCACTAAAGTAATTCCACAATTTCTGCATATTAATAATTTAGTTTTTATACTCATTAGGAAAAAGGACACATTCGTGCTCTGCCAATGGATGGTATTTGAAGTTCAGTAACATTTAATAAAGCTTTTGTTTTAAGGAAAATGTTACTAAACAGGAATTTTTTAATCACGTTTGTTTAAATCTGGAAATTAAACATTATTCGATATTAGAGAAACTAAACTGTGAGTTTAACAGAAAATATGTAATAACTGTAATTATGAAACAGTGTTTCCAGTTTTAAAGTCATGCAATGAATTTAATTTTTTTTTTCGAATTTGAATAAACTTTCTTCTGAAGGAGTAACGTACTTTTTTTCATTTGTGTATTAGAAACTCTTAAGGTTGAAACACTTTCTGTTTTTCAATTAATTTGATCTCACCAAAGAAAAGTGATTTTTCCAAGCATTTCTAAGTAGATCGTAGATCGTGTATGGATATGCGATGTTCCAGGTAAAACATTACCCATTACCATCTCCATCTGAGAATATGCCCAGTTGACATAGTAAAAACATATAACAAATAAACCACCCGTGGGTGGGCTCTAGAGGCTAACATAAGCTAAAAATAGCATATATCATGCACAAGAGACCTAAAACGAGTAGCTTTCGTCAGAGAAAGCCATCATTTTAGGCCTCTTGTACTTATTAAGAACATTATGATCATAATTAAGCAAAGAAGAAATAATCTCATTATGATTATTTTTAACAGCCTCAAAAAACCTTTTTGAGATGCATTTAATACGAGTATATATGTGGTCGATGCCCAGATCTTTTATGAAGCTGTCTAACGACAGCTTCATAAAACTGACGTAATACGTAACAAACCAAGGGGCATCGACCGCAGATCTCAATATATAAACACTTATACGAAACTTAACAAGTGTTAAATGAAAACTGAAGAAAGTAACCGGGGACTATACACGACAAAAAAAAAGCCTCCATGTTAGCCATCTAAATCTGGAATTGCGCTCATGACAAATATTCCAGCTGCCAAAACTCCTTTTTATTGAAGTAAATAATGTTGAACTTCAATATTTAGACAGATAACATGGAAAATATTTTTTTTACTTTTTCCATGTATAGTCACCGGTTTTCTTTTTAATAATTATTTTACTTTTAATAAGTTTCGCAATTTTACTGAGAAAAATCACTTTTTTTTGTGAAATAAAATTAATTGGAAAATAGAAGTTTTTTAATCTTAAAAGTTTCTAAATACACAAATAGAAAAAATGTAGGTAAACGTTCATGTGTGATGATAAATGCATTCATACTCATGTCTGCCTGCTTGCTTTTACTTAACCGGGTAACCTAGGGACCTTACCACGTTTCTCATAGCCTGGAAACCTCCAAAGCAATATCAACAACAAAGTAGAACGCGTTGCAAAGATGAGTTAGGAGTTCTGAGTGCCTGCCATACAGGCATGACCACAGACCAAAGCCCTTATAGATGCCGAGAGACCCGAATAGAGTGAAAGTTCAAGGCAAGCTCCACTACGGCACGTGGACCTAAGCAGGTCACTAGCGGACTGTAGGTTATGGCGGGTCAAGCGGAACACTGATGACCCCCGTAGGATAGGGGACACCAGAGACCGGTGGTGTTCTTAGTAACTAACCCTGTGATGTAAGAGGTGTGTGTGATGTAATAGAGACATTGCTGCTCGTACTAAAACGAGATCTTTGCTCACGGACGAACAGGGTCGTGAGACGTCCTCTGACGTAATACGAAACAATGGTACAGGGCCTCCACATGGAGAAGTTCTGCAATGCATCAACGTGACAGACGCAAAACAACGAAATAATCACACGGTGCTTCTATTGCTTTCTACTGAAGATCCTTAACAAATGACTATTACTGGAAAAGACGTTCAAAGTGTTTTTGTTATTGACGCGGCCCAATGCATTTGTTTAAATGCGTTGTTTTTTTTTCACTGAATTTAATGATGGGAGGGAAATCCCGGTTAAACATGACGTTTATCTATTAGGTGTTATGATCAGTCTCCATAGAAGGAAATTTTGTGGGGAATCTCTAAATCGTTTTAGAAGGAAACAGTACTTTTATATTCAAATTCGCAACTGCGAAAAAGAGTAACAGGATTGTAATTGCGTTCCGGTTGTTTCACATACGTTGGTTCGCTTTTATGCACATGCGTTGCAAACTGTGGCGGAATATCGTGGGAAATTATCAAAACTGGTTAATAGAAGCAAAATTCTTTTTTTTTTTCATAAAATGGAAGTTTCTTAGTTTAAATGTTTAATCTAGCGGAACGATGTTTTCTGACTGTTTGATTTCTTATTCCTTTTGGTGTGTTTGGGAGCTTCAGTGATAGGCAACAGATTCAAAAATCAGCTTCATTTTTTATGTAAAAGCTGGAAGGAATAGCCATCCCAGTAGCAGAATGGTTAGCGTGCTTGGCACTGACCAAAAGGTGTCAGCGCAAGGTAAGCTAAATACATGAAACCTGAACAGATCACTAACAGAAGAATCAATACTTAAAAACATATTTATTTTAAAATAATTTACTTTAAAATTCGTCCGGTGAAAATTTATTCTTTAAGATTTAGTAAGTAATTCTAAAATATTTAATTATATTTAATAAAATCATAATTAGTGAATTATTCTACTTTATATTATTTTAGACTAAATAATCTTTGTTAAGTTTAGAGAAATTAAATCAAAAATTTTTAAGCATATTTAATTTCTTCCTTTTTCCCTTCTATTTGTCAGATGGCTGCCCTAGCCCAGTGTATCTAAGTGATCTAAGTGGCCTTGGTCACTTAGATACACTGGGCTAGGACAGTCCTTAAAATAAAGGAAGGAAATTTAATATCCTAAAGATATAACTAATTTCATTTGTCTAAAATTTAATTATAAGCTATTTATTTTTAGTCATCAAAAGAACAGTATTTATTATTATTAATTTATTGGAATATTTTTAAATATTTCAAAATTAGTTGCAAGTATTTAAATTTCAATAGCTACCAGTTTAATAAATAAATCTAGGGTTAGAAGAAATATAATTTAAAATTTTTATTGCTTTTCTTAGTACATTTTTACGGCACATTAAGCTGTAAGTGACCCTGATAAGGACACCTTGATACACCAGGCCTGGACAGCTTTGAACAAAAGGAAAGAAAAAGGAAGAAAGGAGGGATGGTTTAAAATTTATATTAAAGCCATTTATCACAGTAATGGATTACTGTGATAAATGGTTAAAATCAATTAAAATAAAATGCTTTATTCATTAGAATTTTATTAAACTATTTGAAAATATTATACCATTAATTACCAATTTTTTTTAGAAATACCTACCAGTTAAATTTTTAGAAAAATAAATGTAATTATTCCTACTATTTTAAGGGGAGGAATTATGTCTTCAGTTCCTGTAGTGTCCAAGCCTGTTGTATCGAGGTAGCCTTATTAGGTGTATTCTTTCTTGTGTTATACTTCTGCTTTGGTTCTCGCCTCTTCACAGATTCTCACTGTATCGTATTAATAATGACATGGCTCCAGTCAGACCTCTGTGGCAAGCAGCTTCTTCAGAGATAATTTAAGACCGATCGTTTCTTGTGAACATCGAATGTTTGGTTTCAGAGACAATCAAGTTTATCATTTTCTAAATTCAATCCCTGTAAAGGAAAAAAATTCAACATGATAGAAAATTTACAATATTTAATTTTTATTAGCTGATTATTTAATTATTAAATTATAAGGAGAGAGGTCTTGTGGCCTTGATTTTTGCACCAATGGACCTTTTTTTTTGTGGGGGGGGGGATACATTAAAGCATCGTTCATTCCGAAAACATTATCACTTTATAGCATTTAAAAGGAAAAAATTCCTCAAATTGTCGTTACAGCAGACAATGGAATTGAATATCACGCCACTAATGGCGCCCACATTTGCAATCTATTGAACATAAAACGAACTTTCAGAGATTCTTAAAAATTTGCACAGAAAAATATTTTTATTCTTCAATTATTTAAAAAACTATATCACTTTGAAAACTATGGGAAATTTTTATAATGATCCTGTGCAGGGCCGAATCTAGATAGAGGTGCCAGACATATGCCCAGGATTTAGTTTACGGGAACGTGCCCCCCCCCCCCCCTGAAAATTCGGTCGTCTTATACGAAATCCCAAACTTGTCTACCTGCTTTAAAATCCAATTTTTGTATAATGTTATATTAGCCCCATATTATATGGGGCCTTTATTTAGCCCTTTATTTTTGTACAATGTTATTTTAACCCCATATTATATGTCCGACACTAAAAATAGATTTAAATAACAAGTATAAAATTTTATTCTATATAGAATATCATTTTAATATTTCCTGACTGGTGGACAGACAGACAGAGTCTCTCTCTGCACAATATAGTGCTTAAAGGCGGTTGAAAACTTCTTTGCCTAAAATCATCATTAATTACAAAGTTGAACCACCTAATGCCCAAGATACTGCGTAAGCATCTGGAATCAAAAGCATCTAGTTTCCTGTTATCTTGTTTACAAAGTGTCCAAGTTTCACTACTATAACTAACCCTAGAAAGAAACAAACTATTATACAGTCTAATTTTAGTCTTTAGGTGTATACGCCTATTTCTCCACACTCTCCATAGATTCTTAAAAGTCCCGGCAGCAGCAATCCCTATTCGTCTCTTAATCTCATGCCGCACATCACCGTTATCTGTTACATAGCTCCCAAGATAATTAAACTGTGACACCTGCTCAAGACTGCAACCATTCAGATTAACTGAATCACAGCCTGCTTGACCAATTTTCATCACTTTAGTTTTCTCTCTGTTTATAACCAAACCTACTCTACTACCAGTTTCATCAACAGCTCGAATGAAAGAGTTCATCTCATCAACATCATTTGCCAAAGGGGTTAAATCATCAGCATAATCTAAATCAGAAATTCCCATATCTCCAGCCCATTTAAGATCAAAATCTTTCCCTTGAAGTGAATTTCGCATAACATAATCAATAATCAAACTAAAGAGAAAAGGAGACAAAAACGCACCCTTGTCGAACACCAGAAATAATGCTAAACCAATTGCTACAAGACTTACCAACTCTCACACACGACTCAGTGTTATTATAGAGAGCTTTCATTATGTTAACTAACTTGTCTGGTGTACCATATGAACTCACAATCAACCACAAATTATGACGATCAACAGAGTCGAAAGCCTTTTTGAAATCGACAAAGATAGCAACCAAAGGGTTCTGAAACTCTAAACATTTCTATGTCAACCAGATTCTTAATTCTATTAAACACAATCATGCAAAGAACTTTACCTGGAACAGAGAGTAGGCTGATACCCCTATAGTTATCACAAGAACTGCGATTACCTTTTTTGAAAATAGGGATAACAATAGTTCTGGTAAAATCCTTAGGAACCATGCCTTTATCATAAACGATATTCAGAATTTCAGTCATCCAAGTGGTAACCGAAACATTCCCAGCTCTAAGCATTTCCGTAGTAATTTCATCAACCCCTGGGGATTTATGAAGTTTAACTTCAGAAATATTCAAAATAACTTCAGATTGTGTTATAGGGCCAACATTAAAGCCACCATTGCATCTATCATCATTGCAAACAATGGGAGTAGAACTACCCATATTGTTTAGAACATCACTGAAATGATCACTAATTTCTAAAAAAATCGTTGCCAGATATTTTTTCTGAATTCTGTAATCAACCGTAATGTTCGGATACTTTTTTGAACGATTGTACATCTGAAACTTTTAACTTTAATGTTAAAGTAAATAGAGTTCAGGCGTTAATCTAACCAAGCTTTAAGCAACCTAATAAAGATTAAAAAGTAGTATATCTAATTATAATATTGTAACGAGAGAAAACGTGCAACAATAACCCGAACGTGGTGCCATGTGACTCTCGAGATGTGCCTCAGAATGAGATTAAGTCACTAATCAGCTCGAACGATGAAATTAAAAGAAAGAACAGAATTTTATAGTTGTTCTCTGTTTTACCTGGGAGTATATATCAGAAGTTGAATGCCTAAGAATAATTCGGAGAATTTGAGAGAAGCAAAAGGTTGATTTGGTGTTGTGCGTGATTAGTCAGCTTAGATGTCTTTCTAAAGTTTCTATTTCGTGTGTTTTGACGGAGATGTCGTTTCCAGTCAGTGTAAAATAGCGATTTGATTGCGTTCAAGAATAGAAAAGCTGTTGTGGCTTTACAGAACAGAAAATCCATTTGTGCGATGTTCCTTCATAGAAGTTTTGCAACTAGAGAACAAAAGACACTAGTGGTATAAATAAGACATAAGGTCTTATTATAATAAAGAAAAGGATACTTTGTACTCTTGCAAGCAAATTAGTTGTCACTAAAAATTGATTTATGAAACCTGTTGTTGAATATTTGATAATGTGCTATCTACTCAATTAAGATAGTTCGACTCTTAAAACTTGTTAACTTGAATGTCGTATTAAATATATTCGAATGTTCTGTTCTATTAGCATTTATTAGTAGAAGATAGTCATAATTAGTCATAAGCATATTTAGTTAAATTATTTAAATTCCCATACTTCTTGCAAAAATAATTGTTTTATCTATTAAATCAGTTCATTTATAGCTTCTTATTTATTTTGCATTCACACTGTGTTAAGTAATATACAAATACAACTAGAAATTTGTAACAATATGTTTAATGGATAAGATGATGACATAAAACTCGCACATAGGTCGGTCATCCACCCGAAGAACAAAATGAGTTAAAAATTGATGACGTATGTTCAGCTCCGCATGAATTATGGTTTTTAATGACTCTCCGCCCTACAAAAAATTATGCTAAGAAAAAGGTTTGATTAGATTGTCTTACCTCTGAGCGGCACCTATTTACACAAATGGTCTAAATGGCCAGGTCACAAAGACCTCGAGGGCTCAGAAAAGGTTGTGGGGGAGGGGCATCTGTTACGAGACCTTTGGTAGCCCCTCTTCAAGGACATTCAGCTGTTCTTTAACATGCGCCAAGTATGGCTCTGTGGCACACGGGGCCACGGCTTAACGTCCCATCAGAAAGACGACGGTCTTTCCAAACCAACTGGCTAAGAAAAAGAAGTCAGGGAGAATCATTGCGAAGAGTTTGTCATTGACCCCCCCCCCCCCCCACACACACACACACCAAACACACAGATAAAATGCGTTTCCTGAGACCACCACTGAGTAAGATATTTAGAAAAATGCCTCGCGGGTCTTTGATGGTACTGTTGCATATTTATTCATAACAATTCGAACTTCTTTTCGCATTTTTTCATTGTCGTTCAAAAAAGGCAATATTTTCATTTTTATTTTCATTGATGCTTGGAAATTAAATACTGCGTGGATTTTGTTGATTTTATACTGTCATTGGTCATGATTTCAGAAAGTAATATATATCGTGGTCGTTGCTCATGATTAATCATTCTCCTAGAAAAATCAAAGTTTAATATAATCTTTATATCATATCATCTTATTATTATATTATTTGCCTTTTAATCTGCGTTCCAGAGTTTGTACACTTCTGCAGCAGTTCATTAAAATATTTGTTTTAAAATTATACATCAAATTTAAAAAAAATAGCTACCAGACAGTTTTTAATTTACTAAGACTTATAATTTTGTAATGCATTAACATGTATCAGTAAGATCAAAGAAGGTCTAAGGAGAAGAAGGCTAGCTTCGCACAAGCGTAAGTGGCGCCGTTCTGCGGAATTTTACCGAAGCTGAACGTGGCAAATTGGTGTGCAGGCACAAAAACAACTGTAAGGGGCGATCTGCACATGCGTAGTGCAATCATTTTAGCCCAATACAGCTATGGTTTGTCTTATTATTGGTATGTATATTGCGATTTAACCAGTGTTTCCAAATGTCTAACAGCCATAGCTGATTGGCACAGTGGTAGCTGACCCTAAAATTATTCAATGAATTGTATGTTTATTTTGAGTAAATTTGCAGAATTTTTAAAATTAATATGTAAATTAATACATTTAATCATCTTGCGAACATGTAAGTCAATGTATGTTGCAGTTTTGTGTTCTCTGGAGCATATCGATGTATATAGGTGTCTACAGTTCGTTCTAATAGTAAATTGTTTTATGGTTGATACTAGAAGTGCCTGCTGCCATCTATTGACAATTTATACAACTAAGAAACTCGATATGACTTTTATTGGAAATATCGAAAATTCTATAAAATATAATTAACAAAACATGATATCTCGCATAGAGCCATAAATTTCAATTTATTTTAATATATTAAATATTGTAGAATATTCAAAATATTAAAATTCTTTTCTTGAGCATAGCTACTACCTGTTTTACAAAATGGGATTCTATTAAAAAAATAATTTTAACTAATCCTCGTAAAAAGAAAATTATGATGGTAAAATTTAAGAAATGGACACTTTGAACAAAGTCAAAGTGTATGTAAAATTAGTCACGAAAACCTTGCTGGGCGGTGGAAAAATAACGCAAGGAACTGGCTCCTCTCCCTGGCTAGGTGGCTTCACTGCAATGCACGAATTTGCCATGTTTAGAGGGCGCTGCAATCGAAAAGTTTACATTAAGCCTATGGAAGCTAGCTCTCTTCTCCCTTAGACACTCCTTGAGTAAGATATAGTGGCTGAGGCACCGGTGGCTGTATACTATCTAGTCAAATCGAATAACACCCTAGACAAAGAACGTATAAGAAATAGAAGTTCTGCTTTGACGAAGCAGTGGTGACTTCAAGCGGTGTTTTGATTCGTGTCGTGCATTTGTTTAAGCTGGGAAACAAACAATAAGGGGCAAATGAATTATGCATCAAAAAATTTTTATTTAAAAAAACGAAAAAAGGAACTGCACTTCGTATTTGAAAAATAATATCACGATTTTAATAAAGATTTATTTTCACCATTGGAATTATTTTTTGTTGAACCAACAGTTATAAATTGAACGGATAAAAAAGATTTCAAATTAGCCTGATGTCAATTTATAGAATAAATTATTACAATTAAAAGCTCTCTTGGTAGTTAGTATACAAAACAGGGAACAAAATAGATATTAATATACTCTGGTAGGATATCAATGGGTAATTCTTACACGGGAAATGCGAAGAGAATGGAAGTTGACAGTAACATGAAATTTCAAAAGTGTTCGTCCCCTGTAAAGTTAGTTTCATCCCTACGCCAAATGACGATACTCGATTTTACATTAATCTCTATGGAAGCTGAACTACTTCTCCCTCCACATTCTTTGCCCTAGATGTCCTTGACTTGACGTAAGGTTTCTTTCTCCTAATATCTGTTCAGGGATTCTTTTCGCCTACACAAGAGTCCTTATGATAAAATACAGTTCAGAAATAAACTCCGTATACAAATATCCACAATATGTACTTATCATCGAATTGTTTGAATACAAACATTTTGAAATTTTAATTACATATGCATTCAGTAAATGGCAAAAAAATCCCTTTCGTATAGTTGAAATACGACTGAATAAAAAGTAGGCTTCTACGCGATTACTTGACTGAGAAAGTGATGAAAAAATAGGTAAACCCCTGAAGGGATAGGCCTAGGTCAGACGCGATCTTGGCATTATAAATAAGTGTTACAACAAAGTAGGCCTCGACGCGCAAGGAACAGAAAGAGGTTATGAAGGACTGCTAGAGGTTGCTAGGAGCGGGGGGGAGACTTGCATGTGGGTTGAAACACGAAGTGGTCTGCCGTCACTTCAAAACATAGAACTGCCACACACAAGAATTCCGCTTGACCGCATTTGTTACACAATTGGAAAGCGAAAAAATGTTTCAAGATGTAATTGCGTCTTTCCAGTTTCCTTGTATCATCTTGATATGTTCAGGTGATGAGAGTTGAAAAAGAGATCTTAACGCTAGAAAGTGAGGCATGAGGATAGCATGAGAAGAATAATAAGGAAAGTTGAAACGGATGTGTTGGTATGAAATGTGACCGGATACACAACTCAAGAAAGGAAAAGGTTGGCAAAAACAGAAAGATTTGAATGAAGTGTACACAAGAATTAATATAAATATAAAATATAAAAAACTACTGGTAGCTTTAAAATTCATTAAATATATTTTAAACAAAGTATGACCTGGATAAGCTAATATTCAGTGGTAACGACAAAAGTCAGTTAACACTGAATGGATACGCATGATATCATGCTGTATTTGGGATAAACTTCCCAGCAATACGTAAGAGAGTGTTGTAATCATCTTAGGGAATAATCAGTAGATTTCGTTGCTAAATTTCCTTATTTCAGTATTTTCTTTTTGTACTGGAATTTGAAATGACGTATTTACTCGGGTAATTTGTCTTCACAGTCTTATCCAGCTATTATTGTAATTTAAAGTGTGTTAAGTTTTCATCATGGAGGAAATAATTATGCAGACATTTTAGAAGCGGGAAATACGATTTGTGACATAAGACATTTAAGTGTGAGGAAACATCAAGGATTTTTTAAACTATCTTTGACTTCTGTTGGCCCATCAAGGCCATCCAGCCAGTTCTTTAACGTGCGCAGGGTACGGCTCTCCAGCCCATGCTTAATACTCCATCCGACAGACGTTGTTGTTGTTGATTGGTTGTTTTACCTCTGAGCAGCACTTTTTTGCACACAACGGGTTAAATGGTCAGGTCACAAGGGTTCCAAAGGCTCAGAGAAAGTTGGGGGAACTGTTGGGAGACAGATGGTATCCTTCCGTCAAGGCCATTTAGCGTGTTCTTTAACGTGCACAGGGTATGGCTCTCCCAGCCAGTTGCACAGGCCGTTGCTCATCCAGCCAGTTGCACAGGGTACGGCTCTCCAGCCCATGCTTAATACTCCATCCGACAGACGTTGTTGTTGTTGGTTGGTTGTTTTACCTCTGAGCGGCACTTTTTTGCACACAACGGGTTAAATGGTCAGGTCACAAGGGTCCCAAAAGCTCAGAGAAAGTTGGGGGAACTGTTGGGAGACAGATGGTATTCTCCCGTCAAGGCCATCTAGCGTGTTCTTTAACGTGCACAGGGTATGGCTCTCCCAGCCAGTTGCACAGGCCGTTGCTCATCCAGCCAGTTGCACAGGGTACGGCTCTCCAGCCCATGCTAATACTCCATCCGACAGACGTTGTTGTTGTTGGTTGTTTTACCTCTGAGCAGCACTTTTTTGCACACAACGGGTTAAATGGTCAGGTCACAAGGGCCCCAAAGGCTCAAAGAAAGTTGGGGGAACTGTTGGGAGACAGATGGTATCCTCCCGTCAAGGCCATCTAGCGTGTTCTTTAACGTACACAGGGTATGGCTCTCCCGCACACGGGCAACATTGCTTAACGTCCTATCCGACGGACGGCGGCCTTTCCAAGCACATTGGTATCCCCTACTGACCGTGGGCAGGGCGGGGAGTTGTGCGGAGATAAATCTCAACGCTGGCACAGACGGGACTCGAACCTGCGAACTGCAGATTATGAGCCTAGCACGTTACCGACTGAGTCACCTCACTACCGACTATGCGCTCCTGACAGCTGTTGGCTGTGGATTATTTTTGAGGCTTGGGTTGTTGAACTATTTTACCTCTGAAAGGCACCTTTTTCCACACAATGGACTAAATGTCCACATCAGGAAGACCCCAAGAGCTCAGAGAAGGTTAATGAAAGTGATCCACTGAACAGCTCTTAGGAGAGAGACCGAAGTCTCAACCCCCTGTCATGACCATCCAACATGTTCTTCAACCTCCACAAGTTATTACCCTCCTGTATACTTAGCAGCGGATTAGAGTCTGATCCGATGGACGGCAGCCTTTCCAAGCCCGGGATGGGGGTGGCATAGTCGGTAGCGCATCAGCTTCTTAATCTGTAGTTCCCAGATTCGAGCTCCATTGTCGCGTCTCGCCCCCCCACCTCCGATAGGGGACCACCTTGGCGTGGTGGGGGTGGGGGGGGGGGGTGGCCTAGGGCCCAGCAAACCGGCTAAAGGCTTTGCCCCCCGGATTGGGTCCCCGGCTGGAGCATTGCCAAAGCCAAACGGAGGTCGACGATGCTGCCGACCGGTTCCCTAGCCGGTTGGTTGGTGACAGCGTCTGAGACCTCACCTATCAGGAGCTCTGGGGGCCTTACTAAGAGTCTCCACACAGGACGCCGAGCGACTTTGGATCAATATATCCTTGTTCATGACTAACCGGGGAATAGATTAAAGTTAGGTTTCTTCCGGTGGTCAGCTTTCCTTTTATAGGACTGCTGCCGTTGAGGTTGGGGTTGAGGTGCGCCTATAGGGCGTATTCCCCCGGCTCTAGATAGCACGGCTTTTCATAACTGGTAGTGTTGTATAGGCGGAATCGGGAATTGCCGTGGTTGCATAAGATCGCAACAAATAGAATGAACGAATGTCGCGTCTCGGGCGCCGAGTCAACTTGGATTCTCAATATCCTTGTTTGTGGCGACCCAGGACGAAAATTATAGTTAGTTTTTGCCAAAGGCTGGTCTTCTATAGTACTGTTCAGCCGCGACGGTGGATAGTGGTAAAACGTGGCATTATCCTATTAGATGTAGTGCATTCTTGCGGAACATCTGGATCTTGTCAGTAATCATATTACCTGTCGTGTAGACGGAGCACAGTATTCTCCCCAGGGGGTGCGGGTCCTTCGGAACCCCTCTCCCCCCAAATTATGAAAGGGTGTGCCAATATACGCTGGCTTCCATAACTTGAAATATCCCCATGTTAAGGCAATGGGGAAGCTAACGTCAAAGCTCTATAATTTTTTAAATAAGCTTTTTTTTGTTTTGAAAAATGTGATTGCAGAAAAAGATCTCAATCAAATAAATCAATATCTCTGTTTTCAGCAATACTCGTTCAATATTTAATGAATTATGGAAGTTTGAATATTTAGCGATAACAATGCCAGCCACAAAAATTGACTTCAGAAGTTAATTAATAATAAGTATTGTATCAAACTGTTTAATAAAATAAGTTTCTATTTTAGAATTTTGCGTAAAGAATTCTTTCACTATTCTTCAGCTTTGTTTAAGTTTCTTAAGACTGGCATTGCTGTTGTTAAATATTCAAACTTCCATAACTCATTAAATACTGAACGAATATTGTTGAAAATCGAGATATTGATTTATTTGACTGAGATTTTTATCTGCAATCACATTTTTCAAAACAAAAAAACTTATTTTAGAAGTTATAGAGGTTTGACGTTAGCTTCCCATTGACATAACAAGGAGTTTTCTTAATTTATGGAAACCAGTGTAGATAGATAGATAGATAGATTTATTCTCAGAATCTGTAGTAACATTACATTTGCATCTTCCTTTCCTTCTTCCGGTACACGTAAGATCAGTTACAAAATTTTCAAACAATAAATTCTCAATTACTAATCATAATAGTAACTTACTCACTATCTTTTCAAGTTTATCAGCTATTTATTCACACCATCAAAAGATTAGAACTTCCCAATGTAACAGAAATAACTTAAAAATTAAACTTTTTTTACTCACATTAGAAATCTCTAAATCTTAACCATTCTAGCTGTTGCCATCTGCCCATTTATTTCCGCAAAACTCCCCGTCCTGCCCTCCGTCAGTAGGGAACACCGATGGTCTTGGAAAGGTCGCCGTTCGTCGGATGGGACATTAAGCCATGGGCTCCGTGTACGAGAGAGGCACACCCTTTGCACGCTAAAGTGAATACGGATGACCACGATGGGAGACTACCATTTGGTGACTACTATCTACCAGTGAGTTCGCATGCCCAACTTTGTCTGGGCTCTTGGGGTCCTTGTGACATGTCCACTTAGCGCATCGTGTGCAAAAAGGGCCGCTCAGAGGTAAAACCAACCCAACCCTTTTCAAGCCCATCGGTGTCCCTTTCCTGACCGAAAGCAGAATTGGGCTAGCTGAGATACATCTCAATACAGACATAGCTGGGACTCGAACCTGGAAATATCAATATTTTCTGGGTATCTCATATATTTTAGAGAGTTTGTCTCTCTGTCTGTCTGTTACATAAATCATCCTAAATGATAAGAGGTAGGACATCAAAACTTCTGCTACAACTTCATCTCTTTGTAACTTAGTGCACTGTAAGGATCTCAACTGCATAAAATTGGTCCCTCCTCAAAAAAATTATCTGCGAAACTTTTGTAAATTGCTAACTCTCTCCATCGATAACGTTTGTCCATTGCTAACTCTCCGCATCGATAACTTTTGTCCATTGCTAACTCTCAACATCGATAACTTTTGTTCATTGCTAACTCTCCCCATCGATAACTTTTGTCCATTGCTAACTCTCAAAATCGATAACTTTTGTCCATTGATAACTCTCTCCATCGATAACATTTGTCCATTGCTAACTCTCTCCATCGATAACGTTGTCCATTGCTAACTCTCTCCATCGATAACATTTGTCCATTGCTAACTATCCCCATCGATAACTTTTGTCCATTGCTAACTCTCCCCATCAATAACTTTTGTTCATTGCTAACTCTTCCCATCGATAACTTTTGTCCATTGCTAACTCTCAAAATCGATAACTTTTGTCGATTGCTAATTTTCTCCATCGATAACGTTTGTCCATTGCTAACTCTCCCCATCAATAACTTTTGTCCATTGCTAATTTTCTCCATCGATAACATTTGTCCATTGCTAACTCTCCCCATCAATAACTTTTGTCCATTGCTAAACTCTCCTAATCGATAACTTTTGTCCATTGCTAACTCTCTCCATCGATAACGTTTGTCAATTGCTAACTCTCCCCATCGATAACTTTTGTCCATTGCTAACTCTCCACATCGATAACTTTTGTCCATTGTTAACTCTCTCCATCGATAACGTTTGTCAATTGCTAACTCTCCCCATCGATAACTTTTGACCATTGCTAACTCTCTCCATCGATAACTTTTGTTCATTGCTAACTCTCTCCATCGATAACTTTTGTTCATTGCTAACTCTCTCCATCGCTAACTCTCCCCATCGATAACTATTGTCCATTGCTAACTCTCAATATCGATAACTTTTGTTCATTGCTAACTCTCCCCATCGATAACTTTTGTCCATTGGTACCTTTCTCCATCGATAACGTTTGACCATTGCTAACTCTCACCATCAATAACATTTGTCCATTGCTAACTTTCTCCATCGATAACATTTGTCCACTGCTAACTCTCCAAATCAATAACTTTTGTCCATTGCTAACTCTCTCCATCGATAACGTTTGTCCATTGCTAACTCTCCCCATCGATAACATTTGTCCATTGCTAACTCTCTCCATCGATAACATTTGTCCATTGTTAACTCTCTCCATCGATAACTTTTGTCCATTGATAACTCTCTCCATCGATAACTTTTGTCCATTGCTAATTCTCTCAATCGATAACGTTTGTCTATTGCTAATTCTCCCCATCGATAACTTTTGTCCATTGCTAACTCTCTCCATCGATGACTTTTGTTCATTGCTAACTCTCTCCATCGATAAATTTTGTCCATTGCTAACTCTCTCCATCGATAACTTTTGTCCATTGCTAACTCTCCACATCGATAACTTTTGTCCATTGTTAACTCACTCCATCGATAACGTTTGTCCATTGCTAACTCTCCCCATCGGTAACTTTTGTCCATTGCTAACTAGCTCCATCGATAACTTTTGTCCATTGATAACTCTCTCCATCGATAACTGTTGTCCATTTCTAACTCTCTCCATCGATAACGTTTGTCCATTGCTAACTCTATCCATCGATAACTTTTGTTCATTGCTAACTCTCTCTATCGATAAATTTTGTCCATTGCTAACTCTCTCCATCGATAACTTTTGTCCATTGCTAACTCTCCACATCGTAAACTTTTGTCCATTGTTAACTCTCCCCATCGATAACTTTTGTCCATTGCTAACTCTCCCCATCGATAACTTTTGTCCATTGCTAACTCTCTCCATCGATAACTGTTGTCCATTTCTAACTCTCTCCATCGATAACGTTTGTCCATTGCTAACTCTCCCCATCGATAACTTTTGTCCATTGCTAACTCTCAAAATCGATAACTTTTGTCCATTGCTAACTCTCCCCATCGATAACTTTTGTCCATTGCTAACTCTCTCCATCGATAACTTTTGTTAATTGCTAACTCTCTCCATGGATAACTTTTGTTCATTGCTAACTCTCTCGATCGATAACGTTTGTCCATTTCTAACTCTCCCCATCTATAACTTTTGTCCATTGCTAACTCTCCACATCGATAACTTTTGTCCATTGTTAACTCTCTCCATCGATAAGGTTTGTCCATTGCTAACTCTCCCCATCGATACCTTTTGTCCATTGCTAACTCTCCCCATCGATAACTTTTGTCCATTGTTAACTCTCTCCATCGATAACGTTTGTCCATTGCTAACTCTCCCCATCGATAACTTTAGTCAATTGCTAACTCTCCACAACGATAACTTTTGTCCATTGTTAACTCTCTCCATCGATAACGTTTGTCCATTGCTAACTCTCCACCATGATAACTTTTGTCCATTGCTAACTCTCTCCATCGATAACTTTTGTCCATTGATAACTCTCACCATCGATAACTTTTGTCCATTGATAACTCTCACCATCGATAACTTTTGTCCATTGCTAACTCTCTCCATCGATAACTTTTGTTCATTGCTAACTCTCTCCATCGATAACGTTTGTCCATTGCTAACTCTCCCCATCGATAACTTTTGTCCATTGCTAACTCTCCACATCGATAACTTTAGTCCATTGTTAACTCTCTCCATCGATAACGTTTGTCCATTGCTAACTCTCCCCATCGATAACTTTTGTCCATTGCTAACTCTCTTCATCGATAACTTTTGTCCATTGCTAACTCTCTCCATCGATAATGTTTGTCTATTGCTAACTCTCTCCATCGATAATGTTTGTCCATTGCTAACTGTCCCCATCGATAACTTTTTTCCATTGCTAACTCTCACCATCGATAACTTTTGCCCATTGCTACCTCTCTCCATCGATAACGTTTGTCTATTGCTAACTCTCTCCATCTATAACTTTTGTCCATTGATAACTCTCTCCATCGATAACTTTATTCCATTGCTAACTCTCCCCATCGATAACGTTTGTCCATTGCTAACTCTCTCCATCTATAACGTTTGTCCATTGATAACTCTCTCCATTGATAACGTTTGTCCATTGCTAACTCTCTCCATCGATAACGTTTGTCCATTGCTAACTCTCCCCATCGATAACTTTTGTCCATTGCTAACTCTCCACATCGATAACTTTTGTCCATTGTTAACTCTCTCCATCAATAACGTTTGTCCATTGCTAACACTCCCCATCGATAACTTTTGTCCATTGCTAACTCTCCACATCGATAACTTTTGTCCATTGATAATTCTGTCCATCGGTAACGTTTGTCCATTGCTAACTCTCCCCATCGATAACTTTAGTCCATTGCTAACTCTCTCCATCGATAACTTTTGTCCATTGATAACTCACTCCATCGACAACTTTTGTCCATTGCTAACTCTCTCCATCGATAACTTTTGTCCATTGATAACTCTCTCCATCGATAACGTTTGTCCATTGCTAACTCTCTCCATCGATAACTTATGTCCATTGATAACTCTCTCCATCAATAACTTTTGTCCTTTGATAACTCTCTCCATCGATAACTTTTGACCATTGATAACTGTCTCCATCGATAATGTTTGTCCATTGCTAACTATCTCCATCTATAACGTTTGTCCATTGATAACTCTCTCCATTGATAACGTTTGTGCATTGCTAATGCTCTCCATCGATAACTTTTGTCCATTGCTAACTCTCTCCATCGATAACTTTTGTCCATTGCTAACTCTCTCCATCGATAACGTTTGTCCATTGATAACTCTCTCCATCGATAACGTTTGTCCATTGCTAACTCTCCCCATCGATAATTTTGTCCATTGCTAACTCTCCCCATCAATAAATTTTGTTCATTGCTAACTCTCTCAATCGATAACATTTGTTCATTGCTAACTCTCTCAATCGATAACGTTTGTCCATTGCTAACTCACCCCATCGATAACTTTGTCCATTGCTAACTCTCTCCATCGATAACGTTTGTCCATTGCTAACTCTCCCCATTGATAACTTTTGTCCATTGCTAACTCTCCCCATCAATAACTTTTGTTCATTGCTAACTCTCATCATCGATAACATTTGTTCATTGCTAACTCTCTCCATCGATAACGTTTGTCCATTGCTAACTCTCCCCATCGATAACTTTTGTCCATTGCTAAATCTCACCATCGATAACTTTTGTCCATTGCTACCTCTCTCCATCGATAACGTTTGTATATTGCTAACTCTCTCCATCGATAAATTTTGTCCATTGATAACTCTCTCCATCGATAACTTTTGTCCATTCATAACTCTCTCCATCGATAACGTTTGTTCATTGCTAACTCTCCCCATCGATTGCTTTTGTCCATTGCTAACTCTCTCCATTAATAACTTTTGTTCATTGCTAACTCTCTCCATCGATAACTTTTGTCCATTGCTAACTCTCTCCATCGATAACTTTTGTCCATTGCTAACTCCCCACATCGTAAACTTTTCTCCATTGTTAACTCTCCCCATCGATAACTTTTGTCCATTGCTAACTCTCTCCATCGATAACTGTTGTCCATTTCTAACTATCTCCATCGATAACGTTTGTCCATTGCTAACTCTCCCCATCGATAACTTTTGTCCATTGCTAACTCTCAAAATCGATAACTTTTGTCCATTGCTAACTCTCCCCATCGATAACTTTTGTCCATTGCGAACTCTCTCCATCGATAACTTTTGTTAATTGCTAACTCTCTCCATGGATAACTTTTGTTCATTGCTAACTCTCTCGATCGATAACGTTTGTCCATTTCTAACCCTCCCCATCTATAACTTTTGTCCATTGCTAACTCTCCACATCGATAACTTTTGTCCATTGTTAACTCTCTCCATCGATAAGGTTTGTCCATTGCTAACTCTCCCCATCGATACCTTTTGTCCATTGCTAACTCTCCCCATCGATAACTTTTGTCCATTGTTAACTCTCTCCATCGATAACGTTTGTCCATTGCTAACTCTCCCCATCGATAACTTTAGTCAATTGCTAACTCTCCACAACGATAACTTTTGTCCATTGTTAACTCTCTCCATCGATAACGTTTGTCCATTGCTAACTCTCCACATTGATAACTTTTGTCCATTGCTAACTCTCTCCATCGATAACTTTTGTCCATTGATAACTCTCACCATCGATAACTTTTGTCCATTGATAACTCTCACCATCGATAACTTTTGTCCATTGCTAACTCTCTCCATCGATAACTTTTGTTCATTGCTAACTCTCTCCATCGATAACGTTTGTCCATTGCTAACTCTCCCCATCCATAACTTTTGTCCATTGCTAACTCTCCACATCGATAACTTTAGTCCATTGTTAACTCTCTCCATCGATAACGTTTGTCCATTGCTAACTCTCCCCATCGATAACTTTTGTCCATTGCTAACTCTCTTCATCGATAACTTTTGTCCATTGCTAACTCTCTCCATCGATAATGTTTGTCTATTGCTAACTCTCTCCATCGATAATGTTTGTCCATTGCTAACTGTCCCCATCGATAACTTTTTTCCATTGCTAACTCTCACCATCGATAACTTTTGCCCATTGCTACCTCTCTCCATCGATAACGTTTGTCTATTGCTAACTCTCTCCATCTATAACTTTTGTCCATTGATAACTCTCTCCATCGATAACTTTATTCCATTGCTAACTCTCCCCATCGATAACGTTTGTCCATTGCTAACTCTCTCCATCTATAACGTTTGTCCATTGATAACTCTCTCCATTGATAACGTTTGTCCATTGCTAACTCTCTCCATCGATAACGTTTGTCCATTGCTAACTCTCCCCATCGATAACTTTTGTCCATTGCTAACTCTCCACATCGATAACTTTTGTCCATTGTTAACTCTCTCCATCAATAACGTTTGTCCATTGCTAACTCTCCCCATCGATAACTTTTGTCCATTGCTAACTCTCCACATCGATAACTTTTGTCCATTGATAATTCTCTCCATCGGTAACGTTTGTCCATTGCTAACTCTCCCCATCGATAACTTTAGTCCATTGCTAACTCTCTCCATCGATAACTTTTGTCCATTGATAACTCACTCCATCGACAACTTTTGTCCATTGCTAACTCTCTCCATCGATAACTTTTGTCCATTGATAACTCTCTCCATCGATAACGTTTGTCCATTGCTAACTCTCTCCATCGATAACTTATGTCCATTGATAACTCTCTCCATCAATAACTTTTGTCCTTTGATAACTCTCTCCATCGAAAACTTTTGACCATTGATAACTGTCTCCATCGATAATGTTTGTCCATTGCTAACTATCTCCATCTATAACGTTTGTCCATTGATAACTCTCTCCATTGATAACGTTTGTGCATTGCTAACTCTCTCCATCGATAACTTTTGTCCATTGCTAACTCTCTCCATCGATAACTTTTGTCCATTGCTAACTCTCTCCATCGATAACTTTTGTCCATTGATAACTCTCTCCATCGATAACGTTTGTCCATTGCTAACTCTCCCCATCGATAACTTTTGTCCATTGCTAACTATCCCCATCCATAACTTTTGTTCATTGCTAACTCTCTCAATCGATAACGTTTGTCCATTGCTAACTCACCCCATCGATAACTTTGTCCATTGCTAACTCTCTCCATCGATAACGTTTGTCCATTGCTAACTCTCCCCATTGATAACTTTTGTCCATTGCTAACTCTCCCCATCAATAACTTTTGTTCATTGCTAACTCTCATCATCGATAACATTTGTTCATTGCTAACTCTCTCCATCGATAACGTTTGTCCATTGCTAACTCTCCCCATCGATAACTTTTGTCCATTGCTAAATCTCACCATCGATAACTTTTGTCCATTGCTACCTCTCTCCATCGATAACGTTTGTATATTGCTAACTCTCTCCATCGATAAATTTTGTCCATTGATAACTCTCTCCATCGATAACTTTTGTCCATTCATAACTCTCTCCATCGATAACGTTTGTTCATTGCTAACTCTCCCCATCGATTGCTTTTGTCCATTGCTAACTCTCTCCATTAATAACTTTTGTTCATTGCTAACTCTCTCCATCGATAACTTTTGTTCATTGCTAACTCTCTCCATCGATAACGTTTGTCCATTGCTAACTCTCCCCATCGATTGCTTTTGTCCATTGCTAACTCTCTCCATTAATAACTTTTGTCCATTGATAACTCTCTCCATCGACAACTTTTGTCCATTACTAACTCTCTCCATCGATAACACTTGTCCATTGATAACTCTCTCCATCGATAACTTTTGTCCATTGATAACTTTCTCCATCGATAACGTTTGTCCATTGCTAACTCCCCCATCGATAACTTCTGTTCATTCCTAACTCTCATCATCGATAACTTTTGTCCATTGCTAACTCTCTCCATCGATAACTTTTGTCCATTGCTAACTCTCTCCATCGATAACTTTTGTCCATTGATAACTCTCTCCATCGATAACATTTGTCCATTGCTAACTCTCTCCATCGATAACGTTGTCCATTGCTAACTCTCTCCATCGATAACATTTGTCCATTGCTAACTCTCCCCATCGATAACTTTTGTCCATTGCTAACTCTCTCCATCGATAACGTTTGTCCATTGCTAACTCTCTCCATCGATAACGTTTTTCCATTCATAACTCTCTCCATTGATAACGTGTGTCCATTGCGAACTCTCTCCATCGATAACGTTTGTCCATTGCTAACTCTCCGCATCGATAACTTTTGTCCATTGCTAACTCTCAACATCGATAACTTTTGTTCATTGCTAACTCTCCCCATCGATAACTTTTGTCCATTGCTAACTCTCAAAATCGATAACTTTTGTCCATTGATAACTCTCTCCATCGATAACATTTGTCCGTTGCTAACTCTCTCCATCGATAACGTTGTCCATTGCTAACTCTCTCCATCGATAACATTTGTCCATTGCTAACTATCCCCATCGATAACTTTTGTCCATTGCTAACTCTCCCCATCAATAACTTTTGTTCATTGCTAACTCTCCCCATCGATAACTTTTGTCCATTGCTAACTCTCAAAATCGATAACTTTTGTCGATTCCTAATATTCTCCATCGATAACGTTTGTCCATTGCTAACTCACCCCATCAATAACTTTTGTCCATTGCTAATTTTCTCCATCGATAACATTTGTCCATTGCTAACTCTCCCCATCGATAACTTTTGACCATTGCTAACTCTCTCCATCGATAACTTTTGTTCATTGCTAACTCTCTCCATCGATAACTTTTGTTCATTGCTAACTCTCTCCATCGCTAACTCTCCCCATCGATAACTATTGTCCATTGCTAACTCTCAATATCGATAACTTTTGTTCATTGCTAACTCTCCCCATCGATAACTTTTGTCCATTGGTACCTTTCTCCATCGATAACGTTTGACCATTGCTAACTCTCACCATCAATAACATTTGTCCATTGCTAACTTTCTCCATCGATAACATTTGTCCACTGCTAACTCTCCCCATCAATAACTTTTGTCCATTGCTACCTCTCTCCATGGATAACGTTTGTCCATTGCTAACTCTCCCCATCGATAACATTTGTCCATTGCTAACTCTCTCCATCGATAACATTTGTCCATTGTTAACTCTCTCCATCGATAACTTTTGTCCATTGATAACTCTCTCCATCGATAACTTTTGTCCATTGCTAATTCTCTCAATCGATAACGTTTGTCTATTGCTAATTCTCCCCATCGATAACTTTTGTCCATTGCTAACTCTCTCCATCGATGACTTTTGTTCATTGCTAACTCTCTCCATCGATAAATTTTGTCCATTGCTAACTCTCTCCATCGATAACTTTTGTCCATTGCTAACTCTCCACATCGATAACTTTTGTCCATTGTTAACTCACTCCATCGATAACGTTTGTCCATTGCTAACTCTCCCCATCGGTAACATTTGTCCATTGCTAACTAGCTCCATCGATAACTTTTGTCCATTGATAACTCTCTCCATCGATAACTGTTGTCCATTTCTAACTCTCTCCATCGATAACGTTTGTCCATTGCTAACTCTCCCCATCGATAACTTTTGTCCATTGCTAACTCTCAAAATCGATAACTTTTGTCCATTGCTAACTCTTTCCATCGATAACGTTTGTCCATTGCTAACTCTCCCCATCGATAACTTTTGTCCATTGCTAACTCTCTCCATCGATAACTTTTGTTAATTGCTAACTCTCTCCATGGATAACTTTTGTTCATTGCTAACTCTCTCGATCGATAACGTTTGTCCATTTCTAACTCTCCCCATCTATAACTTTTGTCCATTGCTAACTCTCCCCATCGATAACTTTTGTCCATTGTTAACTCTCTCCATCGATAACGTTTGTCCATTGCTAACTCTCCCCATCGATAACTTTTGTCAATTGCTAACTCTCCACAACGATAACTTTTGTCCATTGTTAACTCTCTCCATCGATAACGTTTGTCCATTGCTAACTCTCCACATTGATAACTTTTGTCCATTGCTAACTCTCTCCATCGATAACTTTTGTCCATTGATAACTCTCACCATCGATAACTTTTGTCCATTGCTAACTCTCTCCATCGATAACTTTTGTTCATTGCTAACTCTCTGCATCGATAACGTTTGTCCATTGCTAACTCTCCCCATCGATAACTTTTGTCCATTGCTAACTCTCCACATCGATAACTTTAGTCCATTGTTAACTCTCTCCATCGATAACGTTTGTCCATTGCTAACTCTCCCCATCGATAACTTTTGTCCATTGCTAACTCTCTTCATCGATAACTTTTGTCCATTGCTAACTCTCTCCATCGATAATGTTTGTCTATTGCTAACTCTCTCCATCGATAATGTTTGTCCATTGCTAACTGTCCCCATCGATAACTTTTTTCCATTGCTAACTCTCACCATCGATAACTTTTGCCCATTGCTACCTCTCTCCATCGATAACGTTTGTCTATTGCTAACTCTCTCCATCTATAACTTTTGTCCATTGATAACTCTCTCCATCGATAACTTTATTCCATTGCTAACTCTCCCCATCGATAACGTTTGTCCATTGATAACTCTCTCCATTGATAACGTTTGTCCATTGCTAACTCTCTCCATCGATAACGTTTGTCCATTGCTAACTCTCCCCATCGATAACTTTTGTCCATTGCTAACTCTCCACATCGATAACTTTTGTCCATTGTTAACTCTCTCCATCAATAACGTTTGTCCATTGCTAACTCTCCCCATCGATAACTTTTGTCCATTGCTAACTCTCCACATCGATAACTTTTGTCCATTGATAATTCTCTCCATCGGTAACGTTTGTCCATTGCTAACTCTCCCCATCGATAACTTTAGTCCATTGCTAACTCTCTCCATCGATAACTTTTGTCCACTGATAACTCACTCCATCGACAACTTTTGTCCATTGCTAACTCTCTCCATCGATAACTTTTGTCCATTGATAACTCTCTCCATCGATAACGTTTGTCCATTGCTAACTCTCTCCATAGATAACTTATGTCCATTGATAACTCTCTCCATCAATAACTTTTGTCCTTTGATAACTCTCTCCATCGATAACTTTTGACCATTGATAACTGTCTCCATCGATAATGTTTGTCCATTGCTAACTATCTCCATCTATAACGTTTGTCCATTGATAACTCTCTCCATTGATAACGTTTGTGCATTGCTAACTCTCTCCATCGATAACTTTTGTCCATTGCTAACTCTCTCCATCGATAACTTTTGTCCATTGCTAACTCTCTCCATCGATAACTTTTGTCCATTGATAACTCTCTCCATCGATAACGTTTGTCCATTGCTAACTCTCCCCATCGATAACTTTTGTCCATTGCTAATTCTCCCCATCAATAACTTTTGTTCATTGCTAACTCTCTCAATCGATAACATTTGTTCATTGCTAACTCTCTCAATCGATAACGTTTGTCCATTGCTAACTCACCCCATCGATAACTTTGTCCATTGCTAACTCTCTCCATCGATAACGTTTGTCCATTGCTAACTCTCCCCATTGATAACTTTTGTCCATTGCTAACTCTCCCCATCAATAACTTTTGTTCATTGCTAACTCTCATCATCGATAACATTTGTTCATTGCTAACTCTCTCCATCGATAACGTTTGTCAATTGCTAACTCTCCCCATCGATAACTTTTGTCCATTGCTAACTCTCTCCATCGATAACTTTTGTCCATTGATAACTCTCTCCATCTATATCTTTTGTCCATTGCTAACTCTCTCCATCGATAACTTTTGTCCATTGCTAACTCTCTCCATCGATAACTGTTGTCCATTGCTAACTCTCTCCATCGATAACTTTTTTCTTTGCTAACTCTCTCCATCGATAACTTTTTTCCATTGCTAACTCTCCACATCGATAACTTTTGTCCACTGTTAACTCTCTCCATCGATAACGTTTGTCCATTGAAAACTTTCTCCAACGATAACTTTTGTCCATTGCTAAATCTCCCCATCGATAACTTTTGTCCATTGCTAACTCTCCCCATCGATAACGTTTCTCCATTGCTAACTCTCCACATCGATAACTTTTGTCCATTGATAACTCTCTCCATCGATAACGTTTGTCCATTGCTAACTCTCTCCATCGATAACTTTTGTCCATTGCTAACTCTCTCCATCGATAAATTTTTTCCATTGATAACTCTCTCCATCGACAACTTTTGTCCATTACTAACTCTCTCGATCGATAACATTTGTCCATTGATAACTCTCTCCATCGATAACTTTTGTTCCATTGCTAACTCTCTCCATCGATAACGTTTGTCCATTGCTAACTCTCTCCATCGATAACTTTTGTCCATTCATAATTCTCTCCATCGATAACTTTTCTCCATTGCTAACTCTCACCATCGATAACTTTTGTCCATTGCTAACTCTCACCATCGATAACGTTTGTCCATTGATAACTCTCTCCATCGATATCTTTTGTCCATTGATAACTCTCTCCATCGATATCTTTTGTCCATTGATAACTCTCTCCATCGATAACTTTTGTCCATTCATAACTCTCTCCATCGATAACTTTTCTCCATTGCTAACTCTCACCATCGATAACTTTTGTCCATTGCTAACTCTCACCATCGATAACTTTTGTCCATTGATAACTCTCTCCATCGATATCTTTTGTCCATTGATAACTCTCTCCATCGATAACGTTTGTCCGTTACTAACTCTCTCCATCGATAACTTTTGTCCATTGCTAACTCTATCCATCGATATGTTTTGTCCATTGATAACTCTCTCCATCGATAACTTTTGTCCATTGATAACTCTCTCCATCGATAACATTTGTCCATTGCTCACTCTCTTAATCGATAACGTTGTCCATTGCTAACTCTCTCCATCGATAACATTTGTCCATTGCTAACTCTCCCCATCGATAACTTTTGTCCATTGCTAACTCTCTCCATCGATAACTTTTGTCCATTCATAACTCTCTCCATCGATAACTTTTCTCCATTGCTAACTCTCACCATCGATAACTTTTGTCCATTGCTAACTCTCACCATCGATAACTTTTGTCCATTGATAAATCTCTCCATCGATAACTTTTGTCCATTGCTAACTCTCACCATCGATAACTTTTGTCCATTGCTAACTCTCTCCATCGATAACGTTTGTCCATTGCTACCTCTCTCCATCGATAACGTTTGTCCATTCATAACTCTCTCCATTGATAACGTGTGTCCATTGCTAACTCTCTCCATCGATAACGTTTGTCCATTGCTAACTCTCCCCATCGATAACTTTTGTCCATTGCTAACTCTCCCCATCGATAACTTTTGTCCATTGCTAACTCTGCACATCGATAACTTTTGTCCATTGATAACTCTCTCTATCGGTAACGTTTCTCCATTGCTAACTCTCCCCATCGATAACTTTTGTCCATTCCTAACTCTCTCCATCGATAACGTTTGTCCATTGCTAACTCCCCCATCGATAACTTCTGTCCATTCCTAACTCTCACCATCGATAACGTTTGTCCATTGCTACCTCTCTCCATCGATAACGTTTGTATATTTCTAACTCTCTCCATCGATAAATTTTGTCCATTGATAACTCTCTCCATCGATAACTTTTGTCCATTGCTAACTCTCTCCATCGATAACGTTTGTTCATTGCTAACTCTCCCCATCGATTTCTTTTGTCCATTGCTAACTCTCTCCATTAATAACTTTTGTTCATTGCTAACTCTCTCCATCGATAACTTTTGTTCATTGCTAACTCTCTCCATCGATAACGTTTGTCCATTGCTAACTCTCCACATCGATAACTTTTGTCCATTGATAACTCTCTCCATCGATAACGTTTGTCCATTGCTAACTCTCTCCATCGATAACTTTTGTCCATTGATAACTCTCTCCATCGATAAGTTTTGTCCATTGATAACTCTCTCCATCGACAACTTTGGTCCATTACTAACTCTCTCCATCGATAACGTTTGTCCATTGCTAACTCTCTCCATCGATAACATTTGTCCATTGATAACTCTCTCCATCGATAACTTTTGTCCATTGATAACTTTCTCCATCGATAACGTTTGTCCATTGCTAACTCCCCCATCGATAACTTCTGTCCATTCCTAACTCTCATCATCGATAACTTTTGTCCATTGCTAACTCTCTCCATCGATAACTTTTGTCCATTGCTAACTCTCTCCATCGATAACTTTTGTCCATTGATAACTCTCTCCATCGATAACAATTGTCCATTGCTAACTCTCTCCATCGATAACGTTGTCCATTGCTAACTCTCTGCATCGATAACATTTGTCCATTGCTAACTCTCCCAATCGATAACTTTTGTCCATTGCTAACTCTCTCCATCGATAACGTTTGTCCATTGCTAACTCTCTACATCGATAACTTTTGTCCGTTCATAACTCTCTCCATCGATAACTTTTCTCCATTGCTAACTCTCACCATCGATAACTTTTGTCCATTGCTAACTCTCTCCATCGATATGTTTTGTCCATTGATAACTGTCTCCATCGATAACTTTTGTCCATTGATAACTCTCTCCATCGATAACATTTGTCCATTGCTAACTCTCTTAATCGATAACGTTGTCCATTGCTAACTCTCTCCATCGATAACATTTGTCCATTGCTAACTCTCCCCATCGATAACTTTTGTCCATTGCTAACTCTCTCCATCGATAACGTTTGTCCATTGCTAACTCTCTCCATCGATAACTTTTGTCCATTCATAACTCTCTCCATCGATTACTTTTCTCCATTGCTAACTCTCACCATCGATAACTTTTGTCCATTGCTAACTCTCACCATCGATAACTTTTGTCCATTGATAAATCTCTCCATCGATAACTTTTGTCCATTGCTAACTCTCACCATCGATAACTTTTGTCCATTGCTAACTCTCTCCATCGATAACGTTTGTCCATTGCTACCTCTCTCCATCGATAACGTTTGTCCATTCATAACTCTCTCCATTGATAACGTGTGTCCATTGCTAACTCTCTCCATCGATAACGTTTGTCCATTGCTAACTCTCCCCATCGATAACTTTTGTCCATTGCTAACACTCCCCATCGATAACTTTTGTCCATTGCTAACTCTCCACATCGATAACTTTTGTCCATTGATAACTCTCTCCATCGGTAACGTTTCTCCATTGGTAACTCTCCCCATCGATAACTTTTGTCCATTGCTAACTCTCTCCATCGATAACGTTTGTCCATTGCTAACTCCCCCATCGATAACTTCTGTCCATTCCTAACTCTCACCATCGATAACGTTTGTCCATTGCTACCTCTCTCCATCGATAACGTTTGTATATTGCTAACTCTCTCCATCGATAAATTTTGTCCATTGATAACTCTCTCCATCGATAACTTTTGTCCATTGCTAACTCTCTCCATCGATAACGTTTGTTCGTTGCTAACTCTCCCCATCGATTACTTTTGTCCATTGCTAACTCTCTCCATTAATAACTTTTGTTCATTGCTAACTCTCTCCATCGATAACTTTTGTTCATTGCTAACTCTCTCCATCGATAACGTTTGCCCATTGCTAACTCTCCACATCGATAACTTTTGTCCATTGATAACTCTCTCCATCGATAACGTTTGTCCATTGCTAACTTTCTCCATCGATAACTTTTGTCCATTGATAACTCTCTCCATCGATAAGTTTTGTCCATTGATAACTCTCTCCATCGACAACTTTTGTCCATTACTAACTCTCTCCATCGATAACGTTTGTCCATTGCTAACTCTCTCCATCGATAACATTTGTCCATTGATAACTCTCTCCATCGATAACTTTTGTCCATTGATAACTTTCTCCATCGATAACGTTTTTCCATTGCTAACTCCCCCATCGATAACTTCTGTCCATTCCTAACTCTCATCATCGATAACTTTTGTCCATTGCTAACTCTCTCCATCGATAACTTTTGTCCATTGCTAACTCTCTCCATCGATAACTTTTGTCCATTGATAACTCTCTCCATCGATAACAATTGTCCATTGCTAACTCTCTCCATCGATAACGTTGTCCATTGCTAACTCTCTCCATCGATAACATTTGTCCATTGCTAACTCTCACCATCGATAACTTTTGTCCATTGCTAACTCTCACCATCGATAACCTTTGTCCATTGATAACTCTCTCCATCGATATCTTTTGTCCATTGATAACTCTCTCCATCGATAACTTTTGTCCATTGATAACTCTCTCCATCGATAACTTTTGTCCATTGATAAATCTCTCCATCGATAACTTTTGTCCATTGCTAACTCTCACCATCGATAACTTTTGTCCATTGCTAACTCTCTCCATCGATAACGTTTGTCCATTGCTAAATCGCTCCTTCGATAACTTTTGTCCATTGATAAATCTCTCCATCGATAACTTTTGTCCATTGCTAACTCTCACCATCGATAACTTTTGTCCATTGATAACTCTCTCCATCTATATCTTTTGTCCATTGATAACTCTCTCCATCGATAACTTTTGTCCATTGATAACTCTCTCCATCGATAACTTTTGTCCATTGATAACTCTCTCCATCGATAACTTTTGTCCATTGATAAATCTCTCCATCGATAACTTTTGTCCATTGCTAACTCTCACCATCGATAACTTTTGTCCATTGCTAACTCTCTCCATCGATAACGTTTGTCCATTGCTAACTCTCTCCATCGATAACTTTTGTCCATTGATAACTCTCTCCTTCGATAACTTTTGTCCATTGCTAACTCTCTCCATCGATAACTTTTGTCCATTGATAACTCTCTCCATCTATATCTTTTGTCCATTGCTAACTCTCTCCATCGATAACTTTTGTCCATTGCTAACTCTCTCCATCGATAACTGTTGTCCATTGCTAACTCTCTCCATCGATAACTTTTTTCTTTGCTAACTCTCTCCATCGATAACTTTTTTCCATTGCTAACTCTCCACATCGATAACTTTTGTCCACTGTTAACTCTCTCCATCGATAACGTTTGTCCATTGAAAACTTTCTCCAACGATAACTTTTGTCCATTGCTAAATCTCCCCATCGATAACTTTTGTCCATTGCTAACTCTCCCCATCGATAACTTTTGCACATTGCTAACTCTCCCCATCGATAACTTTTGCACATTGCTAACTCTCCCCATCGATAACTTTTGCCCATTGCTAACTCTCCCCATCGATAACTTTTGCCCATTGCTAACTCTCCCCATCGATAACTTTTGCCCATTGCTAACTCTTCCCATCCATAGCGTTTGTTCATTGCTAACTCTCTCCATCGATAACGTTTGTCCATTGCTAACACTCCCAATCGAAAATTTTTGTCCACTGATAAATACTGATATATATGTTTTATTTTATTCCCATTGTTATGCTATAACTATAGTTCTATCTATACAAGGAGTACGACAGTTACATTCCCATTTCCAGGGGGTACGTGAAGCATAAAAGGTTGAGAACCACTGATATATATGTTTAATTTTATTCCCATTGTTATATCATAATTAGAGTTTTATCTATCTATACAAATGATACGCAGTTACATACACATATCCAGGGGGTACGTGAAGCATAAAAGGTTGAGAATCAATGATATATATATTTTATTTTATTCACATTGTTATTCTATAACTATAGTTTATCTATCTATAGAAGGGGTACGCCAGTTACATACACATATCCAGGTGGTACGTGAAGTATAAAATGTTGAGAACCACTGATATATATGTTTTATTTTATTCCCATTGTTATACTATAACTATAGTTCTATCTATACCAGAGGTACGCCAGTTACATACACATTTCCATGGGGTACGTGAAGAATAAAAGGTTGAGAACCACTGATATATATGTTTTATATTATTCCCATTGCTATGCTATAACTATAGTTTTATCTATCTATACAAGGGGTACGCCAGTTACATATACATTACCAGAGGGTACGTGAAGCAGAACTTGTTGACAACCACTGATATATATGTTTTATTTTATTCCCATTGTTTTAATATAACTATAGTTTTATCTATCTATACAAGGGGTACGCCAATTACATACACATTTCCAGGGGGTACGTGAAGAATAAAAGGTTGAGAACCACTGATATATATGTTTTATTTTATTCCCATTGTTATACTATAACTATAGTTTTATCTATCTAAACAAGGGGTACGCCAGTTACATACACATTTCCAGGGGGTACGTGAAGCATAAAAGTTTGAGGACCATTGATATATATGTTTTATTTTATTCCCATTGTTATACTATATTTATAGTTTTATCTATCTATACAAGGGGTACGCCAGTCACATACACATTTCCAGGGGGTACGTGAAGCATAAAAGGTTGAGGACCACTGATATATATGTTTTATTTTATTCCCATTGTTATACTTAACTATAGTTTTATCTATCTACACAAGGGGTCCGCCAGTCACATACACATTTCCAGGGGGTACGTGACGCATAAAAGGTTGAGGACCAGTGATATATATGTTTTATTTTATTCCCATTGTTATGCTATAACTATAGTTTTATCTATCTATACAATAGGTACGCCAGTTACATACACATTTCCACGGGGTACGTGAAGCATAAAAGTTTGAGAACCACTGATATATATGTTTTATTTTATTCCCATTGTTATGCTATAACTATAGTTCTATCTAAACAAGGGGTACGACAGTTACATTCCCATTTCCAGAGGGTACGTGAAGCATAAATGGTTGACAACCACTGATATATATGTTTTATTTTATTCCCATTGTTTTACTATAATTAGAGTTTTATCTATCTATACAAGGGGTACGCCAGTTACATACACATATCCAGGTGGTACGTGAAGTATAAAATGTTGAGAACCACTGATATATATGTTTTATTTTATTCCCATTGTTATACTATAACTATAGTTCTATCTATACCAGAGGTACGCCAGTTACATACACATTTCCACGGGGTACGTGAAGAATAAAAGGTTGAGAACCACTGATATATATGTTTTATTTTATTCCCATTGTTATACTATAACTATAGTTTTATCTATCTACACAAGGGGTACGCCAGTTACATACACATTTCCAGGGGGTACGTGAAGCATAAAAGTTTGAGGACCACTGATATATATGTTTTATTTTATTCCCATTGTTATACTATAACTATAGATTTTTCTATGTATACAAGGGGTTCGCCAGTTACATACACATTTCCAGGGGGTACGTGAAGCATAAAAGGTTGAGAACCACTGATATATATGTTTTATTTTATTCCCATTTTTATACTATAACATATAGTTTTATCTATCTATACAAGGGGTATGCCAGTTAAATACACATTTTAAGGGGGTACGTGAAGCATAAAAGGTTGAGAACCACTGATATATATGTTTTATTTTATTCCCATTGTTATACTATAACTATAGTTTTTTCTATCTATACAAGGGGTTCGCCAGTTACATACACATTTCCAGGGGGTACGTGAAGCATAAAAGTTTGAGGACCACTGATATATATGTTTCATTTTATTCCCATTGTTATACTATAACTATAGATTTTTCTATCTATACAAGGGGTTCGCCAGTTACATACACATTTCCAGGGGGTACGTGAAGCATAAAAGGTTGAGAACCACTGATATATATGTTTTATTTTATTCCCATTTTTATACTATAACATATAGTTTTATCTATGTATACAAGGGGTATGCCAGTTACATACACATTTTAAGGGGGTACGTAAAGCATAAAAGGTTGAGAACCACTGATATATATGTTTTATTTTATTCCCATTGTTATACTATAACTATAGTTTTTTCTATCTATACAAGGGGTTCGCCAGTTACATACACATTTCCAGGGGGTACGTGAAGCATAAAAGGTTGAGAACCACATATATATATGTTTTATTTTATTCCCATTTTTATAATATAACATATAGTTTTATCTATCTATATAAGGGGTATGCCAGTTACATACACATTTCCAGGGGGTACGTGAAGCATAAAAGGTTGAGAACCACTGATATATATGTTTTATTTTATTCCCATTGTTATACTATAACTATTCTTTTATCTATCTATACAAGGGGTATGCCAGTTACCTACACATTTCCAGGGGGTACGTGAAGCATAAAAGGTTGAGAACCACTGATATATATGTTTTATTTTATTCCCATTGTTATACTATAACTATTCTTTTATCTATCTATACAAGGGGTATGCCAGTTACCTACACATTTCCAGGGGGTACGTGAAGCATAAAAGGTTGAGAACCACTGATATATATCTTTCATTTTATTCCCATTGTTATACTATAACTATAGTTTTATCTATCTATACAAGGGGTACGCCAGTTACATACACATTTCCAGGGGGTACGTGAAGCATAAAATGTTGAGAACCACATATATATATGTTTTATTTTATTCCCATTTTTATAATATAACATATAGTTTTATCTATCTATATAAGGGGTATGCCAGTTACATACACATTTCCAGGGGATACGTGAAGCATAAAAGGTTGAGAACCACTGATATATATGTTTTATTTTATTCCCATTGTTATACTATAACTATAGTTTTATCTATCTATACAAGGGGTACGCCAGTTACATACACATTTCCAGGGGGTACGTGAAGCATAAAAGGTTGAGAACCACTGATATATATGTTTTATTTTATTCCCATTGTTATACTATAACTATTCTTTTATCTATCTATACAAGGGGTATGCCAGTTACCTACACATTTCCAGGGGGTACGTGAAGCATAAAAGGTTGAGAACCACTGATATATATCTTTTATTTTATTCCCATTGTTATACTATAACTATAGTTTTATCTATCTATACAAGGGGTACGCCAGTTACATACACATTTCCAGGGGGTACGTGAAGCATAAAAGGTTGAGAACCACTGATATATATGTTTTATTTTATTCCCATTGTTATACTATAACTATAGTTTTATCTATCTATACAAGGGGTACGCCAGTTACATACACATTTCCAGGGGGTACGTGAAGCATAAAAGTTTGAGAACCACTGATATATATTTTTTATTTTATTCCCATTGTTATACTATAACTATAGTTTTATCTATCTATACAAGGGGTATGCCAGTTACATACACATTTCCAGGGGGTACGTGAAGCATAAAAGGTTGAGAACCACTGATATATATATGTTTTATTATATTCCCATTGTTATACTATAACTACAGTTTTATCTATCTATACAAGGGGTATGCCAGTTACATACACATTTTCAGGGGGTACGTGAAGCATAAAAGGTTGAGAACCACTGATATATATGTTTTATTTTATTCCCATTGTTATACTGTAACTATAGTTTTATCTATCTACACAAGGGGTATGCCAGTTACATACACATTTCCAGGGGGTACGTGAAGCATAAAAGTTTGAGAACCACTGATATATATTTTTTATTTTATTCCCATTGTTATACTATAACTATAGTTTTATCTATCTATACAAGGGGTATGCCAGTTACCTACACATTTCCAGGGGGTACGTGAAGGATAAAAGTTTGAGAACCAGTGACTTAACAGCATCGGCGAGGCATAGCACCATACCTTCTTGTTGTGAAGGCTATTAGTAACTTTCAGGGAACCCTTCAGACCTAGAATGCAATTGGTGGACAATGCCAAACAGGACCTTGTTTTGAATTGGCCTTCAGCGTCCAAGTGCAACAGCTGTAGCTCAGAATAGGTGTATATGGAAACTAAATTACACAGTCTGGTTAGACATCATAGCCTGTGGCTGCTGCTTCACGTTGCTGAGTTGTTTCGCCTCTGAGCGGCAGTTTTTTGCATACAATAGACCAAATGGTCTTGTCAAAGCAATGAGAGAAATTGATGGGGAGGAGATCCAATGGACAGCTGTTAGGAGAGAGATGATAGCCTCCCATGAAGGTAGGGGCGGGGGTGGCTCAGTCGGTAGCGCGCCAGGCTCGTAATCTGTAGTTCCCAGGTTCGAGTCCCAGCTGGGTCAGCGTTGAGATATTTCTCCGCAAAATTCCCGGCCCTGCCCACCGTCAGTAGGGGACACCGATGGGCTTGGAAAGGCCGCCGTCCGTCGGATGGGACGTTAAGCCGTGGCCCCGTGTGCAGGAGAGCCATATCCTATGCACGTTAAAGAACACGCTGAATGGCCTTGACGGGAGGCTACCATCTGTCTCCCAACAGCTGTTCCAGTAAGTCCCCTCCCCCAACCTTCTCTGAACCTTCGGGTTCCTTGTGACCTGGCCGTTTAGCCCATGGTGTGGAAAAAAGTGCCGCTCAGAGGTAAAACAACCCAACCCAAAACAACCCACGAAGGTAATTCAGTGTGCTCTTTAGCGTGTCAGGGTATGGATCTCTCGCAATACTGACAACACTGAGACAGTGACTCTCCAAGACCACTGGTTTGCCCTACTGACCGAGGTAAAGCGGGAATTTTGCGGAGATAAATCTCAACGTCTACATTGGGACTCGAACCTTGAAACTGCAGATTCTGGAACTGGCACGCTTCCGACTGAGCCATCCGCCGCCCCTAGCTGCTTGAGGAGTATGTACGTATGCAAATTATTAAAAATGATTAATACAACTGAAAAAAGTAGTCGTAAATTTACTTATATATAATATTTTTTAATAATTTATCATTAAAGTATTTTTGGCTTCAAATATTTCTAACAACCTATTGTAAAGACTTTCTTTAAAAGTCTTTACAATAGGGAACAACAGACTTCAGTTAACTTTGCAAATTCTACAGTATCGAATCAAAGGTCTATTACTTGTCGAAGCCCAAAGCGATAAAAACAAAATGTCGTATCCATAGCGACAGGAATGAGTCAGAAGGTCAACAACAACAGGTGTCAGCGCTCAACCATACCTCCCCCCCCACCCCGCCTTCAGCATGGCATCTGCATTTCTACACATTTGGCTTTTCACCAAGAGTAGCCAGTTTTTCATCCCTTAGGGCGAAATAAATTAACCCATTTCCGTCGTAGCTAACCACAGCTCGTGGCACTTGCTAGCCTAATTCACGTGCTGGACTGCGGCTATTTTGTTTCTAAGGGTGTTGGAATATGAGGACATCGCAGGGGTCCAAAACAAAAAAGTTAAATTTCAGCAAGATGTTCTTCGATTGGCGACTGAAGTAAATTTAATGGTTTAGGTTGGGTTGTTTTACATCTGAGTGGCACTTTTTTGCACACCATGGGCTAAATGGCCAGGTCACATGTACCCCGAAGGCTCAGAGAAGGTTGGGGGAGGGGACCCACTGGAACAGCTGTTGGGAGACAGATGGTAGCCTCCCGTCAAGGCCATCCAGCGTATTCTTTAACGTTGGGTTGTTTTACATCTGAGTGGCACTTTTTTGCACACCATGGGCTAAATGGCCAGGTCACATGTACCCCGAAGGCTCAGAGAAGGTTAGGGGAGGGGACCCACTGGAACAGCTGTTGGGAGACAGATGGTAACCTCCCGTCAAGGCCATCCAGCGTGTTCTTTTACGTGCACAGGGTATGGCTCTCCCACACACGGGGCCATGGCTTAACGTCCCATCCGACGGACGGCGGCCTTTCCAAGCCCATCGGTGTCCCCTACTGACCGTGGGCAGGGCGGGGAATTTTGCGGAGATAAATCTCAACGCTGACCCAGCTGGGACTCGAACCTGGGAACTACAGATTACGAGCCTGGCGCGCTACCGACTGAGCCACCCCCGCCCCAATGGTTTAGGAATGATGAACGAAACATCTCAGCGAGGTGCAGCAGTGATTGAAACTTAAGGCTGAATGAATTGTGTGCCAATGCAGCATTCATTACGATACTGCTGAATGAAATACGAGTGTTCAGGAGGTGCAGCTCACATCATAAAAGATATCTAATCGAATTACGTCTGCAGTGAAACATTTCTCAAACCTAATAGCTGAATGAAATATGTGCCAGGTGTAAGGGACGAACCCAGAGGGGATGATCTGGGGGGGTTCGCCCCCCTTCCTAAAAAAATCCACTCGTCTTTTACGGAATCTCAAACTTGTCTGCCTTCTTTGAAATCCAAAACAGTTGTTTTTGTATAATTTTACTTTAGTCCCATGTTTCATGACCGACACTAAAAATAGATTAAAAAAACTATAAAATCTCATTCTATATGGAATATCATTTTATCGTTTCCTGTTCTGTGGAATATTTCAGTAATTGGGAAACCCTACTTAATTCTTATTCTCAGACGACCCCCACCTCCCGAACATAAATTCTCTGAGCATCTCAGAAACAGAATTCTCGGTTCCCCCCACTCCATAGAAAAGTTATTCTCGGGCATCTCCTCCCCCTCCATAGAAAAATTATTCTCGGACATCTCCCCCCCCCACCTCCATAGAAATGTTATTCTCGGACACCTCCCCTGGAACGGGGGTGGCTCAGTCGGTAGCGCGCCAGGCTCGTAATCTCTAGTTCCCAGGTTCGAGTCCCAGCTGGGTCAGCGTTGAGATTTATCTCCGCAAAATTCCCCGCCCTGCCCACGGTCAGTAGGGGACACCGATGGGCTTGGAAAGGCCGCCGTCCGTCGGATGGGACGTTAAGCCGTGGTCTCGTGTGCGGGAGAGCCATACTCTGTGCACGTTAAAGAACACGCTGGATGGCCTTGACGGGAGGCTACCATCTGTCTCCCAACAGCTGTTCCAGTGGGTCCCCTCCCCCAACCTTCTCTGAGCCTTCGGGGTCCATGTGACCTGGCCATTTATCCCATGGTGTGCAAAAAAGTGCCGCTCAGAGGTAAAACAACACAACCCAACCGGACACCTCCCCCCTCCATAGAAAAGTTATTCTCGGACACCTCCTCCCCCTCCATAGAAATGTTATTCTCCGACACCTCCCCCCTCCATAGAAAAGTTATTCTTGGAAACCTCCCCCCCCCACCTCCGAAACTAAATCCTGGGCACTTGCCTGTCAGATGCAGCATTCATCAAATTTAATGACAGAACGGAACCGTTACCAATGCAAAAAGTTAGCTAATCGACAAATCTTTTTTTCACGAATTATAGATTGGTTGTTTTTAGTAGTAGCTCGTCTGTTTGCGATTATTGTTTCTATTCGAAGAGTTAGGTTCGTTTGGCCTTCGATCTTCAGATTCCTTTTTTTAAGAAAGTATTTGAAGATTGAAAAAAAACCTAAAGTCATAAAAAGTCTACTTTCCTGTATGAATGTGTGAAACCTCAAGAGAAAATGTCCACATGTATTCAATAGAAAAAATTTACTTTTCCATTTTGGACCATTACATTTTAGACACCTTTTCCTACCATGCCCTTATCAGTAGGGGACACCGATAGGCTTAGAAAGGCCGCCACCCAGAGGATGGGACCTTAAGCCGTGACCCCGTATGTGGGGTTGGGTTGTTGGGTTGTTTTACCTCTGAGCGGCACTTTTTTGCACACCATGGGCTAAATGGCCAGGTCACATGGACCCCGAAGGCTCAGAGAAGGTTGGGGGAGGTAACCCACTGGAACAGCTGTTGGGAGACAGATGGTAGCCTCCCGTCAAGGCCATCCAGCGTATTCTTTAACGTTGGGTTGTGGGAGTTAACGAAGGTTGGGGGAGGTAACCCACTGGAACAGCTGTTGGGAGACAGATGGTAGCCTCCCGTCAAGGCCATCGAGCGTGTTCTTTAACGTGCACAGGGTATGACTCTCCCGCACACGGGGCCACGGCTTAACGTCCCATCCGACGGACGGCGGCCTTTACCAAGCCCATCGGTGTCCCCTACTGACCGTTGGCAGGGCGGGGAATTTGCGGAGATAAATCTCAACGCTGACCGAGCTGGGACTCGAACCTGGGAACTACAGATTACGAGCCTGGCGCGCTACCGACTGAGCCACCCCGCCCCCATTGGACTTTGAAAGCTATTTACTGACATTAGGTATAAACTTGCGAAATTCGTGGAAATTGTTTCTTTTTCCTTTTCAAGGTAAACCAGAAATCATCAAAACTTGTTGATTTGTATTTCGAAGATTCTCTTCAGATAAGACTTTTCCTCAAAGTTTACAAATTAAAACCTGATTTCAACGTTACATAAGCTGATGTCAGATAACTATGGTAAAGGACTCTTACAGGATGGAAGATTAATAATCTTTCACACGTTTCCTTGGAATTTCTATGTCCTTCATTAATCTGTTTGATTTCTAAAAGCAACATCTGATTATGTTTTTTTTAAAGACCTTTGGATACCCCCACTTAACCGAATCCCTCGTTCGTATCTCAATTTGTAAGTCCAAAAATATCACAAGATAACGCTCAAGAAGAATCCACAAGAAGGACGTACAGATCATCTGACCTACTTAATAGTAAGATTACTGTCGAGTATCAGGGTCACAAAACTCGTTTTGTTGTCTGCTTTAAGATGGTCATTAGGTCGACTCACGATTCACTAAAATTTTGTCTGAATGAGTCTACATCTATCAAGTCATTAGATGTAGGAATTTTCATTTGTGGATTGGATTTGGATTGGATTGGTCAATTCACGATATGATAAAATTTGAAATTTCTATTAAATTCGGTTTGACTTTGTTTCTTTTTAAACTAATTTCAAAAAAATAGTTTAAAAAATCGGCGGAAGTTATATAAAAGCTTAAACTTCAAATTGTTCAAATTATATTTAATTCTCATACTCTATAATTTAAAAACTATGCAAATATGGTTATCCATTCCTTAAAAAATTCAATATTTAATATGTAGAAGACTAAACATTTACTAATTCCTTTATAAAAACTGGAATTGGCAATTCTCCTTTTTAAATATTTTTGAATATATATTTAAATCGTTTTTGTCCTTGTAGCTGTATCAGAGTGCACAAGTGCGACAACAAAAACAAACTGCTCTTAATCTTGTGCTTGTGACCTTGAACACTTGAACTCAACCTTGATTAGATAATGTCTCTCTCTTCATGTTATGAGACATTTTCTTTTTATCTTTCACTGAACAAATTGTCTTCATAATCACCGCCAAATATGTAGTCAAAATTAGTTCGTATACCTGGAGAGATATAAAAATTACCTTTGGATAATCATCAGCTATGCTTCACCCATATGGGTGAATACTACACCCACCAATATTCGTAAGATTCAGGTCTTACAGAACAAGATTTTGAGAACTGCGGTCGATGACCCTTGGTTTGTCACTAACAGACAACTACATAAAGACCTGAGCATCGAAAAAATAAATAAAACGCACCTCAAAAAGATTTTTTGAGGCTGTAAGCAATAATCCCAATGAGATTATTTCTTCTCCGATTCTTTACGATCATACTGTTTTGAACAAGTACAAGAGGCCTAAAACCTGTAGCGTTCTCTGAGGAGACCTACACGCTTTAGGTTTCTTATACAATTTTACTGCTATTTTTAGCTTTTCTTATGTTTGACCTTAGGGGTCCACCTAAGGGTGGTTTACTTATATATTTTGTTCTTACTCATGCCAAATAGGCATATCTTTATGATGGAGATGGTTAGGGGTAAAATAATGCGGTAAAAAACCCGGTACATCGAATATGATTATACGACCAACGAAATTACTTTTTGTATGTCGGCGAAAATTTTTCCACAAAATATTTATTTATTTATAGACGTTAAAAAGTCAACAGGAACGCTGTGATTTTCATTTAAGTTCAAGTACTTCATATTTAATGAATCCTGCTTGAGGAAGGATTGCGCCTTGAGCGTTCTTCGCGGAAGGTCAGGCGTTTCTGTGGTCCTGGAATAAGTTTTTTTTTCTCTTACTTTTTTTGTGCTGGAATTTCTTCAAACATCTCTGAGACTGGACTGTTAAATATCATTATGTTCTTGTTTCAGTGCTGAAGTTAACGATAACAAGCGGAAGGAAACTTTAATGCGAAGAAACCAAAAAATCAAGATAACGAGATTATTTCAAACTTAGAAGAGGATCTGAAACTAACATCTGAATCAGACACATCTCCAACCAAACTTTCTGAAGCTTTGGATCCATCACCGGCAAAAAGTTCAGAGTTTAAAAAAGATATGGATACTCCAAACAAGAAAAGCTAGAAGTTAAAATCTTCACAAGAAAATATAAAGGTAAATAATGTATCACCTAACGTTGCTGCTGCACTTATAATAAACAAGTGTAATACGGAAATAAACGTAAAAAAGAAAGACTTACTTAACAAACATAATGTAATTTCCACAATTGAGTCAGAATTTAAAACCTCCCAGAAGTTATAAGTAAATCTAGTTCAAACAATTTTCATGCCTTAACATTTGGGTTGTTTTACCTCTGAGCGGCAATTTTTTGCACACCATGGGCTAAATGGCCAGGTCACATGGACCCCGAAGGCTCAGAGAAGGTTGGGGGAGGGGGACATACTGGAACAACTGTTGGGAGACAGATGGTAACCTCCCGTCAAGGCCATCCAGCGTGTTCTTTAACGTGCACAGGGTATGGCTCTCCCGCACACGGGGCCACGGCTTAACGTCCCATCCAACGGACGGCGGCCTTTCCAAGCCCATCGGTGTCGACTACTGACCGTGAGCAGGGCGGGGAATTTTGCGGAGATAAATCTCAACGTTGACCCAGCTGGGACTCGAACCCGGGAACTACAGATTACGAGCCTGGCGCGCTACCGACTGAGCCACCACCGCTCCCATGCCTTAACAATCACCGGAACTAGTGAATATAAGATTTATAGACACTAAAAAGCTAACAGACTTCTTTTATAAGCTTCTAGGTAAACATATAGAGAGAAAATTAATTTCAAATAGAAGATTGCTACTACACCCAAAAAATGAAGATAATTTTAATAAAATAAGTCAACACAAAAAGATGCTTAATATTGTTGTTATTGTTGAAACGCCAAACTTTAAACAGACAGTACTTGGTGCGATAGTTGGGGTCTCCATAAACTTTGAAGAAGAATACATTGTGAATCTTTTATCTGATCAACATGTGGTTCAAAATGCATCATACGTCTGGCAATGACGTATGATGTGGTATGCATCATACGTCATGGCCAAATGTATGATGCATTTTGAACAGGGTTGGGTTGTTTTACCTCTGAGCGGCACTTTTTTGCATACCATGGGCTAAATGGCCAGGTCACAAGGAACCCGAAGGTTCAGAGAAGGTTGGGGGAGGGGACCCACTGGAACAGATGTTGGGAGACAGATGGTAGCCTCCAGTCAAGGCCATCCAGCGTGTTCTTTAACGTGCACAGGGTGTGGCTCTCCCGCAGACGGGGCCACGGCTTAACGTCCCATCCGACGGACGGTGGCCTTTCCGAGCCCATCGGTGTTCCCTACTGACCGTGGGCAGGGCGGGAAATTTTGCGGAGATAAATCTCAACGCTGACCCAGCTGGGAACTAAAAACAACACTGGATCTTTCAGGGATTTTTTAAACTAAAAAAAAATGCGGCATCAGTTACTAAAAAATAAAAAACTTAGAAAAATTCAACTGGAGACTTTTGATGGAGAATCTAAATCCTTCTTCCACCACAAGCAATATTTGGCAAAATGTTTAAAAAATTGAATAATGAAACCTGCCCTTTAAATCCCATACTTTCTCTGGATTTAAAATTTAACAATGATAATAAAGGGGTGACTCAATCGGTAGCGCGCCAGGCTCATAATCTGCAGTTCCCAGGTTCGAATCCCAGCTGGGTTAGCGTTGAGATTTATCTCCGCAAAACTCTCCGCCCTGCCCATGGTCAGTAGGAGATATCGATGGGCTTGGAAAGGCCGCCGTCCGCCGGATGGGACGTTAAGCCGTGGCCCGTACCCTTGGCACGTTAAAGAGCACGCTGGATGACCTTGAGGGGAGGCTACCATCTGTCTTCCAACAGCTGTTCCAGTGGGTCCCCTCCCCAACCTTCTCTGAACCTTCAGGGTCCTTGTGACCTGGCCATTTAGCCAATGCTGTGCAAAAACGTGCCGCTCAAAGCAACAACTGTTAACGCAATTGATCTACATGTTTTGCAACGTGAAATATGACGTCAAATTATTTATTGAAGCTATACTTCCCGTGGCCGAGTGGTTAGCACGCTTGGCTATTGATCTAAGGGACCTGGGTTCGAACCTCGGGTAAGGCATGGATGTATGTGTGATTTTTCTGCTGAGGTCCTGTCATCCTCTCAGACATTCTACTGTGGCATGTAAACTGACAGGCTCCTGTCAGACCTCTGTGGCAAGTAGCTGCTTGAGGGGGTATTTATTATATTTTTTTATACTTCAAAACCAGGAAGAGATGAACACTCGTTAATTGAGCCTCTCTTGCGATGAAGACAACTACTACATTAGCACTTTAACGCAAATTATTTTCCTTAATAATTCCTCCTATGGTTCCTTCAAGTGGAAAACAAAAATATGCAAATTTTTCCTATGGCTACTAATTCGTAAAATTATCATAACAGCTAAATGCATTACCGAAAGCTTGTTTCGGCCCTTCCCTTAAAGAAACGATGGAACCAGAAAAGGATCCGTTCGGAATCAGTGAAGCAAGTAATGGCATTCTCTTCGTTAAAGTGACCTTGCTGTACAGGAAGCGTGGTTCAACTTCAACTTCCTGATTTCCTGTAGAGCAGTCTTTTCTTCATATGGTTCCTAAGGCCATTGGTCGATATGAACTCGCTGGGTAGATTCTGCCCTTATAAAGTATTTTGTTTACACGTTCGCAGGTTTCAATGAACTCTTTCTTCAATATAAGAGGATTCAAAAAATGATTGTTGTGATTGTTTTCAACAGAAATGGCCAATTTTTCACGCATTGTACAGTCGCTCAAAAAAGTATCCGAACACTATGGTTGATTACAGAATTCAGAGAAAATATCTGGCAACGATTTTTCTAGAAATTAGCGATCTGGCAACCTTCGTGTCACGTGACACGAAGGTTGCCAGATGACCAATCGTCCAGATGACCAAACTGGAGCGTGTGCAGTAACTGCACACGCTCCAGTTTGCTGTGAACGGTAACTGGAGCGTGTACAGTTGCTGTACACGCTCCAGATATTTTTCCTGAATTCTCTAATCACGTGACACGAAAGTTGCCAGATCACTAATTTCTAAAGAAAATCGTTGCCAGTTATTTTTTATGAATTCTGTAATCAACCATAGTGTTCGGATACTTTTTTGATCGACTGTACATTTATTAATACTTTCCAATATCTTCTCATGGATTTCATTATTTTTTTCGAAATAAAGCAAAGTAATAAAATTATTGTTTTGGAGAATTTTTAAAGTCATAATCGCAGCTACAATTCATATCAGAAGAAAAATTTTTGTCATTTCTTAAATTGAATTACTGAAACTTTTTTATTCCAATTTGAATATTTCAATTTCAATTTATTCAGTTGCGTTGGATTGTTTTACCTCTGAGCGGCACTTTTTTGCACACCATGAGCTAAATGGCCAGGTCACATGGACCCCGAAGGCTCAGAGAAGGTTGGGGGAGGGGACCCACTGGAACAGCTGTTGGGAGACAGATGGTGGCCTCCCGTCAAGGCCATCCAGCGTGTTCTTTAACGTGCACAGTGTATGTCTATCCCGCACACGGGGCCACGGCTTAACGTCCCATCCGACGGACGGCGGCCTTATCCAATCCCATCGGTGTCCCCTACTGACCGTGGGCAAGGTGGGGAATTTTGCGGAGATAAATCTCGACGCTGACCCAGCTGGGACTCGAACCTGGGAACTACAGATTACGAGCCTGGCGCGCTACCGACTGAGCCACCCCCGCCCCAATGAAAACAGAGAAGAAGATGGATGGAGGCAACGAAAACCGAGAAGAAGATGGATGGAAGCAATGAAAACCGAGAAGAAGATGGATGGAAGCAATGAAAACCGAGAAGATGGATGGAAGTAATGAAAACCGAGAAGAAGATGGATGGAAGCAATGAAAACCGAGAAGAAGATGGATGGAAGCAATGAAAATCGAGAAGAAGATGGATGGAAGTAATGAAAACCGAGAAGATATAGGATGCAGTGACAACCGAGAAGAAGATGGATGGAAGCAATGAAAACCGAGAAGATATAGGATGCAGTGACAACCGAGAAGAAGATGTATGGAAGCAATGAAAACCGAGAAGATGGATGGAAGCAATGAAAACCGAGAAGAAGATGGATGGAAGTAATGAAAACCGAGAAGATATAGGATGCAGTGACAACCGAGAAGAAGATGGATGGAAGCAATGAAAACCGAGAAGAAGATGGATGGAAGTAATGAAAACCAAGAAGATATAGGATGCAGTGACAACCGAGAAGAAGATGGATGGAAGCAATGAAAACCGAGAAGAAGATGGATGGAAGCAATGAAAACCGAGAAGAAGATGGATGGAAGTAATGAAAACCGAGAAGATATAGGATGCAGTGACAACCGAGAAGAAGATGGATGGAAACAATGAAAACCGAGAAGAAGATGGATGGAAGTAATGAAAACCAAGAAGATATAGGATGCAGTGACAACCGAGAAGAAGATGGATGGAAGCAAAGAAAACCGAGAAGAAGATGGATGGAAGCAATGAAAACCGAGAAGAAGATGGATGGAAGTAATGAAAACCGAGAAGATATAGGATGCAGTGACAACCGAGAAGAAGATGGATGGATGCAATGAGAACCGAGAAGGGTCAAAATTAACACAAGTATTAAAACTTTTCAGGGTCCTGATCAATTTTCGAAAATAAAAATGTTCCTAGACCTGAACAGTTCGATAATAAAATATCAGTAATAAAATTTCAGGTCTGGTAACATTTTTATTAGGCCTGGGAACAAAAAATATTCTTTATAAGTTATTAAAATTAAAAAGAACTGTTTTTGTTTTGTACAACATTTTACTCCCCTTTTATTTAACAATGCTGTCTGAATGTTAACTTATATATGGGGGTGAAAGGAAGATTTGTAGTACCATCAATTTTATGAATTTTCTTTTTTTTTTTTCGAAATATGTGAAACGATTTTGATGTTTCGGTATCTCCTACTGGATTCTCATATCAGTCTCTCTTCTGGCTGTAAATTGAATGGCCAATGAATTCAGACACCATTGTTCCATCCTGTCGTCGGTCATAAAAGGAAATTAATGGGCTTGGGAAGGCCACCGTCCTTCGGTTGGGTCGTTAAGCCGTGGCACCGTTTTAATGCAAGCTATACCCTTTTTAATCTAAAGAACACACTGGATGGCTTTGACGGGAAGCTAGAATCTGTCTCCTAAAAACTGATCAATGTGTCTCCTTCTCCCGAACTTTTCTGAGCCCTTAGGGTCCTTGGTCGCCATTCAGCAGGTGGGAGTGGCTCAATCTATCTCCTCGCTGCAGGCTCGTAATCAGCAGTTCCAGGTTCGAGTCCCACCTGGGTCAGCGTTGAGATTTATCTCCGAAAGACTCCCCGCCTTTCTCTCGGTCAGTAATGGACACCAACGGGTTTGGAAAGGTCTCCGTACATCGGATGTGACGTAAAGCCGTGTTCTCGAGTGCGGGAGAACCATATCCTGTGCATGTTAAAGAACAAGTTGAAAGGCCTTGACGGGATCTGTCTCCTAGCAGCTATCCAAATCTTCTCTGAGTCCTCGGAGTCCTTCTAACCTGGCCATTTAGCCCATTGTGTGCAAAAAAACTGTCGCTCAGAGGTAAACCAACCCAACCAAATAAAGTGAGTAGTAGTATATAAAAACACTACATTTTCTCTTAGGAAAATGATGTAATATTTAATAAGTTACCTCACATAATATTACAGCTGTTCTGGTGAAACTAAAGAACATTATGTTGTAATCATTTATCTGTCAATGCTCAAAAGTTTACTGATTTTCCAACTAATCAAAAAAATTTACAATCTTATTTTTATTGTTCAGTGAGGTAGAGCACATTAACTTTTATTTTTTATCTCATTCCCCTGCTAACACAGCCAAATGTCGTCCGTGTACTCTATTGCCCATTTAGTTATCTCTACATAGAGAATAATTCGTAATATGAACTAAAATTAGCCATAAGAATGCCAAAAAGACTCCAGCCAGAAATATTTAAATATTTATCAGTTCCTATCAACGATGAGTCATAACGGCCTCCGATCTCTTGGGGCAATGAGGAAACACTCGAAGATTAAATTTCGGTTACAGGAGTTCTAAAAATAAACCCTTTGATTTTCTGATATGGGCTTCGGAAATGAAAGATTATTTTTTTACGTCCAATATCGCACTGAATGCGAAATCACTTTGTAAGCAATCAATATTAATTCTGATGTTTCGATTAGATTAGCAATCATTTAGTGAGCAGACATTCTCATTCTTATGCTTCAGTCTGCATCTGAAGGATTCCCAACCAGTTTTTTTTTTACTTGGCAGATAAGCATGGCCTCAATTTTCTATTCGTGACGGTGACCTTGTCTCAGCTTATTCTTCTACCTCAGCAGCGGAATTTCGCTTTCAATACAACAGTTACATTGTTCCTATCAAGAAAGATTAGGTTTGTTTTTACCATTCAGTGGTGTGTGTGTGTTTTTTTCGCATAGTGGACCAAGTGGATAGGCCATCTTCGCCTGTCCACTTAGGGGCGGGGTGGCTCAGTCGGTAGCGCGCCAGGCTCGTAATCTGTAGTTCCCAGGTTCGAGTCCCAGCTGGGTCAGCGTTGAGATTTATCTCCGCAAAATTCCCCGCCCAGCCCCTCCACTACTGACCGTGGGGTCAATAGGGGACACCGATGGGCTTGGAAAGGCCGCCGTCCGTCGGATGGGACGTTAAGCCGTGGCCCCGTGTGCGGGATAGACATACCCTGTGCCGTTAAAGAACACGCTGGATGGCCTTGACGGGAGGCTACCATCTGTCTCCCAACAGCTGTTCCAGTGGGTCCCCTCCCCCAATCTTCTCTGAGCCTTCGGGGTCCTTGTGGCCTGGCCATTTAGCCCATGGTGTGCAAAAAAGTGCCGCTCAGATTAAAACAATCCAATCCTGTCCACTTAGTCCACTGTGTTCACTACATGGTAGTCCACTTAGTCCATTGTGTTCACTACGTGGTAGTCCACTTAGTCCATTGTGTTCACTATGTGATAGTCCACTTTATATAACAGGCCTAGAGCCATTGAGGAAAAGGACGAGCATTAAATATGCAGAAAATTTTAGGCAAATTTAATTCGTCTAAAATTTAATTAAAATATATTTATTTTTAAATCACATAAAAATATTCATTCGTTTCAACTATATTAGAATATTTATCAATATTTTTCGAAACTGATTACTAGGTTTTTAAAAATTTATATCTATGAGTTTGCTTGGAGAACTAAATTGCACTGTCTGGTTGGACCTCCGTAGCCCTTGGCTGCTTGAGGATGATGATGATGATTGCACGTTCAGGCCTGATGTGATATAGGACGTTTTGGCTAAGTGGACCGGTCACATAGTCTCCCAAGTTCAAAACTGGGTAGAAGAATGGAGTCAACTGGACAGCTATCATGAAGAGTTGGGTTGTTTTATCTCTGATTCACTTTTTGGACTAAATGGGTCTCAAGGGCGACCGGGTTCTACCGGTCACAAGGACCCCAAGTTTCAAAGCATGATAGATGAAGAGTATCTACTAGACAGCTATCAAGAGGAGTTGGGTTGTTTTATCTTTGAGTATCACTTTTTTGTTAAAAATGAACTAACGAGGTCACAAGGATCCCAAAGTCAGAACGTGGTAGAGAAAAGCATACACTCTACATCGCTCAAGAAGTATTGGACTGTTTTTTCGCAGACTATCTCTTTTTCTCTTAAAATTCGGTTAAATGGGTCGCAAGGACCGCAAAGTTTTACATTTCACAAGGACCCCAAGGATCCCTCAAGGTTCAAAGCATGGTAGAGAAACGGATCCATTTTGCTGCTATCGTGAAGATTTCGGTTCTTTTACTTCCGAGCAGCACTGTTTTTTTGTCAAAAAAATTAGTTAAATGAGCATGCCAGAGAAAATCCAGCACTCAGAGCTGGTAAATAAAGGGGATCCGCTGGACAACTATTGTGAAACGATGGAAACCTATGATGAATGCCATCCATCTTGTTCTTTAATGTACGTAGGACATGACACTTCTTCACACAGATCACAGCCTAATGTTATATCCAATGGACGGTGTCCTTTACAATGCTGTAGGCTAGAAATTAAGAATGTTTTTATGCTAACCTCTAGCAAAGACCACCATTGTTTTCATCTCAATAAATATATTTGGTAGAAGAAAACACGATAATTATTCATTTATCTCAAATTGGCATCAATACCCGTCTAAAATGGTTCTTGCATTAATGATCAATAAATACCAAGGCCAAACATTTAAAATGGTCGGATTTTTTTCCATGAGTCAATGTTTATACAAGGACAATTAACTGTTTTTATGCTCTATCAAGCTCTGGCTTACAATGCATTGATCACAGAAACCACAATGCTCACCGCTTACGAAACAAATTCAATTTTAAAATATTTTGAGTCATGACTATTTTATTTATTATCAAAACTTTAATTTCTTTTGCCTTGTTTATTAATTCATCCGCTACGAATAAATCAAAGTTCAGGTATCCGATTATTATTTCAAGTTTTCAATATCTCAGGTGTGCAGAAATGTTTTTCGCATTGGGACGAATAGAAAAATGTTATGTTTGCTATAGGCCGATAGTTGAGGGGTGGACGGGATTTTGGGGCATATGGGTCCTTGTGTTCCGGCCATTTTGCACTTTGTGTGCACAGCAGTCCGCTCATAAATGAAACAACACCTCACACACTCACTCACTGTGTCGGGGATGGCTCAGCGCGCCAGGCTCGTAATCTACAGTTCTCAGGTTCGAGTCGTTCTTCACAGTTCTCAGGTTCGAGTCGTTCTTCACAGTTCTCAGGTTCGAGGCCAGCGTTGAGGTTTATCTTCTGAAAGTTCTCATCCTGCCCACAGTCAGTAAGGGACACCGAGGGGCTTGGAAAAGCCGCGGTCCGTCGGATGGGACGATAAGCCATGGCTCCGTGTGCGGGAGAGCCTGTGAACGTTAAAGAACACATTGGATGGCCTTGACGGGAGACTACCATCTGTCTCCCAATAGTTGTCCAGTGGGTCCCCTCCTCCAAAACTTCTCTGAGACCTCGGGGTACTTGTGACCTGGCCATTTAGCCTATTGTGGACAAAACGTGCCCTCAGAGGTAAAATAACTTAACCCAACTCACTTACTCATTCACAGAAAGAAATGTTTTTGGCATCGGGACGTTGGGTTGTTTTACCTCTGAGCGGCACTTTTTTGCACACCATGGGCTAAATGGCCAGGCCACAAGGACCCCAAAGGCTCAGAGAAGGTTGGGGGAGGGGACCCACTGGAACAGCTGTTGGGAGACAGATGGTAGCCTCCCGTCAAGGCCATCCAGCGTGTTCTTTAACGTGCACAGGGTATGACTCTCCCGCACACGGAGCCACGGCTTAACGTCCCATCCGACGGACGGCGGCCTTTCCAAGCCCATCGGTGTCCCCTACTGACCGTGGGCAGGGCGGGGAATTAGGCATCGGGACGAATACACAACATTTTGTTTGCTGTAGGCCAATTGTTGAGGAGAGGGCAATATATAATAAAAGGGCATAAAAATTTAACATTGATTATTATTAGATTTTACTTGGGATATGTGTAGGTTCAAACTAATAAGAAAAAATGATATATTAATATAATATAAAGTTTATTTTAGCATCAAAACGGGAATTCGCTTGTCGAAGCAATGCGTGAAGGACAGTACTGGATTCCAGAAATGACTGCTGAACATTCGCTTTCAATGACGTTGAAGATAATTGGACGATGATATTCAAATTTTCGCCTTATTAAAACACCATTCACCTTAGTAGAGCCTGATGGCAAAAAAACTTTTATGTTATGGAATTGTCATGCAAGCCAGATAAAATTGGTATATATGGACCGCAGTTTGTGCAAACTTGCACTACCTCAATTAATCGCAATCAGCTATATGTATTAGATGATCATTAGAACCAACTCGAAAATTCCGGTTTTCACTGATTACAACAAAGTTGAGATCGCAGTTACACCACTGGGCCTTCATCGTTTGTACAGCGTTTGCTGGAAATTCTTGTCTCCTAACAGAATTTATCTGATTTCGCTTTGGAAAGAATCCAACGCGAAATCGTGAAAGATATTAAAGATTCAGTTCCCAGATGTAAAACTTTCCTTGGAAAGAAGTCAAATACGCATGCGTAAAGGGTATTCCTACATCAATGTTGCTATTCATATATGCACCAGAAGTAATTAAAAACAAGATTCTCAGCATGTCATACAGTGTCTGTTACACAACTTATATGACTTCTCTTCGGGAATAATCAATCCAATGTCACCTTTCGTATAAATGTGCCAAGGAAATTCCTTGATTTTGCTTTTATCTTTGTTACTTAATGTATTTATGATTACACACAAAGTTTATCTGAGATGATATTCTTAGATTCCGACATGTGCAAAAATTGGGGGAAAACGTGGGAGGAAAAATTGAAATAGCTGTAATTTATAAAAGCAAGAATAATATGTCACTAAACATGATCTCTGAGACAGATTTTTTCCCTCTGTGCAGGGATTTCCTCGCTCCCAATGGATAGAGAAAAGTGTTGCAAAAGGGCTTAGAGTTGGGTCGAGGAAAGAGACCCGTTGACAGCTCTTGGGACACAGATGAATTATTTTTGTTAAAAGTTGTTTGGAATAGATTAATTATTTTTGTTAAAAGTTGTTTGGAATAGATTAATTATTTTTGCTAAAAGTTGTTTGGAATAGATGAATTATTTGTTTTGGGGACTATTAGGACGCACGTGTAAAGAGACATTTTTTTTCTGCTTACGAGTTGTAAAGCAGCAGACGAATGGTTTCTGTTAGGAGCTGCTAAGAGACAAATGAAAGTTTTTCTATTAGGAGCTATTAGAAAATATGTGAATTATTTTCGTTACGAGGCTAATAATTTATTTCTGCTAGGAGCTATCAGGAGAGAGATGAATTATTTTTCTTGAGAGCTGTTGACAGACAAATGAATTATTTCTGTTAGGAGTGAGATGAATTATTTCAGTTAGCAGAGAAATGAAGTATTTTTCTGTTAAGAACTTTTAGGAAACAAAATAGTTATTTCTGTTAGATGTTAGGAGACCAATCATTACTTCTGTTAGGAGCTATTAGGAAATATATGAATTATTCTTGTTAGCAGCTATTTGGAAATATATGAATTATTCTTGTTAGGAGCTATAAGGAAATATATGAATTATTCTTTTTAGGAGCTATTAGGAAATATGTGAATTATTCTCGTTAGCAGCTATTTGGAAATATATGAATTATTCTTGTTAGGAGCTATTAGAAAATATATGAATTATTCTTGTTAGGAGCAATTAGGAAATATATGAATTATTCTTGTTAGGAGCTATTAGGAAGTATATGAATTATTCTTTTTAGGAGCTATTAGGAAATATTTGAATTATTCTTGTTAGGAGCTATTAGGAAATATATGAATTATTCTTGTTAGGAGCTATTAGGAAATATATGAATTATTCTTGTTAGGAGCTATTAGGAAACATATGAATTATTCTTGTTAGGAGCTATTAGGAAACATATGAATTATTCTTGTTAGGAGCTATTAGGAAACATATGAATTATTCTTGTTAGGAGCTATTAGGAAATATATGAATTATTCTTGTTAGGAGCTATTAGGAAATATATCAATTATTCTTGTTAGGAGCTATTAGGAAATATATGAATTATTCTTGTTAGGAGCTATTAGGAAACATATGAATTATTCTTGTTAGGAGCTATTAGGAAATATATGAATTATTCTTGTTAGGAGCTATTAGGAAATATATGAATTATTCTTGTTAGGAGCTATTAGGAAATATATGAATTATTCTTGTTAGGAGCTATTAGGAAATATATGAATTATTCTTGTTAGGAGCTATTAGAAAATATATGAATTATTCTTGTTAGGAGCTATTAGAAAATATATGAATTATTCTTGTTAGGAGCTATTAGGAAATATATGAATTATTCTTGTTAGGAGCTATTAGGAAATATATGAATTATTCTTGTTAGGAGCTATTAGGAAACATATGAATTATTCTTGTTAGGAGCTATTAGGAAATATATGAATTATTCTTGTTAGGAGCTATTAGAAAATATATGAATTATTCTTGTTAGGAGCTATTAGGAAATATGTGAATTATTCTTGTTAGGAGCTATTAGGAAATATGTGAATTATTCTTGTTAGGAGCTATTAGGAAATATGTGAATTATTCTTGTTAGGAGCTATTAGGAAATATATGAATTATTCTTGTTAGGAGCTATTAGGAAATATATGAATTATTCTTGTTAGGAGCTATTAGAAAATATATGAATTATTCTTGTTAGGAGCTATTAGGAAATATATCAATTATTCTTGTTAGGAGCTATTAGGAAATATATGAATTATTCTTGTTAGGAGCTATTAGGAAACATATGAATTATTCTTGTTAGGAGCTATTAGGAAATATATGAAATATTCTTGTTAGGAGCTATTAGGAAATATATGAATTATTCTTGTTAGGAGCTATTAGGAAATATATGAATTATTCTTGTTAGGAGCTATTAGGAAATATATGAATTATTCTTGTTAGGAGCTATTAGAAAATATATGAATTATTCTTGTTAGGAGCTATTAGAAAATATATGAATTATTCTTGTTAGGAGCTATTAGGAAATATATGAATTATTCTTGTTAGGAGCTATTAGGAAATATATGAATTATTCTTGTTAGGAGCTATTAGGAAACATATGAATTATTCTTGTTAGGAGCTATTAGGAAATATATGAATTATTCTTGTTAGGAGCTATTAGGAAAGATATGAATTATTCTTGTTAGGAGCTATTAGGAAATATATGAATTATTCTTGTTAGGAGCTATTAGGAAATATGTGAATTATTCTTGTTAGGAGCTATTAGGAAATATGTGAATTATTCTTGTTAGGAGCTATTAGGAAATATATGAATTATTCTTGTTAGGAGCTATTAGGAAATATATGAATTATTCTTGTTAGGAGCTATTAGGAAATATGTGAATTATTCTTGTTAGGAGCTATTAGGAAATATGTGAATTATTCTTGTTAGGAGCTATTAGGAAATATGTGAATTATTCTTGTTAGGAGCTATTAGGAAATATGTGAATTATTCTTGTTAGGAGCTATTAGGAAATATATGAATTATTCTTGTAAGGAGCTATTAGGAAATATGTGAATTATTCTTGTTAGGAGCTATTAGGAAATATATGAATTATTCTTGTTAGGAGCTATTAGGAAATATATGAATTATTCTTGTTAGGAGCTATTAGGAAATATATGAATTATTCTTGTTAGGAGCTATTAGGAAATATATGAATTATTCTTGTTAGGAGCTATTTGGAAATATATGAATTATTCTTGTTGGGAGCTATTAGGAAATGTATGAATTATTCTTGTTGGGAGCTTTTAGGAAATGTATGAATTATTCTTGTTAGGAGCTATTAGAAAATATATGAATTATTCTTGTTAGGAGCAATTAGGAAATATATGAATTATTCTTGTTAGGAGCTATTAGGAAATATATGAATTATTCTTGTTAGGAGCTATTAGGAAATATATGAATTATTCTTGTTAGGAGCTATTAGGAAATATATGAATTATTCTTGTTACGAGCTATTAGGAAATATGTGAATTATTCTTGTTAGGAGCTATTAGGAAATATATGAATTATTCTTGTTAGGAGCTATTAGGAAATATATGAATTATTCTTGTTAGGAGCTATTAGGAAACATATGAATTATTCTTGTTAGAAGCTATTAGGAAACATATGAATTATTCTTGTTAGGAGCTATTAGGAAATATATGAATTATTCTTGTTAGGAGCTATTAGGAAATATATGAATTATTCTTGTTAGGAGCTATTAGGAAATATATGAATTATTCTTGTTAGGCGCTATTAGGAAATATATGAATTATTTTTGCTAGGCGCTATTAGGAAATATATGAATTATTCTTGTTAGGAGCTATTAGGAAACATATGAATTATTCTTGTTAGGAGCTATTAGGAAATATATGAATTATTCTTGTTAGGAGCTATTAGAAAATATATGAATTATTCTTGTTAGGAGCTATTAGGAAATATATGAATTATTCTTGTTAGAAGCTATTAGGAAATATATGAATTATTCTTGTTAGGAGCTATTAGGAAATATATGAATTATTCTTGTTAGGAGCTATTAGGAAACATATGAATTATTCTTGTTAGGAGCTATTAGGAAATATATGAATTATTCTTGTTAGGAGCTATTAGGAAATATATGAATTTTTCTTGTTAGGATCTATTAGGAAATATATGAATTATTCTTGTTAGGAGCTATTAGGAAATATATGAATTCTTCTTGTTAGGAGCTATTATGAAATATGTGAATTATTCTTGTTAGGAGCTATTAGGAAATATATCAATTATTCTTGTTAGGAGCTATTAGGAAATATATGAATTATTCTTGTTAGGAGCTATTAGGAAATATATGAATTATTCTTGTTAGGAGCTATTAGGAAATATATGAATTATTCTTGTTAGGAGCTATTAGGAAATATATGAATTATTCTTGTTAGGAGCTATTAGGAAACATATGAATTATTCTTGTTAGGAGCTATTAGGAAATATATGAATTATTCTTGTTAGGAGCTATTAGGAAATATATGAATTATTTTTGCTAGGAGCTATTAGGAAATATATGAATTATTCTTGTTAGGAGCAATTAGGAAATATATGAATTTTTCTTGTTAGGAGCTATTAGGAAATATATGAATTATTCTTGTTAGGATCTATTAGGAAATATGTGAATTATTCTTGTTAGGAGCTATTAGGAAATATATGAATTATTCTTGTAAGGAGCTATTAGGAAATATGTGAATTATTCTTGTTAGGAGCTATTAGGAAATATATGAATTATTCTTGCTAGGAGCTATTAGGAAATATATGAATTATTCTTGTTAGGAGCTATTAGGAAATATATGAATTATTCTTGTTAGGAGCTATTAGGAAATATATGAATTATTCTTGTTGGGAGCTTTTAGGAAATATATGAATTATTCTTGTTAGGAGCTATTAGAAAATATATGAATTATTCTTGTTAGGAGCAATTAGGAAATATATGAATTATTCTTGTTAGGAGCTATTTGGAAATATATGAATTATTCTTGTTAGGAGCTATTAGGAAATATATGAATTATTCTTGTTAGGAGCTATTAGGAAATATATGAATTATTCTTGTTACGAGCTATTAGGAAATATGTGAATTATTCTTGTTAGGAGCTATTAGGAAATATATGAATTATTCTTGTTAGGAGCTATTAGGAAATATATGAATTATTCTTGTTAGGAGCGATTAGGAAATATATGAATTATTCTTGTTAGGAGCTATTAGGAAACATATGAATTATTCTTGTTAGGAGCTATTAGGAAACATATGAATTATTCTTGTTAGGAGCTATTAGGAAATATATGAATTATTCTTGTTAGGAGCTATTAGGAAATATATGAATTATTCTTGTTAGGAGCTATTAGGAAATATATGAATTATTCTTGTTAGGCGCTATTAGGAAATATATGAATTATTTTTTGCTAGGCGCTATTAGGAAATATATGAATTATTCTTGTTAGGAGCTATTAGAAAATATATGAATTATTCTTGTTAGGAGCAATTAGGAAATATATGAATTATTCTTGTTAGGAGCTATTAGGAAATATATGAATTATTCTTGTTAGGAGCTATTAGGAAATATATGAATTATTTTTGCTAGGCGCTATTAGGAAATATATGAATTATTCTTGTTAGGAGCTATTAGGAAACATATGAATTATTCTTGTTAGGAGCTATTAGGAAATATATGAATTATTCTTGTTAGGAGCTATTAGAAAATATATGAATTATTCTTGTTAGGAGCAATTAGGAAATATATGAATTATTCTTGTTAGGAGCTATTAGGAAATATATGAATTATTCTTGTTAGGAGCTATTAGGAAATATCTGAATTATTCTTGTTAGGGGCTATTAGGAAATATGTGAATTATTCTTGTTAGGAGCTATTAGGAAATATGTGAATTATTCTTGTTAGGAGCTGTTAGGAAATATATGAATTATTCTTGTTAGGAGCTATTAGGAAATATATGAATTATTCTTGTTAGGAGCTATTAGGAAACATATGAATTATTCTTGTTAGGAGCTATTAGGAAATATATGAATTATTCTTGTTAGGAGCTATTAGGAAATATATGAATTATTTTTGCTAGGAGCTATTAGGAAATATATGAATTATTCTTGTTAGGAGCTATTAGGAAATGTATGAATTATTCTTGTTAGGAGCTATTAGGAAATATATGAATTATTTTTGCTAGGCGCTATTAGGAAATATATGAATTATTCTTGTTAGGAGCTATTAGGAAATATATGAATTATTCTTGTTAGGAGCTATTAGGAAATATCTGAATTATTCTTGTTAGGGGCTATTAGGAAATATGTGAATTATTCTTGTTAGGAGCTATTAGGAAATATGTGAATTATTCTTGTTAGGAGCTGTTAGGAAATATATGAATTATTCTTGTTAGGAGCTATTAGGAAATATATGAATTATTCTTGTTAGGAGCTATTAGGAAACATATGAATTATTCTTGTTAGGAGCTATTAGGAAATATATGAATTATTTTTTGCTAGGCGCTATTAGGAAATATATGAATTATTCTTGTTAGGAGCTATTAGAAAATATATGAATTATTCTTGTTAGGAGCAATTAGGAAATATATGAATTATTCTTGTTAGGAGCTATTAGGAAATATATGAATTATTCTTGTTAGGAGCTATTAGGAAATATATGAATTATTCTTGTTAGGAGCTATTAGGAAATATATGAATTATTCTTGTTAGGAGCTATTAGGAAATATATGAATTATTTTTGCTAGGAGCTATTAGGAAATATATGAATTATTCTTGTTAGGAGCTATTAGGAAATATATGAATTATTCTTGTTAGGAGCTATTAGGAAATATATGAATTATTTTTGCTAGGCGCTATTAGGAAATATATGAATTATTCTTGTTACGAGCTATTAGGAAATATATGAATTATTCTTGTTAGGAGCTATTAGGAAATATATGAATTATTCTTGTTAGGAGCTATTAGGAAATATATGAATTATTCTTGTTAGGAGCTATTAGGAAATATATGAATTATTCTTGTTAGGAGCTATTAGGAAATATATGAATATTCTTGTTAGGAGCTATTAGGAAATATATGAATTATTCTTGTTAGGAACTATTAGGAAATATATGAATTATTCTTGTTAGGAGCTATTAGGAAACGTATGAATTATTCTTGTTAGGAGCTATTAGGAAATATATGAATTATTTTTGCTAGGCGCTATTAGGAAATATATGAATTATTCTTGTTAGGAGTTATTAGGAAATATATGAATTATTCTTGTTAGGAGCTATTAGGAAATATATGAATTATTCTTGTTAGGATCTGCCAGGAGAAAGATGATTTATTTCTGTTAGGAGCTGTTTTGAGAGATATGCAGTTTTGAGAGATTGCATGTTTCTGTTAGCAGATATATGAATTATTTTTCAGTTAATAAATTTTAAAAGACAAAATAATTATTTCTCCTAGGAGATGTAAGGAGACAGAAAAATATTTCCTTTAGGAGCTTTTAGGAGATCGATGAGCAATTTATGTTAGGTGTGGCTAGGAGAGAGATGAATTATTCCTGTTAGGTTACCGATTAATTATTTTATTTTAGGAGCTTTTAGGAAATAGAATAAATATATCTGTTAGAAACATGTAGAAAAAGAAAAAAACTATTTCTCGCAGGTGTTAGTACACAGAGGAATTTTTTCTCGTATGAAACAAATGAATTATTTTCTGTTAGGAGATTTCGGGAGACCAAAAAAAAAATAGATATTAGGAGACTTTTTTTCCAGGAGCTGTTTGGAGACCGATGAATTATTTTTGTTACGAGTTGTAAGTAGTAAGATGAATTATTTCTTTTAAGAGATTGGAAATATTTTAATAATTTTTAGGAGCTTCTAAGAGACAGATGAATTGTTTTTGTTAGGAACTCTTAGGAGAGATATGGATTATTTGTGTTACGAGGGATATCCATTATTTCTCTTAGGATCTATTAGTATACCGGTTAGTTATTTCTGTTAGGAGCTTTTTGGAGAAATATGAATTATTTCTGCTCTTATGAGACAGATTTTTGTTGTATATTATTAAGAGATTTTTGGAGAAATATCAATTATTTCTGCTTTTATCAGACAGTTTTTTGTTATATCTTATTAAGAGCTCTTAGGAGATATAATTATTTTTGTTAGGAGCCATGTGAATTTTTCTGTTAGGATCTGTTGGAGACTAATTATTTTTTGTTAGGAGCTTTCATGGAACTGATTGATTATGTCTGTTAAAAGATTTTAGAAGGCAGAAGAATTGCTTCTAGCAGGAGTTATTAAGAGATAGAGGAATTATTTTTATTTGGAGTTATTAGTAAACAGATGAATAATTTCTGTTAGGAGCATTTAGAAAACCGAAGAATTATTTCTGTTAGAAACTGGTAGGCGACAGGTGAATTAATTCTGATAGGAGTTGTTAGAATAGAGATAAATTGTTTCTGTTATGAGAGAGATGAATTATTTTTTGTTAGAAACTTTTAAGAGACAGAAGAATTGTTTCTGAAAAGATGTTACGAAATGTCTTAATTATTTCTTTAGGAGACAGATGAATTTTTTTTGTTAGAAACTTTTAGGAGACAGAAGAATCGTTTCTGTTAGGTGATTTTAGGAGACATGTATCATTTTTGTTAGGAGACAGATGATTTTTTTTTTCTCTTAGAAACTTTTAGGAGACAGAAGAATGATTTCTATTAAGTGATTTTAGGAGACATATGAATAATTTTTGTTAGGAGACAGATGATTTTTTTCTATTAGAAACTTTTAGGAGACAGAAGAATGATTTCTATGAGGTTATTTTAGGAGACATATGAATCATTTTTGTTAGGAGACAGATGAATTATTTTTTGTTAGAAACTTTTAGGAGACAGAAGAATGATTTCTGTTAGGTGATTTTAGGAGACACATGAATCATTTTTGTTAAGAGACATGAATTATTTTTGTTAAGAGACAGATGAATTATTTTTGTTAGGAGACAGATGAATTATTTTTGTTAGAAACTTTTAGGAGACAGAAGAATGATTTCTGTTAGGTGAGTTTAGGAGACGTATGAATTATTTTTGTTAGGAGACAGATGAATTATTTTCTGTTAGAAACTTTTAGGAGACAAAGGAATTATTTCTGTTAGGAAATATTACGGAACATATGAATTATTTGTGTTAGGAGATGTTAGATGGCAAATAAATTATTTCTGTTAGGAGACAGAAGAAATTTTTTCTGTTAGAAACTTTAGAGGCAGAATAATTATTTCTATTAGGTGGTATTAGGACATGAATGAATTATTTGTGGTAGGCGATAGATGAATTACTTTCTGTTAGAAAATTGTAGGATACAGAAGATTTATTTCTGTTAGGTGATATTCTCAGACAAATGAATTATTTCTGTTAGATGATGTTACAGAAAAATAAATCATTTCTTTTAGGAGACTTATGAATTATTTTTATTAGAAACTTTTAGGGGACAGAAGAATGATTTGTGTTAGGTGATTTTAGGAGACAAATGAAATATTTCTGTTACGAGCTGGTAGGAGACAGAGATTCTCCTGCACACGGGTTCATGGCTTAACGTCACATCCGATGGACAGCAGCACTTCAGAGTCTATCGATGTCATCTTCCTAGATTAGAGATTAGAGAGTGGAGAAATCTTAAAACAGACTCAATTGCATCTCGAACATGGAAATATTTTATTCCGTGGTGAGTGTGCGTTTCACTGTGGTCACTAGGAGAGAGATTTATTCAATTTTCCTCTGGGCTTCTTTCCTTCCTTTTTAATCATGTTTCGATTTCATTTTTCGCTCTTAAAGAAAACATTATTTTGCTCATGAAAGGAACCTGGGTTCGAGCCCCGGGTAAGGCTTGGATGTTTGTGTTGTTTTTCTGCTGAGGTCCTGCCATCTTCACAAACCTTCTACTATGGCACATAAACTGAGAGGCTCCTGACATACCTCTGTGGCAAGCAGCTGCTTGAGGGGATATTTTTTATTTTATTTAGAATTCTGTCATGTCCCTCAAAATTATTTATTTTTATTTATTATTGCATTTTATTATTATTGCAATTATTTTTATTATATATTGTATTTTTGTTATTATAAATATTTCTATGTATTAACTGTGTTCTTGGAAGTGCTATTGTGGGGATGTGACTCATAGATGTTGTTTTCGGGTTTGAGCTGGCTGCCTGCATGAGAAGACGGGTCCCATAAGTCCTTTTATGGCCTTTACGACTAGCCCGGGGTACGAGTGTAATCGCGGGAAGAGATCTGCGAATAAGGAAAGAACAGTTTTGGGCGTAGCTCTCTAGCGGGAAGGTCGTTTGGACACGCATCAAGGGACGCCGCTCTTACTCAAAGGAAACCCTTAAGGAGAGGGTTCGGTTCTAAGTGAGAATCAAGATTCTTGGTGAATCTAATACAGTTCTGTGGATTCTGTGTGAACCACATTGCAGGCAAAGGCTAATTATACTTTCGCCGAGTTTTAGGTCAGTAAAGCGAGAATCCACAAACTGTGCGGTTCTCCACCTCATTGCGTAATTGTTTGCAGCAGCCAAGCAGCAAAGGCCAAGGGAGTTGAGCGCATTCCCAGCATGTAATTGTATATAGTGTGATTAAACTGTGTCGCCCTTATACAACTCTCATTTGTGAATTTTTGGACATATTTTCATACATTACTTGGCGCAGCAAATCTGAGGCATACGTCGGTACGGATGTAACACCCACGAACCTGTCATTTCACCGAAGTAAGGGTTGGGTTGGGTTGTTTTACCTCTGAGCGGCACTTTTTTGCACACCATGGGCTAAATGGCCAGGTTACATGGACCCCGAAGGCTCAGAGAAGTTTGGGGGAGGGACCCACTGGAACAGCTGTTGGGAGACAGATGGTAGCCTCCCGTCAAGGCTCATCCAGCGTGTTCTTTAACGTGCACAGAGTATGGCTCTCCCGACATGGGGCCACGGCTTAACGTCCCATCCGACGGACAGCGGCCTTTTCAAGCCCATCGGTGTCCCCTACTGACCGAAGGCAAGGTGGGGAGTTTTCTAGAGATAAATCTCAACGCTGACCCAGCTCGGACTCGAACCTGGGAACTACAGATTACGAGCCTGGCGCTCCGAAGAAAGGTGACGTAAAGGTGAATTAAGGCATAAAGCCCATCACATCCGGAACGAGTCCTGGAGGCGGGGGGGGGGGGGGGGCTCAGTCGGTAGCGCGCCAGGCTCGTAATCTGAAGTTTCCAAGTTCCAGTCCCAGCTTAGTCAGCGTTGAGATTTATCTCCGCAAAATTCCCCTCCCTGCCCAAGGTAGTAGGGGACACCAATGAGTTTGGGAAGGCCGCCGTTCGTCGTATGGGACGTTAAGCCATGCGACCGTGTGCGGGAGAGCCATACTCTGTGCACGTTAAAGAACACGCTGGATAGCCTTGACGGGAGGCTACCATCTGTCTCCCAACAGCTGTTCCAGTGGGTCTCCTCCCCCAACCTTCTCTGAGCCTTCGGGGTCCATGTGACTTGACCATTTAGTCCATGGTATGCAAAAAAGTGCCGCTCAGAGGTAAAACAACCGAACACAATCCAACCCGGAGCGAGTTCATCACAACTTCCACTGCCTAAAACTGCGTAAAGCTTATTATTCCTGCATGTATGCGTGAAATATTAAATTCTTTTCAACCATAAAACTATTTTTTAAGTCTGACAACAGATCTGGATGAGAACAGTCTTACTGTCACAGGGACCAAACACAATTCTTGTGTGCCTCAACAAATCTTCTACTTGTTTTATGAAAATGAAAATTTATTTATATCGTAATAGGTAAATAAAAAGCTGTCATTATAAAACCTTGTCGCACAGACACTAATCCTAGGATAATGATTATAGAAGTCAAAACTGAATTTGTTTCTCTTTTTAATGATCTAAAATGTCCTTTCTCGTGAATGGTAATTTAAGCAATTCTACCGCTTTATATTTTACAACCGGTTCATGCCAATTATTATTCAACCCTACTTTTTTACTATAACTATTATTAAACTTACTTTACAAACAACTATTTGTTTCAATATGTTTCAATTGAAAATTTATTATTCAATTTCTTTATCTTAAGTTTATCAGCGGTAGCGAATTATATTGTCTTAATCTAAAGCAAGAGTAGCATTCGTCAAGCCGTTTATTATTCAACCCGTTCATGCCAATTATTATTCAACCCTACTTTTTTACTATAACTATTATTAAACTTACTTTACAAACAACTATTTGTTTCGATATGTTTCAATTGAAAATTTATTATTCAATTTCTTTATCTTAAGTTTATCAGCGGTAGCGAATTATATTGTCTTAATCTAAAGCAAGAGTAGCATTCGTCAAGCCGTATATCCAAGCATGGTAGCGAATCAAACAACTTTGTTGTTTCGATATTTTTCTTTCTTTGCAAAATTTATCACTGAGTATTTATAAGTGATTTTATTTTTTGCCATAACGTCTTACATCTGTTAGTAATTCACGGTCAGTGCATCGCATCAAACAACTTTAACTGGTTGTTTTCCTTCTTCCTAGCTCCCAACACAAACCCTCGTATTGCTATCAGACAGTCAAGTTTGTCTTGGCGCTGTTTACCGGGCTAAAAGTGACGTCACATGACCTCACCTGAGCCAGTCAACACAGTATGGGCCAATCAGTGAAGCCTGTCAGCTCGCGCGGCACCTGCTGAGAAGAGGTAAAGCTTTTTGCTTGCTACTTGAATGATCAGATCCAGCAATTAACTGCACCAAACACGCAATGGTCTCTACCGACGAAAATGACTGAGTTCCCTCTACCCCGCCCACCCAACTCGCTTTGACGCATGTGCAGATCGCTATTTCCTAAAGGGAAAAGTAGTGAGGGGAGAATAGTGGGAGGGTGGAACTCTGATCACTCACTGTTCTTACAGGTTTCTGGGGCGGTTTAAAAGGCGAGAAACCGGTGAAATTCCCTTCAGTTCGCTGGAAACTTGCATCTATAGTGCCCACTTGAGGAATTCAGATTTAGAGAATCTGGTCGTCTTCCGTTCGTATGCGGTGACAGTCACTTTATGTGGAGAAGGACTTCATGACTGAATTTATCAACATTCTTGATGTCATAGTGGGTGGTTAAAGGAAATAGAGTCGTTGGAAGTTTTTTGGTGGCTCGGTATAGCTCCTCGATATTATAGGAAAGAAATTAGGAGGACGTCAAATATTTTATAACGGGTGCATTCCAGATTTAGTGAAGATACTTTTCTCACAATCGGCAGAATAGTTATCAGGTAAGATTAATTCTTTTCATTTTAACGTACTGGTTTAAAAAATTTAAGCATTTTTAAATCATCTCTGATATTTTAAATTTTAAATAGCTGAAGGTTGGGTTTTAATTTTTTTTAAATATTTCTGATTCTTTTTCATTCTATTTTTAAGCGAGTAATGTGTACATTAGTAACACGAAGGATTGTTTGCGAATAAATATATGAAAATGTTAATATTTTAAGTAGGTAGAATCTAGCACTCAATTTTAAAGATGTTTACGTGTACTAAGTAAGCTCTGTTTAATACACTGTGAAATAGCAATTAAAAGTAAATATCTCCTCAAACAGCTCCTTGGTACAGAAGTCTGACAGGAGCCTGTCAATTTTTATGACCTAGTATTAGGTCTGTGAGAATGGCGGGACGTTTGAAACTATTTAGCAGGAAAACAACAATCTCATATCAACAATAACAATGTGGTTAATCTTTTTCTTGTGATTTTATAGTATTCAAACACAGTTAAAAGTTCTAGTATCTAGAAAATTATTATCTCAGCATTAATTTTCCCTCTTTGGTTTTGACTTGATTGTTTAAAATAACCTGTTAGTGATAAAGGTGGAACGCCCTGGTACTTTAACTATACTTATAAATAATAATTAGGAAGCGGGCTAGGAACATGCTACAATGTAAGCGTGATCGCTTTCTACGAGACACACGAGGCATCGCCCTTAGTGTTGGGTTGGGTTGTTTTACCTCTGAGCGGCACTTTTTTGCACACCATGGGCTAAATGGCCAGGTCACATGGACCCCGAAGGCTCAGAGAAGGTTGGGGGAGGGGACCCACTGGAACAGCTGTTGGGAGACAGATGGTAGCCTCCCGTCAAGGCCATCCAGCGTGTTCTTTAACGTGCACAGGGTATGGCTCTCCCGCACACGGGGACACGGCTTAACGTCCCATCCGACGGACGGCGGCCTTTCCAAGCCCATCGGTGTCCCCTACTGACCGTGGGCAGGGCGGGGAATTTTGCGGAGATAAATATCAACGCTTTCCCAGCTGGGACTCGAACCTGGGAACTACAGATTACGAGCCTGGTGCGCTACCGACTGAGCCACCCCCGCCCCGCGCACTTGGTGTAAATTACGTCATGCATGCTTCGAAACGATGGATTTCAAAGCAGAAGAATATAGAAGAAAGTTGAAATTAGAGTGTAAAGGAATGGTTTTCCTTCGGTGTGTGCGTGGAAGCGATAAAAGAACTGTCGATTTTTTTGGGAAAGAAGTTTTATTTGGTAGCAAAAATAACTGCCCATTATATATCAGTGTAGAGAGCTATTTTTCTTTCATTTCTGATGTACAACCAGTGGTAAGGTATCTAGTACACTTCCTACCTTTGATTTGTGAATCGGTTTTCAAATGTTATTGGTTTATCAGTTAGTTTAGTAATTATGATCATCAGGATCATTTAGTACAGATAAATAGCACATTGGTGTTTAGAATGTCTGTACTGGTACTTTAACTTGGTTATGATTTTGGTAAACTTAATTTTAAATCAATTAAATCAGTTTGTTTACTGTCTGTTTCTTCATTACGAATTCACGTATATCAAATCACAAATCACCAAATATTCAAATACAACTAAAATTCTGTAAAAATATCAATAATAATATATCTATATATCAATACTAGTAATATCAGATAAATGAGATGATTTCATGTAGCATTTACAAAAGAAATATATTTTTCCATTATGTAATAGAATTTCTATTCCCCACATTTCAAATGCTTATTGATGGACAAACAAAAATTAAATTTAGAATTCAAAACTGTCACTTTTATATCTAAATAAAGTTCATTTTACATTTAAAAAAATAGTTCAATCTATATTTAAGCATTTCAACTTTATTTAAAAAACGTTCAGTTTATATTTTGAAAGACAGAGGAAATTCAATGTATAAACATCAAAGCTGAAATGTTCAATTTATATTTAAACATTTCAGCTTTGATTTTAAAATGTTCAATTTTTATATTTTAAAAGGCGGAGGAAAGTTCAATGTATAAACATTCTGTTTTTATTTAATTTCACTGTTTTTATTTAGTTCACATTTACCACTTGAATGTACATAAAAAAACAACTATTATAATTCTCACTTTTGTGATTTTATTCCAACCAAGGATAAAATAATAAACAATATTGTTTTAGGAACAGTACAATTTATTTGTCTAACTGCCAAAAATGATGAACGCTCATAGGAATTCAAATTATAAATCATGAATTTACACCACATGTTGCAGCTAAATTGTGTGATTTATTAAATGCTATCTTTTTTTTGAACGATGCTTAAATATTTTTCCCAAAATAATCAGTTGATTGATTAAATATAATAATAGCTCCTAAATTTTTTAACAGATTAATAATCATAAGAAAATTACAAACTGCGAACAAATAGACCTTGCCACAGTAGATAAATACAAATACTGAAATTTCGAAGTCCTCTGGATCAAACTCACAGGACCTCAAAATTTGGAATCTGAATCAAACTCAAAGGACATCAAATTTAGATACCACAAACAATAATCGATCAATCTAAACAACCGGTCAAAAGTTTTTGCTGTATAAATTGAAAAAAAAATCATAAACCCAAATGCGGGAAGTCGATTGTAATAAATAAGGTTACCCATTATTTATCTGTCTACAGACAGTGTGTGAAGGAAAACTACATCTTGTGTCACGAGGGGGGATTTCCAACTTTCGCTTAATAGCTATCTCGTGGAATCCCCTTTCCCTACCAAGGCAGAGCTACTTTTTCATTACTGTGCAATTTTTCTATCATGTATGTGATTACTAGACACTGACAGTGGTCTAACAGACCAAGTATCGTTAAAATATATAGTTGTTTTTATTATATTATTTCTTAAAATGAACTTGGAATTAATTATTTTTAAAATTTATTAATTAATTTTAAAATATTTATAAATGTTCTAATAAATTCACCATAAAAAATTATATTATTTTTCTACTCAAAAATAAATTGTTGGGGAATCTTTATACAAATTAAATCACGTAGAGCTATTAAAGTATTTACCTCTTATCTTTTTTTGTTGAATGGCTGACCAAGCCAAAGACCGGACAATGCACTAAATAGAAGAAGTAATATTTTAATATATATATTTAATATAGTTGTTCTAATCAAAATTATTTTCTTAAAATTTTTCTGGTAGATATTTATTTTAAAATATTAAATAATTAGTTCTAAATTAGTTAATAATATTTTAAATTCATAGTAAGTCAATTTTCGAATATTAAGCTGTTCTAAATTAAATAGCTTGTAGTGAAATTTATACATCTGAATCACTCAAAATTGGCGCATTTCTCCTTTCCCTCATTTCCTCCCTCCTTTGTTAGACGGCTGTTCATGTCCTCTTATCCAGATGGCTTTTAAAAAATGGCCTTTAGTAAAAGACCGGGCCCGGATAGCTGTCGGAGAAAAGGACAGAAAAAACGAAAGAAATTGAATATACCTGAAGTTTCAAATGATTCCGCTCAAATTTGATTATAAATAATAATTATAACTATTTTAAAATTAACCGTTACTTTTTGTAAAGAAAGAGTTACCAGTTGAGTTTTAAAAGCTTATTATTTAAATTAAAACCTTAAATTTTTTGTTACTAAAATCAATGCAGTGAGATGTCAACTAGGACCTCTCCTTCGGAGAAATGCGATCTTGATGATTGACCATAAATTATTATTGTATTATAAATGTATTATAAATGTATTATATTATAATAATATATATAATAATATATATAATAATATTATATATATTATGTATTATGTTATAAATTATTGTTGTAAGTTATTATCATCCGATAATAACTTATGCTTCCCCTATATATGCAAAACAAAATTTTGAGATATGCGGTCGATGCCATTTGGTTTGTTACTAAGAGACAACTTCACAAAGACTTGGCATCGACTACATATAAACTCATATTAAATGCACCTCAAAAAAAAAAGGTTTTTTGAGGCTGTTAAAAATAATCCTAATGATTAATCCATTTCTTCTTTGCTTAATTATGATCATAATATTCTTAATAAGTACAAGAGGCCTAAAATGATGGCTTTCTCTGAGGAAAGCTACTCGTTTTAGGTCTCTTGTGCATGATATATGCTATTTTTAGCTTATGTTAGCCTCTAGGGCCCACCCATGGGTGGTTTATTTGTTATATGTTTTTACTTATGCCAACTGGGCATATTCTCAGATGGAGATGGTAATGGGTAATGTTTTACCTGGAACATCGCATATCCATACACGATCTACGATTTGTTAGTGAATATGAATGGGTTTGTTCATTGGTGCAAGAAAAATCAACCATAACTAAATCCGTATACAAAAAGATTGGAATAAACAACATTACAAATGATAAAGAATGGGTTGGGTTGTTTTACCTCTGAGCGGCACTTTTTTGCACACCATGGGCTAAATGGCCAGGTCACATGGACCCCGAAGGCTCAGAGAAGGTTGGGGGAGGGGACCCACTGGAACAGCTGTTGGGAGACAGATGGTAGCCTTCCGTCAAGGCCATCCAGCGTGTTCTTTAACGAGCACAGGGTATGGCTCTCCCACACACGGGGCCACGGCTTAACGTCCCATCCGACGGACGGCGGCCTTTCCAAGCCCATCGGTGTCCCCTGCTGACCGTGGGCAAGACGGGGAATTTTGCGGAGATAAATCTCAACGCTGACCCAGCTGGGACTCGAACCTGGGAACTACAGATTACGAGCCTGGCGCGCTACCGACCGAGCCAACCCCGCCCCTGATAAAGAATGAAGAAAGCAACTTATTATAACTTTAGAGGCGATTTAGTTTCTGCTTTCTGGCGGAAAAAGAATAGCAAACTGTATCTGTCAGTTGCTTTGACAAATGAGTAGTGTACATAATACTACTCGCACCAAGCTACTGCATTAAGGAAAACACTTCGTAGTTTGTCGTTTCTTTCTTTCAAATGTTTCCTCACAGCGGTCAGGTGGCAAGAAGTCAAGGACTGTCGACAAATACGGAGATTTCACGCTCCACAAGTCAACAATGCTTCTCAAGGAAAATGGAATGCCACACTCGCCTGCACGTGAGGATGTTCCGTCGCAATCTCCCGTCGCCAAGCTAGACGTTGCATGACTTAATAGCGCTTCTTTTCTCTTTCATCGTGAGCAGATTCTTTTGAAATGTTAAACAGCGAAGGAAGAACACTAATCAGGAAATATTTTCCGCTTCAACGTAATAGCAGAAAAATTCCTTTGCAGTTTTGATTTTCGATTAACTACCTGTAGAAAAATACAGCTGCAAAATATTTCTTCCATAAAGAGAGAAAAAGCATTAATGCAATAAATTATAAAACAGAAGTTATATTTCTAGTTCATATAAATTTGCCAATTCATAATATCCATTTCTAGTCTCTAAGATCTGCTTCTAGACTTTAATATCTACTTCTAGTCCATATGATTGGTTTCTAGTCCATAATGCCATTTTTAAATCCATAAGATAGAATGGCCTAAGGCCCCCGTGAAACATGATTTTACCGGCCCATAATCAACTATAGAGAGGTAAAAATATTATTGTGTGTTGAAAATGGATTTTCAATTTAAATCAGTCAATGCTTTCCCCCCCCCCATAGAAACCATATTAATGATTTTTCAGACTTAATTCAGAAACATCCATTCTTTTTCGAATCATTCATTCTTTCCTTTTATTTTCATATTCTTCACAATTAAGAAGCACATGTGATAATGTTTGTTTCGCATTGCAATGAAGGCATTTTGTAGAATTATTTTTTTCCATTTTAAATAAAGAATCGTTTAATAAAGTTAACCCGTTCTGAGTCGGGCGATGCAAATTAAGTTACTTCTGGTCATATCGGTTTCGAAAGGGAGAAATTCCATTTTCAATCATTCTTCGATGATTGGATTTCCCAGATCAGAACGATGTTGAAATACTTCATCTAATTTTTTCCTGATTAGCTTATTGAGGTGTGTATTCCCCAAGACTAAAGGGATTTTTCATGCGAGAGGGCTGACTTTGCCAAAAGGTTAGTGGATTCATTAACATGGATACTCACGTGTGCAGGGATCCATTGTACTATAAATTCTGTATCATTTTCCATGCATCCTCACGTGTGCAAGGATCCATTGTACTATAAATTCTGTATCATTTTCCATGCATCCTCACGTGTGCAAGGATCCATTGTACTATAAATTCTGTATCATTTTCCGTGCATCCTCACGTGTGCAGGGATACATTGTACTATAAATTCTTTATCATTTTCCATGCATCCTCACGTGTGCAAGGATCCATTGTACTATAAATTCTGTATCATTTTCCATGCATCCTCACGTGTGCAAGGATCCATTGTACTATAAATTCTGTATCATTTTTCATGCATCCTCACGTGTGCAGGGATACATTGTACTATAAATTCTGTATCATTTCCCATGATGGTTGCTGAAGATTTTAAAATGCTGTGAAAGATCGAATTACTGCTGGATCGACAGGGGTCACCTTGAAAAAACATAAGGAGTAATTGCCATCTTTCAATAAAACTATTATTTTAATTTCGAACACTGAATTTTATTTGAGGATTGGATATTTTAAATTACCATATTATCTGTAGCATTTTGTAATCTTATACTTTTTAGCGGAGACAGAGATAGAGGGAATTCCACGCTTTACAGAGTGTAATAGTTAAAAATAAATATTTTTACACAAATTATTAATTCTTTGTTAGCCATCAATTCTCTGGAATTTACTATATAGTGCGCATGAGTCAGATTATTAAAGAGACTCTAAAGAGGTTTTTTTGGTAGTGACAGTTTAATTCTTCCGTTATATCGCGCATAGTGCTGTAGTAAGCATTTTAGACTCTAGCGTTTCTTCATGTCAAATTTTTATTTTATTTTAACACATTAAACTTAATCATAATTATCACCTAAACATTTATGGTATTTTTATGTCCTGTAATCTTTGTTCCTGTAAAATTTCCTGTAAATTATGCAATCTCTTAAGAGAAATTATTTCAGTTTTTGATTACTCAGAATAACTGAGGTTTTCCCAACCAGGATAACAATTACAGTAATTTCTCTTAGCATTTGAAATGCACCGAATAAGAAAGGAAATTATTTGTAAACAAAACCATTGTCCATTTATCAAACAAACAAAAAGTACCTACCGTTTATCTTTATTTCGTAATTTTTATTTTAAAAAATTTTTTCCAAGTTTTTTTTACTTCAAGTACAGAGAACACGAAGTATCCTTGGATTGTTTTGTTTTTCCTCTGATCGGCATTTTATTCATACAATGGAATAAATGGCCAAGTCACAAAAAAATTCCAATGGCAGAGAGGAAAGGGAAACAGTAGAGAGCACTAGCTCTTTAATGTGAACAGATTTTGGCTTTCCTGCACATGGGAACGCAGCTTCAATCCGACGGACCATGAATTTAGCTACCCTAGTTTTTAAAATTAATGGATAATGTACCACGAAAAGTAAAATTTTCGACGCAGAAGTAGAGAATGAGAGCACATTTTACGGGCGCGACCACCAACATGTAATTTAGGATTAATGTAAAGGTTGGGTTGGGTTGTTTTACCTCTGAGCGGCACTTTTTTGCACACCATGGGCTAAATGGCCAGGTCACATGGACCCCGAAGGCTCAGAGAAGGTTGGGGGAGGGGACCCACTGGAACAGCTGTTGAGAGACAGATGGTAGCCTCCCGTCAAGGCCATCCAGCGTGTTCTTTAACATGCACAGGGTATGGCTCTCCCACATACGGGGCCACGGCTTAACGTCCCATCCGACGGACGGCGGCCTTTCCAAGCCCATCGGTTTCCCCTACTGACCGTGGGCATGGCGGGGAATTTTTGGGAGATAAATCTCAACGCTGACTCAGCTGGGACTCGAACCTGGGAACTACAGATTACGAGCCTGGCGCGCTACCGACTGAGCCACCCCCGCCCTTGATGTAAAGGAACGTGACTGAGATCACCGCTCATTTTCATTTTCAGTCAGAGTTAACTTATGTAGAAATTTGATTTCTCCCTGTTAGTTAATTCTCCATTACGATAATAACGTATCGCATTCTAGAGAACAATACGTATATTGTTCTGTAGAATACGTATATTGTTCTGTCTTATACGCGTACAGAACAATACGCGTATAAGAGAGTCTATAATGCATCTGTAAGTGTCTGACTTTTATATATGTGTGTATTAGTCTCAGTTTTTTAAATTTTCTGCCTACACCGTTTCGTGGAAAGGTATAAGTGGATATGATGGCACCAACTTATTTCATTCAGATGCAGAAGCATTTGTTTTCTACACTGTTAGTTTATCTAAATTGATTTATTTGTCTCAGTAAAAAATGACATATATTTGAAACATATAAATGGTGTCAGGAAATTCTTTTTTAAGTGTTAAGTGCTTTTGCCGCATTTTAATTTCAGATTATATCAACTTCCAGTGAATAACTGTAATTCTCACGTGTCATTTCAACTTTGTATAAGTAAAAATAGACTCTATTTATATACTGGTGATTTCCTGACTTCCACTATTGCTAAAGCGCTTTCTTAACCAAGGGACTTCAAAAGCAAATTAGGTCTCCCTTGTTGGTTTCCTTACGTAATTGACCTACATGGTGTTTCGGGTATTTCTAAACATTTGATTCTTTTGTAATCGAAAGAAATAAACGTTATCAGTTATGGAGCATTTTTTTTGTTGTTGTTTATTATATTTTTGGAATTAAGAGGTTTCGCAATTTTTGACATTTCAGTTTTTAGTAAGTTGATTAGCGCCTCATGTCTAAATAATGCAGAACGCGGACAGCTATCGAACAAAAGAAGGAAAATTAAATGTACATAAAGTTTTTAGGTAATTTAAAATTTCTAAAATTTAATTTTAAGATCGTTATAAAATCTAATTAGTTTAAAATAATATAATTTATTATTAAATTTTTATAGGAGCATGCAACAATATATCAATGTATTATAACATTAAAGTAATATTAAATATTTTAAAATTAATTACCAAATTTTAAAATTATAAAGTCACCAATTCGTATTTAATACATTAAATATAATTAAATGTTAGAAATTTAAATTTTAAACTCTAAAATATATCTGGTCTAATTTCACATAATGAGCTTAAAACTAAGGTAAAAAAAAGGAACGCATATCGCCTCTGGCGAATATTTATTAACTCTTTCACCTATTAAAAGTTTTAAATCCAGCTAAAGTATGATGGGGAAAATGCAAACAGTAATATTTTATTACAAATTATATAACATAAAAAGCATGTATTTTATTTCTAAAATTTTTCTCTCATCCCTCTGAGAAAAGGGGCAGATTATTGCTGTCAATGGAATATCTCTTGACACTCTACCAACGAAATTTGAATTTTCAAACATAAACAGAACATCTGCAATATTCATTAAACGTTTCTTCCATACCATAGTGGTGGGCGGGGGTGGCTCAGTCGGTAGCTCGCCAGGCTCGTAATCTGTAGTTCCCAAGTTCGAGTCCCAGCTGGGTCAGCGTTGAGATTTATCTCCGCAAAATTTCCCCGCCCTGCCCACGGTCAGTAGGGGACACCGATGGGCTTGGAAAGGCCGCCGTCCGTCGGATGGGACGTTAAGCCGTGGCCCCCTGTGCGTGAGAGCCATACCCTGTGCACGTTAAAGAACACGCTGGATGGCTTTGACGGGAGGCGACCATCTGTCTCCCAACAGCTGTTCCAGTGGGTCCCCTCCCCCAACCTTCTCTGAGCCTTCGGGGTCCTTGTGGCCTGGCCATTTAGCCCATCGTGTGCAAAAAAAAGTGCCGCTCAGAGGTAAAACAATCCAATCCATACCTAGTGCCCTCTAACAATATAAATTAAAACTACCTAAGGTTTTCAGAAATGCAAATTATAATTTACCTTTACCCCCACCACCGTGGGTGTAAAGGGTCAATTTATCGCTGCCAGTGGTAACTCCATGACCACCAAAATCACATTTCACGACCAAATTTTCAAATTTCTAGCATAAACACTTCGTTTGCAATATTCGTTTCAATCTTTGGAATTTTCATATTAGGAGACAGATGAAGCTTCTCGTATCCTGTGCATTCTTTAATATGCACAAGGTATGTCTCTCCCGCACACCGGGCTACGGCTTAACGTTGCATCCAACGGACGACGTCCTTTACAAGCCCATCACTGATCCCTTACTGATCGAGGGCAGAGCGGGGGAGTTTTGCGGAATAAATCTCAACGCTGGCACAGGCGGAGCTCGAACCAGGGAACTGTAGATTGCAAGCCTTGCGCGCTACCCCCATAAATTAGAATAAACAATTAATTTCTGATAGATTTCTAGGCAAATTATTAAATGAATTTGGAACTTCGAAGTTTAGTAAACTTATAATATGAACCTAATTTTGAACGAGCACTAAGTGCGTGATTTGAATTTTTAGTCGCAATTATAGTCGGGTTTTATGGGTTGGGTTGTTTCACCTCTGAGCGGCACTTTTTTGCACACCATGGGCTAAATGGCCAGGTCACAAGGACCCCGAAGGGTTGGGTTGGGTTGTTTTACCTCTGAGCGGCACTTTTTTGCACACAATGGGCTAAATGGCCAGGTCACATAGACCCCGAAGGCTCAGAGAAGGTTGGGGGAGGAGACCCACTGGAACTGCTGTTGGGAGACATATGGTAGCCTCTCGTCAAGGCCATCCAGCGTGTTCTTTAACGTGCACAGGGTATGGCTCTCCCACATACGGGGCCACAGCTTAACGTCCCATCCGACGGACGGCGGCCTTTCCAAGCCCATCGGTGTCCCCTACTGACCGTGGGCAGGGCGGGGAATTTTGCGGAGATAAATCTCAATGCTGACCCAGCTGATACTCGAACCTGGGAACTACAGATTACGAGCCTGGCGCGCTACCGACTGAGCCACCCCCGCCCCTCGGGTTTTATGACACGGGACCAGGCTTGAAACGATTTCGGGATTCGAAATGATTTGGTTTCGTTAATAAATTTCGATTTTTCATGTGAAAAAAAATTAATATACAAGGTAAAACAATTTCTGTTATCATTTCAACTTTCTGAGCGATGTTTAGTAATTAGAATTAATAAGGGTCATTCAGCTTCTGGTGTTTTTTTAAGATAATTTATATCCTTTTAGTAGCGAATCACCTAATAATGATATTATTCAACAATATTTCAGTTCCTACGATTTATTTCTAGTTTTTGCTTTTAATTTCCAAATAACACAGTTGATTTAGAGTAATTATAACTGTTTTAAAGTTTGCAATAGCCTATAATAGAAATAATTGAAGAAACAAAAGTTTTAATTGGATATATTTCTGCATATATATGTATTTGGGAAAATAAATAAACACCCCCTCAAGCAGCTGCTTGCCACAGAAGTCTGACAGGAGACTGTCAGTTTATACGCCATAGAGGAAGGTCTATGAGGATGGCGAAACCTCAGCAGAAAAACAACAGAAACATTCATGCCTTAACCCGAGGCTCGAACCCAGTTCCCTTTGAACAGTAGGTAAGCAACTAACCACTCGGCCACTTTTTTATGAGTTAGAATTCTTCTTTTTATTCTTCAGTAATTGTGAAGAAAGTTCGGATCCGAACGGTTTCAAACTTGAAATTTTGTCCGAACGTGTTCGTACTTCAAATTTTTGACCGAATAGGTTCAGGCTTCGAAAATTTGTCTGAAAGGGTTCATGCTTGAAAATTTTGTCCGAACAGGTTCAGGCTTCGAAAATTTGTCTGAAAGGGTTCATGCTTGAAAATTTTATCCGAACAGGTTCAGGCTTCGAAAATTTGTCTGAACGGGTTCATGCTTGAAATTTTGTCCGAGCATGTTCAGGCTTCGAAAATTTGTCTGAACGGGTTCATGCTTGAAATTTTTGTCCAAACAGGTTCAGGCTTTGAAATTTGTCAGATCTGGTTGAGGCTTTGAAATTTTGCCAGACGTCGTCTTTAATTAGACACATGTTATTATCGATTATTCCTTATATCATAATATATACTGCCCTACCAATATATCATAGAATTTCCATGTTATATCAATGGAAGTCTAACTTCAAAGCTCTCTGACTTCTAAATTATTCATTTAATGAAAAAAATGTGAATGAATATTATAGAAGCTGGAATATTTCACAAGAGTAATGCATCATAAGAATATACCTCAGAAATTAATTAAAATTTAAATAATAAGAGAAAAACGTTTCGGACAAAAATTGTTTCATTACCGGAATATTTATGCAGCATTAATCTACATATATTGCTAAAACAAATAAAGGGCAACTTCCATTTTATTATTTTACAGACGTTATTATGTAAGTATACTTATTAATAAATATGTATAGATGTTTAACAGAATTTCTTTTTCACACAGATAGCAATGGCTGCGTTGCTCAATTCCACAATACAGTTCTATACGACAATCATGTCAAAATCTGGTAAGTCATTTGATTTTGCTTATATTTATTTCTAATACATAATTTAAAAAGAAACGGATTTGTGAATACATTTGGCTTTTTACTGTTAAAATAATAATTGTGAAGCAGTATTCAACGTGTTATCTCTATTTTTCTTCTTAAAATTATTAAATAAGTAACGGTAATATAACCTAATTTTAAATAGCTCTTAAAAATAAGATGTTATTCATTTTTGATTTTTATTATTCATTAGTGGATAAGGTAGATTTAAATATGTATTTAAAATGTTCAAATCTCCTCAAATAAACTGTTTTTTAACATAGAGCCCTGTCAACATCCACAAAATGTCGAAAAGATATCTAAGACGACCAGAGGACATCCATTTTTCATATTAAATATTATCTAGATATTTTGTGAACATTGCGGTTGTAGGATGTTATGTTAATTGAAAATAAAATTAGAAAATCTCAATATCTTGAAAAATAAACTTTTTATGGAAATGAATCTGAAGGTAAATTAAAGCTCTAAACCTTGAATTTTAGCATAATTCGTTCAGTATTTAAAGGGATGGGTTATTTTACTTCTGAGCTACACTGTTTTTCACGCAATGGGCTTAATGGCCAGGTCACAAAGACTCTGAAGGCTCAGAGAAGACAGCAGCTATTAGGAAATAGATGGTAGCCTCCCGTCAAGAGGCCATCCAGCGTGTTCTTTAACGTGCGCAGGGTATGACTCTCCCGTTGGTATATGCGCAGGGTATGACTGACCACTCAGGGTCACGGTTTTACATCCCATCCGACGGACGACGGCCTTAAGCCCATCAGTGTCCCGTACTGCCCGTGGGCAGAGCATGGAGTTTTACGGAATAAATTTCAACTCTAGCCCAGCTGTGACTCGAACCAGGGAACTGCAGATTACGAGCCTGTCGCGCTACCGACTGAGCCATCCCCGTTGTTGTTGTTGTTGTTGTTGTTTTACCTCTGAGCGGCACTTTTTTGCACACCATGGGTTAAATGGCCAGGTCACATGGACCCCGAAGGCTCAGAGAAGGTTGGGGGAGGGGACCCACTGGAACAGCTGTTGGGAGACAGATGGTAGCCTCCCGTCAAGGCCATCCAGCGTGTTCTTTAACGTGCACAGGGTATGGCTCTCCCGCACACGGGGCCACAGCTTAACGTCCCATCCGACGGACGGAGCCACCCCAGTGTCAGTAATTAAAGAATTTTAGATTCTTTTTCTGGCAAAATTCTACAAAGGGAAAAAATATCACCACGTTCTAAACAAAATTTGAGCTTTTATTTTCGATTTGCATAAGAAGCGTCATCAAAGATACTCAAGGTGTCATCTTTAAGACAAAACTCCCACTGTTGCTTTCCATTGCATCACATCGTGCCTCATGAAAAAACAGTATTATTAGGATCACGTGTGCAACGTGGAGGGTCGTAGACCCCGTTCGTAGCACTTACCTGTATCCAACGAAGAAGCGTCACCAGCGGCGAAGACTGGTGACGCTCTCTCGCCCGTTAACTTCCGCATTCAAGGTCAGAGAGAACCGGCAATGCCGGAAATACCTCAACGTCGTCGTGATTACCAATCGTCATATGGCCATTGAGCAAATATTGCTCTCCGATAAAAAATCTTACTCCTAGTTTTTTTTTATTCGTTTTTTTTTTGCTAAAAACTGACAAATCTTTTATTTTCCTTGAAGCAATTCTGCAAGATAAGGATCATGCAAAAAAAATGTTTATCTAGAATAGTTTATACGATCATTGACTTCGATGTCTTTTGGTTTCATGGCCGAGTGGTTAGCGCGCTTGGCTACTGATCTGAGAGACCTGGGTTCGAGTCCCGGGTAAGGCATGGATGTATGTGTCGTTTTTCTGCTGAGGTCCTGCCATACTCTCAGACCTTCTACTATGGCATATAAATTGACAGGCTCCTGTCAGACCTCTGTAGCAAGCAACTGCTTGAGGGGGTATTTATTTTATTTTTATTTATTTATATTTTATGAATTTACTGATTTTGGTTGTGATTCGATGAAATATCTTTCTGATGATTTCGTATCAACAAAAATCGGAAGCAAGGTCACAAAATTATGTATCATCGATGGGAATTGAGAATGTTAGATTTATTCACAATTACAATTATGAGAGGTAATTTTGAAAGTAAGCATCAGGTGAACTATTAAAATGACACTGGCTTATTTGGTGGGAGTAATACTTCTAGGCTTATGTCAGAGGCTTTCTAATCCAGAGCAAGGCTACCTTGATATATTATAAGCCTGGACAGCCTTGAGCAAAAGAAGTGAGGAGAGAAATTAATTAAGCATAAAAATTTAAGTTAAAACTACTTGTTTTAAGACCAGTTAACATGAAATAATTTATTCATTAGGATTTTAATTAGAACATTTTTAAAAACTAGTAACTACCAGTTCAAAATTTTTGAAAAATATTTATACTTTTACACTAAGACAGTAGTTTTCAAAATTCTCTGTTTCACGGCGCATTTTGTGTATAAAGATTATCTCACGGCACCCTAAAAAATTTTACCAATTAGTGGGATAGGTGACCCTGTTGTTCACCACACAGTTTCTCAAATCCTGGAATCAAATTAGACACAACTACTCTCATTTTCCGCTCCACGTTGAGTTTTGAGCGATATTTGGACCGTGCGTAATGCCTGCGATAAGGGAAGAGCAGTAAGCTGCGTTGCAATTTTATCGCCTGAAGGAAGCAGCCACCGAGGCATATGGATCTATCATGTGATCGTGCATCAGTGCATTAAATTAAGATTGCCTGGAATTATTAAAATTTTCGAATATCCTGCAGCGCCCCAGGGGCCTACACTATGCATCGCGCATACTTTGAAAACCTCTGCACTGAGATATATATTATTTTAATTTGGTCTTCTGTTACTGCAGTGTCCAGGCCTTTTGTATAGAGGTGGCCTTGCTTAGGGTCACAAAAGGTTCTTGTTCCCAATCAGTTAGGCTGTAGGTACAGTTATTGCTTAGGTCGCAAGGCGATTGGAATTTTGAATTTCCTTCACAATGTAAATGGGAATTTTGGATCGTGATCAAGAAAGTTTGGAAAACAATGTATTAGCAATACCCCATCATCATCATCACCTCAAGCAGCCATGGGCTATGGAGGTCCAACCACACCGTACAATTTAGTTCTCCAAGCAAGTCTGTCCTGAGCAACATCTGCTGCATCTGGCCACTGCACACCAATTTTAATAAGGTCCTGTTTGACATTGTCTGCCCACCGCACCCTAGGTCTCCCACTCTTTCTGAGGCCTTTAGGCACACTGTTCATAACCCTATTCACCATTATATAATTATTCATACGGGCAACATGGCCAAACCAACGGAGTCTCTCTCTGCACAATATGCTGCTTAAAGGAGGTTGCCGACTCCTTTGCCTATCCTCATCATTAGTTACAAAGTTAAACCACCTAATACCCAAGATACTGCGTAAGCATCTGGAATCAAAAGCATCTAGTTTCCTGTTATCTCGTTTATACAGCGCCCAGGTTTCACTACCATAACTAACCTTAGAAAGAACCAAACTGTTATACAGTCTAATTTTAGTCTTTAGGTGTATACGCCTATTTCTCCACACTCTCCATAGATTCTTAAAAGTCCCGGCAGCAATCCCTATTCGTCTGTTAATCTCATGCCGCACATCACCATTATCTGTTACATAGCTCCCAAGATAATTAAACTGTGACACCTGCTCAAGACTGCAATTATTCAGATTAACTGAATCACAGCCGGCTTGACCAATTTTCATCACTTTAGTTTTCTCTCTGTCTATAACCAAACCTACTCTACTACCAGTTCATCAACAGCTCGAATGAAAGAGTTCATCTCATCAACATCATTTGCCAAAAGGGATAAATCATCAGAATAGCCTAAATCAGAAATTTTCGTATCTCCAGCCCATTTAAGGCCAAAATCTTTCCCTTGCAGTGAATTTCGCACAACATAATCAATAACCAAACCAAAGAGAAAAGGAGACAAAATGCACCTTTGTCGAACACCAGAAGTAATGCTAAACCAATTGCTACAAGCCTTACCTTACTCTTGCTACAAGTCTTACCCAGAAGTAATGCTAAACCAATTGCTACAAGCCTTACCAACGTCTTAACGACTCAGTGTTATTATAGAGAGCTTTAATTATGTTAACTAACTTCTCTGGTATACCATATGATCTCACAATCAACCACAAATTATGACGATCAACAGAGTCGAAATCCTTTTTGAAATCAACAAAGCTAGCAATCAAAGGTTTCTGAAACTCTAAACATTTCTCAAGAGTCTGCCTAAGTGAAAATATCTGATCCACACATCCCCTACCACTTCTGAATCCACATTGCTCATCACGCAATTGACTGTCAACCAGATTCTTAATTCTATTAAGCACAATCATGGAAAGAACTTTACCTGGAACAGAGAGTAGGCTGATACCCCTATAGTTATCACAAGAACTGCGATCACCTTTTTTGAAAATAGGGATAACAATAGCTCTTAAAATCCTTAGGATCCATGCCTCTATCATAAAAGATATTCAGAATTTCAGTCATCCAAGTGGTAACTGAAACATTCCCAGCTCTAAGCATTTCTGTAGTAATTTCATCTACCCCTGGGGATTTATGAAGTTTAAGTTTAGAAATAGCCAAAATATCTTCAGATTGTGTTATAGGGCCAACATTAAAGCCACCAATGCATCTATCATCATTGCAAACAATGGGAGTAGAACTAACCACATTGTTTAGAATATCACTGAAATGCTCAGCCCACCTAGCCATGACAGAATCCTCACCTTCTATAACCTTACCTTGTTTATCCTTCAATCCCTGTATACCTCTCTGTTTTCTACCATACAAAACATTAACTCTCTGGTACAGCTCTCTGCTGTTGTGCTACCTAAGTGCTTCCTCGGCATTGTCAGCCAAGCCATCAAGCCAAAGATTCTTATTAGCAGCTAACTAATCTTTTACACGTTTATTAAGTTCTCTTTTAAATGTTTCTATTAGGACTAGTAGGGTATTGGTTAAGGACATTCCTGCTTTTTTTTCTTTGCAAAATAAGCTCAAGTGCCTTATCACTCAGATGATTCTGCCTCCTCTGCTCCTTTTTTACTAAAAGAGTACTGTTAGTGTCCGCAAAAGCCTGTTTAAAATGATCCCATTCTTCCTCAACTTCAGTAGTAAGCATACCATGACTGTCATAATGACTAAGTAACCTATCATGGTAAGCTTTGGCTATAACTGGATCTTTCAGAGCTTCAGTATTAAAAGTAAATTTTTTAACCTTAGCAGAACACTTTTTAAGTATAAGTTGCAAGACACTTTTAACTAGGTAATGGTCAGATCCAATTCCAGCTCCCCTATATGACTCGGTATTCCTAACAGCCCATTTGCTGTTAATTAATATATAATCAATCATATTCTTATGCAGCCCATCGGGTGAAACCCATGTATACTTATGTATGTCGCGGTGTTTGTAATAAGTGTTAGTTATTCTGAATCCATTGAGTTTACTTACCTTTAGGAGACGTTGCCCATTGCCATTGCAGCTACCAATACCAAGAGGGCCTATTACTCCTCCCCAAATGTCAGAGTCAGTACCAACTTTGGCATTGAAGTCACCTAGAACAAGGGTAATATCTCCTTTCTTGACAGAATTTAAAATATCCTGAAATTGTCCATAAAACCTATCCTTCTCATCCTCATCGGCATCCTCAGTGGGGGCATAACAGCAGATAACATTCAAGTCTTTAACGCTTGTCTGAAATTTTGCTGTAAGAAACCTTTCATTAATGCACTCATATCCTAGAACGGCATCACTAGCGTGTCTGCTGAGAAGCAGACCACGCCTTGGTGATGCTTATTGTCGTCCCTCCCTGAAAAGAGAAATTTAAGATTATTTTTAAGAATCTGACCTTTATCTGTCCATCTGGTCTCTTGCAAGCCGAGAATATCTAAATTATAATGGTGAAATTCTTGTGTGAGGACATCAAGAGAAAAAGCTCTGTGCAGAGTCCTCACATTCCAACTACCTATGGAGAGAAAATGGTTAGTGGGATGTTTAAAGAAACTATGTTTTTTATTGAGAGAGGGAATGCCGACAATATCAAACAGCCCCCTAATCGGAGACATGGGGCAAAGACCCGTTCCCCCACCACTAAAGGCTGAAGCCATCTACACTGGAAGACTTCCTCCAATGTAGAATTTGACGATGCCAATAGAAGCAAAGAGTTCAGGTGCCTGCGATGACCTGTCCGATGATATATCTGTCCAGTCCAATGGGTTTATATGGTCAGCACTAGGACCCTGTGTGGTTGACCACTCCTCAGCAGGGTAGAAAAAAAAAAGAAAAGTAGCCATTGTTGTCCAGATCAGTAGGCCACACTAATCTGGCAGCCCTCCCATTCCGTTCACTTCCACGAGAGAGTATCTCTTTTGAAAGGTACTAACAGCCTGCACCACGAGAAGGCGGGGTCGGACATTAGGTGCTAGGCCTGGCCGGTTCTATGCATCATCACAGGGATTGGTGCATAGCTCTCCTTCCAGTGACTCCTAGTTGTACACAATGAACTAAATGGCCAGGTCACAAGGAAACCGAGGATTAAGAGGAGGCTGAGGGAGTCCATCCAGTGTGCTTTTTAAATTGCAAAGGGTATGGTTTTCCTGTACACGGGGTCGCGTCTTTAACGCCCTATCTGACGGATGGTGGCCTTTCCAAACCGATGGTTGTCCCCTACTAACTAAACGCTGGCCCAGCTGGGACTCAAACCTGGAAACTGCAGATTACGAGCCTGGCGCACTACCGACTGAGTCACCCTCTCCCCTTCTAAAGCTGTGAGCTTGGTTATTATTCGACACAATTTGTGCGTTGCAATACATTTTCGAATGTGTGTTTAAAACTGTAGATACATTATTATTTTTGTGCATGATTTCGAAAATTTAATGTATATGTTCATCGTCTTGCTGAAAAAAATCATTAATCTAAAAATTACCCTTGAGAAATCGCATTTAAATACCGTGGATGAAGTTTTTTCTGTAAATATTTATATTTTTTCGTTTCGTTATTTGACTATGTAAGGATTTAATTTTTTTTAACTCATTTTAAAAAGGGAGTTGTAATTTTATATTTATTCATTTATCTATCCACCAGTAAATATTCAACTGTGTTAATGTTGTGTTAATAGTTAAATGAGAAATTCTTCATCTAGTTGGACAAGTGTTAATAAAATATTAAAATTATCATTTTCTGAATGATTTCGTAGTTTGAATTTCCAAGTTTAAAAGGTTCTAAATTTTTAAAAATGGCAAATTTTTAACAATTTATACAAATAATTAGTTAAGGCTAAATATTTGAAAAATTTGATAATTCAGTCTCGTGGTCAAATGGTCAAATGCCTTACCTCTGTGGGGAGGGGAAACAACTTATTTTAAGCTATAAATGAAAAATACTCTACATAATAAAAAATAATATTAGTATTCACTTTTTTGAATCTTCCGTATTTTGGAACTTTCATCGTTAGAGAGCACTAAATATGGAAAATAATAGAAAGAAACAAAAGAATTGTTTTTGAAAAAGAGCAGTCCATATTCATTAGAGTGCACTTGATAGTTTTGTGTGTAAATAACAAAAGATAGAATGCCACTTATTGCCGCTTACTCATTGGGAAATTCATCGTCGTTTCACTTCGGAGGAAGCTTACTGATGGTGAAATCCATCGTCGTTTCACCATCAATGTTTCACCTCGGAGGTAAACAAAAAAGTGCTTCATAATGCCAGGACTAGAATGGCAGAGATGTTGGTGTTCCTGTTTCATGTTTACCTAAAGCAACAACGGGTCTTGGCCACATCATACCCTGAGGCTCAGAGCCTCAAGGTGCGCTATCATCGGCGCACGTGAGGTCAGCAGCTCTCCAGGATGCTCTGGCTTCTAGGCCGAAAGGACAACGGTGAGCAGAGGTCATTGATAGCAGAGAGGTTCACAAGGGAGGGACCCATTCATCAGAGCGGTAAAGTGGTATTCTAGGAGTAGCTTTATACTCTTGACAACTGTACAACACTGTGAATATTGTTTACAAACAACTGTTTTCGAAACTGTTTTATATGACTTGGAGTTTAATTCTTGAATAATTTGAAATTGATGGAAATATAAACATTGATTAAAATCATATATATAGCAAAATAATTATATTTGATTACTGGAAGTTATTAAAATATTTCATATAAATGATTTCTACATTTCATATATACGATATTCATTGTTGTTACATGAATATCATTTTAATGATTCATCATAATCTTTTACTCTCTGATATGATCATCAGACCGGTGATTCTCTATGCATCACCCATATGGGCGAATATTACATCCACCAATATTCGTAAGATTCAGGTCTTACAGAACAAGATTTTGAGAACTGCGGTCGATGCCCCCTGGTTTTTCACTAACAGACAACTGCATAAAGACCTGGGCATCAACCATATATACACACATATAAAACGCACCTCAAAAAGATTTTTTAAGGCTGTAAGCAATAATCCCAATGAGATTATTTCTTCTTTGATTCTTTACGATCATACTGTTTTGAACAAGTACAAGAGGCTTAAAACGGTAGCTTTCTCTGAGGAGACCTACCCGTTTTAGGTTTCTTATACAATTTTACTGCTATTTTTAGCTTTTCTTATGTTTGCCCTTAGGGGCCCACCTAAGGGTGGTTTACTTATATATTTTGTTCTTACTCATGCCAAATACGCATATCTTTATGATGGAGATGGTTAGGGGTAAAATTATTACCCGGTACATCGAATATGATTATACGATCAACGATTACATGAATATAACATTGTTTTTTTAATGAATTACGCGACGACCTGTTAAAGCACCCATTATTAAAATATTATCAATATTAATAAAATAGAGATACATGCTTTAAGTCAGGTTCGAGTCCCAGCTGGGTCAGCGTTGAGATTTATCTCCGCAAAATTCCCCGCCCTGGCCACGGTCAGTAGGGGACACCGATGGGCTTGGAAAGGCCACCGTCCGTCGGATGGGACGTTAAGCCGTGGCCCCGTGTACGGGAGAGCCATATCCTGTGCACGTTAAAGAACACGCTGGATGGCCTTGACGGGAGGCTACCATCTGTCTCCCAACAGCTGTTCCAGTGGGTCCCCTCCCCCAACATTCTCTGAGCCTTTGGGGTCCCTGTGACCTGGCCATTTAGCCCATAGTGTGCAAAAAAGTGCTGCTCAGAGGTAAAACAACCCAACCCATGCTTTAAAAACACATTTGTTGATTATTTCACATTTCTTTACGATTTTGAAACTATCTTCATCTCAACAGTCAGTAAAAAAGCTGCTATTGCGTCATTTCACAACTTTCGGGTTTGATTTTTGTTTTTTCATTTGCAAAACATTTCCTGCAGAAAAATTTCTTTTGTGCAAATAGGTAACGACTACAAGGTCTGCGTTTTAAGATTTCAATGCGTTTCAAACTTTTTACACATAGCGCATTTTATGGAGTTTGGACTATTTTCTAGCTAGATAGATTTAAGATTTCAAAATTTCAAAAGATGTGGTCGGTTGTTTTTACCTCTGAGCAGCTCTTTTGTGTACACAGTGAGCTAAATGGCCAGGTCACAAACCCCCGAAATCTCGGAGAAATTTGGCATAATGAATTTCATGATTTTTTTTTCAAGCTCTCCATAGTTTTCTAATTTCAATTTTTGAAAAAATATGTGTCAAAGAACCTCAAAGGCTCAGATAAGAATACGGAAGGGTTGGGTTGGGTTGTTTTACCTCTGAGCGGCGCTTTTTTTGCACACCATGGGCTAAATGGCCAGGTCACATGGACCCCGAAGGCTCAGAGAAGGTTGGGGGAGGGGACCCACTGGAACAGCTGTTGGGAGACATATGGTAGCCTCCCGTCAAGGCCATCCAGCGTGTTCTTTAACGTGCACAGGGTATGGCTATCCCGCACACGGGGCCACGGCTTAACGTTCCATCCGACGGACGGCGGCTTTTCCAAGCCCATCGGTGTCCCCTACTGACCGTGGGCAGGGTAGGGAATTTTGCGGAGATAGAATAGGGAAGGGAATCCACTAAATAGCTGTTAGAAGAAGGCTGTCCGGCGTGTTCATTAGCGTGCACAGAGTATGGTTCTTCTGCGCACGGGTCCTGGATCAGTATCCCATCTGATGGACGGCCTCACTGCCAAGTCCATCGGTGTCACCCTTTCTTGGTTTCAGGGTTGAGACTCGAACTTGGGATCTGCAGATTATGGACTTGGCACTACCGATTGAGTAAGCCCCGTCCAATTTTGAAACGTTCTTTTTATAATATACTTAAATTAAATTTGAGCAAAATTTAATGTTCTGAGAGCTAATATATTGTTATGAATTAAATGGATGGAAACTGAGCGTGAGTTCAAAAATAGTGTTTCACTATTATAATTCTAAATTAATGTAATTTATTACAAAAGTATGAAGGGAAACATTTTTATAAACTCAACTCAACTAACATAAATCTATATCAATATGAAAATAAATCTTCAGAAGAACATAGCACTACATCATTATTTCTACAAAGCGTTGTTCCTCTATAAATCGCCCTGCCCACGATCAGTAGGGGACACCGATGGGTTTGGGAAGGCCCCCGTCCGTCGGATGGGACTTTAAGCCGTGGCCACGTGTGCGGGAGAGCCATACTTTGTGCACGTTAAAGAACACGCTGGATGGCCTTGACGGCAGGCTACCATCTGTCTCCCAACAGCTGTTCCAGTGGGTCCCCTCCCCCAACCTTCTCTGAGCCTTCGGGGTCCATGTGACCTGGCCATTTAGCTCATGGTGTGCAAAAAAGTGCCGCTCAGAGGTAAAACAACCCAACCCAATCCTCTATAAATTCTTACTATCTCTACTCAAAGCAAAAAAAAGGCTTGTAGAACACTCAATATGTTACACCATCATTTTTGTGAACAAACCTGTAAACTACAAGAATAACCTTACCAATTCTTGTAAACAAACTAAAGATAACTATTCCTACAGAAAAGTTGAGATGAGCTGTGCTTGTTCGACTAACATATAACCTCCTCAGACACATCTTTATTTGTACTAAGCATCCTTTTTCTTACCAGGCTACTAACAGGATCTATATTAATAAACTTATTTAACCTCCAGCGCACGCAACAAATAAAATAATGTTTTTTTTACACTTTAGTGCACAGACAAAGACAAACTACGTTTTCCTTCACACTCTAATTCCTCTTAATTACAACTCTCCTATTCTTTGTTTTTAAGTTAAGTTCGTTCGAAGTGTTTGGTGACATAATTTTCACGCAGTAGTTCATGCGAGCATCAAGATGATGCATCACATCACAAGTTCATTGTAGCACGTTCATCTGTCGTAACGATATTAATGCAGATTTTTGTACCGAATTTAGACTTTAGATTAATCGGACTAGCGTCCCGTGGCCGAGTGGTTAGCACGCTTGGCTCTTGATCTAGGAGACTTGGGTTCGAGACCCGGCTAAGGCATGAATGTTTCTGTTGTCTTTCTGCTGAGATCTCGCCATCTTCACATACCTTCTACTATGGTGTATAAACTGACAGGTCCTGTCAGACCTCTGTGGCAACTGCTTGAGGGGGTATTTATTAATCTGACTAACAGCAATATAGCTGTTTTTATTTCAATGAAAACATTGTTCATCCAAAATGAGGAATTAAGAATTTTTTTAATATCTTTTCTAAAATATGGAGGAGCGAGATGTAATCTTTATAATCCAACAAATTAAACTCATCTTTATAAAATTCTCAATTTTTTTAACATTAAAGTGAAATTTTTGAATACGTTTGTGATTTTTATTTTCAGAAATTACTGTGAAATACGAATCCATTAAGAAATTTCACATAATCTGTTTAATTACTGAATACTTGAAGTTAAAAAAGTATTCAACAATTTGAACACTTTTTTCCTCTCACATATTATTAGTGCTTTTATGTATATACTTACACACCTACAAATTACACTGTAATATTTCTATTATTCCTTACGTACTGGTATGTTAGTAATATATACTACATTTTTTTAAATTAATGAAGGTATATATATTATTTCACCTTTGTAATTATTAACACCGCCTTTATTTCGCCATGATTTTCATAAATAAACATTTGCCTTTACCTCTGTGACCTTGACCCTAAGAGCAATCCAAATGTTTCTGAATTTGGAAACAGCATTTATGTAGCAGATTAAAAAGAAACTGAAAACCTGAAAAAAAAATATTCACTTTTAAGAATGAAATCTTAATCTTTGGCATTTGAAAATACACAAGGAAAAACTAAACTCGCCTTATAAAACCCACAATTACAAGATGCCAGTGATCATAGGTTGCAAACGATTTGTCACGGTCTTATCAGTTCCCTTGATCTCCTGTGGGATAATAATTAGAATCTGAATTTTGAGAAATTGTTAGAAAAGTAAATTTAAAAACGACCTTAAATTTAAAAAAAAGCTTTCGTCTCCGTCAAGAAACCATTGATAAATTTGGCTAACCTGCTATCTCCACAGCATCTATAGTAAAAATATATCTTAATAAAAACAATTTTAATTAGGGTGACTGTTCTAGAAAGTCGTCCTTTCATCTTGCGAATAATTTAACTATTGATTAGAAATTAGATAGATATAATTTCCCTAAGAAATTATTGGATTAGGAGAACTGGATTGCTTAGTTTTGCTCTGGGTTATTCCAATGGTATTTAGATCGATTCTGTAAAAACTGAGGATAACCAAATATCTCAATTTTATGTTGCTGAAATTTACTATAATTTAAAACAGGAGCTCAAATATGAGGCCCATAAGAAATATGTTCTACGATAATCAAAATGGTAATCTGTGGCTTACTAGCTTGACTCGACTATAATGATCTCTCACTCAAATAGTTCAGCAGAAAATGAAGCCACTACGAATGAATTTTGGATTTATGTTTTAGTTGAAAAAAAAATTGGTTACTCTGAGTGGGATTACAAACCCACGTCTTCCAGAAGCATGCCATGCGTCATAACCGCTAGACTACCAGAGACTAACTGCTTTCTTCAATAATGTGGCATATAAGAATTCCCATATTTGTTGATTCACCACTGGCGCCATCTATGTCAGGAATCGGGCAGCCAAGCTGCCATATATGATGACAGTAATATGTGTTACTCAAGCTCACAGCATTATATGAATAATTCAGTAATAAAGTATCACAAGAAAATGTCCTGTAGACGAGAAACATTTGAAATAATTAGCTAAAAATGGTTGCTCTGAGTGGGATTCGAACCTACTCCTCCTAGAAGCTAATTGATTTCAATTTCTTGTACCTGGGTGGGAAAATATGACAGTTTCAAGACACTATAATATGAGAAGCTATTTTTTTTCTTGAAGCAAAAGGTTTTTCATTACGAAAAACATAACCAGTCCTTAATTTAGTGAGATTTTGTTTTACATATCAAATGTTTTCGACCAAGATCAGTTGACGATTCTTTCCTTTATTTCTGTTATTAATTAGAGAAATTTCGATTTTTTTTATGGAAAATTTGAAATCTACTTTGATGGGATAATTTTGAGGGATTTTGATGATTCTAGAGTTGCTTAACAATACGTCTTGAGGAACCTTGTCTATCATACAAGTTACTGAAAAAATGAATAAGGGAAAAGCAAAAGCATAATTTTCTTCTTTTTTATTATTTCTTCATTGAATAGTGAAATGAAACTTTACGAAATAAGCTTCCAATTGAAAAATAAAAATTATTTTAAAACATTAAAAATTAATTCTTTTATGTATAAAATAAAAAAGTAAAATTAACGGTAGTGAAATTTTAATATCCAAAAAAAAAACGAGTTCCTTTTTTTTTACAATATTAAACGATTTCAAAATAAAGCTAAATATTCTGACGAAAATTCGAAAATTATTATAGATGCAGTGTTCAACAATCAAAAATGAATTTTAGCCACTGGTTGCCATTTGACTTTTAGCAGAGCAATGACCCTTGTGGATTTTGGAATTCAGCGAAATTGAGAGAAGCAGATTCCCTTGAGTAGTTACAGATCTTCGAGAGAATGCAGCTCGACGTTTAACAGAGACAGAGGTTAGCTACACTCCGCTGAGCCATTCCTCTAGCCTGTTCTTGACAGTGGGAATCTTATGAACCAGATGTAGCTGAGAGAGAATCATCATCCTGTAGTCAGACACCGTGGCATTCTAGTTGGGATGTTAAAATAAGATGAGGTCGAATCCCCTGCAAGATATCAGCCAGAATGTGCTTCATGAAAGTCAATGAACTTTGGTTTTCTTCTCATCTGTGTCTTCTTGTTTCGTTATTTAAACAAAACCAGGAACTGTTTATGATCTCTATCGCTAAAACATTTCACACTCTCTACACTTCATAATCTGATAGGAAATGAATGCCGTGTTCAACTTTGATAAATGTGCATTACCTAGACAAAATAAAAGTCTAGAATTTCAGTATTTCCACATATCAAAAGCAAATTTTGACGCTTTAATAAATTTTAAAAATTGATACGCAAATTTTAAAATTAAAATTATGGAATTTTTAAATTAAATAAAAATATATTTTAATTAATTAACTAAATATAAGAAATTAATTAAATATACGAAATAAAAAATAATCCCCTCAAGCAGCTGCTTACCACAGAGGTCTGACAGGAGCCTATCAGTTTATACATCACAATTCTGTGAGAATGGCAGGACCTCAGCAGAAAAACGGCACTAACATCTATGCCTTACCTGGGCCTCGAACCAGGTCCCTTAGATCAGTAGGCCACGTGACGGCTCAATATAAGAAATTAAATTTAAAATACGGTACTTAAAAATTTATATATTTTTTTAAAATGCAACACTTTTTAAATTGATTTGGGGAAAACATTATGCCAAAATTAGACTGAAGACAAAGATTATATCAAAATTTTTTCAAATTTTATTTAAAATTCTTCAGCACATTTAATAGGTTATGGGGACTGAAATACTACATTTGAAATAAGGGTGGGTCTTACAACTTTTTTCTCTTTAAATTGACAAAACCTGATTAATTAGACCAGGGATGCATAACCCGTCACTCTGGGGCGTTGGTGGTTCAGTCGGTAGCGCGCCAGGCTCGTAATCTGTAGTTCCCAGGTTCGAGTCCCAGCTGGGTCAGCGTTGAGATTTATCTCCGCAAATTCCCCGCCCTTCCCACGGTCAGTAGGGGACACCGATGGGCTTGAAAAGGCCGCCGTCCGTCGGATGGGACGTTAAGCCGTGGCCCCGTGTGCGGGAGAGCCATACCCTGTGCACGTTAAAGAACACGCTGGATGGCCTTGACGGGAGGTTACCATCTGTCTCCCAACAGCTGTTCCAGTGGGTCCCCTCCCCCAACCTTCTCTGAGCCTTCGGGGTCCATGTGACCTGGCCATTTAGCCCATGGTGTGCAAAAAAGTGCCGCTCAGAGGTAAAACAACCCAACCTGTCACTCTGAACTATGAGATATTCTCATTGTTAATAATGCTCGAGAATGCGTCCTTTAGTGGAACTTCAGTCATGGCTTACCTTATTCAGGATAACGGTAGAAAGGAAAATTGGCACCCTGGTTGGCCACTTGCTATCCCAAAAGTACCATATTCTTTCTTTTTTAATTACCTAACTCGCTCCACGAAAGTTGGGTCTGTAGCAACATTCCTTTGTCATATTGATAAAGTTAAAGAATATTAGTTTTACAGTCCATTAAGAAGTGTTCTTAATATATGAAATTACTGGTAATTTCATAGAAAAGATCAATATTTTAGTATAACAATATCTTTATTATATTTATTAACTATTTTTAATTAATAAAATAAATTTTATTATTTTGCGTTATGTGCTTTAAATGTCATATTTTTCTTTTTGTGGAAGTAGGTAGGTTATTTTTGTAGTTAGTACAAACTTTACTAAAAAAACATAAAAACATTAACTTAAAAACATTAAAGTAAAGTTATTTTTGTAGTTAGTACTTGGAAACTACAAAAATTATTACTTAAATAATTACTTAAATTATTGTTTTAAGTTTAACAAAAACTTAAAAACATTAAAGTAAAGTTATTTTTGTAGTTAGTACTTGGAAATCGAAGTATTTATTCTCATTGTTTATGAATAAGCTTTTAAATACTTAAAAAAATCTGTTTGCATAGCGAGATGTCAAACATGTTGTTACATAGTAAAAACAACAGCTACTTTCATCTCCAAAAAATTAAATATTAGAGAAAGGCAAATAAGATGCTGAATATTTAATTTCTTTCTTCTTTTTTCAGATCCAAGAGCCACAGATTGGCCACTAGTAGGCAGTCCATTTCCTATGCTCACAATTATTTTCTCTTACCTCTACTTCGTCAAAGTCTTTGGTCCAGCCTATATGAAAGACAAGAAACCGTTCCAGATCAATGGCCTCATTGTAGCCTATAACCTCCTAATGGTGTTTCTAAGTGCACTCTTCTTCTTTTATGTAAGTGCTGATAAAAGGAAAAACGATTGATCAATATATAATTTAATCTTTATTTCTCAGAACTCTTTACAACAAAATTAGATCATGTAGAAATGATATAAACTTTTTCGGAATACTATCTGTAATTTTATCCTTTAAGTTTTAATATAAATTAAGCTGAAGCAAATTATTTTTCATTTCATCTTTATATTTTAGTTTATTTTAAGAAAAAAGACCTGTAAGTTTTTACTTTGTGGCAGTAGATATTTAAATTTTTAAGAGATAAATAAAAAAAAATCTTTTTCTTTTACGTTTTTAATAACATTTTCTTTTTGGTAAAAATAGGTGTTTATAAAATATTAGTATTCTTATTTTTCGAATTTTCCTTTGACTTAAATTTCCAGCTGTGAGAAAGTTCTAAATTTGCAAATGGCAAAACTGTTTCTTTTCGAATGTAAGCACTCCATGTTTCCCGGAAGCGGCTGACTATCAAATTTTCAATTAATGCTAATATTTTTACTCACCGCAAATGCTCAAATAGCAGCCTTTACTACTATTTTCCATTTCTCTGCTCTTCCCACAAAAAATTCGATTCCAGATTATGTTATTTTAACCCGGATGGTTAAAGAAGTATTTTAGGTAATTTGCAACACGTTTTCCAGAAAAAAAAAAATCTTAACTTTTCAAATAACAATTTGAATTTGGGAATATTTACTAACTTAAATCCTATTTCTACTAAATTATAGAAGAGATTAAAACATTTGATATACAGGTAAAGGCAGGTTTTGATAATGTTTTAGGCCTAACAACAATTTAATCCAGATTTTTGTTTAATCCCGATGTTTAGTCGAACATGTAGAACATTTCGCATTTTTCGACATGAATTGCTTTGAAAAGTTTGCTACAGATCAGTCAGACATGCACACTTACTTCCTTTCTTGAACCATATCAAATGTTTCAATAACTGGAATATTAAAAATTTTCACTGAAAAAAATGAAATTGGCTCTTTACAATAAAAATAATAATTTTAATATTACATTTTTTCTGTAATAAAAGCGGTAGTTAGGGGATTTACCTTAGAGCAGCACTTTCTGGCAAACAATGGTCTGAATGCTAATTTACCTCCAAGTGCTCAGAGAAGGTTGGGACAGCGGATCCACTGGACAGCTGTTAGAAGAGAGATGGAACCCTCTCACCAAGGCCATCCACTGGAATTTTTAAAGTGCACAGGGTATAGATCTCCTGCATTCCGGGTTGGGTTGGGTTGTTTTACCTCTGAGCGGCACTTTTTTGCACACTATGGGCTAAATGGCCAGGTCACATGGCCCCGAAGGCTCAGAGAAAGTTGGGGGAGGGGATCCACTGGAACAGCTGTTGGGGGACAGATGGAAGCCTCCCTTCAAGGCCATTCAGCGTGTTCTTTAACGGGCACAGGGTATGTCTTTCCCGCACACGGGGCCACGGCTTAACGTCCCATCCGACGGACGGCGGCCTTTCCAAGCCCATCGGTATCCCCTACTGACCGAGGGCAGGGCGGGGAATTTTGCGGAGATAAATCTCAACGCTGACCCAGCTGGGACTCGAACTTGGGAACTACAGATTACGAGCCTGGCGCGCTACCGACTGAGCCCCCCCCCCCCCCCCTGCATTCCGGGGCCACGGCTTAAGATTCCATTCAACGGACGACAGTCGTTTAAAAACCTCGGTGTCACTTTTCACCCAGAGGTCAGAATAGGGCTTAGCGGAGAAAACTTCTCAACTGGACAGTTAGGACTCGAACCTGGAAACTAGTAGATTACGAGTCTGGCTATTGACGTGGAGCGCTATCGATTAAGCCAACTATCTCACCGAAAGAGACAGTTCACAATAGTATGAATTACAATTCATTAGTACAAAAGTTAATCAATTCGTTTTTGCACTTTTTGCAACTCATTTTCAACGCTTGTGTTTACAATTATCGTCAAGAATTATCGTAGACGAATTAAGGTATCGGCAAATGTCCTTTCTAAAGAGAAAAAAGTTTCATATTTTGCAATTTTAATACTCTCTAACGATGGAAATTCAAAACTAATAGAATAATCGGAAAGCTGCATTTTGTATTAATATCTGTTGGACCAAAAAATATTGGCTTTTCATTTCACTTAAAACTAAAAAATGAATATACCTAGACGGATGGGGGCGGGGGTGGCTCAGTCGGTAGCGCGCCAGGCTCGTAATCTGTAGTTCCCAGGTTCGAGTCCCAGCTGGGTCAGCGTTGAGATTTATCTCCGCAAAATTCCCCGCCCTGCCCACGGTCAGTAGGGGACACCGTTGGGCTTGGAAAGCCGCCGTCCGTCGGATGGGACCTTTAGCCGTGGCCCCGTGTAGTTGAGAGACATACCCTGTGCACGTTAAAGAACACCCTGGATGGCCTTGACGGGAGGCTACCATATGTCTCCCAACAGCTGTTCCAGTGGGTCCCCTCCCCCAACCTTCTCTGAACCTTCGGGGTCCATGTGACCTGGCCATTTAGCCCATTGTGTGCAAAAAAGTGCCGCTCAGAGGTAAAACAACCCAACGTTAAAGAACCCGCTGGATGGCCTTGACGGGAGGCTACCATCTGTCTGCCAACTGCTGTTCCAGTGGGTCCCCTCCCCCAACCTTCTCTGAGCCTTCGGGGTCCATGTGACCTGGCCATTTAGCCCATGGTGTGCAAAAAAGTGCCGCTCAGGGGTAGAACAACCCAATCCAACCCTAGACGGACACACGACAAAGTGGAAACAAATGCTAATTTCTTTTAAGCGCGCTAATAATGATCAAACTTATTACAAAATTAGAACTAGTAGAAAGGAATGGATGAATCAAAGATGATCGTGTGGTGCTGCCATCTTGCGGTACAAGTATAAATTAATTTAAGATATAATAATATTTCACATTAATAAACTTTCACTTTCTCGAATTAATAAAATAATTGTTTTGCCTATATATAGACTTATTTTTTACAAACGAATTATAATTTTCTTTAATTATTTATCCTCTGTTTTAGGGCGGAAGCAAGACTTATCTATCGGGAAAATACAGCTTGTTTTGCGAACCAGTGAACTACTCAACTGACTCAGAAAGCATGATGGTAAGAAACAGTGGACGATGTTGTTTAAATAATAGTTACAGCAAAAATTTTATTTAACTTTATTTGTTACATTATTTTTTCATTACCTGTATCAATTTCGTAATGAGAAAGCGCCCAGCAGTTTCAAAATAATGAAGTATTTAATACGAAAGGAAATATATAGTGAAATAACTTTGCTTTCGTCAATTACGAAAAATAAAGATTAATCCTATTATTTTCATCTCGTTGGATTTTTTTCAATTACTTCTAAGTCAAACAATGTTACAATATATACTACCGCTAAATAAACTAAGAACAACATCTAAATTTCAAATTAAATTCACCTTTGCCCAAGAAGGAAGTTTAAGTCAAAATCATTTTTAATATATTTAAAAAGTGAAGAACTAGGGGGAAAATATTTTTTCCTTTGGCTAACAGTCTGCTTGGACAAGAGCGCTGAAAGACGCGATACACCAGACTAATTTTATTATTTGTGTCACTGTAGAGGAATTCAAACCCAAGTCTCTATATGCTCTCTAAGTAAGCACGATAATCTGTGCGCAAATAAAACCGTTTAATGCATATGAAAAAAATCATAATTATCCTTCTTTCACATCGAACGCTCACCTAGTAATTCCCTCCATCATTCCTGTGCTTATAAATTGTTTTTGCTTCAGTATTCCAGTTCCATCTAATTTTACACGAGCTGCTTTCGAAAAATCAGTGAGACGTGTTGTTAAACGACGTGTTGTCCAAAAATCTCTCACCAAAGCAATATTTCTTACAAATTCTCATAAATTTCTGTTTTTCTCATAATTTGCATTATTTTTAAATTCACACCTATCAGAAACTTATCACAAATTGAATGCTAGCAGTGTCTGTAGTACACATATGCTTTCATCTCGTTTTTACTTATCAAAACCACCCTACGCTGAAGAATGTCAGCATAGGGCGGGTTGGCCATAGTTCAATAACCTCTGAGTATGAAATTGTATATAAATATTAATCAAACAAAACATTTTTCATTATTAAATATTTTATAATCACTCATATTCTACTGTGGTAATTAAATGCATTAATTTTCCATATTTAATCTATGTCATTTCTACATCAGATCCTACTAACCGATTATACTGTATTCTAGCAGAGCGGGGAGGCTCATTCGGTAGCGCGTTAATCTCGTAATCTCCAGTTCCGAGATTCGAGTCCCACCTGAGCCAGAGTTGAGATTCATCTCCGCAAAATTCCTCGCCCTGCCCAAGATCAGTAGGGGACAACGATGGGCTTGGAAAGGCCGCCGTCCGTCAGACGGGGACGTTAAGCAGTGACCCTCTGTTACTGGAGTCCCCTAACAGCTATCCACTAGTCCCCCCCCCCCCCCCAGTCTGCTCTGAGCCTTTGGGGTCCTTGTGACCCGGCCTTTTAACCCATTATGTGCAAAATAGTGCCGCTGAGGGGAAAAACAACCCAACTGTAGTTATTTGAAGTGAAATTATATTTATATTTTATGTAACGAGATTACTATTTTTATGTGCCTTTATATATATATATTTCTCCATTTCAGCTTGTGAGACTCGGTTGGTGGTATTTATTACTAAAAATTGCGGAATTTGCTGACACAGTAAGTTTTCAGTTTCATTCTTAACATACTATAATTAAAGAAAAACTCCTTTAAATTGCGCCATACGAAACAATTAAAATTATCTGGCTGGAGATTATTCACGTATTACAGTAAAAATATTTAGTATTTGTTTGCCAATTTCTAAACTATTCATTGCTTAGAAACGTTTTGAAACCGTTACAATGCTCGTTTAATATCCAGAAACTAAAACATTGATTTGAAAGTGCGTTTTAAATACGAAAACATTTACTAGGTCTTCTTAGAATAATCATGGGAGCGATAATCGCCCATTTTTACACATCAATAATTAACAAGTATATACACGAAACAATATCGACAAAAAAGAGAAATTAATCGACATAATTATTATCATAAACCTCGAAAATATATTTATTTTATTTTCAACTTTAAAATCCTTTTATTATTACAATAGAAATAAATATTTAAAAAAATTAATTTTGAAAAATTTTCTTCCATTAAATGAAATGGAAATTAATGTTTAACTAATTTGCAATAACACTCATTAAATTTCAATTAATTTTTGAAGTACACTAAACTATACAATTATTTAAATGGATTGAAATACCGCTTATTATTCAAGTTTAAATATTTCTGGGAAAAATTCTAAATGATTGGCATTACATTTTATCTGGTCTTAAAAAATGCAATTCCAGTCATTAGAATTTTTCCTGGAAATGTTTAAAAATGCATTCCACTACTCAACAAGATTCTGTTCATAGAGCAAACAGCAAAAGGAAAACAAACTGGAAAATATGTTGCTCTACGGCAAAAAATACTTCTATCACTAGCACAACAGCAAACCATGACTTAAAATTGTTAGAAGCTATAAAGAAATTGTTAAATTGTTCGATGGTTTTAGTTTTACAGAACTTTTTTAATTCATTAAATCAATTATCTCTTATTTTGAATTTGAAAAGACAAATTCAGACAAATGTGCCATTGTATTCAAAATGCTTGAATATATCAATACTATCTGTTCGAATCATGGCCAATAATTCAAATAGAAGACACTTTACTGGAATGCCAACGGGGTTAAACAAGACCTCGAAGAACTGAAGCATTTCCTGTTTGAGCACAACACTGATATCGCACTTTTTGGCGAAACACACTTGAAACCTGGTGACCCGATCCCATTGACCTCCTTATAAAATCTCACGTGAGGCGGGGGTGGCTCAATAGGTAACGCTCGAGATTCGTAACTGCAGTTTCCAGATTCGAGTCCCGCCTGGGACAGCATTGAGATTTATCTCTGCAAAATTCCCGGCACTGCTCTCAGTCAGCAGGGGAAAACGATGGGCTTGTAAAGCCACACCCTGTGCACGCAGCTCCATCTGTCGCCTAGCAGTTGTTCAGTTGATCCCTTTCTCCCAACTTTCTCGGGGCCCTTGTGACCTGGCCATTTGGGCCATTGTGTGCAAAAAAAGTGCCGCTCAGAAGTAAAACTACCCAGCATGTCAGGTGCTCTGACTCCTGAGCTACCGGACGCCGAAGTTAATATTTTGAACTTTTGCTGCTTTTCGAATCCCTCGGTATTTTCAGAGCATCAATTTTTCAGTTTTCAAATGCGATTTACCACCACTTTTAATATAAAAAATAAATGATGTATTAATTTTTTTCTATTCAGTAATATTGACCTCTTCAAAATTTTCGTTATTCAAGAAGGTATCTGTGATGCATCACTAGTTCAAAAACAGAGGATACCTCTTGGTTTGCTAAATACCAGAGGATGGATAAACCGTGGATTGCAAGCTCCATGCGGCTCCCAAAAAGTTTGTGGCTCGCAAAAAAATTGCTTCGAAGCTGAAAACGAATTAAAAGAAATCTAAATCTTTGAAGAACTGAGAGCAATGCGAATTGAGTTTTTATTTTAATATGGTTGTTATTAAATACGGCCTGATCAATTGGTCACTTACAATGACCAAAGAGCGACCCTTGTAAAAGGTGACACCTTACGAATGTTAAACGAGTTTTTTTTTTTATCTACTGTTGCTTTAATTTAGAAATTCATGACTTGTGATTTTTAAATAATGCGAATGACATTAAAAAGTACTAAAAATGCGTTTTTATTTAAAGAAAAAATTCTGGAGACCATGAAACTTATTGATAAAACTAATCAATGCATTTGTTCTTCCCATAAAATACTTAAATTCGCAAACATTCAGAAAATCCAACTTGGAACTGTCTGGAAGTAGAGACTTATTACAGTTCAAACCAAAATATTAATGTAGTAATAATAATTGCAGAAACAAAACTACGATGGATTAAAAATCTTTTTATTCCTATGAATTTGATATAAAAAAATTATCGAAATGTATTATAATTGAGTAAATTACTATTAACTTAGTTTTACTTTATATATTTCATTAGAGTTACGTAATTTTAATAGTAATAACATTTGCAAACTTATCGTCATTGTAGTATATTACAAGCAGAAAAAGAAATCAGGTCTCATATACCACGAAATACGATGAAATTCCTGGCCTACTTTTCTATGAGAGAAAGGCTTAACTTGAAAATTTCAGTTTGAAAATATTTTCCTGAATCAAAACATTTTCCTTTCAGGTTTTCTTCGTTCTAAGAAAGAAATTTAATCACATCAGTACTCTGCACGTTGTCCATCATACTTCTGTTGCTTGGGGAGTTTGGGTTGGACTGAAATTTGGCCCAGGTAAATTTTTTCATATTGATATATTTATCAGCTTTTTTCAAGTGCAATAAAATAGTACATGTTAAAGATTAAAAATTCGTATTTTTAACCTACTACCTATACACAGTCGTATCAGAATAATATATAATTTATTTTTTATTATTATTATTTGCGAATCCTTAACTTCTTTTTTACCACTTACAATTATTAAATTTTTACATCATCTGAATACCACTAACCTGTTTTCCTGCTACTTGTATACATTGATTATATCAGTTGATGTAGCAATTTTTATAGGTATATTTTATTCCAATTATATTTAATTTGTTTGTCAAATTTTTTGGTGATATTCAAAACTCAAAAAAGTGCTTAAATCCATTCGTGACCAGTTAATAATTTGGAAAATAAGAATTTTTATACACTATGCAAATATTGGTCAATTTCAAACATTAAGCTTAATTTTTAAAACTACCAGTTCTTAATTAAAATTATAAATTTAAAATAATAAGATAAAGAAATTTATTGCTTTAGACTATATATGACTATTAATCATAATTTGTTTTTTTCTTCAGGTGGACACAATGCCTTCTTTCCTTTCATCAACTGCTTCATTCACATGATCATGTATTCTTATTACTGCCTAGCAGCTCTCGGACCTCACATGCAGAAATACCTCTGGTGGAAGAAATACCTCACTCAGATGCAGATGGTAAGTCATCTTGATCTTCGATCATTTTTATTGTAGTTGATGAAAACGTATTCTTAGAATCCTTAGGTAAGAACACAATTCAGCGATTCTGTTTATGTTTTAGCTTAAGGTTCGACTATTATATACATCAGAGTATAGGTATGAAACTTAAATTAGCTTCAGTTCGATTTTCTTTTCAAAAGACTATTAAATAGTTTTTCCTTCAGCCAAGTTAGCTATGTAATCTTCTACGGATGTTCTCTGATTTGACTATTGAACAAAACTTATTAATTGAAAGACAAGTTTTCTGTTTGGAAATATAGTCGGTAGCGCGCCAGCTCGTAATCTGTAGTTCCCAGGTTCGAGTCCCAGCTGGGTCAGCGTTGAGATTTATCTCCGCAAAATTCCCCGCCCTGCCCACGGTTAGTAGGGGATCACCGATGGGCTTGGAAAGGCCGCCGTCCGTCGGATGGGACGTTAAGCCGTGGCTCCGTGTACGGGAGAGCCATACCCTGTGCACGTTAAAGAACACGCTGGATGGCCTTCACGGGAGGCTACCATCTGTCTCCCAACAGCTATTCCAGTGGGTCCCCTCCCCCAACCTTCTCTGAGCTTTCGGGGTCCATGTGACCTGGCCATTTAGCCCATGGTGTGCAAAAAGGTGCCGCTCAGAGGTAAAACAACCCAAACAACTCATGTGTGTCATAAACTTTAAAAAAAGTTTTTCTTATATTTTGCTCCGAAGATCATTTTCTTCATTTTTTTCCTCTCTAGGTTCAGTTTGTGATTGCCACATTCCACGCAGCTGTCCCCATCTTCTACGACTGCGGATTCCAACCCGTATTTGCCTACATCATCATCTTCCACGCCATCTTGTTTCTCGGAATGTTCTACAATTTCTACCGCAAAACTTACAACGAGGAACGTCAGAAGAGAATCGAGAGACAGAAGTATCTTAAAGGGATGGCCGCTAGCGCCACCTGCTCCTCCGAAGTAAATCAAAAACAAAATTCCGAGGCAGAGGTCATAGCAGCAGCTCAAAAGGTCGGAGGAAAAACTGACTGATCAGACTGATGCTCAAGTGATTTTAAGCTAGGTCAATGTTCAACTAAGAACTTCAGCAACTATTAATGATCTGGGTTCTCCTTTCGTATAATAATATTAGATTCTTGTAATGAGAATGGGCCATTGAAAGCGTTTTGCCGTAAGTGAGGCATTCTCTATCTCAACCTAATGTTATAATGTTATAATCAAGCTTTGTGCTGGTACAAAGTATTTTTGTGGTAGAAACCAACTTATGCATGGGAGAACTATTTGATGACACCTAAAAACACAAGACAAATTGTTGTGGTGAGAAACGCCCACTGTTAGAAATTTACCAAATTACATATCACCGCTAACTATTTAACAGTTTACTAAAATTAATAAAATTCTACTTCAAGCACATTATTGGAGCAACATAAAAATTTGGATCATCGTTTAAAAAATATTATTTTCAGCTATTGGAAATTTGTCAAACTCTAATTCAAGCAAAATATTATTTGCCACAAATATTTCAAGAAAAATATGTCTTTGAAAAACAATTTGGAAAATTGATTTTCAAGAAAAGAGCAATCAGACTCATCTGTTGAAAATTAAAAATATTAAATTTGACAAAAAAACTGAGCCATTTTATTAAAAAATATTAACAAAAATAATATTTGAAATTACATCGAAGATTTTTTTCATTTTTAAAAGCTTTACAATCTTAACTCAGTAACCCAACGCTATACGAAAATAATATAACTGTTTATCGATGAAACAGTGTTCCTATATAGTGTATGCATACTATGTACAGTCGCTCAAAAAAAGTATCCGAACACTATGGTTGATTACAGAATTCAGAAAAAATATCTGGCAACGACTTTTTTTAGAAATTGGTGATCTGGCAACCTTCGTGTCACGTGACACAAAGGTTGCCAGGTCACTAATTTCTAAAAAAATCGTTGCCAGATATTTTTTTGGAATTCTGTAATCAACCATAGTGTTCGGATACTTTTTTGAGCGACTGTACATATACAATATATATATATGTGCAGTCGTTTTAACATAACGAGAGTTTGTCTATATAGTATTTCAAACTTCGTCTGCAAAATAAATTACCGCTCCGAACTCTAATTCATATTTTTAACTGATTTGGTAGGGATTTAATTTATATCGATTTTTACTCTATTTCAGTGATTAGCAAACCATAATATCCGACGCTTCCTCCAATGGTTTGCTAGTTTAGTGTCAGCATTCCTTTTTAAATTTTACCTTGTACTAGTACAGTCGCTCAAAAAAGTATCCGAATACTATGATTGATTGCAAAATTCAGAAAAAAATATCTGGCATAGATTTTTTTAGAAATCAGTCATCTGGCAACCTTCGTATCACGTGACACGAAGGTTGCCAGATCACTAATTTCTAAAAAAATAGTTGCCAGATATTTTTTCTTAATTCTGTAATCAACCATAGTGTTCGGATACTTTTTTGAGCGACTGTAGGTGGACATATTATTTTGATACTAGATCGAGGGGGCTCACTAACGGAAATATTGAGCGTGTGCAGTTACCGTTCACAGCAAACTGGAGCGTGTGCAGTTACCGTTCACAGCAAACTGGAGCGTGTGCAGTAACTGCACACGCTCCAGTTTGCTGTGACGGTAACTGGAGCGTGTACAGTTCCTGTACACGCTCCAGATATTTTTTTTTTAATTCTGTAATCACGTGACACGAAGGTTGCCAGATGACTAATTTCTAAAAAAATCAATGCCAGATATTTTTTCTGAATTTTGCAATCAACCATAGTGTTCGGATACTTTTTTGAGCGACTGTACCAAAAAGAAATAGTAAGTGAAAATAAATTTTTGAGTTTCGTTCAAACGCAAGTCAAAACAGAAAATAAATTAAATCAAACTTTACGACAAATATAACTTCATATTAATATTTCCTATTGGCACAGCTATGTGTACAAAAATATCAGCAGTTATTTTGAGTATTCCGTCCAGAAATGATAATAAGTAAAACCAAAGTTGTAACCGGAAGTAAATATTAACTTAAAAATTTCTTATCATTCAAGAAAAACGTGAGATGGTAAAAACATAACAATACATAATTAGATTTTAATATCCAATATATATTATATAATGTATAATATACAACCGCTGCTTTTTTACAAAATATTATTAATGTATTTTTTTTCGCAATCCAGAATTTTTCTGCAAATTTAATTTTTTTATTACACTTTACGATCAATTTTTAATTCTGATAGTGATTTACAACGTATTAAAAGGAACAGTGTTAAGAAGAAACAGAAGAGAACACAAGAAATAAAGTGTTTTATGTCGGTTTCTAAGGTGTTTATTTATCAGAACTATGAGAATATCTCAGGTGTTGTATAAATGTTTTCCACTGATTTCATAAATCATATATCTCTGTCATTTTAGTGTCCCCATTTTTTTTTTCATTTCTGTGGATTGTGTTGGGAGTGTTCCTTTGGTATTAGCAACTGTGTTTCCAAGTGAAACAGGAGTAGCCATCTGTACGTAAAGTAGTCTAAAGAAAGTCTGTTGTTTGAAAAGACTGCTCATTTCATTTTGTAAATAGTAACATGATTAAAATAAAAAAAGTTCATCACTCCAACTTGTTCTGTATGATTTGCTACGGAATGTTAATTAGATGTGTACTAATTACTTCATTAAGTAAACCCTCTCATATGCAAATTAGCAAGCATAACATTGACTCCCATAGAATTGATTTTCGTTCTCAGGCTACGCGAGGTGTGTGCTCAATTTCACTGACAAACTAACAAGTTTTTTTTTTTACAATTTTTAAATATAAAGTCCTTTTGCAGACCAGGGGTGACAATAAAAACATACACTGACAAAAATAAAGGTTGGCTAGTTTAACCTTTGAACCTTCTCTGACCCCAAGGGTTAAGAAAGTGTTGGGGAAGGGACTGGACGGCTCTTGGGAGACAGATGGTAGCCTCCCGTCAAGGCCATCCAGCGTGTTCTTTAACGTGTACACCATATCGCTCTCCTGCACACGGAGTCACGGTTTTACGTCCTATCCGATGGACGGCGGCCTTTCCAAACCTGCCGGTGTCCCCTTTCTGAGAGGGGCGGGGGGGTGGCTCAGTCGGTAGCGCGCCAGGCTCGTAATCTGTAGTTCCCAGGTTCGAGTCCCAGTTAGGTCAGCGTTGAGATTTATCTCCTCAAAATTCCCCGCCCTGCCCACGGTCAGTAGGGGACACCGATGGGCTTGGAAAGGCCGCCGTCCGTCGGATGGGACGTTAAGCCGTGGCCCCGTGTGCGGGAGAGCCATACCCTGTGCACGTTAAAGAACACACTGGATGGCCTTGACGGGAGGCTACCATCTGTCTCCCAACAGCTGTTCCAGTGGGTCCCCTCCCCCAACCTTCTCTGAGCCTTCGGGGTCCATGTGAACTGGCCATTTAGCCAATGGTGTGCAAAAAAGTGCCGCTCAGAGGTAAAACAACCCAACCCAACCCCTTTCTGATCGAGGATAAGGTGGAGGTGGTTAGAGGTTACTAATCTCAACTCTGGAGCAGTTTGCAAAAGTCAAGACAAAATGCAAATCCTATATTACATTTATGTTGGATTGTTTTACCTCTGAGCGGCACTTTTTTTGCACACCATGGGCTAAATGGCCAGGTCACATGGACCCCGAAAGCTCAGAGGAGGTTGGGGACCCACTGGAACAGCTGTTGGGAGACAGATGGTAGGCTCCCGTCAAGGCCATCCAGCGTGTTCTTTAACGTGCACAGGGTATGGCTCTCCCGCACACGGTGCCACGGCTTAACGTCCCATCCGACGGACGGCGGCCTTTCCAAGTCCATCGGTGTCCCCTACTGACCGTGGGCAGGGCGGGGAAATTTTGCGGAGATAAATCTCAACGCTGACCCAGCTGGGACTCGAACCTGGGAACTATAGATTACGAGCCTGGCGCGCTACCGACTGAGCCACCCTCGCCCCTATTACATTTATGTAGCAACACGAAACGTATTCTGCTGTAGCTGATACATTAAAGAGTTCACTCGATTCCTTATTTATTGAGTTCTGAATTGTTTATTTGCCATTATGTCGCTAGTGGATTCAGTATTTATAAATTGTTCAGTCAGCCAATGAACTACGCATTTCAAATGGACCATGCAAAACTATACCCTATGTTGAAAAAAGTGTCCGGACACTTCCATGTTATGTGAATGGAAAGCCACTTTCAAAGCTCCCTAACATTGAAAATAAACCTTTTACGCAAAAATTGTTATTGGCGATAAATTGTAGATGTCACTCAAATCTCTCTAAATATATTTCCCGCAATATTCGTTTAATATTTAAAGAATGAATGGAAGCTGAAGCATTTATCTTCAACTTTTGACACTTGTGAAAAAAATACTTCAATAGATAAAGCACAACTCTTGTAACAATTTGTTCATTAACATAAATTAAATATCTGAAGTTTGTATGACGATTTTTAAGATTTCATCAATTTCGAGGCAATGTGACAGCGTCATTTTTCAACAATCTTCGATCAATATTTAAAGAGTCATTGAAGCGGGACCATTTAACAGCAGAGACGTTCTGGCAACCTTCGTGTCACGTGATACGAAGGTTGCCAAATCACTAATTTCTAAAAAAAATCGTTGCCAGATATTTTTTCTTAATTCTCTAATCAACCATAGTGTTCGGATATTTATTTGAGCGACTGTACATAGATCAGATGTTTGCAAAGGCATATTTTTGAGAAATTTTATGGATTTCAAAAACCTGTGAATACTATTTGCTGATAAAAATAGGTTTCTTCCTCAGTGGATTCGAATTCAATGTCTTCCAGTGGCGTCATAACCACTAGGTCATTAGAGACTAGCTCTTAACAATCAGAGGTCATGAGGTCATGACCACTAGGTCATGAGGGACTAACTCTTAACTGTCAGAGGCATCATAACCACTAGGTCATCAGAGACTAGCTCTTAACAATTTGGCGTATAAGCATTCCGGCATATTTTTGGTGATTAACCACTGGCGCCATCTATGTCGGAAATCGGGCAATCAAGCTGCTTCATGGGATGGAAGCAATATTTGTCACTCACGCTCACAGCGTTATACGAATAATTCAGTAATAAAGCATCATAGGAAATATCCTGTTGACAAGAGTTGGGTTGGGTTGTTTCACCTCTGAGCGGCACTTTTTTGCACACCATGGGATAAATGGCTAGGTCACATGGACCCCGAAGGCTCAGAGAATGTTGGGGGATGGAACCCACTGGAACAGCTGTTGGGAGACAGATTGCAGCCTCCCGTCAAGGCCATCCAGCGTGTTCTTTAACGTGCACCGGGTATTGCTCTCTCGCACACGGGGCCACGGCTTAACGTCCCATCCGACGGACAGCGGCCTTTCCAAGCCCATCGGTGTCCCTTACTGACCGTGGGCAGAGCGGGGAATTTTGAGGAGATAAATCTCAACGCTGACCCAGCTGGGACTCGAACCTGGGAACTACAAATTACGAGCCTGGCGCGCTACCGACTGAGCCACCCCCGCCCCCCTGTTGACAAGAAATACCGAACTAATACATATTACTTCACATCATATGGGTAGCTGGGCTACACGATTCTCGACACAGTGATGAATCAACAAAAATATGCGGGAATTCTTATATGTCACATTCCTGAAGAAAACGGTTATGACGCCTGGCATGCTTCTGGGAGACGTAGATTCGAATCTTACCCAGGAAGAAACCAATTTTTTTAAGCAAATTATTTCAAGTGCTTCGCATCAAAGGATATTTCCTGTGACACTTGATTACTGTGAGTACTAGATTGGTAGATATCAAAAGGTTTTGACTCGGTTGATTGTGATTATGGTTGATCGAGGGGTCGTTTGGCATACCTGAAATATTTACATAATGATGACCGTAATAACACAGAGTCATATGTGAGAGTTGGTAAAGCTTTAGCATTGATCCTGATGTTCGACAAAAATTCAATTTTGGCTTTTTTTAATTCATTTGACTTTAAATATTATCGTAGTTCGTATAATCATATTCGATGTACCGGATAATAATTTTACCCCTAACCATCTCCATCATAAAGATATGCCTATTTGGCATGAGTAAGAACAAAATATATAAGTAAACCACCCTTAGGTGGGCCCTAAAGGCAAACATAAAACTAAAAAAAGCAGTAAAATTTTATAAGAAACCTAAAACGGGTAGGTCTCCTCAGAGAACGCTACCGTTTTAGGCCTCTTGTACTTGTTCAAAACAGTATGAACGTAAAGAATCAGAGAAAAAATAATCTTATTGGGATTATTGCTTACAGCCTCAAAAAATCTTTTTGAAATGCGTTTTATATGTGTATATATATATGGTCGATGCCCAGGTCTTTATGGGGTTGTCTGTTAGTAACAAACCAGGGGGCATCGACCGCAGTTCTCAAAATCTTGTTCTGTAAGACCTGAATCTTACGAATATTGGTGGGCGTAGTATTCGCCCATATGGATGAAGCATAGAGAATCAGCGGTCTGATGATCATATCTTAGAGTAAAAGTTTGTGATCAATCATTCAAATGGAATTTCTCCTAAGGAGTGGGCCTAGCTGGCCCCTCAATGAATTGACTTTGGAGATTATATTATTTATGTGATAGTCCCACTTTAACCTCTTATGTATAACAATTCCAAGATATTTGACTGAATCACTCCAATCAATGGGAATATCTTGTAAATGGAGGAAAGTGGGATTCATAATACGCTTTCCAGTAAAAAAGATGGCAGAACTCTTGCCAGAGTTAATCTTTATCATCCATTTTTCGTACCATGTGCCCAGCTCGGTCGAGCTATGCTGCAGCCTCTTCACAGCGATAGCAGGACCGAGGGAGGGAGATAGTAAGGCAAGGTCATATGCGTAAATTGCAAGATGAATACGATCAATTTGGGGTTGGGTTGTTTTTCCTCTGAGCGGCACTTTTTTGCACACCATGGGCTAAATGGCCAGGTCACATGGACCCCGAAGGCTCAGAGAAGGTTGGGGGAGGGGACCCACTGGAACAGTTGTTGGGAGACAGATGGTAGCCTCCCGTCAAGGCCATCTAGTGTGTTCTTTAACGTGCACAGGGTATGTCTCTCCCGCACACGGGGCCACGGCTTAACGTCCCATCCGACGGACGGCTGCCTTTCCAAGCCCATCGGTGTCCCCTACTGGCCGTGGGCAGGGCGGGGAATTTTGCGGAGATAAATCTCAACGCTGACCCAGCTGGGACTCGAACCTGGGAACTACAGATTACGAGCCTGGCACGCTACCGACTGAGCCACCCCCGCCCCAAATACGATCAAAGGAACGTAAATCGTATAAGTATAAAGAGAAGAGTGTAGGACCCAAAAGGGAGTCCTGAGGCACACCCGCAGAGATGACTCTTCTTGTAGACATGGTAGATTTAATTTCCACATGAAATGTCCTATTAGAGAGATAAGATTGGATCAAACGAAAAAGTCCAGATGGCACTTCGGCTTGTATAAGCTTGTGTAAAAGGCCGTCCAACCAGACGCGGTCAAAGGCTTTGGCCACGTCCAGGAAGACGACTGCAACGAACTCCTTTTCGTTAAGGGATTCGGCGACTTTCTCCACCACCCTAAGGACCTGGTGTTCGGTAGATCGATTCCGCCTGAAACCAAACTGGATCTCAGACAGAATAGGGTGGCAGCCAAGAAAGTCGTCAATACGATTCAGCAAAATCTTTTCAAAAAGCTTACTAATTGTAGACAGCAATCTGATAGGACGGTAGCTGGATGGAATAGCTGAGTATTTGCTTACACTTTAAATTGAAATTTCATTGCAAGGGTCTTAAATCCAAACCGGTGGTTCTCTAACTCTTAGCTATCACGCTCATCTTTTGATTTCACGCCCGTCTTTAGAAATCCTCAAGACTTAGAATGTCTTCATGCCTCCTCGTTTGTAAATCCCTGGTGCAAAGGTTTGAAAATTTAAGATTTAGACTATATTCATTACACCCAATATACCAATGTAATGAAATGAAATTTTTCATTAGAGCCGTTGATGAGATGAACTCTTTCATTACAACTCTTGCTGAGACGAACTCTTTCATTATTGAAGAGTTGATGAGATTGGCAATAAAGTAGGCTAGATAAACAGAGAGAAATCAAAAATGATGGAAATTGGTCAGGCAGGTTGTGATTCAGTAAATTTGAATGCCTGCACTCTTGAGAAAGTGTCTCAGTTTAATTATCTTGGGAGCTATGTAATAGATACTGATGATGTGCGGTATGAGAATAACAGACGAATAAGGATTGTTGCCGGGACTTTTAGGAATCTATGGAGAGTGTAGTGAAATAGGCGCATACACCTAAAGACTAAAATTGGATTGTATAATAGTTTGGTTCTTTCTAGGGTTAGTTATGGTAGTGAAACTTGGATGCTTTGTAAACAAGATAACAGGAAACTAGATGCTTTTGATTCTAGATGTTTACAGAGTATCTTGGGCATTAGGTGGTTCAACTTTGTAACTAATGATGAGGTTAGGCAAAGCAGTCGGCAACCTCCTCTGAGTAGTATATTGTGCAGAGAGAGACTCCGTTGGTTTGGCCATGTGTCCGTGTGGACAATTATAGATTGGTGAATAAGGTTATGAATAGTGTGCCTAAAGACTATAGGGAAAGGGGAAGACCTACAATATCATGGGGCGTTATTATTTCACCTCTGAGCCGCACTTTTTTTGCACACAATGGGCTAATGACAGGTCACAAGGGCGCCACGAGCTCAGAGACGGAGGGGGGGGGGGACCAACTGCACTGCAGCCTCCCATCTAGATTATTCAAAATGTTCTTTAACGTGCAGCACAGGGTATGGTTTTACTACACACGGAACTACAGCGTTATGTGCCATCCGACGGATGGAGGTCTTTTCCGAGGATATAACGGGGATTTTTGCAGAGATAAATCTCAATGGCAAGAATCGGACCCGGGAACTGAAGATTATAAGCCTGGCGCGCTACTGACCCCAGCCCTTTGGAATGGGAGGACAAAGTCAAATACCAACCTGTTATAACTGACCTGCAGTAACCAAATGCAGCAGTGTAATTTTATTTGATTTCAAAAGAAATATTTAGAAATCAAATTTTATGGCTAAAACAATGAAGAAATTTTTATTCAGGACTACATAATAATCTTCTGTGCAATTTCCAGGTCATTCAAAAGGACATCAAATGCAAGTGATATTTTCGTACACTGCGATTGGGTTGGGTTGTTTTACCTCTGAGTGGTACATTTTTTGCACACAATGGGCTAAATGACCAGGTCACAAGGACTCCGAAGGCTTAGAGAAGGTTGGGGGAGGGGACTCACTGGAACAGCTGTTGGGAGATAGATGGCAGCCTCCCGTCAAGGTCATCCAGAGTGCTCTTTAACGTGTGCAGGGTATGGCTCTCCCGCACACGGGAACCACGGCTTAACGTCCCATTCGATGGGCGGCCATCTTTCCAAGCCCATCGATGTCCCCTACTGACCTTGGGCAGGGCGGGGAGTTTTGCAGAGATAAATCTCAACGCTGACCCAGTTGGACTCGAACCTAGGACTGCAGATGACGAGTCTGGTGCGCAACCGATTGAGCCTCACGCATCCCGAAGGAAGTTGAATTCGGATGAAGAGGTGCATTGCATTGTCGCAGACTTCATGCAATAGCTAAAGTCGCCAGGTGTGTATTCAGAGTGGGTGTTTAGGGTGCTAAAATATATCCCGCCTCTTAAATCTTTGAGCTCGAAATTAAGAAATGATAAACCATTTTGTCTCCTTTTCTCTTTAGTTTGGTTATTGATTATGTTATGCGAAATTCATTTCAAGGGAAAGATTTTGGCCTTAATTGGGTTGGAGATAAGAAAATTTCTGATTTAGATTATGCTGATGATTTAGCCCTTTTGGCAAATGATGTTGATGAGATGAACTCTTTCATTCGAGCTGTGAGACTGGTAGTAGAGTAGGTTTGGTTATAAACAGAGAGAAAACTAAAGTGATGAAAATTGGTCAGGTAGGCTGTGATTCAGTTAATCTGAATGGTTGCAGTCTTGAGCAGGTGTCACAGTTTAATTACCTTGAGAGCTGTGTAACAGATAATGGTGATGTGCGGCATGAGATTAACAGACGAATAGGGATTGCTGCCGGGACTTTTGAGAATCTATGGAGAGTGTGGAGAAATAGGCGTATACACCTAAAGACTAAAATTAGACTGTATAATAGTTTGGTTCTTTCTAGGGTTAGTTATGGTAGTGAAACTTGGACACTTTGTAAACAAGATAACAGGAAACTAGATGCTTTTGATTCCAGATGCTTACGCAGTATCTTGGGCATTAGGTGGTTCAACTTTGTAATTAATGATGAGGTTAGGCAAAGGAGTCGGCAACCTCCTTTAAGCAGCATATTGTGCAGAGAGAGACTCCGTTAGTTTGGCCATGTTGCCCGTATGGATAATTGTATATTGGCGAATAGGCTTATGAATAGTGTGCCTAAAGGCCTCAGAAAGAAGGGGAGACCTAGGATGCCGTGGGCAGACAATGTCAAACAGGACCTTGTTAGAATTGGTGTGCAGTGGCCAGATGCAGCAGATGTAACTCAGGACAGATATACTTGGAGAATTAAACTGCACGGTCTGGTTGGACCTCCGTAGCCCATGGCTGCTTGAGGATGATGATGATGATGAAACCTAATTGACAGGCGAGATTTGAGATAAACACCGTTCTAACTGAAATTCAGCAAAAAGATAATAAAGCTGTTGCAGTTTGTCATGGTCATGGAAATTGGGGATTTCGAATCTCCTTTTTATAATGTGCAACAACGAAAGAATAAACATGAACTAAGACACTAATCAATAAACGATGAAATTACCAGTGAAATTGTGTAACTGTTGTTTATTGAGCCACTGCAACATAGATAGCGTCGTTTTCCACAAGTAAAAACATCTTTAATGGTTAAAAAGATTTTGTCCGTGTGGCCCCTTTGGGGTTTATGTGCTTTACATTTGCTATTGCCAATCAGGCATTATTTTAGACTTCGAGATATAAGCTATAGGCTTGGAGCTCTTAATATTTATTAAAGATATCAGATAAAAAAAAATATTCTGCATAAACTGTTATGAAGGTTAATCGTATCCACCCCCAACCTCTTTCTGACGATACAAATATCGTGAGAACGCTACTGTATGTGAAGCGCCACGAATTTTTTCAAGTCTGTCAAAAAAAAGATCTTTAGGTTCAGTACTACGAAAACATTTTTTAGGTTCAGCACCCTCTAAAAAATCCCTAGGTTCAGCACTCTCTAAAAAAATTTTAGTTTCAGCACCCTGTAAAAAATCCTTAGGTTAAACATCCTGTAAAAAAATCCTGCGGTTCAGTACTCTCTAAAAAATTTTTAGTTTCAGCACTCTTTAAAAAATTCTTAGGTTCAACATCCTCTAAAAAAAAACCTGAGATTCAGCATCCTCTAAAAAAATCCTTAGGTTCAGCACCCTCTAAAAAAACCTCAAGTTCAGCACCCTTTAAAAAATCCTTAGGTTCAACATCCTCTAAAAAATCCTTACATTCAGCATCCTCTAAAAAAATCCTTAGGTTCAGCACCCTCTAAAAAACCTCACGTTCAGCACCCTCTAAAAAATCCTTAGGTTCAGCACTCTTTAAAAATCCTTGGATTCAACATCCTCTAAAAATCCTTAGGTTCAGCACCCTCTAAAAATCCTTAGATTTTTATGGAGTGCTGAACCTAAGGTTAAAAATCTAAGGCCCCCGGCCTCTAAATAAATTATTAGGTTCAGTACCCTCTGAAAAAATTCGTAGGGTCAGTACTCTCTAAAACATCCTTAGGTTCAGCACCCTTTAAAAAAGCCTTAGATTCAGCACCCCCTAAAAATCTAAGGTTCAGCCCCCCCCCCCCCCCCCCCCCCCCTCTAAATAAATCCTTAGATTCAGTACACCCTGAAAAAAATATTTAGATTCAGTACTTTCCAGAAAACGTAGTTTCAGTACCCTCCTAAAAATTCTCCTGGATTCCCACCTGAGATTCTCTCTAGGAAAGATGGTATTATGTTGCTAATCTCATGTTAGGACAAATATCTGAATAGGCATCAGGAAAAGATTATTTCAACAGATTAATAAATAATTTAGACATAATTTCTCACTTGTCCACTTTTAGCTTGAACAATTCTTATACAGTAAACAAACTCCTAGTTATCCGGTGCCTCAAGCATCCGGAATTCTGATGCACCCAGCCAAATTTTCGAAGTGAACTTGGTACGACATTTCTGCATTGTGAAAAGCATTCAAGGAAGCAGACATAAGAAATTAAGACACCAGCTTCAAGAATCAAATTAGTGTTCAGTGGGTGACCCTGATGAAATGCTATCCGAGTTTTGAGTTGGGTTGGGTTGTTTTACCTCTGAGAGGCACTTTTTTGCACACCATGGGCTAAATGGCCAGGTCACATGGACCCCGAAGGCTCAGAGAAGGTTGGGGGAGGGGATCCACTGGAACAGCTGTTGGGAGACAGATGGTAGCCCCCCGTCAAGGCCATCCAGCGTGTTCTTTAACGTGCACAGGGTATGACTCTCCCGCACAAGGGGCCACGGCTTAACGTCCCATCCGACGGACGGCGGCCTTTCCAAGCCCATCCCCGAGTTTTGAGAACCTAACCAGTAAACTATATTGCTCATACATATGCAAAGCGATTTTTTTTTTGAAATCAGAATATAGTTTAATTTCACTATTCGTGTTTAAGATATGACTTTTTTTGTCTCGTGTATGCTTTTCTACCGTCTTTAACGTTCAAAAATCCGCTTTAACATTTCGTTGTTAAGAAAATAACATAGTACCTGTAGTCAGCGCCATCTGACGGCCAGAATTACAACTCTTCCCATGGTGGTTTTCAGTGAAGCAGTTTCCGAAGGTTTTTTAATGTGCCCGGTTTAAACATTCGTTAAGTATGAAAATACGTAAAATAAACAATTATACTTTAGATATTTCCATTTGTTTCATTGTCTTTGTTTTAAATCATTTCTCTTTTCAACTAAAGCTTGAATACAAGAATTTACCTACTGGCAACCCCCATTTCCCATAAATGCCGGAATCAAGGAAGCAGACATTTACTGTACGTAACTTTTGCTGGGCGTTTACCGTACATGGCTCTTTATCAATAGAAGGTTTTTTTAACTATAGATATATATCATTCCAAATATGTCTCAAAACACGCTCACTAGATGGCGCCACGACCAAATAATTTCGAAACAGAGTATATTCCTTTTAACAAAAATTGGAACTTTTTTTCGTTGCAATTCTGTATTTTCACAAGGATGATAACACATACAAAAAAAACTATCATTCAGCAGTGAATATTTTATGAATTATTTTCATTGTTTAATCTCTTACCCTGTAATTCCCACATTGCATGCTTAACTTAGACTTCAGAGATTTTAAATTATTTTTTGTTGCGATATACAAAAAGGAAACAGATGAAGGAAAGGTTGGGGTTGGTGGAAAATAATTTGATTTAACCAGAACAAAATGAATTAGCTTTATTTATTCATTTATTTATTTTCAAAAAACGGTTCAATGTACGTTTCCCTCCTTCGATTTTAATGTTCTTGAAAAAAAAATAATGCTATCTGGAAATTAACCCGAACTCACGAACTATTGTTATCTGGGTTTACTATTTCTTCATCTCCGTTCTGGTTATTAAAATCGTTTGGTAAAAAGCAGGGTCACCTAGATAAGTCCAAGCTTGTACAGCTAGATGGAGGAAGCAGGAAATTCAAATATGTATAATAGCTTAAATAATTTATCTAAAATTTAACTGCAAACTCGGAAGTCAGTTTAAAATAATGTAAATTAGAATAATTTATTCATTACGAATTTATTAATATATCCTGAATTTTAAAATTTATAGCTACCAATCAACTTTTAGTTTACTTAATTTTTAATTAATTAACATATATTTGAAAAACATCTTTTCTGCATGGATGCCGAGAAAAACGTATTTATCTGCATCTGTTAAAAGCAACGGACCATTGAAAAATGTTTACTAAAAATATTCTTATTTTCCTGAAAAACCTATCTCTTTACTTTAATAATTAGATGAAAACAGCGAAAATTTTTGATTAAAATATTTAATTTGCTATAATAGAGAGTTTAAGATTTTATGTACAATTGGTAATATTAAAAAAAGGTAAAAAATATCCCATTATTCCAATTGAGCAGCAATAAAACATCAGTGAATATTTCTAATGATTCTAATTTCTTTTAATTCAAAGTCTATGCAACCTTCGATTTCGAAATAAAGAAATTTTATTTTAATGTATATGTATAAAAGTTCATAATGCCAGTGAACAAAAATTACGTAGTCTAATATATCGGAGTTAGTGACTTCTAGCAATAGTAGACGACGCTTCCCATACGTAAATAGAATAGAATACATAAATAAGAAATCCTCAAACATCTGCTTGCCACAGAGGTCTGACAGGAGTTTGTCAGTTTAATACACCATAGAGAAGACCTGTGAGGAAGGCGAGATCTCAGCAGAAAGACAATACAAACCTTACCGTGCCTTAACCCGGGACTCGAACAAAGGTTCCTCTGTTCAGTAGCCAAGTACACTAACTCCTCGGCAGTAATAAAATAAATAAATACCCACTCAAGCAGCTGCTTGCCACAGAGGGCTGACAGGAGCCTGTCAGTTTATATGCCATAGTAGAAGGTCTGTGAGGATGGCAGGACCACTCATGGACCACTCGTCCATGGGACGGCTCCTCGGCAGTACTTAGTTTCAAATTGCTTAGCAGTGGCAGCGGCATCTAGTGTTGTTAGAAGACACTACCTTGAAGCTCACAGATACATAGTTATGTTGCACTACAACGTTTACAGGGAAAAAAGTACATTGGTTGTCTCATCACACGATTTACAGAAAAAAAATACATTATTTGTTTCATCAAACGATTTACAGAAAAAAACGTACATTGGTTGTCACACCATCCGATTTACAGAAAAAAACGTACATTGGCAGTCTCATCATCCGATTTACAGGGAAAAAAACGTACATTGGTTGTCACACCATCCGATTTACAGAAAAAAACGTACATTGGCAGTCTCGATTTACAGGGAAATTTCGATTACAGGTCGATTTACAGGGAAAAAAGCGTACATTGATTGTCTCACCATCGGATTTATAGGAGAAAAAAATACATTGATTGTCTCACCATCCGATTTATAGGCGAAAAAAATACATTGGTTGTCTCATCATCCGATTTACAGAAAAAAAACGTACATTAGTTGTCTCATCCTATTCACAAGGAAAAAACGTACATCGGTGTCTCATCATCCGATTTATAGAAAAAAAAGTACTTTGGTTGTCTCATCATCCAATTTATAGAAAGAAAAGCGTACATTGGTTGTCTCATCCTATTCACAGGGAAAAAACGTACATCGGTGTCTCATCATCCGATTTACAGAAAAAAAGTACTTTGGTTGTCTCATCATCCAATTTATAGAAAGAAAAATGTACATTTATTGTCTCATCCTATTATTCACAGGGAAAAAACGTACATCTGTGTCTCATCATCCGATTTATAGAAAAAAAGTACTTTGGTTGTCTCATCACCCAATTTATAGAAAGAAAAACGTACATTGGTTGTCTCATCCTATTCACAGGGAAAAAACGTACATTGGTGTCTCATCATCCGATTTACAAAGAAAAAGTACTTTGGTTGTCTCATCATCCAATTTATAGAAAGAAAAATGTACATTTATTGTCTCATCCTATTATTCACAGGGAAAAAACGTACATCTGTGTCTCATCATCAGATTTATAGAAAAAAAAGTACTTTGGTTGTCTCATCATCCGATTTACAGAAAAAAAACGTACATTGGTTGTCTCATCCTATTCACAGGGAAAAAACGTACATCGGTGTCTCATCATCCGATTTATAGAAAAAAAGTACTTTGGTTGTCTCATCATCCAATTTATAGAAAGAAAAACGTACATTGGTTGTCTCATCCTATTCACAGGGAAAAAACGTACATTGGTGTCTCATCATCCGATTTACAAAGAAAAAGTACTTTGGTTGTCTCATCATCCAATTTATAGAAAGAAAAATGTACATTTATTGTCTCATCCTATTATTCACAGGGAAAAAACGTACATCTGTGTCTCATCATCAGATTTATAGAAAAAAAAAGTACTTTGGTTGTCTCATCATCCGATTTACAGAAAAAAAACGTACATTGGTTGTCTCATCCTATTCACAGGGAAAAAACGTACATTGGTGTCTCATCATCCGATTTATAGAAAAAAAGTACTTTGGTTGTCTCATCATCCAATTTATAGAAAGAAAAATGTACATTGGTTGTCTCATCCTATTCACAGGGAAAAAACGTACATCTGTGTCTCATCATCCAATTTATAGAAAAAAAAGTACTTTGGTTGTCTCATCATCCAATTTATAGAAAGAAAAACGTACATTGGTTGTCTCATCCTATTCACAGGGAAAAACGTACATCGGTGTCTCATCATCCGATTTATAGAAAAAAAAAGTACTTTGGTTGTCTCATCATCCAATTTATAGAAAGAAAACGTACATTGGTTGTCTCATCCTATTCACAGAGAAAAACGTACATCGGTGTCTCATCATCCGATTTATAGAAAAAAAAGTACTTTGGTTGTCTCATCATCCAATTTATAGAAAGAAAAACGTACATTGGTTGTCTCATCCTATTCACAGGAAAAAAACATACATCGGTGTCTCATCATCCGATTTATAGAAAAAAAGTACTTTGGTTGTCTCATCATCCAATTTATAGAAAGAAAAACGTATATTGGTTGTCTCATCCTATTCACAGGGAAAAAACGTACATCGGTGTCTCATCATCCGATTTACAGAAAAAAAAAGTACATCGGTGTCTCATCATCCGATTTACAGAAAAAAAAAGTACTTTGGTTGTCTCATCATCCAATTTATAGAAAGAAAAACGTACATTGGTTGTCTCATCATCCCATTTAAAGGAAAAAAATAGCATTGGTTTTCTCATCATCCGAATCGGGAAGAAAAAAACTTACACTGACTATCTCATAATCCCATTTACAGGTAAAAAACGTATAAGATGCATCAATTTCTAATAATTCATTACTTTAATAAGCAGCCAAATGTATAAATATATATGCATTTTTAGCCAATTGCCAGCATTCTTAATTTTATAAATTATTTGTTTGTTAATTAAAAGAATTGATCAATTATTACATTACATTTTTATTTCTAAGTATAAATTTAAAATTTTCTTCAAATTATGAATAAGTTTAATACTTGTTTGCTGATTGCATGTATTGTACAATATTCATGTATTTCACTTACATATCAAAATAGAAATAGAAATAATTAAAGTGAATATTTTTTTATCTAGATTTCGTTACTTCGTTTTTCAATTTAATACTTCAAATTAATTTATATTTTCGATGATTATTGAAGTTATCTGTGAAATATTATTATTATTATTATTATAAGAAATTATCATTATAAGATTTTGAAGCGGTTGTTATACTTAGCTTCAAAAATCAAGTGAAAGTTGAAATCAACAATTTGACCAGCTCAATTCTTTCCTTAAAAATTTTTCATTCTACATTTTAAAACATATATGTATATAAACGTAAAATAAATTTTACTCATTAATTTGAAATTTTTTGTGAAATTATTTATTTATTATTAATGAATTATTTATTTATTATATTAAATTTTGTCGGTAAAACTTATTTAATTCCAACATGAATGAATCACATTCCCCCACTATCCTTACAGCCATGTGCATTTTTTTTATTACTAAAGTGATACATGTTATGTATTGTAGCTGATCACTTAAATTATATCTAAGAGATCAGATATCATAAATTGTTTAAATAGAGACCGAACCTTTAGCAAGTCCTTATTCCCTCCATCTGAAGTGAACTTGTGGCATTGAATTTAAAATTTAAAGAGGTATAAACTGAAATGAATCAGAGCTCTATGGCTATTTCTCCCTTTTCAAAATCACCTAGCAAAAAAATTGTCTGGATTTGATCTGATATCAGTATTGATAACACTTAGATTAAATAAAAATCAAACACTTCAGACAAATAAAATGGTGGTAAAAAATATTTTCTTCTGAACTGTTATGCTAAATTTAAAAATCAATTCAAACCAAAACTAAAAAATTTAATAAAGTATTCTTATACATCTCGCATTATTTGAAGTCCCAGAATTGTAAATTGCCGCTTTTGGTTTTATAACAAACACATTTAGTTACATCATTCAGTTTGTTTTATTCACAATAGATGGCACCACTAGCTCGGAACCTGCATCGTTTAAAAACTTTAAATAATTCCTGTCATTCCAGTTTTAGAACGTTTCCATTTCGAGTCTTCTTACCTGTCGAACATGTTAAGAATAACCTATTCGGATGACAGAGAACGAAATTTTTTTTATCGTTCCTATTAAAAAAAGTTCTCTAAAAAATTAAAACTCATTCCATCAATGTTTTATTAGAGATATCTAGTCCTACACTAGAATGAAAATTGTGCACAAACCATACCATATAGCATAGTACTGGCCACACATGACCACAAACCATATGATATAGCACACTACTGATCAGCACACCTGACCACAAACCATATGATACAGTACAGTACTGACCAGCGCTTGTGACCACAAACCATATGATGCAGCACACGTGGCCATAAAACATAGGATACACCACAGTACTGTCCCGTACACGTGACCACAAACAATATGATGCAGCACACGTGGCCATAAAACATTTGATATAGCACAGTACTGACCAATGTGCATGACCACAAACCATATGATACAGTACAGTACTGACCAGCGCTTGTGACCACAAACCATATGATACAGCACATGTGGCCACAAACCATATGATACAGCCCACGTGGCCATAAAACGTATGATATAGCACAGTACTGTCCCGTACACGTGACCACAAACCATATGATGCAGCACAATACTGACCAGTGTGCATGACCACAAACCATATGATGCAGCACAGTACTGACCAGTGTGCATGACCACAAACCATATGATACAGTATTGACCAGTGTGCGTGACCACAAACTATATGATACAGCATAGAACGGACCAGCACGTGATCACAAACCATATGATACAGCACACGTAACCATGAACCGTATGATATAGCACAATACTGACCAGCGGACGTGATCACAAACCATATGGCAGGAACAGTAATGACCAGCATAACACGAAAATTCTATCACAGCTGTGTTCAGTTGGGTTGTTTTATCTCTGAGCTGACTCTTTTTGCACACAATGGGCTAAATGGCCAGGTCACAAAGACCCCAAAAGTTCAGAGAAGGTTGGGGGGAGAGGACCCATTTGACAGCTGTTAGGAGGCAGATGGTAGCCTCCCATCAAGGCCATCCAGCGTGTTCTTTAATGCACAGAACCACGGTTTTACGTCCCATCCGATGGACAGCGGCCTTCGCAACCCATCGGTATCCCTTACTGACCTAGGGCCAAGCGGAGAGTTTTGAGTAGATACTGGTGTCCAGTAAAAATTCAAAGCTCGTCACACTTTTGATTGCATTACGGTATTCGCCATCATTATATATTAGTAATTAAGTATGTAGGTATAACTATTGTTATTTCTTATTCATGCTTTCGCCACCATGCAATGATCTATTGGCCATGTGTGACGAGAGGTGAATATATTCGGCAACTTGAACATTTGGGCATCTGATCTTTTATAATCATTTTAATATTTTCCACACCCTGATGAAGGCTTCAATTTCATAACGTCTCAGTACGGCTCATCTAAATCATTCGAACTTTATACGAATTTAGGGATCCTGGACTTCCTCCATCGGGTTCGTTGAGATGATTCATTTCTGAGCGGCACTTTTATGCATACATTGGTATATATGGTCAGATACAAAGACCCCGAAAGCTCAGAGAAGGATCCGGTCTCCTCTAACTGCTATAAAGTTCTCACCTTCTCCAGCTGATATAAAATTCTCCCCTCCTCTAACTGCTATAAATTTCTCACCTTCTCCAGCTGATATAAAATTCTCCCCTCCTCTAACTGCTATAAAGTTCTCACCTTCTCCAGTTGATATAAAATTCTCCCCTCCTCTAACTGCTATAAAGTTCTCACCTTCTCCAGCTGATATAAAATTTTCCCCTCCTCTAACTGCTATAAAGTACTCACCTTCTCCAGCTGATATAAAATTTTCCCCTCCTCTAACTGCTATAAAGTTCTCACCTTCTCCAGCTGATATAAAATTCTCCCCTCCTCTAACTGCTATAAAGTTCTCACCTTCTCCAGCTGATATAAAATTTTCCCCTCCTCTAACTGCTATAAAGTACTCACCTTCTCCAGCTGATATAAAATTCTCCCCTCCTCTAACTGCTATAAAGTACTCACCTTCTCCAGCTGATATAAAATTCTCCCCTCCTCTAACTGCTATAAAGTACTCACCTTCTCCAGCTGATATAAAATTTTCCCCTCCTCTAACTGCTATAAAGTACTCACCTTCTCCAGCTGATATAAAATTCTCCCCTCCTCTAACTGCTATAAAGTACTCACCTTCTCCAGCTGATATAAAATTCTCCCCTCCTCTAACTGCTATAAAGTACTCACCTTCTCCAGCTGATATAAAATTCTCCCCTCCTCTAACTGCTATAAAGTTCTCACCTTCTCCAGCTGATATAAAGTTCTTATCCAGCAGATATTAAGCCCTCGCATCCTCTAGCACATATGAAATCTGGCTTTCTCCAGTTCATATATACACTGCTCACAAAAATTAGGGGATATTTTATCGCTTCATATTCATCTTGAAATATCCCCTAATTTTTGTGAGCAGTATAGTTCTCACCTCTTCAGCTTATATAGGGTTCTTGTTTCCTGCAGCTGATATAACGTACAGGCCACCTCTAGTTGATATAAAATCTCGCCGTATGCAGCTGATATCAAGTAATCATCTCCTCCTGACCGATATAAAGCTCTCGCCTATTTCTAAATGGTCCTTGCCCTCTCAAGCTTATACAAAGTTCTTACCAGCTTCGGCTGATATAAAGTTCTCGCCTCCTCCAGTTAAAATTAAGTTTTCCTCTCCTCTATATAGAGTTCTTATCTCCACCATCTGATATAAAGCACCCGTCTCTCAAACTGATATAAAGTTCTCACCTTTTCTAGCTGATATAAAATTCTCCCGTTCTCTAGCTAATATAAAGTACCCATCTCTTCCACCTGATATAAAGTTCTCACCTCTTCTAGCTGGTATAAAATTTTCCCGTTCTCTAGCTGATGTAAAGTGCCCATCTCTTCCAGCTGATGCAAAGTTCTCGCCTCCTCTATCTGATAAAAGTCGTCTTCTCCAGATGAAAAAGTCATCACCTCCTACAGCTGATAACAGCCACAACAAGTTCGATATATAGTTTCCTCCTATCGTAGCATAAAGTTAAGTAATGATTAAATTCTAAGATCACTGGGAAATATTTAGAATATCAAAAGGATCAATGACCATGTACACTTAAATTAGGTATAGTTTCGAATCTTTTGTTTGTTGGATGAAAAGTGTTTAAGCTATAAAGCTCAAACTTTTTCCAATGTATACTAGAATGGTTGGGCCATCCCATCCGACGGACGACTGCTTTCCAAGCCCGTCAGTGCCCCCAACTGACCGAGGGCAGTGTGGGGGTTTCGCGGAGACAAATCTAAACGCTGGCCCAGGTGGGGCTCGAACCTGGGAACTGAAAATTACGAACTTAGCGCGCAACCGACCGAGGCACCCCGTCACATTCATTACGGCTTTTGATGAAACTATTAATTGAAAAACTTTGCACGAGGAAATTTGAAGTCTTTGATTTGAATGTTTGGTTTTAACTGAGAGAAAACTAATTAAGTGGGTGGGGCTTCAGTTGCCTTGAACACTCTTGTGTAGGTGTCTCAATTTAATTATCTCGGGAGCTGGGTATCCCTATTCCTCTGTTCCTCTGTTAATCTCATGCTGGGAGAATGATATTAACAGAAGAATAGGGACTGCGGCTAGCCCCATCCCCATAACCAACTCGGAGTTGGGTTGGGTTGTTTTACTTCTGAGCGTCACTTTTTTGCACACCATGGGCTAAATGGCCAGGTCACATGGACCCCGAAGGCTCAGAGAAGGCTGGGGGAGGGGACTCACTGGAACAGCTGTTGGGAGACAGATGGTAGCCTCCCGTCAAGGCCATCCAGCGTGTTCTTTAACGTGCACAGGGTATGTCTCTCCCGCACACGGGGCCATGGCTTAACGTCCCATCCGACGGACGGCGGCCTTTCCAAGCCCATCGGTGTCCCCTACTGACCGTGGGCAGGGCGGGGAATTTTGCGGAGATAAATCTCAAAGCTAACCCAGCTGGGACTCGAACCTGGGAACTACAGATTACGAGCCTGGCGCGCTGCCGACTGAACCACCCCCGCCCCAAACTCTGAGACTTTGGAGTCCTTGTGACCTGGCTATTTAGCCCATTGTGTGCACCAAAGTGCTTAGTCATTAACATGACAGATTACATCTGCAGTTGACAGGTTCGAGTCCCAGCTCGGTCAGCGTTGAGATTTATCTCCACAGAACTCCCCACCCTGCCCTGTGTCAGTAAGGGACATCGATGGGCTTGGAAAGGCCACCGTCCGTTGGATGAGACGTTAAGCCGTGGTTCCATGTGTGGGGGAACAATACCCTGTGCACGTTAAAGAACACGCTGGATGATCTTGACGAGACGCTACCATCTGTCTCCCAACAGCTATTCCAGTGGGTCTCCTATCCAACCTTCTCTGACCCTCCAGGGTCTTTGTGACCTGGCCATTTAGCCTTTTGTGTGCAAAAAAAATGTCGCACAGAGGTAAAACAACCCAACTTATTAAGTCTTAGGTTTCAGATTTCTTATAACAGGCATTGTTATATATTCCAGCTTCCATAACTCGTTAAATACTGAAGGAATGTTGTTGAAAAATCGAGATTTTGATATATTTCATTGAGATCTTTATCTGCTATTAACTAAAGATTTGAAACTATACTTAATTCAAAACAAAACAACATATTTCAGAAGTTATAGAACCTCGTCGTTAGCTTCTCATTTATAAATAAATTACAGTTGTTACTTTTGTCAAGTAGTGTATAACAACCTAATTCTTACATCCACCAATAATACCCTACAGGTAAAAAAGGCAACGAGAAGACATTTCAAGCCTGCCACTATTTTCCGATATAATTAAAATAATGAAAAGTTTAAAAATTCCGGAAGCAAAAGTTTGTTTAAACTTCTTACCAATGAAATAAAAAAAAAATAAATAATACCCCCTCAAGCAGCTGCTTGCCACAGAGGTCTGACAGGAGCCTGTCAGTTTATATGTCATAGTCGAAGGTCTGTGAGGATGGCAGGATCTCAGCAGAAAAACGACACAACCGTCCATGCCTTAAACCCGGGGCTCGAACCCAGGTCCCTTAGATTAGTATCCAAGAGCGCTAACCACTCGGCTACGGGACGGCAAATAAATACCCCCTCAAGCAGCTGCTTGCCACAGAGGTCTGACAGGAGCCTGTCAGTTTATATGTCATAGTCGAAGGTCTGAGAGGATGGCAGGACCTCAGCAGAAAAACGACACAAACGTCCATGCCTTAAACCCGGGGCTCGAACCCAGGTCCCTTAGATTAGTATCCAAGCGCGCTAACCACTCGGCCACGGGACGGCAAATAAACACCCCCTCAAGCAGCTGCTTGTCACAGAGGTCTGACAGGAGCCTGTCAGTTTATATGTCATAGTCGAAGGTCTGAGAGGATGGCAGGACCTCAGCAGAAAAACGACACAAACGTCCATGCCTTAAACCCGGGGCTCGAACCCAGGTCCCTTAGATTAGTATCCAAGCGCGCTAACCACTCGGCCACGGGACGGCAAATAAATACCCCCTCAAGCAGCTGCTTGCCACAGAGGTCTGACAGGAGCCTGTCAGTTTATATGTCATAGTCGAAGGTCTGAGAGGATGGCAGGACCTCAGCAGAAAAACGACACAAACGTCCATGCCTTAAACCCGGGGCTCGAACCCAGGTCCCTTAGATTAGTATCCAAGCGCGCTAACCGCTCGGCCACGGGACGGCAAATAAATACCCCCTCAAGCAGCTGCTTGCCACAGAGGTCTGACAGGAGCCTGTCAGTTTATATGTCATAGTCGAAGGTCTGTGAGGATGGCAGGATCTCAGCAGAAAAACGACACAACCGTCCATGCCTTAAACCCGGGGCTCGAACCCAGGTCCCTTAGATTAGTATCCAAGAGCGCTAACCACTCGGCTACGGGACGGCAAATAAATACCCCCTCAAGCAGCTGCTTGCCACAGAGGTCTGACAGGAGCCTGTCAGTTTATATGTCATAGTCGAAGGTCTGAGAGGATGGCAGGACCTCAGCAGAAAAACGACACAAACGTCCATGCCTTAAACCCGGGGCTCGAACCCAGGTCCCTTAGATTAGTATCCAAGCGCGCTAACCACTCGGCCACGGGACGGCAAATAAACACCCCCTCAAGCAGCTGCTTGTCACAGAGGTCTGACAGGAGCCTGTCAGTTTATATGTCATAGTCGAAGGTCTGAGAGGATGGCAGGACCTCAGCAGAAAAACGACACAAACGTCCATGCCTTAAACCCGGGGCTCGAACCCAGGTCCCTTAGATTAGTATCCAAGCGCGCTAACCACTCGGCCACGGGACGGCAAATAAATACCCCCTCAAGCAGCTGCTTGCCACAGAGGTCTGACAGGAGCCTGTCAGTTTATATGTCATAGTCGAAGGTCTGAGAGGATGGCAGGACCTCAGCAGAAAAACGACACAAACGTCCATGCCTTAAACCCGGGGCTCGAACCCAGGTTCCTTAGATTAGTATCCAAGCGCGCTAACCACTCGGCCACGGGACGGCAAATAAATACCCCCTCAAGCAGCTGCTTGCCACAGAGGTCTGACAGGAGCCTGTCAGTTTATATGTCATAGTAGAAGGTCTGAGAGGATGGCAGGACCTCAGCAGAAAACAACACGAACATCCATGCCTTACCCGGGGCTCGAACCCAGGTCCCGTAGATCAGTAGCCAAGCACGCTAACCACTCGGCCATGGGACGGCTACCAATGAAATGCTATTCTTTTTTATCTGTTTCGCAGGTTAATTTCTGCAGGAATATGCTACAGAGGCAATCTCTCGTTCGTTAATGCAAACAACGCACGCTTACGAGTAAGAGCAATATGGCGACGTCGGTTACAGTTTTCAAGCGATTGGGACATCGCCCCCTCTTCCTACCCCGATGCTTCCGACATGACATAGCTCTCAGAGAGGGCCTCGGATTCGGTTGGTTGGTTGGTTGTTTGGGGTTTATTGGCGCATTGGCAACTAAGGCTATAATGCGCCAAACGTACGTCCAAAAACTAAAAGGATAAAAAACGTGATACCCCTCAACCAAAGTTAAAAATAAATTACAAAGACCAACACAAAAATATAATTCAATAAAATAGAACATATAGAACAACAATAAAAAAATGTATAAATATGGTATATCAATATAAACATAAAAAAAAACAGGTGTAAGCGACCTGGGTTAAACATGTAGAATAAGAAATAGGGGAATAAAACTATAAGCGAGTAAAATAACCAGTATATCGTAAAAATTGAAAGATAGAGGTAAAATTACAATGATCTGATAAAAGATGTCCGAGTGTAAGGGGCTCGGACGTAAAATCATGAGAGTTAAAAAACATACGTCTTTCAAAGTTAAAACAATGACATTCAATTAAAATTCTTTTTGATCGTTAAAAAGGTGTCACAAAACTCACACTTCCGTTCGTCGTCCACCCGTAAGAGAAACGAATGAGTAATAAACGAATGACCTAAGCCCTCGGATTCGGAGACTTAATCCGACATCGCGTGGTTCTTTGTTTCTTTCGACTTTTGATTACTTCTAAAAATCTTCTTACACCCATCAAGATCTCTGAAAAGAAAAAACAATGACAAAATAAAAATAAAGAGAAAAGTAATAGCACGAATAATTAAATGTTTGAATGAGTCAAGATCATTTTATTCTGACCCTGGAAGAATTCAAATCGGAGATTTTAAGTCAAGTCGACTTTGGTTTTCTTAGAAATTTCAACATGTTAAATAAATTATAAAAAGTAATAGTTATGAAACAAAAAAAGAATTAATAATAACAATAATCAAAAAATGAAATAAACAAAAAACTTAATATATAAAAATGAAAATAAAAAACATATAAAGATGAAATAAAAAAATAGTAATAAATGGATAAAAATTAAAAGGAAGTAAAAAAAATTGCAAAAATATAATAAAAAAACAAAAAAATAATAAATATAATAATAAAATGAAGACAAAATATTCAAAAAAAAAAATAGTAGGGAAAAGGAGACTGCATCCAGGTACTAAAATATTTCTGAATGAGTCTGTTCCCCAAGGGAACAGGATTTCATCATCATCATCATCGACTTTTGTCTACTTGTTCCCAGGTTTTCTTAATTCAAAATTATCTTCACATCTAAATCAATACTTTTTAAAATGGGTTTGTTAGCTCTATGTTAATAGAGGCTACATATAAACCCGAGGAAAAACATAGATTTCCAACCTAACGCATTTTCCTGGTAGCCGAAAAAAAATCAACTACTGATTGGTTTGTAATTTCAAAGTTGACTGGCATAGCATTACTTATTGCCAAGTAAAGTTGCGAAAAATGAGAAGGGGAAAGGTTATCAAGGATCCAACACGACACTCGTGACTTGCGCAAAGCAAACAGAAATTTTGTTAGCATCATTGTTTAGAATGGACACAGAACATCCTTCAGTCAACGATTGGATGCATAAATTTGCACTTTTCCTCATTGCTATTAAATATTTCAGCATCATTACTATTAAAGCATTATTATTATTGTGAAAGCTTCAGCGACAGAAAACGCCAACTATATCAAATTATATGAAACTCGTTTCATCCTATTTTGAAACCAGAGAAAATAGGAAACGTAATTCCAGAGGAGAGTAGAGAGGGGCGGGGGTGGGGGTGGCTCAGTCGGTAGCGCTCCAGGCTCGTAATCTGTAGTTCCCAGGTTCGAGTCCCAGTTGGGTCAGCGTTGAGATTTATCTCCGCAAAATTCCCTGCCCTGCCCACGGTCAGTAGTGGACACCGATGGGCTTGGAAAGGCCGCCGTCCGTCGGATGGGACGATAAGCCGTGGACCCGTGTGCGGAAGAGCCATACCTTGTGCACGTTAAAGAACACGCTGGATGGCTTTGACGGGAGGCTACCATATGTCTCCCAACAGCTGTTCCAGTGGCTCCCCTCCCCCAACCTTCTCTGAGCCTTCGGGGTCCATGTGACCTGGCCATTTAGCCCATGGTGTGCAAAAAAGTGCCGCTCAGAGGTAAAACAACCCAACCCAATCCAGAGGATAGCTGAATTGTTTCACCTCTAAGCTGCCACTTTTTGCACACAATGGTCTAAATGGCCAGGTCACAAGGACCCCGAAGTTTCAGAGAAGATTGGGGTGAAGGGACCCACTGGACAGCTGTTAGGAGACAGATGGCAGCCTCTCGTCAAGGCCATCCAGTGTTCACTTTAACGTGCACAAGGTATGGAACCTATCCGACGGATAAGCCGTCCGTCGGTTAGGATACATATCCTAACCGACGGACGGTGGCTTTTCCGAGCTCTTCGCTGTTCCCTACTGACCGAGGAAGGTCGAGTTTGATGGAAATAAAGCTCAACGCTGACCTACCTGGGACTCGAACTTGGGAATTGCAGATTACGAATCTGGCGCACTACCGCCTAAGCCAATCACCCCCCCCCACACACACACACACACACTGATGTTCTAGGGCCTTTAAAATAATAAAAAAAAACCGGAATTATAAAAAAATCACGATTAAAAATCGTCAAAAACAAAAGTAGAGTACAGTCGTTTAAAAAAGTATCCGAACACTATGGTTGATTACAGAATTCAGGAAAAATATTTGGCAACGCTTTTTTTAGAAATTAGTGATCTGGCAACCTTCGTGTCACGTGATTAGAGAATTCAGGAAAAATATCTGGAGCATGTACAGCAACTGTACACGCTCCAGTTACCGTTCACAGCAAACTGGAGCGTGTGCAGTCACGCTTCAGTTTGCTGTGAACGGTAACTGCACACGCTCAATATTTCTGTGAGTGAGCCCACACGATCCAGGTCTTTGTGAACTCACACGATCCAAAGTGCTGTGGTAATTTTTTATTTTTGTTGAATGTACAGTCGCTCAAAAAAGTATCCGAACACTATGGTTGATTACAGAATTCAGAAAAAATATCTGGCAACGATCTTTTTAGAAATTAGTGATCTGGCAACCTTCCTGTCACGTGACACGAAGGTTGCCAGATCACTAATTTCTAAAAAGATCGTTGCCAGATATTTTTTTCTGAATTCTGTAATCAACAATAGTGTTCGGATACTTTTTTGAGCGACTTTACCATGTAAGTTACCTCTTCTCCCAAATTTATTCCACTTAGAAGGCATGAATTATAAACATGACATTTTTGCTGAAATTATTAACGTAAAGCTGAATGTTGCCATTGAAATCCTAACTTTCCTCTTTACAGCTTTAATAATAAAAAGCGTTTAGGATATAAATTTAGATAATGATAGACCTTGGTCTTTTTTGTTTTCATATTCAAATATAAAAAGAGTCAGTCAGTCAAAAAATCTCTAGACCACCGAAAACTCGGAGCTTTTCGTCCCTCTCTTCCAGATCGTTAAGTTGGGTTGTTTTACCTCTGAGAGGCACTTTTTTGCACACCATGGGCAAAATGGCCAGGTCACATGGCCCCGAAGGCTCAGAGAAGATTGGGGGAGGGGACCCACTGGAACAGCTGTTGGGAGACAGATGGTAGCCTCCCGTCAAGGCCATCCAGCGTGTTCTTTAACGTGCACAGGGTATGGCTCTCCCGCACACGGGACCACGGCTTAACGTCCCATCCGGCGGACGGCGCCTTTACAAGCCCATCGGTGTCTCCTACTGACCGTGGGCAGGGCGGGAAATTTTGCGGAGATAAATCTCAACGCTGACCCAGCTGGGACTGGAACCTGGGAACTACAGATTACGAGCCTGGCGCGCTACCGACTGAGCCAACCCCGCCCCCAGATCGTTAAGAATGGAGCAATTGCCTAAAATCAAGACCTCACCTTAGTTCAAAGTTCCTTTAAATTCTTTCAAAATGATCACAATTGTGTAGAAATTTCAGTTTCTTGAAAGCAAAATCTTCTTAAAGAAGGTTCTTCTTGGCCTAATAGACTTTTAAGACTCAATTCAGTAACATTATTTCTTTTTAGACTGTTTATTAATTCTCTCCTTTGATTTTCATATTCTTCACAATTAAGCAGCACATGTGATATTGTTTCTTTCACTTTGCAATGAACACAGTTCGGAGAATTTACTTTTTCATTTTGAATAACGAATCGTTTAATAAAATTGAGTCCGTTCTGAGCCTGGTGATACAGATAATATTCCTTCTGGTCAAACCAAAGTTTCGAAAGGGAGAAATCTCATTCTCAATCATGCTTCGATGATTGAATCTCCCAGATGTTAATACCTCAAAATGATGTTGAAATGCTTCGTTTAATTTTTTCATGATTAACTTCTTGAGATGTGTATTTCCCATGTAGGAATAGAAGGATTTTTCATGCAAGAGTGCTGCTTTTGCCAAAAGGTCAGCGAATTCATTACCATTGGCCCTCACATGTGCAGGGATCCATTGTAGTATAAATTCTGCACCATTTTTCATGATAATTGCTGAGGATTTTAATATGCTCTGAAAAATTCTATTATTGCTGGATCGGCAGGTATCATCTTCAAGAAAATATAAAGAGGAACTGCCGTCTGTTAATAAAACTATTTTTTGTTGTGACTGTTTAATGCACCAATTAAGTGCCAAGTCAATGGCAAACAATTCCGAGGTGAGAACTTCTGTTACCTTCTGAAGTCGCACTGCCTCAAAATGCGAGACTTCTGGAGCACAAAAGGCAGCAGCTGCTCTTCCCAACCCGCTCTCAAAAGATCCGTCCGTGAAGATCTTCTCATGAACTTTATAGTGGTTGTAAATGAATTCTGAAGCAATTATGTTTTGAGCCGCAATATCCATTTCTTTTCTAGTGGAGAAACCAGGTATGGAAAATGAGCAAATTGGACTTGAAAAGGTCCAAGGTGGTTCTTTAGATATTGAATCAACCCTGTGTCTTGCAAAACTACTAATTTAAAGAGAAGGTGACTCCGAATTGAAGTTATAACATGGCTTTTCTTTTTCCTAGATCCAAGCAAGACCTTGTCTGTGACAGGATCATATTCCAATTTAAGTATCATTCGAGTAAAGTGTGAACATAATATATGTGATCTTCTTACAGAGAGAGGTGGAATATTTGCCTCAGCATTAAGCGATATAGTTGGACACATCGGCAATTGTCCCAGGCAGATTCTCAGAGCTCTGTTCTGGATTCTTTCAAGCTTTTTGACAAGGACTGGACTCGCACTTTCCAATAAGAATCCACCATATTCTAAACGGGATCTCAGCATAGTTTTATAGAGATGCAACATCTGATCTGGTGAGGCTCCTCCTTTACTCGAGCCAATGAACTTGAGGATATTGAGGAATGATTTAGAAGAGGAAACAAGCTGTTGAACATAAGGGTTGCACCTCAACTCCGAATCTAGTAAGACTCCCAGATAGCGATGTTGTTTTACGACTTGCAAAGGTTCATTTTGAATGTATAATTTTATGTTTGGAAGATTTCTACTTTTGCAAAATGGCAAAATCACCGTTTTATCTTTTGAGATGTCTAAACTCCATGACAATAATGTTCATTATCATTTAGTGCCTTTTGTAGTACTGTATGTATTCTAGTTAAATTTCTTCCTGTTAACCAGATAAATATTTCATATATGCAGATTATATGGTGAACACTTCTGGGCAAAATGTCTGGGAGGTCATATATATACAAGTTAAATAACATAGGGCTCAAAATACCGCCCTGTGGTAAACCTTTATCCAAAGGAAAAGAATCTGAAAGGGTGTCTTTAAGTTTCACTATTATCTTCCTGTCCTTCATCCAGTTCTTAATATAAGGAAACATGTTTCCGGCAATTCCAAGTTTCAGAAGTGTGTAAAGCATTCCGTTAATCCAAATAGAGTCGTAAGCTTTTTGAAGATCTATAAAAATACCAACTGTGTACATGTTCTTAAAATTCAGTCCTGTTTGAATATCTGTGACAAGGTCAATAATACAGTCCACTGAGCTTCTGCCAGCTCTGAAGCCATTAATGTTATAGTGAAGGAGATGGTTTGATTCTGTTATCCAGGGGGTGGGGGTGGCTCAGTCGGTAGCGCGCCAGGCTCGTAATCTGTAGTTCCCATGTTCGAGTCCCAGCTGGGTCAGCGTGAGATTTATCTCCGCAAAATTCCCCGCCCTGCCCACGGTCAGAAGGGGACACCGATGGGCTTGGAAAGGCCGCCGTCCGTCGGATGGGACGTTAAGCCGTGGCCCCGTGTGCGGGAGAGCCAAACCCTGTGCACGTTAAAGAACACGCTGGGTGGCCTTGACGGGAGGCTACCATCTGTCTCCCAACAGCTGTTCCAGTGGGTCCCCTCCCCCAATCTTCTATGAGCCTTCGGGGTCCATGTGACCTGGCCATTTAGCCCATGGTGTGCAAAAAAGTGCCGCTCAGAGGTAAAACAACAACAACAAAAATCTGTTATCCAATTTAATCTTCTGTTCACCTTACTTTCAAGCAATTTTTCCAAGCATGAGCAGAGTGCAATAGGTCTATAAGATGTCTTATTGCCAGCTGATTTTGTAGGCTTGAAAACAGGAACAACCAAAGATGTATTCCAAATATCTGGGAAAATGTTTTGTTCCCAGATTTCATTAAAAAGATTTAGTAAAGTGTTAAAACGTTTTTCCTAAGATTCTTGAGTAGCTTATAGGATATACCGTCTGGTTCTGGAGAGGTAGATGATTTAGAGTGTTGAAGAGCAAGTTTAAATTCATTCATATTAAATTTCTTTCCCAAGAAATCAGGGGCTTTTGGATTTAGATTGTATGCCTTTTCTAATTCCCTCTCTACCACAAACTGGTTTTCAAGAAATTCAGGAGACACTAAATTAGTTCCTAACCACTATGCCTTAACTGGCATATTGGTTAGGCAGCTAGCGACTGTTCCAGCAAGGCAAACTTTGTGTGTTGTGTTAGCTCTAAGGCAGTGGTCAGCAGTGACTTCGGTCGTAGTAGGGCATGTCCTTGTATGAGAAGGCCTGTAAAAGCTAGGAGTAGCTTCTAGGATTCTTCTCTGTCCTATATGTCGCAAATAAAAAAAAAGTTGAAAACATAAGTGTAAATTCATTTGTTACATTTTCTAAAGTTTTGTTTTCCTCTAGCAGCAAAACATTTCAGGAAAGAGAAGGAGACACTGGTTTTCCAATTGACCTTATCATTTTCCATATTTTTGCCGAGGGAGTACAAAGTCAATGCTTTGACAGAAATTGTTCCATTCCATCCTTCTTGCTTCCTTAATTTTCTTTGTTGTTAATGCGTTAATCCTTTTATAATAGATTATATGATCTAAAATTCTCGTTTTTCTAGCCCTTCTTTCAGCCCGCCTTCTCAAGGCAATCAATCTGTTAATAAATTTATTATATTTCAGGTTTTTAGGATTATAGATTTCTTTAGTACTTTTTATTTTAGCTGTGTTAATGCCTTCCGTAAAATTGTTTATCGAAAAAACTTCTTCTCAGTTTTCAAGTTCTTGATTGAGAGTAGTTCTGAAAGATTTTCAGCTTAAAATTTCTAGTTTATTCTAACAAAAAATATTCTATTTATATTACTAAAATACATACTGGTAGTAACATGCACTTTTATTAGTAGTCAATTTTGATGCATTTAAGACAACATTAAAATTAAAATATCTTTATTTTTTTACATATAATATTTCATAGAAATTTCGTATGTTTGAATATAAAAGTTCGGTGTTTGAAGGAAAAAAAGGCATATTCTCATAAAATATATCAGTGTTTGTTCAACTTGAAGATTTCACAAGGCCGAAGTTCGGGTGTTTGATTTTTTTAAGATTCAACCTTGAAAGAGCATGCATTTTACAACGATAGCCATTGAATCAAAACCAGTCTAGTTGCCCAAAGTATTAATAACACTGCTGGATGTAGGTCAGAGGTCTAGTGACCTCAAAGTTCTCCCTCACCCTAAGGGGGCGAGAGCTTGGTTGACTGTATGGGTGCAGAAACCGCTTAAAGGTCGAAAGAGAGTTAAATATGTCAACATTAAGTAAAGGGTTTTGCATCCTTGAAAGGATCTCCAAGAGAAAGTGTATGTCGAAAAAATTAAAAATTGTAATGAAAACATTTCCTGAAGTTTAACATTTCTAAACACTAGCTATAAATAATTCAGTACAAAGAAAAAATAGCAGTAGTATTCATTTAAATAAAGGAGAAATGTTTTACGGGTTAATCTGAAATATAAGGCCATGGAAAATGAATGATAATGAGACACAGTTTTGGACTGAAGGATGACGGTTTCTCAATAGCCAAGAATTGAAAGAAGAGAACATTAAACTAGTGTGGCTATAGAAATTCACCTATTTAGGACGTTTCAATAGGAAATTGCCTTTCTTGATAATTATTTAGCAGAAAATGAAGAGATTAAATACGTCAAGGGCAAATAGATGTACTAAGAAGAAAAAGCAATGCAAATATCTAAATATATATATATATACACTACCCTTTCAGAATATTTGGAACACTTCTATATTGCATTGAATCGTCCATGAGTACGAAACTAAATTTTTACACTGGAACATTTAATAGTACACACACTGATATTAAGATCATAGGTAACAGGTTTCGCCGATGTTGACGAAAACGTAAAAAAAAAGATCATCTAACTAACTCCTAAAATTATGTTTATTTTAGTGAGGAATTTGTTATAGCAGTTTTTGTTTCAATCAAGTTTTAAGGTAAATTATAATGACCAGCAGTTTTGCTGTTAAGTATTTCAGTTTCTGTAATTCTTTAAAAACTGAACGATTTTTTTTTTGAAAATATTTGGATAAATATGATTGAGAAATTTATTTTATCTAAAGTGACATTTTCCCATAAAAAGGCTATTTACAAAGTTAAGGAATGCTGAATATCTTTTCGCAATATATTTTAAAGGAATCTAGATATCTCTGGATTTCGGACACTCACTAACTTTGTTCATAACAGGATAAGAGAAGTCAGGGAAAATTAGCAGCCTGGATTGGTCACTTGCTATCCCAAACGTTGTTCATCGTAGATGTAAATGCATCTTCGATGTTCCAGGTAATAATATCCATTATCATCTCAAAGTAATCCCAAACACTGTTCATCGCAGATTATGTATGGATTTGCGATGTTCCAGGTAAAAGATTACCCATTACCAACTCCATCTGAGAATATGCCCAGTTGGCATAAGTAAAAACATACAACAAGCAAACCACCCGTAAGTGTGCCTCTAGAGGCTAAATACATTATTCATAAATTTACAAATATTTTAATTGTAATTTAAAATTAAAATTCAACTGGTAGTTTATTACTTAAAAAAAAGTCTCACTTTGAAGACCTTTTTTTGAAAAATTGTTACTGAAAACATATTTTAGATCTTATTGAGATTCTTTAATCAGTGCTTCCCAGTCTCCGGGCTGCGAAAATTGATGGCGAAAAAAATTAAATATTATTAACATTATTAGGAAGCTTTTTTTTTTTCAAAATATTTTTATTGAAATCATGAAGGAATTGATTTAAAGAAATAAAAAGAAATCTTGTACTTCATTCTAAAATTCAAAATTTCGTAAAGAACTGTGCATAGTGGTTACTATTCTTTACCTACTTCAGAACAATAATAGAGAGCTTGGAGGGGGGGGGGAGCAATCACATTTCTTACCACTCTAAGAAACACTGATTTAAATCTCAATGTTCTTCAATATTTATTTATTGAAGTATCATTAAAGCTAAAATATTCAACAGTAGTCTTTGATTTTAAGTTAATCTTAAATATTTTTTTCTAAACTTCATAAGCTCTAAAAAATCATCAAATAAAATTCTAAAATCATGTTTGCTTTAGTAAATAGTTTATTATAATGGTTATTTATGTTTTAACCTTTTTGAGAAAAATTGCTTTAACTGGCAGTGCTGTTATTAAATGTTTCAGTTCAATATTTCGTGATTTTTTAACGAATATTATTAGAATTTAAATTTCTAAAATTAAATTCAGTTTTTAAATTTCTTAATAACGATATTTTTTGGTAAAAAGTTTATTGTCATAATTAAAAAGCTTTTAATGTTTCCTTCTATTTAATTTTAATTTAGAATTCTACGAATACTTCTTCTTTCTAATATATTTTATAAATTTTGAACTTTTTTTAAACAAATGATTTTTCTGTCCAGCTTCTTAGAATTGGCTGGACCAGACAGAGAGCTTGAAACATTTTGTTTCCAAACCTGCTAACATTGAAATCCATGTAGTTTTAAATGTGCAAACGAACTGCTCGAATAGTATCTCGTTGTATTGCCTCATATTTGCTGTTTCGTTCAGTTTCCACAAGGTAAACATTAAAGCGATAAGAAACCTGTTTTATTGAAATTGCATTGTCTAGTGAGTAATTTACTTTAAAACATTTCGTTTCTGGGAATGGTTTGCTTTTCCCCAGATCATTTATGAGTAACAATGAGCTGCGTTTACAATGTCACTTGTATAAGACAAAACAAGTTTAAGAAAGCAAGTGAGCCTCAGAAAGCATCTCCCCTGGGCAAAAAATTAAAAAGTTTCGTTGGTTTAATTTCGATGGACCAAAATAAAATATATTTATAGATAAAAATTAGTAAAAAGACTAGCACAAAAATCCACCAGTAAAAATATTAGAATAAAAAATATAATGCTGTCTATATAGTAGGACTACTTAGTGACGTCAAAAATTTGTACATTGGCCTTTTGTTATAGGTGTGTTTGTTGGACAGACTAAATTACAATGGCAAGAATATAATTTCAACTTGTTACAGGTATGGATCTCTATAGCAAGCAGATACTTGAGGGTATATATGTATATTAAATCTCTGGGAGCTTGCTGCTTAAATAAATTAACCGAGTAGATATGGCACTCACCTTAAAATGGAGTTCAGGATCGACTGCTTGACTTTTTCCTTCAGTAGATAATATTTGTTTATAGCACTCAGATAGTTCGTCAGAATTATGTTTCACAGCATTTTCTCCTGCGAAGTTAGAGTTGTGCCTCTCCGACAAAGCCATGCACGAATTATTGAAACAAAGTGCTTCTTGAATGCGTCGATAATCCACGCTTCCACGAGATCTCTCTCGATCAAGACATTATGACTTGAATGCCTTCATCAGCTATATGCCATTTTATGCTGTGCGAAAAATGTTCTCTGAATTTTTTTCTTTTCATTTTTAGTGGGTGAATATTTCTAACACCAGGTTATAGCGAATTCGAGTCGGCCGGGAGCTCGTTAAGTTAGAATTACCTGGATTCAGTTTCAGCGGTAACAGGATACGATTGAAAATTTCCTCAGTTACATCCTCTGTTGTTCAAATCATCGACAGATGGCGCTACTATGTTTTAAATGAAATTCTTGAGGGTTGGGTTGTTTTACCTCTGAGAGGTACTTCTTTTGCGCATAATGGACTAAATGGCCAGGTCACAAAGACTCCGAAGGCTCAGATAAAGTTGGGGGAGGGGACACACTGCAACGGCTATTGGGTGACATATGGTAGCCTCTCGTCAAGGCTATACAGCGTGTTCTTTAACGTCCACAGGGTATGAGAAGGTATGGTCTCCCGCATATGGAGCCACGTCTTAACGTCTCATCCTACGGACGGCGGCCATTCTAAGCCCAACAGTATCCTCTTTCACCGACTGCAGTATGGGATTTAGCGGAGAAAATTCTCAATTCTGGTTCAGTTGAGATTCAAACCCGGGAAATGCAAATTATGAGCCTGTCACGTTACCGATTTTGGTCGGAGTTGGCTCAGTCAGTAACGCTGGCCAACGAGAAAAATTTTTTATAATTTGCAGGGCTAAAACTAAGGTGTTTTTTGTTTGCTACCAGTACTTTTTTAAAAACATATGAATGACAATAGAGTAAAAATCTGTGGCTTCTGAAAAGGAGGAATAGAAATAATATTTTACATAATATGATAAGAAGGGATGTGTTGGATTGATTTACCTCTCAGAGTGGCACTTATTTGCACATAAGGACTAAATGGCAGGTTACAAAGACCCCGAGGACACAGAGAAGGGAAAGGGGACCCACTGGACAGCTATTAGGAGACAAATGGTAGAATCTTGTCAAGGCCATCTGGCGTGTATATTCGACGTATCCTTTGACGTGTACAGGGTATGGCTCTCTCGCACACGGAATCACGGCTTAACTTCCCATCCTATAGACGGTAGCCTTTCCAAGCCCATTGGTGTCACCTAATGGTTAAGATCTGGGGATAAATATCAAGGCTGGTCCAGCTGGCACTCGAACCTGGGAACTGCAGATTACGAGCTTATCATGCTACCGACATTGTGCAATTTGCCTGGGCATGAGGAGATTATTTTTCTGATCCACTGTAACTAAATGGCATCTCCTATAACAGAACGCCAGTGGACCAAGTTATGACGTCATCGTAAATAGTCCTATGTCTGCAAAATTCTCAGAAATTTATTTCTAATTTTATTACGGTGTACAGTCACTCAAAAAGTATCCGAATGCCATGGTTAATTAAAAAATTCAGAAAAAATATCTGGCAACGATTTTTTCAGAAATTAGTGATCTGGCATCCTTCGTGTACTGTACACGAAGGTTGCCAGATCACTAATTTCTAAAAGAAATCGTTGCCAGATATTTTTTCTGAATTTTGTAATCAACCATAGCGTTCGGATACTTTTTTGAGCGACTGTACTAAAATTTAAAATAATGTTTATTTATAAATATACCTTATTCAGAATATAAATTATTCGCATTATTAGAAATTATCATAATGCTAATGCATGAAAATAATTTTCCATCTAAATATGATATATTTATAAACAAACTTTAATATAAATATTAGTACAAAAGATCACCGGTAGTAATAATAGAAATTGATATAGAAGAATTTTCTAGATTAACAAGACTACTAAGGCACACGTCATAAGTCATTAATCCACCGGTCTTCTATACAGGGTGATTCAAAACTTATCGTTCAAATTTCGTGGGGAGGAAGGGAATACGTCAGGAAACCGATTTCACATAGGAAAGTATGTCCGCAAACGTCATCTACATGAACAAAATGGACATGTAAAGTGAACACAAGGAAACAGTACAGTTAAGTGGTAACGAATGTGACTTTTATTCCAACCAGGTAAAGTACAGGTTCACAGTAGGTGCTCAAAATTGCAACCATTTACACGGACACAGGATTCACAGCGCCGTTGCATTGACCGCCGAACATTTTCAAAAACGCCTGGCATATCATGGACAATGCCTGCGGCGGCCACTATTCGTGCAACAAGGTCCATTTCACTGTCGACGGGGGTCTCGTACACATGGTCTTTCATGGCCCCCCACAAAAAGAAATCCATGGGCGATAAATCAGGTGACCTGGGTGGCCAAGCGATCGGTCCACCTCTACCGATCCATCGAGCTCCGAATGTTCGGTTCAGGTAATCACGCGCAACAATTGTGCTATGGGCTGGAGCCCGTCATGTTGATACCACATATCTCGGCAGATATGCACAGGAACAGCGCCCAGAAAAGTCGGTAACACTGTCTCGAGAAATATTAGGTATTTCCGGCCGTCCAATCGGGGCGGTAGCAAGTAAGGTCCCAACAAACAGTCACCAATGATTCCAGCCCACACATTTACGGCAAAACGATGTTGCGCAGCGTGACTTCTCGTACCATGCGGGTTGTCGTAAGCCCACACATGTGAATTGTGTGTATTGAACACACCTTCACGAGTGAATGAAGCTTCATCTGTAAAAAGGACAGAAGCTGGAAATCTGGGGTCCACGGCACCTTTCTGCATGAACCATTGTGCAAATTCCACACGCTTCGGATAATCGTCAGGATGCAGTAACTGCACCCTTTGCAGATGGTAAGGATGCACACGTTCCTCGTGCAGTATCCGCCACACTGCTGACTGATAGACCCCAAGCTGCTGAGCAATAGCTCGTGTGCTGGTATTCGGATTATCTTCGATGGACTGTAGGACTTGTTCTGCGACATTGACAGTCCGCGTCAGTCGTCTTCTCCCCGTATCCTGCATGTTGCTGCGCAGTGAACCACGTTCGCGCAGATTGGGATGCACACGTGCAAACATTTGATGCTGCGGTATTCTTCTGTTGGGGTATCGGTCTTCGTAAACTTGCCTAGCTCGGCGGCCGCTTTCGCCAGCTGCCCATATGCGAGATGCATATCTGCTAGCTCTTGATGCGTAAAACGATTCATCTTATCACTAGTAAGTCAGCTCGTACACTGATGACAGCGGGAGTGGTGGGGCGAGCTGTACACTGGTTGGGTACACACAGCGCCCTCTACATACGCATGCGTACATTTGCGGACATTCTTTCCTATGTGAAATCGGTTTCCTGACGTATTCCCTACCTCCCCACGAAATTTGAACGATAAGTTTTGAATCACCCTGTAGTAGATGATGTGGGGCGGGGATGGCTCAGTCGGTAGCGCGCCAGGCTCGTAATCTGTAGTTCCCAGGTTCGAGTCCCAGCTGGGTCAGCGTTGAGATTTATCTCCGCAAAATTTCCCGCTCTGCCCACGGTCAGTAGGGGACACCGATGGGCTTGGAAAGGCCGCCATCCGTCGGATGGGACGTTAAGCCGTGGTCCCTTGTGCGGGAGAGCCATACCCTGTGCACGTTAAAGAACACGCTGGATGGCCTTGACGGGAGGCTACCATCTGTCTCCCAACAGCTGTTCCAGTGGGTCCCCTCCCCCAACCTTCTCTGGCTGGATGGCCTTGACGGGAGGCTACCATCTGTCTCCCAACAGCTGTTCCAGTGGGTCCCCTCCCCCAACCTTCCCTGAGCCTTCGGGGCCCTTGTGGCCTGGCCATTAGCTCATGGTGTGCAAAAAAGTGCCGCTCAGAGGTAAAACAATCCAATCCAATTTAGTAGATGATGTTGAACTAAATCACGTTGTGCCCTGCTCCGTTCCATTCTAATGACTATCCACAGGACAAAAACCCTCGTTTCCCACTTCTTTTCCCTGGGAAAAAAAAAACAAGGGAAGGTTAAATTTCGACGGATACTAATTACTCTATTTTGCAGCAAGCGGATAAACAACTCCTGCATGGGAATCAATGTCACGGAATTTTTGCTAACGGGACTTACGTACATAATAAGGAAGCTAAAATACTGATTTATGCGGCTACGTCCTGAACAGGAAACGATATACAAAATCGAACACAACAACATTTGCAACGATCAGGTGAGTTTGTAACGAAAGGTTGTGTTTACTCAGCCAAGAAACTGATTTCAGAAAAGGAAAAGGAAAGTTTCCTCACGCATTGTTATTCAGAAGGAAAGAAAACCTTGTCAGAATACAATAAAATAATAAAAAATGCCCTTGAAAGACAAATAGATCTTCTGGTCGCTCTTAAGCTTTGTTACCATCATCTGACTTCAATGACTTTCATATGAGTCGACTAAGACTAGCTAATTGGTATATAGTTGTTGTAGCACTTTTTTTTGGATGCAATGGGCTAAACAATAAAGTCATAAAGACCCCAACAGTTCAGAGTTTTGTAGGAAAAGGTTTGGTGTGGTTTCTTTTAATTCTGAGCGACACTTTTTTGCACACAATGAGCTAAATAGCCAGATCACAAAGATCTCAAGATTTCGGATCTCTGTAAGAAAAGGGTAGGTTGGAGTCTTTAGCTCTTATCGTCACTCCTGCGGACAGTGAGTCAAATGATCAGATCACAATAGCTGTCCAGTGGGTCTCCTACCCTTAAGTCAAATGGTCAGATCACAACAGCTGTCCAGTGGGTCTCCTCCCTTTAAGTCAAATGGTCAGATCACAACAGCTGTCCAGTGGGTCTCCTCCTCTTAAGTCAAATGTTCAGATCACAACAGCTGTACAGTGGGTCTCCTCCCCTTAAGTTAAATGGTCAGATCACTACAGCTGTCCAGTGGGTCTCCTCCCCTTAAGTCAAATGGTCAGATCACAACAGATGTCCAGTGGGTCTCCTCCCCTTAAGTCAAATGGTCAGATCACAACAGCTGTCCAGTGGGTCTCCTCCCCTTAGTCAAATGCTCAGATCACAACAGCTGTCCAGTGGGTCTCCACCCCTTAAGTCAAATGGTCAGATCACAACAGCTGTCCAGTGGGTCTCCACCCCTTAAGTCAAATGGTCAGATCACAACAGATGTCCAGTGAGTCTCCTCCCCTTAAGTCAAATGGTCAGATCACAACAGCTGTCCGGTGGGTCTCCTCCCCTTAAGTCAAATGGTCAGATCACAACAGCTGTCCAGTGGGTCTCCTCCCCTTAAGTCAAATGCTCAGATCACAACAGCTGTCCAGTGGGTCTCCTCCCCTTAAGTCAAATGGTCAGATCACTACAGCTGTCCAGTGGGTCTCCTCCCCTTAAGTCAAATGGTCAGATCACAACAGCTGTCCAGTGGGTCTCCTCCCCTTAAGTCAAATGGTCAGATCACAACAGCTGTCCAGTGGTTCTCCTCCCCTTAAGTCAAACGGTCAGATCACAACAGCTGTCCAGTGGGTCTCCTCCCCTTAAGTCAAATGGTCAGATCACAACAGATGTCCAGTGAGTCTCCTACTCTTAAGTCAAATGGTCAGATCACAACAGCTGTCCAGTGAGTCTCCTCCCCTTAAGTCAAATGGTCACATCACAACAGCTGTCCAGTGGGTCTCCTCCCCTTAAGTCAAACGGTCAGATCACAACAGCTGTCCAGTGGGTCTCCTCCCCTTAAGTCAAATGGTCAGATCACAACAGCTGTCCAGTGGGTCTCCTCCCTTTAAGTAAAATGGTCAGATCACAACAGCTGTCCAGTGGGTCTCCTACTCTTAAGTCAAATGGTCAGATCACAACAGCTGTCCAGTGGGTCTCCTCCCCTTAAGTCAAATGCTCAGATCACAACAGCTGTCCAGTGGGTCTCCTCCCCTTAAGTCAAATGGTCAGATCACAACAGCTGTCCAGTGGGTCTCCTCCCCTTAAGTCAAATGGTCAGATCACAACAGCTGTCCAGTGGGTCTCCTCCCTTTAAGTCAAATGGTCAGATCACAACAGCTGTCCAGTGGGTCTCCTCCCCTTAAGTCAAATGGTCAGATCACAACAGCTGTCCAGTGGGTCTCCTCCCCTTAAGTCAAATGGTCAGATCACAACAGCTGTCCAGTGGGTCTCCTCCCCTTAAGTCAAATGGTCAGATCACAACAGCTGTCCAGTGGGTCTCCTCCCCTTAAGTCAAATGGTCAGATCACAACAGCTGTCCAGTGGGTCTCCTCCCCTTAAGTCAAATGCTAAGATCACAACAGCTATCCAGTGGGTCTCCTCCCCTTAAGTCAAATGGTCAGATCACTACAGCTGTCCAGTGGGTCTCCTCCCCTTAAGTCAAATGGTCAGATCACTACAGCTGTCCAGTGGGTCTCCTCCCTTTAAGTCAAATGGTCAGATCACAACAGCTGTCCAGTGGGTCTCCTCCCCTTAAGTCAAATGGTCAGATCACAACAGCTGTCCAGTGGGTCTCCTCCCCTTAAGTCAAATGCTCAGATCACAACAGCTGTCCAATGGGTCTCCTCCCCTTAAGTCAAATGGTCAGATCACTACAGCTGTCCAGTGGGTCTCCTCATCATAACCTTCTCTGAGCCCGCGGGGTCGTTATGACCTGGCGATTTAGTCCATTGTGTGCAAAAACAGTGCCGCTCAGAGGGAAAACAACCCAACCTAATCCTAGGACATGGTGGAGGTTAAATAAATCTAAAAGATGGCAGAGTTCCGATGCGAACCTGAGAATTGCAGATTAAAAGCCTGGCGCTCAACCGACTGAGCCTATTCCACCCCATACAAATATCTTTTCCTCAATGGCTTTTCCATTTTAAATTGGAGTCAAGTTCCACAGGTAAATAGTAAAAAAATTTTGAGTATTCCGACAGTTAGAGAAATTATTACTTATTAGAGAATGATCGCAACAACAATCTAATGAATGATATTTAATATTAAAATCAAAAACAGTGTTGTGGATTTCGAAATATAAAAGCTTGTTTTTGTGAGCGTTTAAAAATAATTTATTCAACTTGATTAATTTATCTTTATTAATATTTTATCATTAATTTATCTTATCTTGACTGAATAATTCTTAATGCTTAATTTCATATTAGATATAGGGTTGGGTTGTTTTACCTCTGAGCGGCACTTTTTTGCACACCATGGGCTAAATGGCCAGGTCACATGGACCCCGAAGGCTCAGAGAAGGTGGGGGGAGGGACTGCAACAGCTGTTGGGAGACACTGGAACAGCTGTTGGAACCTCCACTGGAACAGCTGTTGGGAGACAGATGGTAGCCTCCCGTCAAGGCCATTCAGCGTGTTCTTTAACGTGCACAGAGTATGTCTCTCCCGCACACGGCGCCACAGGCTTAACGTCCCATCCGACGGACGGCGGCCTATTCCAAGCCCATCGGTGTCCCCTACTGACCGTGGGCAGGGCGGGGAATTTTGCGGAGATAAATCTCAACGCTGACCCAGCTGGGACTCGAACCTGGGAACTACAGATTACGAGCCTGGCGCGCTACCGGCTAAGCCACCCCCGCCCCATATAATAGATATAGTATCACAAGAATACAACATTGCCGTCTCATCAGCATAAACAAATCAAATAATATTTAAATCTAACTCACCAAGGTTATTAGTAAAGATTAAAAACAAAACCGGTCCCAAAACAAATCCCTGAGGAACTCCTTTTGCCATAACCTCATTTATTTCATCGTTAATTCTAGTCTCTTGTTTTCTGTCATAAGGAAAAACTTTCAACAAAACTCAAGCGTGCCTCTAATACTGCAAACAGAAAGTTTATGCAAAAGTAATATCTACAGAATCAAATAATTTCCGTATGTCAAAGAATATTATGGCAGTTTTTTATTTTCATCTATACTCTAAAAAATTCCCTGTTAATGTAAAAATGAATTGTTCAACCAATTTTTTTAAATAAAATAATTTGAACATATGTTAAAAAAACTCATTTTTCTTTCATGTTTTTTTCTATTACTTCTGATAGAATAGTCGAAACGGAAATCGTACTATAATCATTATAAAAATTTTCTCCCTGATTTGCATATTGTGAAAACAAGAGCCATTTAGTGCATCATAAAATTTACCCTTTTGAATAGATTGGGTTGTTTTGCCTCTGAGCGGCACTTTTTTGCACACCATGGGCTAAATGGCCAGGTCACATGGACCCCGAAGGCTCAGAGAAGGTTGGGGGAGGGGACCCACTGGAACAGCTGTTGGGAGACAGATGGTAGCCTCCCATCAAGGCCATCCAGCGTGTTCTTTAACGTGCACAGGGTATGTCTCTCCCGCACACGGGGCCACGGGTTAACGTCCCATCCGACGGACGGCGGCCTTTCGAAGCCCATCGGTGTCCCCTACTGACGGTGGGCAGGGCGGGGAATTTTGCGGAGATAAATCTCAACGCTGACCCAGCTGGGACTCGAACCTGGGAACTACAGATTACGAGTCTGGCGCGCTACCGACTGAGCCCCCCCGCCCCCCTTTTGAATAGAAATATTTGTTTCTTTTCAATTCTTGATAAATGATACCAAGCAATATTTTTAACATTTTTGTTGTAATACTATTACATTCAGGGCTTTTACTATTTTCTAAAATTTGAATAATTCTAGCAACTTCAGTTTCATTGGTGTTCTCTAAGTAGATTGTGATACTTATGGTTTTCAATTGCTATTGATCAAGACTAAAACATTATCATTCTCATCAATAGTTGGTATTTCGAATGAAATATTTATTCATGTCTGTAACCAGAATTTTACATCAGAAATGGGTAGAGTATTGGTTTTCTTTTCAATGCTTGTCAGGTGATTGACATAATTCCATTGTTTTTTAGAATTTTTGCCACAATTTTCAAATTCTTTTACATGATGATTCTCGTTTGCTACATTCAATTGACGGAATGCCTAAATAATATCATCTGTATAATCTAAAATAATATCATCTGTACTCAAAGTTTTCTTATCTTCTGTTTTTCATAATCTCTTGAAATCCTAACTCCATTAGTGTAATAATTATCTTTCCATTTAGATATATTATTTAGTTGCGTTGAGTTGTTTTACCTCTGAGCGGCACTTTTTTGCACACAATAGGCTAAATGGCCAGGTCACAAGGTTGGGTTGTTTTACCTCTGAGCGGCACTTTTTTGCACACCATGGGCTAAATGGCCAGGTCACATGGACCCCGAAGGCTTAGAGAAGGTTGGGGGAGGGGACCCACTGGAACAGCTGTTGGGAGACAGATGGTAGCCTCCCGTCAAGGCTATCCAGGGTGTTCTTTAACGTGCACAGGGTATGGCTCTCCCGCACACGGGGCCACGGCTTAACGTCCCATCCGACGGACGGCGGCCTTTCCAAGCCCATCGGTGTCCCCTACTGACCGTGGGCAAAGCGAGAAGTTTTGCGGAGATCAAATCTCAACACTAATTTCTAAAAAAATCGTTCCAAGACATTTTTTCTGAATTTTGTAATCAACCATAGTGTTCGGATACTTTTTTCAGCGACTGTACTTGATAAATGATACCCAGCAATAGTTTTTTAACATTTTTGTTGTAATACCCAATTCTTCCTTAACCATATTTCAGATAGTAGTATTAAATCAAAATTTATTAAAATGGAATTTAAAAATGCAAGTCATTATAATTTTGTCTTCGGCTTATAATAGCAGTTGGGTTGGATTATTTTACGACTGAGCGGCTTTTTTTACACACAATTGGGTAAATGGCCAGGTCACAAGGACCCCGAGGGCTCAGAGAAGTTTGGGGTAAGGAACAGCTGTTGGGAGACAGATGGTAACCTCCCGTCAAGGCCATCCAGCGTGTTCTTTAACGCGCACAGGGTATGACTCTCCCGCACACAGCACACGGAGTAACGTCCCATACGACGGATGGCTGCATTTTCAATCCCATCGATGTTCCCTAATGACCTAGGGCAGGATGGGGAATTTTTGCGGAGATAAATATCGAAGATTCTGGGCCAGGTGGTACTCGAACCTGGAAACTGCAGATAACGAGTCTGGTGCGCTACCGACTGAGCCCCCTCCACCCCTCCCAGCCCTTCTAATATGAAAACGAATAAATGATAAGTTAGGCAGAGACTGTAGTAGGATATACACAAGGTATTCTGTAAAATATTTGAATATTATGCAGTTTTGGTTCCTTAAGTCCTTACAAGTTTGATAATGAAGTTAGCCATTAAGATGGCTAACTTTTGGAATTGGAACTGCAGATTAAGAAGGAGAACCGTGGAGTTAATTTTTCTCAATTGAAGATCACAGATCTCTCAAGATTTAGTCCATTTAAAACCAAAGGATAATTAAAGCTATGAAATTAATAAGTAAAAAGCAATGAAATTCTTTACAGAATATCTCCCTTTCTGTTGCAGATGACAGCAACTCAGGAATTATTACTTATTTAAAATACATTAATTGCTACAAATTGCTGTCCACGGAAATATGCTGTCCAGGATTACTTGATTTGTTACTCAGTTGTTATTTTACATCTGCGTCACATTCGTCAAAAGATTTTTCTTTTTAAATCTTCCACCAATAACACTCACAGTGGAAATCTTCCCTTTCTCAAGCACAGTCTATCGCTGTCATCTCTTTTCACGCAAAAAAAAGAGATTGCATGGTACTTCGAAGTTATTTTTTTAGCGACCCTCATTCATCTGAAAAATTTCCCCGCCACAGAATAGAACGAAACGAATGTCAAAATTCTCCTTGGCCCCTTTCAATGTTGGCAATACATCTTTCCCAGAAATCCGAAAGAGAAAGAACAAGAGCACAGCGTGCACCTGTTGTTGTTCTGACAAATCCCCAACTGAGGTTTGACGCCACCAATCCAGAGAAAGCAGAAACAGGTTTATTTGTTCCCTGTGACGTCTTTTGAATGTATGTTTCCAAAGTGACCAGACTCTTCGACTTTAGGGGAAATCCCAGATGAAAATTTCGAAGGAATCAGTTTTTACATCTGAAGCACTCTCTGATGATAATCGCCAGCCGTCTAGAGTACCGTTTTTTTTTTAAAGAGAAGAAATATTTATCAACTTTGACGTCACTGTATGACGTATGCGATAGAATGTATTTATTAGTTGGGTCCAATCACGGTCAACTTGCAACAGAAACAAGCGGACGGCTTCTGAATAATTCAATCGATTACTGCGCTTTCGATTATTAGGGACCTGTTTTGTGACGGGATTAGTCCTGCTGATATAAAGAGAAAGTAATTATGGGTGTGTGTTTGTGTCTAGGGGAAATGTTTCCTAACCTCTGTTGTTTCATTATATATCAAGGATTGGAAGTTCTCGCTTGGATTTCTCGTGCTGATATAACGTGCGCAAATCAAACTGGAAAAACGTCGATTGATTGATGTAGAAAATGATTTCTCTCTGAAATAAGCAACATGCCAAACAAGAATTTATTTCTGGAAGTGGAAAGAAGAAGATGATGGAGATAGCACGTGAAGAATGAAGTTGCGCTCAAATCAAAACAATAGAACTTAGTTTAATTAATTTGAAATTTTAAAATATATTAATTTTGTGATAGGTTGAGTGCATTTTTTTTTGTTTAATCAATTATTCTAGTTAACCCCTTCAGACCACGTACTTTACAATGTATATCACTTTTTATAAGTGATGTACATTGTAAAGTACACGAAGGTTGCCAGATTTTTTTCTGAATTCTGAAATCAACCGTAGTGTTCGGGTATTTTTTTGAGCGACTGTACATCACTTTTTAGAATATTTTTTAACACAAGGAGCAGTGTCTGCAGTCTTGTAATGTTTACAAAGTGTAGACCGGTCTTTAGTTTACCTATATACAAGTGTAGACCGGTCTTGTAATGTTTACAAAGTGTAGACCGGTCTTAGGTCTTAGGAATAGACAGGAATTTGATGACATTCAAGGCCGGATCTACGAGGGGGGAGCTATTCCTCATTCGTAAAATAAGTATTATCTTACGAATATTGTGTGGATGTAGTATTCACCCATATGGCTGAAGCATAGAGAATAACCGGTCTAATGATCATTCCTGCTATTAAGAAAAGTCCGTATACTATATGAGAAAGTTCTATTAATTGAGCCTGATTCTTAAAATATATTTATTAAACTTTAACTCGTGGTTATTAATTTTTAAAATATTCACAAATATTTTAACATTGTCTTAATGAAGAAATTATTTCGTTCCATGCAGTATAAAAATAATAGCTTTTGGCTTTATATAAATTAAAATATTTAATATCCCTCATCTTTTTCCTCCTTTCGCTCAACGGCTATCGTGTCCCCTTGTATAAAAGTGGCGTTTGACCAGCATTTCCAAATCGTTATCAGCATATAGTAGCTACTTAATAACCATAGAGGTTTTACAAATGCAAACATTGTATATTTGTGAGCAGAACAAATCAGCCTAATGGTTTATTAATGAGTAATAATTAACTGAAATAAATATATTATGGTAAAAAACAAACCTCTACTTCAGAAAAATATGTCTTATTAAACCTTATATAAAAATTTTCCTAAGGATAATTTTGCAAATTCTTCTAAGAAAATTATGCTCTTTTCAATGTAGTTATTCACAGGAAGACAATTTTTTTTATTTCCTTGTAATTCTCCTCTACACTTAATTGCGTAAACTTCGTGATCTCCAAGACTGCAATTTTTACTTATTTATTTCCAGTTTTCCATGCAACCTGGTCTTTCTTTTAGGCCTACCTGATCTTGTGGTTAGCGTACCTGACTACTAAACCAGCAGATATGTATTTGTATGTTATATGAGAAACAAGGACAAGCCAAATCAGTGCTTATTATTCAATCCTTTGCATAAAGGTGAAAATTCTCCTTTCTTTTTTAATTAACACTCGAGTAATTTTTTAAATTATATTCTGCTTTGTCAGGAAAAATATCGCTTCTTTCACATCTATATTTATGGCTTTTCTTTTTGAAGAGAATATCATCATTCAATTATCGTCACTTGAAGCAATTTTTTTCACCTATGTTGGTTGGTTGGTTGTTTTACCTCTGAGCGGCACTTTTTTGCACACCATGGGCTAAATGGCCAGGTCACAAGGACCCCGAAGTCTCAGAGAAGGTTGGGGGAGGGGATCCACTGGAGCGGCTGTTGGGAGGCAGATGGTAGCCTCCCGTCAAGGCCATCCAGCGTGTTCTTTAACGTGTACAGGGTATGGCTCTCCCGCACCCGGGGACACGGCTTAACGGCCCATCCGACGAACGGTTGCCTTTCCAAGCCCATCGGTGTCCCCTACTGACCGTGGGCAGGATTTTGCGGAGATAAATCTCAACGCTGACCCAGCTGGGACTCGAACCTGGGAACTGCAGATTACGAGCCTGGCGCGCTACAGACTGAGCCACCCCGCCCCCTTTTCACCTATGCCAGCCATCAATAATGCAATATTATTTGTCCATGTTCGTACAGATTATATCGGTTATCCTCATTAACCTCAATTTTTCATCCGCAGTTTTTATCCGTTATCCTCGTTAACTTCAATTTTTTTATCCGTGGTTTTTATCCGTTATCCTCTCAACTTCAATTTTTTATCCGCAATTTTATCTGGTATCCTCGTCAACTTCAAATTTTTATCCGCGGTTTTTATCCGTTATCCACGTTAACTTCAATTTTTTCATCCGCAGTTTTACCGGATCAACATTATTTCTTTTACCCGCGGAGCGCTTTGAAGTACGGATAATCGCAGCCCCGCAGTGCTCTGTAAATAACAAACTATTCATTTTCAAACTGCGATATCACTTCTAATTTTACTTCCAAGCAAAAAGTTTTTTTTTGTTTATTGCTCACAAAAAAAATATACGATAGCAAATACATCATCATAGCAGTGCTCACAAAAGCATTCATGCCAGTTTACGATCTCTTGGTACTTATTTTTGTAATGGTGACTTTGAAAAATCATCGAAAAAAAAACTCGTTTTGCAAGTTAATTCCCCAGCACGCACAAACTGATAGAGCAAAGGAATGAGGTGGGGAAAACTTTGTATCCCTCCGCGTTAACCAAACTGCAACCGCCACACTGTGTAATGGGAAAAGTATTCCGTTCTTGATCGTGTCTTAATGGAAACGTATAGTACGTAGAATTGCTGCATATGGATATTTTTAACTGAAATATGTTACTAGGAATTGTAAAAGATTGTATGTTAATTTTTAAATAATAAACGAACACTTAATTTATAAAAAAAAGTACATAGTTGTTCAAGACCTCAATTGGGGTGGATTAACCAATTAGAGCCGTGGGCGTATAGCGCAAGTCCTATCCATATGCGCAAAACTTTATCACCATCCGCGTATATTGCCTACTTAATTTAATAAACGTCGAGAATTTGCAAATGGTTGAATTCCGATATATATTTGCGAATAAAACAAATCATTCTAATGGTTTATTAATGACTAATTAATAACTAAAAAAAACTCTGAAAAATAAAAATTTGTTCCCGAAGATATGCTTTACTAAAATTTAGACAAAAATTTGCTTACTTCTAATTTTGCAAATTCTTCTGAATTATTTTTTTTAAATCCAGTTAATGGCGATTATAGGAAGGCCTTCCTTTTTATTACCAGCAACTCTCCTAATCTAAAACTTCGTGATCTCATAGACTAAAATTGTCATTCCCTTTTTCTACGTAACACCCGAGTAAATTTTTTAATTTATATTCTGCTTTGCCAGCAAAAATATCGGTTTCTTTCACGCAGGATAAATTTTTTTAACTTGTTCCTTTATCCGAATTATTTTTTTTCAGAATGATATTAATCATTGCATTTCCAAATCAGTTTTTTTTAACATTATCTCAAGTAGTTCTTTCCCTCATGCCTGCCTAGGGGCGGGGATGACTCAGTCGGGAGAGCGCCAGGCTCGTAATCTGTAGTTCCCAGGTTCGAGTCTCAGCTGGGTCAGCGTTGAGATTTATCTCCGCAAAATTCCCCGCCCTGCCCACGGTCAGTAGGGGACACCGATAAGCTTGATTGATTTTATGCTGTTGATTACTGTTGATTTTATGCTGTGTCTAACAAAGTCATCCTTAAAAATTGCTTAAATGCTTAAAAAGTGGTAAATATCCTAAAAAGCTCCGAAATAAATTAAATGCGTTCCGATTTAAAATTAATAAAATTATTTAAAAACGTGAAAAAGAAGGAACGAACATATTAATATTAATAAAAAAACTTGTAATAAGTTCACACTATTACAAGAATTATTTAACAATTTAGTACAATTAAATAATCCCGAATAATAAATATTTTGGTTATATGTTATTAATTTCACAATCAGAGCAACAATAATAAGAAATATTTATCAAAATTAGTAGCAAGATAGAGAACAATTTTTATTTGGTATCAAAAATATAGGACTTTTAATGGACAAAATAAAAAACATAGAACAAAAGCTTCTTTCTGAATTTTTTTCATGTAGAAAAATGTTCTGAAATATAGGACGAATAGTCACCGTAGACATATAGAAAATAGTTTTCTCCATAGCTTCTATTTTTTCCGTAATCAAGATATTTAACAAAGGGCAGCTTTGTGTGACATCACTGGGAAAATTGCTGTATGAAAATTACCACTAAATATATATTAGGAATTAAACAAGTTTGAACAGGAAGTACATATAGCTAATTTTCAAGGATGTGAAGAAACAAATGCCATATTTTCCTCAAATTATTGTCAGAAAATTGTAAATCAACTTAAACCAACCTTCGTTTTCCTTTTTTCTATGTTTAAGAAACTAACGACCGCCATCCAATAAGGAGATGCTTCCTCTTTATACTACTTTAGAATCTGATGCGAATGCTAAATATGCATTAATATTCTAAAGAACATTTTCCTTATTGATCTTGCTAGTGATACGTTACCTAACTGCAAATTATAGGACGGTATAAAAATCAGCAACCAGTGACGAAGCAAAAAAATTTAAATAGGAAAACTTGGAAAAAATAATATAATACTAAATGTGCAAAATATTCGCTACAGACAAAAAAATTTGTTTACCAGAGTAAGTCATTTGGTAAACCAGTAACTACTGTTAAAGTCCTTGAAATTGACCGTTCATGAATACTAAATGTAAAGTATTGATGAAATATATTTGCCCATTGAAGCGGGGGTGGCTTACTCGGTAGGGCGCCAGATTCGCAATCTACAGTTCCCAGGTTCGAGTCCCAGCTGGGTGAGAGTTGTTATTTATCTCCACAAAAATTCCCGCCGTGGTCAGTAGGAGACACCGATGGGCTTGGGAAAGACATACACTGTGTACGTTAACGAACACACTGGATGACCTTAATAGAAGGCTACCATTTGTCTCCCAACAGATATTCCAATGGGTCTCCTCCCCCAACCTTCTCTGAGCCTTCGGTGTCCTTTTGACTGGTCATTTAGCCCATTATGTACAAAAAAGTGTCGCTCAGAGGTAACGCAACCCATATTTTCACAAGCATTTTCATACGCTAATATCGTCAATCTGTAAATACAATCATGGTTACACCATGGCCGTATTTGGGGGGGAGTAAGGGTCCATGCCCTCCATCCCTTTCAGAATGCCAATAATGGTAATAGAAGCAAAAAATATTAAACTTAATTATACTTCAAGAAAATTTTTAAAAGCCCATAAAACGAAGGGAGAAATGTTTATTGGAAATCCAGTTGCTTAGCCCACTTCGATTTTTTTCAGATCCTGGTCTGGTTTAAACCATTCTGTTTCAAATTAATTATAGATCATAAAAGAGGTGAAATGGAGTATCTGTTATTTTCTCAGTCTTTATCCCCTCTAACTGAACTGTGGCATTGAATTAAAAATCTAAATCGGTATAAAACTGGAAATGAGAACCTCATAACTCTTTCTGCTATTTAAAATCAAGTAGCTAAATTGATACAAAAATTTGACCTATTATTAATCTAAATTTTTCCTATTTATATTTTTGCTGGTAGGAGATATCATATAAATATATAGCTTCTGCAATGGGAAGATTATGATGTTCCACCGCGTTTCCAAAAATATTTTGCAAATACTTTTTTGCAGTATCTTTATTTTACTTTTAAATAAAAGAGATAGATAGTTCGATGACGAGATTCCGCACGAACCTAAGTGGGTTCACAATCTATCGCCTAATATTGCTTTAGAAAATCTGCATTTTTCTGGATTTTAGTCTTCTCACAATAGTTCCAGGTTGGAGATCATATAGGAGAATAGGACGAATAACACTCTTCCACGTAAGTATTTGCCAATGAAAACATTAAGTGCTGGGTTGGGTTGTTTTACCTCTGAGCGGCACTTTTTTGCACACCATGGGCTAAATGGCCAGGTCACATGGACCCCGAAGGCTCAGAGAAGGTTGGGGGAGGGGACCCACTGGAACAGCTGTTGGGAGACAGATGGTAGCCTCCCGTCAAGGCCATACAGCGTGTTCTTTAACGTGCACAGGGTATGGCTCTCCGCACACGGGGCCACGGCTTAACGTTCCATCCGACGGACGGTGGCCTTTCCAAGCCCATTGGTGTCCCCTACTGACCGTGGGCAGGGCGGGGAATTTTGCGGAGATAAATCTCAACGCTGACCCAGCTGGGACTCGAACCTGGGAACTACAGATTACGAGCCTGGCGCGCTACCGACTGAGCCACCCCCGCCCCTCACATTAAGTGCTGGGGAAAATGGGATATTAATATACTTAACACTGTTTTGGCTTGACATATTCTAACGTGAAGCATCAAGTCACTCTTTCTGTGCAATATGACTCCACGATACGACGTAACAGTGTTCCATCCAGGTGACTTTATCAAAAATTTCCAAATTCGGATATGGTGCAACTTTTTATATGTAAATAAAGATCATGTCAATAATTTTGTCACCTGTTATCTTTGTCCTCCAGTTGGTACTATCATAAAATATGCATTTAATAGACAAATCAATTTTAGGTATAAAAAATTCGTTACTTAGCTTTAAAGCGTAGTAATAAATTTTCGAATATTCAATAGCGTTTTATTAAAATCGTAATTCATTATTATTTTATATTGGTTTGAACTAAACAGCTCTTGCTGAAATTTATGAAAAATCAAATCATTTACATGTTTTAAACAATTTTCTCCTTTTTTGCGTTAGACAGTAATATAGTAAAATAATTTTTTTTTTTTTATATTTCATATTATATTCGTTAAATTCCAACTGGTAGGTATTTATTTCTTTAGAAACTTATTTAATTTTAAAGTGTTCATAAATATGTTAATTTAGCCGTAATAAATATATTACTTATATTATGCTGTTTAAAAGAAAATAATCTACAATTAAATCTCAGAAAAATCACTTAAATTTTTACACGTATTTAATTTCCCTCTAAATGGCTTCGCCCAGGTTTGGTTCATTCGAAGCGAACAGGGGCGGGGGTGGCTCAGTCGGTAGCGCGCCAGGCTCGTAATCTGTAGTTCCCAGGTTCGAGTCCCAGCTGGGTGAGCGTTGAGATTTATCTCCGCAAAATTCCCCGCCCTGCCCACGGTCAGTAGGGGACACCGATGGGCTTGGAAAGGCCGCCGTCCGTCGATGGGACGTTAAGCCGTGGCTCCTTGTGTGGGAGAGCCATACCCTGTGCACGTTAAAGAACACGCTGGATGGCCTTGACGGGAGGCTACCATCTGTCTCCCAACAGCTGTTCCAAGGGGTCCCCTCCCCCAACCTTCTCTGAGCCTTCGGGGTCCATGTGACCTGGCCATTTAGCCCATGGTGTGCAAAAAAGTGCCGCTCAGAGGTAAAACAACCCAACCCAACTCAAAGCGAACATTATCATAACCACGTCAAACGAGGTTCAAGTGAGTGAACGAGATTTTTCCACTAACTCCTGATCTTTTCGCACTAAAAGGAATAGGTATGGGCTTGAAAGAGGCCGCCATTTGCGTATGGCCCGTAGGTAAAAGAGCCATAATAAAGCACCTAAAAAGAACTCGGCCTGAACATTTTTCGTAAAAAAACGAAGAAAAAGTAAAAAATACGAAACTTTTAGTGATACATATATATTATAATTACTAAATAAATTTTAATACTTTTTTAGAATCGTTCCTTGAAAAAGCGTTTCTGCACACAATGCAACTGAGTGCTGAAATGTATTTAAACCATTGGCTATGCCGCACGCGACCCACGTTTTTTTCTGATGTCGTCAGAAATAAAATCTCTCGGGGAAAATCAAATAGAATTAAAAAAAAACTATTCAACTAAAGCGATCAATCAAATAAAATTTAATTTAAATCTATTGAAATTTATTTACATTAAGCAATTATTACAAAAATTATAGGGCTACAATAATATTCACTCATGCTAAACCCTATTTGGAAAACATACATATACACTGATTTATAATAAAATATATATAGTTAAAATTCCCTGATACGCAGAAAAAAAAAGTTCATTTTTGAAACAAAGTCGCATGGAATTTCGTGTGCGGATACTTTTCAATTTAAGAATCGTTCCTTGAAAGGGTATTTCTGCATAAAATTCAACGGTGTACTGAAAAGCAGGACCATTACGTTGCGAAATGCTCAAGAACCGAGCAAAAAAAATGACGATAAAACTAAAAAAAACATCTTTTGCAGAAATTGTTCAAGAAGCAATCAATGAAGTCGCGGCACAAATTGAGAATGAAGAAATTCAACGAACAGAACATAAAAGTGACCAAATTACTGAAGAAAGAGGGCGGGGGTGGCTCAGTCGGTAGCGCGCCAGGCTCGTAATCTGTAGTTCCCAGGTTCGAGTCCCAGCTGGGTCAGCGTTGAGATTTATCTCCGCAAAATTCCCCGCCCTGCCCACGGTCAGTAGGGGACACCGATGGGCTTGGAAAGGCCGCCGTCCGTCGGATGGGACGTTAAGCCGTGGCCCCGTGTGCGGGAGAGACATACCCTGTGCACGTTAAAGAACACACTGGATGGCCTTGAAGGGAGGCTACCATCTGTCTCCCAACAGCTGTTCCAGTGGGTCCCCTCCTCCAACCTTCTCTGAGCCTTCGGGGTCCATGTAACCTGGCCATTTAGCCCATGGTGTGCAAAAAAAGTGCCGCTCAGAGGTAAAACAACCCAACTGAAGAAAGAAATGAGACTGCCTCTCCAGAAAGTCCTGGAAATCTACAAATAGTGCTGGATGACGAATCGGAAGAGGATGATAAAAGTAATAATGCTGAATGCGATGGAGAAAGAATCTACGAAGAAATTATTGGATATATTTCTAATAAACTAATCAGAGAAGAATTCCTGGTAAATTCAACAGAGGTGAAAACGGTCTCAGTGGACGATTGCCTTGAGGACTATCTCATACATATTTGTGAGAATTCACCAAGAGAGTTAAGTTTCCGCTGGGAAAAATATGAGGAACACCGAAAAACTCTGGCTATCGCAATTGACAAAAATGGTAAAATCGAAGTCCGATTTTGAAAATTCTTCAATAAAAAAAGTCAGAGGTCCAGAAACAAACATTGGAAATGCATTGGATTTCATTTCTGACCGATTGCAAAACGAAATGTAGTCTATCTGGTAGCGTACTTATACTTGCTTTTTGTCTTTATTTTGTTTATTTGCTTCTGCTGGACATGCCTTATTTTCTAAATTCTCTTCCTAGATTCAAAAAAAAATTTTTTGTTCTCCGTGGACTGCATTCTGCAATTGTGCCCCTTTACTAGCGTTGCGTTATGTTAAAAATATTTTGATCTTTTTTTCGTCAGTTGGCCTTCGGCCAAAATTTTGCCCCTTTAATAATCCTCGCTCAGGAATAGGGGGCTTTATATGCCTAAATTTTCCTTTATGCTGTTGTTTCTTTCATTCATTTTCGCTCTCTCTATATATATATTTCAAAAATAGTTCTTCTGTTATTGCAACGGTCCAAGTTGGGTTGTTTTACCTCTGAGCGGCACTTTTTTGTACACCATGGGCTAAATGGCCAGGTCACATGGACCCCGAAGGCTCAGAGAAGGTTGGGGAAGGGGACCCACTGGGACAGCTGTTGGGAAACAGATGGTAGCCTCCCGTCAAGGCCATCCAGCGTGTTCTTTAACGTACACAGGGTATGGCTATCCCGCACACGGGGCCACGGCTTAACGTCCCATCCGACGGACGGCGGCCTTTCCAAGCCCATCGGTGTCCCCTACTGACCGTGAGCAGGGCGGGGAATTTTGCGGAGATAAATCTCAACGCTGACCCAGCTGGGACTCGAACCTGGGAACTACAGATTACGAGCCTGGCGCGCTACCGACTGAGCCACCCCCGCCCCTCCTCGAACAGGAATAGGGGGGGCTTTATATGCCTAAATTTTCCTTTTTGCTGTTGTTTCTTTCATTCATTTTCTCTCGCTCTCTCTATATATATATATTTCAAAAATAGTTCTTCTGTTATTGCAACTGTCCAAGTTGGGTTGGGTTGTTTCACTTCTGAGCGGAACTTTTTGCACACCATGGGCTAAATGGCCAAGTCACATAGACCCCGAAGGCTCAGAGAAGGTTGGGGGAGGGGACCCACTGGAACAAGCTGTTGGGAGACAGATGGTAGCCTCCCGTCAAGGCCATCCAGCGTGTTCTTTAACGTGCACAGATTATGGCTCTCCCGCACACGGGGCCACGGCTTAACGTCCCATCCGACGGACGGCGGCATTTCCAAGCCCATCGGTGTCCCCTACTGACCGTGGGCAGGGCGGGGAATTTTGCGGAGATAAATCTCAACGCTGACCCAGTGGGACTCGAACCTGGGAACTGCATATTACGAGCCTGGCGCTGTACCGACTGAGCCACCCCCGCCCTTAACTGTCCAAGTCTGGTGCATCAAGGTGAACTGGGTATGGCTCTTCTGCACACTCTACCATGGCTTAACATCCCATCGAACGGACGGCGTCCTTTCCAAGTCCATCACTGTGCCTTCTCTGGCCGAAGGTATTGTGGGAATTAAAGGATAAATTATGAAAGCATACTGAATAAAGCCTATAGCTAATAATCTTCAGGATGCCAGCCCAATTTACAAAGCGAACTTTTTCGGTACTATTAATGAATACATGGAAACGATATCTCCTGTTTGAGAAAGGTTTGGTTTTAAATCCACTTTTTTTCAAAACCTTTCTCATTTTAAATTTGACAAATTAAAGGAGTTTCTCATATTTGCAACACAACCATCGGATACCAATATTCCTTTGCATTCTAAAACCTCCAAATGCCCAAGTCCTACAGACATTTGAATTTATTCACATCTTCCATAGTAAAAAATAAAACTACAATGCAGTTTCTGAGTTCACGTCTGAATTATTAATCGGCAACGTCTCCCCTTTCAACAATTTCTCATTTCCGCCGTTATTCCCAGAAACGTCAAGAAATGGGTTATGGGAACGCACTTGACCACAGGCTTAAGCAAGTGCCAAAGGGTATTCCCCTCTACCAAGTTCACTCCACAACATGCACTTCACATTATCTAGTCCGCAAAGCCCAGCCATGACACGGCTACGAAGGTTAATTCAATGAAACTGCGCGCACTCGCATATGAACAGCAATGCAATGAATACTAAACTCTTGCAGCACGTGCCAATGAACGTGAACAGTGACTTTCACCTGCTCTAGAACGGTCCTTGAGGTAATGATATTTCGATATGGCGTGGAAGATTATTAGGCACTAGTCTGTTGACTTTCCCAGGGCTACCTTTTAATGACAAAAACACTAAAAAAGATTTTTATATAACATGAGTATTTTAACTAGTACATAAGTTTTCTAAAACAATTCCGGTAGTTTCTAACCTTGAAAGAAATTAAGTTTTTAACATTTCTGAGACCTCATTTATTCGTGTGAAGGTCGGACTTTGAACTCAAATTCTGAACTGAATTTGATTATTAAAATTAGTCGGTATTTATCTAGAAAGGAGAGGTCAAGGCTGTTATTCACGTCATTGAAAAAAAAAGGCTAACATAAAAAATATTTTTAACCAAACAGGTGGAAGAGAATATATTTGACCAATATTTCCATCAGAATGTTATTTCAAATAATTGAATCAAATGTTCAAATGTTATTTCAAATAATTGAAGATCATGAAAACTATTGATGGTCCTTTGAGTCAAGGGTTACAAACGTTTAGGCATCGGACCAAATATAAAAATATTATGTTTGCGGTGGACCAATAGTTGGGAGGGGGAATGCAATGAAAGGAACATAAAATATTGTTTAGCTTCGCTTATTACATTTTACTTTTCATGCGTATAGGTACAAAATAATAAAAATTATTATTAATACAGTGGTCCCTCGATTAACAAAGTCTTTAATTAACGATATTTTGATTCACGATTCACCTCTCATATGACTCCATATACTTGATTATTGATGAAAGTCTGAATTAACGATGTCGATATAGTAACATTCGGACGTCATTTACGTCCAATCAAATCGCTCTAAAGTCACGTGTTCGTTTTCGGCCAAAGTGATTACACAGCCAAATATAATCTAAAGTCACGTGTTCGTTTTCGGTCAAAGTGATTACATAGCCAAATATAATCTAAAGTCACGTGTTTGTTTTCGGCCAATCACAACGCTCCAAAATCTGAACTACCAGAAATTATTATGGATATTACTTCCAAAAATTAAGTTCTACGATTCACCCCTCATAGGATCCCATGCACTTGATTAATAATGAAAGTCTCAATTAACGATGTCGGTACAATAACATTCTGATGTCATTTTCGGCTAATCAAAGCAGTCTAAAGTCACGTGTCTGTTTTCAACCAATCACAGAGCTCTAAATCCTGACCCTACAGAAGTTATTATGGGAGAAAACACCACTTTCAAAATTTAAATTTTTCCAACCTCAAAATTTTTCATCAACTCCTTCAAGCAACAAACTTTATAGCTAAAGTAAATAATTTTTGCAATTTACTGCATTAATTTGGTGTCTATTTAACAATGTTAGCATAAATAGTTATTTACTAATACGAAATGCTAAAATACTGTATTGTAAAAATCGATAGTAAAGGCATAGATTACCTGTAAACATAGAATTCAAAATATGTTTTGCTGAAAAAAGACGTTTCGCCCCAGAGTGGGTGCCCCCCCAGAAGCGACCGAACCATCCCCCCTCCCTTATAAGAGAAATTTACCTGTATACTAAAATATACTATCACAGTTAATCTACATTAATTAATCTGCATAATAGTTCTCAATGCAGATTGAAAACTAAATTTAAAATATTCGTATTATTTTGCACATATCAGTAAAGATATTATCACAGTTTATGTACATTAATTACTCTGCATAATAATTCTCACTGCAGTGAAACCTAAATTTAAAATATTCGTATTCCTTTGCACATAAACTGTGATAATATATTTACCTATATGTGCATCAATTACTCTGCATAATAGTTCTCAATGCAGAGTGAAACCTAAATTTTCAAATATTCGTATTCTTTTGTACCTACCAGTAAATATATTATTACAGCTTATCTACCCTGATTACTCTGCATAATAGTTTTTAATGTAGTGAAAGTATAACTGCAGGATTTCTACTATATTTCTACTATATGAAAAGTATAATTGCAGGATTTCTACTATATTCATTACCATTATAGCACACATTTCAAGTTAATGGCCTAACTTTAACTCTTGAACATTTACGTACATAGTAATAGATTATACAGATCTAAAACAATAGCATTTTTACCATAATCACTTTACATACAGTTCGTAACCTGAACAAAGAACTGAATTTGGAGTATATTTTAATTGCAATATTATAGTTCTCATAGTTATGCGGTAGGTGATTCCTGCATATGGCTGCTTAAATGTTAATTGTGCTGAATCACTTAAAATAACTGGGTCAGCGTTGAGACTTATCTCCGCAAAATTCCCCGCCCTGCCACAGTACAGTCAGTAGGGGACACCGATGGGCTTGGAAAGGCCGCCGTCCGTCGGATGGGACGTTAAGCAGTGGCCCCGTGTGCGGGAGAACCATACCCTGTGCACATTAAAGAACACGCTGGATAATCTTGACGGGAGGTTACCATCTGTCTCCCAACAGCTGTTCCAGTGGGTCCCCTCCCTCCAATCTTCTCTGAGCCTTCGGGGTCCATGTGACCTGGCCGTTTAGCCCATTATGTGCAAAAAAAGTGCCGCTCAGAGGTAAAACAACCCAATCCACTTAAAATACATTTATTTTAATAAAGAAAAAAATAATTTGTGGTTGTTTCTTATTTTTTTTAGAAATTTTTGAATTAAAAAAATATTGAATACAGTATATTTGATATTGAAACATCGAAACAAATTAAAGAGCTTCACGTACGACTAGAAACATATTTTAAATTAAGGATACCTTGACTAGAACACGTTTTCTTTTGCAGTAAAAAGTGTACAGTACTACAATTAGAATAATTGTGGATCATTTAGTGGCAAAGATCTGTATGTGGAGGAGGAAGACTAGGTGCTCAACTTCTTCCTCTCCAAAAAGGAACTAGGTGATTTTGTTAATGAAGGAAGTTCATCCTCGTCATCAGAGGGCAGACACTTTTTTCCCCGGCAACAAATCTGAAACGAATATGGCGGCAACTGATGTTGATGGAGTTTATAAGAGAAAGAAATCTACGTACTTCAAATCTCCAAGCTTTTTTGTTTGTTTCTTCCATCAAGAAAGACATTATAAAGAATTCTTTTTCTGTTTAGTAGATAACCCCCTCAAGCAGCTGCTTGCCTCAGAGGTCTGACAGGAGATCGTTAGTTTTTATATATGCCATGATAGAAGGTCTGAGAGGATGGCAGGACCTCAGTAGAAAAACAACACACATTCATGCCTTACCCAGGGCACGAAACCAAGTCCCTTAGTTTAGTAGCCAAGCGCGCTAACCACTCGGCCACGGAACGGCTAGTAGAGAACGTGACTGCAAAAACTTTTTCATGACTTTTGTTATTTTTCCACTTCTTTCTGCACTTTGGTCTTCATTTACGATGTTTCGAAGTGAATTGTCGATCATATTAATGGATCCTTGAAATATTGAGTGGCTGAATTATTTAATTACTTCTTTCTTCTCAATAAACTTCGGTATATATTACATAGAGTTTCTGTATGTAACTTAATATTCCAGTTCATCGACTGATCTAGTAACAAGTTGCAAACCTAGGTTGAATGGTAAAATGGATATTAATCCTCCTCATTGTCATTTTCAAAAACATTTATCAACTTATTAGCCAAAATTAAATTATGAAATGCTATTTTTTTAAATATGCAATGTTTGTACTAAATTACCACTTTATTTTTAATTAAATATTGAGACATTGCTTGGAAAGAAGTCACCAAAAGTGATTTTTGTTCGGTAGTAATACCTACCACATTGAATACATTTTCTATAATATATTAGAATAAATTTATTATTTTGTAATCGTTATGTTGAGATCTGTGGTCGATGCCCCTTGGTTTGTTACTAACAGACAACTTCATAAAGACTTGGACATCTACCACATATAAACTCATATTAAATATAAATACATCTTAAAAAAGGTTTTTTGAGGCTGTTAAAAATAATCCTAATGAGATTATTTCTTCTTTGCATAATTATGATCATAATGTTCTTAATAAGTACAAGAGGCCTAAAATGATGGCTTTCTCTGAGGAAAGCTACTCGTTTTAGGTCTCTTGTGCATGATATGTGCTATTTTTAGCTTGTGTTTTATGTAACTTCTAGGGGCCCACCCACGGGTGATTTATTTGTTAAATGTTTTTACTTATGCCAACTGGGCATATTCTCAGATGGAGATGGTAATGGGTAATGTTTTAAATGGAACATCGCATATCCATAAACGATCTACGACGCGTAGTCGTTATACTTAAATTTCATTATAAGTGGTTCAAATGATCTCCATGATCTGGTGCCACAAATAATCAGCTGATTTTTATACACTAATTATGCATATTTCCCTTTATAACTTCAATTCTGAAGAAGCATTTTTCTTTGATATAGACACTAACACTTGAGTGAATCCCACACCTGATATCAATAAGAAATAAAAGCAGATTACCATTGTTTCATTTCTATTCGTATACCGTTATAACATAATATTGCAAATTCAAATGAAACATTCGCTGAATCAGAACCATATTGTTAAGTAAGCTGATAAGATGAATGCAAAGTTAAGAAAGGTACAGTCGCTCAAAAAATATCCGAACACTATGGTTGATTACAGAATTCAGAAAATATATCTGGCGACGATTTTTTTAGAAATTAGTGATCTGGCAGCCTTCGTGACACGTAGGTTGCCAGATCACTAATTTCTAAAAAAATCGTTGTCAGATATTTTTCTGAATTCTGTAATCAACCATAGTGTTCGGATATTGTTTTGAGCGATTGTACAAATGTTTTTGTCAACTATCACAAATACGAGGTATCACAAAAGTTAAGTTGCTAAGAAAAATAAAAGACTGCCACGTGTTGACTACTTCGCCGTTTTCATATGGCCACATTAAAAGCGTTTTGAGATTTTCAGTGTCATCAAAGTTTCCGAACTTTATGGCTTGTTAAAGCAAAATCGAAGCATATACAGCAACAACAACTTCACAGGGATTGGGACTTCCTTTTTCAGACTTTCCCATTTTCTATTTTGAATTTTTTTTTATATATGAACCTTTTTTTTTCTCTTTATTATTATTTTTTGTTTTATTAATTTTTTCCAATTTCTTTTTTTTTATAATTTTTTTTAAATCCTTTTATATATCTTTTTTTTAATTTTTCCAGTTTATATATATATTTTTTTAATTTTTCATCTATTTATTTTTTTTAAGGATTTTTCATTCATTTTTTTCATATTTTTTGCTCTTTTCTTTTTTACAGATTATTCCATATATTTGTAGTTTTTAGGAAATCAAGTAAGAAAGTAAATATTTTTGTTTGGGTTGATGATATAGGATGATTTAGGATTAAGTCGAGTGTAAATTCTTTAATTTTTAGGCTTTCTAAGTTTTTAAAAAAATTTTCTCTTTGAATTTTAAATTTTTCACAATTTAATATTACGTGGGAAGAATTTTCAATTATTTTGCATTCAGAACAGTTGGGTGTATTGGTTAAGTTAATTAAAAATTTTGATTTATTTAATAATATATCAAAATTTTTAATTAACTTAACCAATACATATATATATAATTATATACAGCAGCAGCACAGGTCACAATTTGTTGTGAAGTCACATTTGTTGTTCATCATAGTTTTATTTAAGACTCCAGAAATTTTTAAAACTTTTTTAACGCTCAAAACGCTTTATCCGAGACCATATCCTTGAAGGGTCTTTGACTTAGCAGCAACTTGAATGGATATGCAATGATCAAGAAAGAGTAAAGTTGTCCATCACCATTTGGCGAGGTCAGCAGCACAGGTATATCACACGAGGTCATCTTATTTTTTGGAGCTGTAGTCAACCCGTAGCCCTTGGTCACCGTGACCTCATTGTCCCAGCAAGGGGTCACAGACTTCCAGTTTCAGGAAAGGTGTAAACAACCCTAAGAGGTAGGAAGTCTTTCAAGGAGTGTTGTTTTCGAAAATGAACAATAATATTTATGTTGCTAAAGATTCATGCTGGATAAAAGTAGTCAAAGAAGAAAAATAAAAACATATTTTTTCCTTGTTATCTCAATTCCGAGAAAAGAGGGAAATTATGCAGCAAGATAGGTGGAAATTTTAAAGAATAAATTTTTAGAAACAAAAGAGAATAGAGGTCCTTCTTCTGTTTCCTAAAAAAGAGAAGAAACCAGAAGGAAGAAAGTAATAACAGAAAATATTAAAAATAAAAGAAATCATTAAGAAATTTTCACCAGTTGGTTTAAAGACAAAATAAACTTTCATAAAATCATTCACTAAATAAGAAATGCAAACCCGAAAATTGAAATTTTATAAATCTATAAGGTAAGACAGTGTTTTTTACTTTTTGTTTTCAATAAGGTTTTTTCACAAGAAACCTTGGGGTTCTTATGAGATGGCCATTTAGCTCATTGTGTTGCAAAAAGTGATGCTCACAGGTAAAACCCTAATTTAACTTGTTAAAAATAGTTTGGGTTAAGATATTCTAGTGCCGTAACACTAAAAGTAAATAATATTCTTGACACGTTTTACCTCTTAGGGAACCTTTTTTGCGCACAATGGGCTAAGAGGCCAGGTCACAAGGACCTCGAGCGCTCAGAGAAGTTGGAAGAAAGGAGACCCACTGGAAAGATGTTAGGAAACAGATGAGAGCCTCCCGTCAAGGACATTCAACGTGTTCTTTAACGTGCACAGGATGTGGCTCTCCTACACATTGAGCCACGGCTTTGCGTCCCGTCCGACGGACGGCAGCCTTTCCAAGCCCATCCGTTGGGAAAGGAGAGAAATTTTTGCGGAGATCAATCTCACCGTTGGCACAGGTCAGACTCGAACCTGGGAAGTGCAGATTACGATCCACTCCCGCCCCTCTTAGCGAGTGATTTACATTAGCAAACAAATGCCAACAGCTAACGTTATAGATCGTTTGAAATTTAAAAAAAATAATAATAAATACCCTCTCAAGCAGCTGCTTGCCACAGAGGTCTGACAGGAGCCTGTCAAAGTAGAAGGTCTAAGAGGATGGCAGGACCTCAACAGAAAAACAACACACATCCATGCCTTATCGGGGCTCGAACCTAGGTCCCTTAGATTAGTATCAGATCAGTAGCCAAGCGTGCTAACCACTCGGCCACGGGACTTTTTTTTAACTACTGTAAAATAATTCTTCGTACACGGTAAACAAATATTTTTTTTAATTTTCACATTTTTTTTCTATTAACTAATAATACAAATTTTAATTATATAATACATAAGATACTCCTGAAGCAGCAACTTCACGCAGAGATCTGACTGGAGCCTGTCAATTAACACGTCATAAAGAACATCTGTAAGGAAAGCGAGGCCTCAGCGGAAAGTCATCACAAGAAAGCATCCATGTCTTATACAGAGCGGGGCGGGGGTGGCTCAGTCGGTAGCGCGCCAGGCTCGTAATCTGCAGTTCCCAGGTTCGAGTCCCAGCCGGGTCAGCGTCGAGATTTATCTCCGCAAAATTCCCCGCCCTGCCCACGGTCAGTAGGGGACACCGATGGGCTTGAAAAGGTCGCCGTCCGTCGGATGGGACGTTAACCCGTTGTCCCGTGTGCGGGAGAGCCATACCCTGTGCACGCTAAAGAACACGCTGGATGGCCTTGACCGGAGGCTACCATCTGTCTCCCAACAGCTGTTCCAGTGGGTCCCCTCCCCCAACCTTCTCTGAGCCTTCGGGGTCCATGTGACCTGGCCATTTAGCCCATGGTGTGCAAAAAAGTGACGCTCAGAGGTAAAACAACCCAACCTAACTTATCCAGAGCTCGCATCCAGGTCCCTTTCATCAATTGCTAAGTAATGTCATCACTTTAGCACATGCAGTTGGTGGAGAAGGATTCGATGATTTATTGTTTGCAGATATTGATGAATTGCTGATTGGCAAAGCTCTTAGCGAAAATGAAATAATAGAAGTTGTCCTTGAGACTCCTGATGAAAAAGAAATAGTGATGGTGATGAAGAGGTTCCACTCACTGCAGGTTTAATTAAAGAAGAGCTTCAAATGGCTAGTAAATTGGAAAGTCATTTTCTTGCACATGATCCCATTGTCGAACGAACTGAGCAGTTTAAACGTGAACTGAAGTCATGTATGGGGCGTTATCAAGAATTATACAAAGATCTAGTCAAAGCAGGATCTCAACGATTGATTACAGAGTTCGTTGTCAAAACTAATCAAACTTCAGAATCAGTGGAAACAAGTGATCATTTGGTTCCGCATGCCACAGAGAGCATTTCACCATTGGAGTATGAACACGACGGCCAAAATGTTTCAAGCGATGAAAGTGATTTAATTCCAGTCTTAAGCAAACGAATGCGTCTATTATCAGAAAGTGACAACGTATAAAAAATAAGTCATTTTTTTTGCACTTTTGTATTCTTGAATTAGTGACATATTATTTTCTTTATGAAGGATAATTTGCGTTATATATGTACATGTAATTATCTTTATAAGTTTATAAAATAAAAAATGTGTTTAAATGAATAAAAATCAAATAAATATTCAATTAAAGATTTTGATATGATTTGTTTGAAAACAACCTATTATTTGTACTGGGTTTTCACGTCTGAAATCAATCTTCTATTTTTTCATATGCACTATATTTTTTACGCGTTTTTTCAAGATGTCTATTTACCATGTAGAAACAGAATTGGATGTATTAGCATATTTTTAAGGACATATATTTTACATTTGGAATAAAATTAATTTATACATTAATTTTCAAATAACAGGTAAAAGTAGAAAAATTGCTTTCAGTCATTACAAAATTTAACTTATTATTCAAAGTTCTTCCTAATAATTTTTATTTTCCTTTCTACCGCTTTTTTCTTATTTTCATCCTATTGGTAATAATTTAAACAATGTGCCAACAACAGCTATAAAAAAGTACCGTTTTAAAAGATTTACACACATTCAGTTAAAAAAATTAAAATAAACTTTTTGAACTCAATCACATCCTTGTAACGAAAAATGAAGCAAAAAAAAAGAACTATTCTAATTCTGTGCGACACGACATTCAACGAAATTAATAACACCTTTTCCAAGATTAAGGATCGAGTGGGACATATTTCATCGGGATGGCCTTCCCCGACTTCGTCAAAGCCCGCTGCTCCATTTTTGTCAATGCTGTTACAACCTGGTGTCAAGGGAATCCAATCTCAACTGTGACGCCGCATTCACACAGTTGTCAAGATCTGTGATATATGCAGAATGATTCTCAGCTGGTATAACAATGAATCCTTTTCGTTTTCATCGTTGAAAAAACAAAAAGGAAAGAACATTTTCGGGTTGGGTTGGGTTGTTTTACCTCTGAGCGGCACTTTTTTGCACACCATGGGCTAAATGGCCAGGTCACATGGACCCCGAAGGCTCAGAGAAGGTTGGGGGAGGGAACCCACTTTAACTGCTGTTGGGAGACAGATGGTAGCCTCCCGTTAAGGCCATCCAGCGTGTTCTTTAACGTGCACAGGGTATGTTTCTCCCGCACACGGGGCCACGGCTTAACGTCCCATCCGACTGACGGCGGCCTTTCCAAGCCCATCGGTGTCCCCTACTGACCGTGGTCAGGGCGGGGAATTTTGCGGAGATAAATCTCAACGCTGACCCAGCTGGGACTCGAACCTGGGAACTACAGATTACGAGCCTGGCGCGCTACCGACTGAGCCACCCCCGCCCCAACATTTTCGGAAACGCCTGCTTTTCGGTTTTTACAAATACCTATTCAGATACGCAAAGTTCTTTGCGTGGTTCACATTCCAGTTTCTTGTCTAAAGACTAGAATGACAATTGTTCTCTACGCTAATGCCCATTCTACTTCCGGGTGAGAAAGGGGCCACGGAGGGTTTAGAAAAGCCGCCATCCGCTGAATAAGGCGTTAAGCCGTTGCTCAGTGTAAAGAGAGCCATAGAACGTGTATGTTAAAAAAACAGCTGGATGAGTGAAGCTACCATCTGTCTCCTAACAGCTGCCCAGGGGATTCCTTTCATCCAATCTTCTCTGAGCCCCTAGGGTCTTGGTAAATTGGCCACTTAGCCAGGTTGTTGTTGTTAATTTGCTCATATTTTATTATGAATTTAAATTTTTTTATTCATAACAATATTTTATATTATTATAACAGCATTCGCCATCATATATATTATTATTCTAGCAGCATTCGTTACAATATCTTATATTTTAATAGCAGCAATAATATCAGTATTCATAACATTTAATATTATTATAGTAGCATTCGTAACAATATTTTGTCATTATAGCAGCATTTCGTAGCAACATTTTATATTATTATAGCTCCATTCATAACAATATTTTGCATTTTAAGCGTCATTCATAACAATGCTTTATATTATTATAGCAATATTCATTATTATAATTTTACAATCAGTAATAAAATTACTAAGTATTTACACCCTATTATTCTGTATTTGCATCACATGATGACAAAGATATGAAGCAAAAATTGTCTTTAGCCGTGCGAAATCCTAACCGATCCAATCTCTTGATAGCATCAGGTGTTCTGTCCATATATATGCCTGGATAGTTCTTACGAACTATCCAGGCATACATGGAAGTCCCCAACTACAGTCCAAGATGACTGGGGGCTGGGGTGGCTCAGTCGGTAGCGCGCCAGGCTCGTAATCTGTAGTTCTCAGGTTCGAGTCCCAGCTGGGTCAGCGTTGAGATTTATCTCCGCAAAATTCCCCGCCCTGCCCACGGTCAGTAGGGGACACCGATGGGCTTTGAAAGGCCGCCGTCCGTCGGATGGGACGTTAAGCCGTGGCCCCGTGTGCAGGAGAGCCATGCCCTGTGCACGTTAAAGAACACGCTGGATGGCCTTGACAGGAGGCTACCATCTGTCTCCCAACCGCTGTTCCAGTGGGTCCCCTCCCCCAACCTTCTCTGAGCCTTCGGGGTCCATGGGACTTGGCCATTTAGCCCATGGTGTGCAAAAAAGTGCCGCTCAGAGGTAAAACACCCCAACCCAAGATGACTTCTTTACTGAACCTATGATGTAAGATGATTGTTTGGTGTCCGGTAGCTGAGAGGGCCATAGCATCTGACATGATATCAGGAGATCGTGGGTTCGGATCTCACCCGGCAAAAGAAACTTGTTTCTCCATCTATACCTTTGTCATCATGTGACTTAAAAACAACTCAATGTTGTGTAATATCTAATGATTTGGGAATATATGTAGCAAAAGTAAATGAAATAAATACCCCCTCAAACAGCTGCTTGCCACAAAGGTCTGACAGGAGCCTGTTAGTTTATATACCGTAGCAGAAGGTCTGCGAGGATATCCATGCCTTACCCAGGGCTCGAACCCAAGTCCCTTAGATCAGTTGCCAAGCATGCTAACCACTTGGGCACGGGATAGCATATGTAGTAAAAGTAATTCACTGGTTTCCATAAATTAAGGAAAATCCATATGCTAAGTCAATGGGAAACTAACGTCAAAGCTCTATAACTTCTAAAATAAGATTTTTTGGTTTGAAAAATGTGATTGCAGATAAAGATCTCAATCAAATAAATCAATATTTCGATGTCCATCAATATTCGTTCAGTATTTAATGAGTTATAGAAATCTAAATATTTAACAACAACAATGCCAGTCTTAAGAAATTTATACAAAAGTGAAGAATAGTGAAAGAATTCTTTACAAAAGTTCTAAAATGCATATTTTATTAAACACTTGAATACAACACTATTACTAAGTCTTAATTAACTTCTGAAGTTAATTTTTGTGGCAGGCATTGTTATCGCTAAATATTCAAACTTCAATAACTCATTAAATATTGAACGAATATTGTTGAAAATCGAGATATTGATTTATTTGATTGAGATCTTTATCTGCAATCACATTTTTCAAAACAAAAAAACTTATTTTAGAGGGTTGGGTTGTTTTACCTCTGAGCGGCACTTTTTTGCACACAATGGGCTAAATGGTCAGATCACTAGGACCCCGAAGGCTCAGAGAAGGTTGGGGGAGGGGACCCACTGGAACAGCTGTTGGGAGACAGATGGTAGCCTCCCGTCAAGGCCATCCAGCGTGTTCTTTAACGTGCACAGGGTATGACTCTCCCGCACACGGGGCCACGGCTTAACGTCCCATTCGACGGACGGCGGCCTTTCCAAGCCTATCGGTGTCCCCTACTGACCGTGGGCAGGCGGGGAATTTTGCGGAGATATATCTCAACGCTGACCCAGCTGGGACTCAAACCTGGGAACTGCAGATTACGAGCCTGACGCGCTACCGACTGAGCCACCCCCGCCCCACTTATTTTAGAAGTTATAGAACTTTGACCTTAGCTTCCCATTGACTTAACATAAGGATTTTCCTTAATTTATGGATCCCAGTGTACAATGTTTTACACAACAATATTTATTGCGATATTTAACATATTCATAGCAATATTTTACGTTATTAAAACATCATTTATAACCATATTTTATATTATTAAAATATCAGTCCTAGCAATATTTTTGTTATTATCACAATTATTTTTGTTTAATTGCAATATTCATTATTTAATAACAATATAAAATAAAAATTCATACAGTGATTCACATAGCAAACTGAGTTCGGTCGTTTTAACTCTGAGCAGCACTTTTTTCCACATCATGTGTTAAATGTTCAGGTCACAAGGACCCCAAAGGCGCAGAGAAGGTGAAGAGAAGGATCTCACTGAACAGCTGTTAAGAGACAGATGGTAGTCTCCCGTCAAAGTCATTCAGCGTGATCTTTCGCGTGCACAGGCTCTCCTTCACAAGGGACCAAGGCTTAATGCCCCATCCGACGGACGGCGATCTTCCAAAGCTTATCGGTGTCCCATTTCTGACTGACAGCGTGGAGTATTGCGGAGATAAATCTTAAAACTGGCCCAGATAGGACTCGAACCTGGGAATACAGATTATGAGTCTGGAGCGCTACCGATTGAGCTATCTCCTCTTCCTTCTATTTAGGCCTAAGAAATACAGATATCTCTTTGATTGATGAACAACTAGTGTGTTCCCTAATTTCCAATGTAATGCTATACGTTACCTAATTTTGAATATTGTGATGTATGTTCCCTAATTTTAAATATTATATATTTCTCAATTTTGAATGTTATGTGTTCCCGAATTTTGATTTGAACGTTCTTAACGATCTAATACATTCCGTAGTTTTAAACATTCTAATATTCCTGTGCTGCCGGGACTTTAAAAATCTATGGAAAGTGTGGAGAAATAGGCGTATACACCTAAAGACTAAAATTAGACTGTATAATAGTTTGGTTCTTTCTAGGGTTAGTTATGGTAGTGAAACTTGGACACTGTAAACAAGATAACAGGAAACTTGATGCTTATGCAGTATCTTGTGCATTAGGTGGTTCAACTTTGTAAGTAATGAAGAGGTTAGGCAAAGGAGTCTGCAAACTCCTCTGTGCAGTATACTGTATTGTACAGAGAGAGACTCCGTTGGTTTGGCCATGTTGCCTGTATGGATAATTATAGATTGGTGAATAGGGTTATGAACAGTGTGTCTAAAGGCCACAGAAAGAGGTGGAGACCTAGGATGCGGTGGGCAGACAATGTCAAACAGGACCTTGTTAGAATTGGTGTGCAGTGGCCAGATGCAGCTGATGTAGCTCGGAACAGACCTGCTTGGAGAACTAAATTGCATGGTCTGGTTGGACCTCCATAGCCCATGGATACTTGAGGATGATGATGATGAATATTCATTGCCTAATATTTACCATTCAGATGCATCTATCCAAATCTAGTTTACAAAAACTTTTCCTACATAACAAAAATAATTAAAAATCAAAATAGGATTTACGTATTATATTCAATTAGATGTGATGACTAACATAAAAAAATATCGTCATATCGACAGTCTTTTCCGGTAAAAATCTGAATAAACTGATTTGTAATAATAATAATTGAGGAAAATATCTAAAAAAAACGAAACGATCAAAAATAATCCGATAGGGATCTCCGATCTCCATGTCCGCAATTAAATGTAACAATCGCAAAAACAGAATCATTAATTTCTTTGTTAAGCGTTTTTCATTAGTAGCTTACAAAACTAAAAAGCATCGAAGGAAGGAAAGCCGCGTTGAAATGCAGGGAGAGGAATATAATACAATTGACGCAATTACTAGCAAAGCAATGTTGGTAATAAGGAAAACAATTAAGGTTATTTTTTATAGTGTTACCACAATTTACGGGAGGATTCGGGTGTTGTCGGTTCGGTTAGGTCGTTTTACCTCTGAACGGAACTTTTTTTTGCACACCATGGGCTAAATGGCCAGGTCACATATGACTCCGAAGGCTCAGAATAGGTTGGTGGAGGGGACCCACTGGAATAGCCGTTGGAAGACAGATGGTTCGGGTGTTGCCAATCTTTGCTTAAGTGGAATTTCGTAAATAATGTTTAAAATACCGATTTCGCCCATTTACTTCTCAATGAAGATGTTAATACACGTAATTGCAGTGCCGACTATTTAAAATTTTTTTTAAATTTCAGTGGGTAATTTTTTGTCATATGAAATATCTGTGATAGATGGATACTAATGCTGAATTGTTCAATACTAATAATAAAGTATAATAATAATTAGGAACTACACGTAATAATTCTAAGCATGCGACAAATCACATTTTCTGTAATTAAATGGTTAAAATTAATGACGAAAAAACAAAAACAACTGATTTGAAATCCACGTTGAATCCCAATTTCGCGAAAAATCTCGGGTTAATTCGCGAGAAATCGAATTCGCGAAGTTGCGACACAATTATATGTGTGCTTTTTTGTTCCTTTGATGGATTAGTTTCGTAAATGATACTGATAGGTTGTTGGTTGTAGAGACAGAGTAAGAGACAGAGAGGATAAACTCCTAAATCATTGGGGCTGGGGGGGGGGCTCAGTTGGTAGTGCGCCAGACTCGTAATTTCCAGTTTCCAGGTTCGAGTCTCGCCTGGGCCAGCGAGATTTATCGCCGCAAAAAATTCTCCGTCCTTCCCACGGTCAGTAGGGGGCACCAATGGATTTGGAAAGGCCGCCGTCCGTCTGATGGGACGTTAAACCGTGATTCGAGTGCGGGAAAGTCACACTCTGTGCATGTTAAAAAACATTCTGGATGGCCTTGAGGGGAGCTACCGTCTGTACCATAGCTGCTCTCTATAGGGTCCTTGTGACCTGGTCATTAAACCCATTGTGTGTAAAAAAAAAGTGCCGCTCAGAGGTAACCCAACCCTACTTTTTTGAAAATTGTTCCAGAAACGGTAGAGCATGCAACTGATTTTACAGCTCGTTGGGTTGGGTTGTTTTACCTCTGAGCGGCACTTTTCTGCACACCATGGGCTAAATGGCCAGGTCACATGGACCCCGAAGGCTCAGAGAAGGTTGGGAGAGGGGACCCACTGGTACAGCTGTTGGGAGACAGATGGTAGCCTCCCGTCAAGGCCATCCAGCGTGTTCTTTAAAGTGCACAGGGTATGACTCTCCCGCACACGGGGCAACGGCTTAACGTCCCATCCGACGGACGGCGGCCTTTTCAAGCCCATCGGTGTCCCCTACTGACCGTGGGCAGGGCGGGGAATTTTGCGGAGATAAATCTCAACGCTGACCCAGCTGGGACTCGAACCTGGGAACTACAGATTACGAGCCTGGCGCGCTACCGACTGTGCCACCCCCGCCCCACTGCTTTCATAATGTTTTCGCTCTTTGGTGTATATAGATTCCAGTTAAATATAATATATATAGTCCATTCATATATAATATACAGTGCATTCAAATATAACATATATAGCAATTGTTCTTTCTGCACCGTTATGTCGTAATATTGAGGATCCAATATTCTATTGTGCCTCTTTCCTCTACTTTTTATAATTGTCATTTCTTTCCAGTTAAATTTGGGGCGAGGGTCGCTCAGTCGGTAGCGCGTCAGGCTCGTAATCTGTAATTCCCAGGTTCGAGTCCAATCCTCTACTTTTATATTCGATTTTATACCCAATCCAATCCTCTGCTTTTTATAATTGTCATTTCTTTCCAGTTAAATTGAGTGCAACGTGCTTTGTCTTCTCTCTTTCTGCCTTGATTTACCCCCAAAAAATTAGAAATTTAAAAAAATAAGAAATTGGAAATAAAAAAATATTAGAAATTATTGTGATAATAGTCTAATTGAATGCTTTGGAAATGGCCGACTATAATTGTTTACTTCTGACAGCGCCGATTTTTCATAGTGGTGAAAGTAGAAAATTCTTAAAAACAAATCCGATCGAAGGCGTGATATCCGATTTTACTTTATAAATATTACTAATTTGTAAAATAATAATTTTTTCTTTAAAATGTTTTTATGGATTACCGAATTTTAAAGAATTTGCTGTAAATATTAAAATGTTAATAAAAATCTAAAGCTACCTGTAGTAACTTAATTAAGTTTATTACAAATAAATGGCTTTAAAGCAGTTAATATTTCATTGTTCTCCTTCTTTGAATGCAATTAATCACAATCAGAAAGGCTCCGGAAAAAATAAATGCAAACAACAAAGCCCAGCATTGTTGTGTTAGCTCATGATGACAGTGAATTGAAATCGATTGTTTCGTAACAATGTCCTTACTGGTCATTTATTACCAAAGTCATTTCCATGCAAGGTCAAGCGTGGAAACGTCTTCTCTTGACGTCTTCCGATCTGATGCCTGACAACGTCCTTCAGAATCATTCATTTTAATATTTAATTGTTAACCAGTAGCAGACTGATATTATTGCAGAGTATTTATGAAATTGTGATCCGCCAACCTTTCCGTAAAAGATTACTTGGGTGAATAAGAATGTATCTCCCATAACGATTCCCAAAGGTGCTTTTAGGAATATAGACCCAAGACTGTTATGATGTCAAGCGACATTGCCCATTCAGAATAACTAAGTTTAAAACCAATTTATTGATGTACATACTCTAATTTCAAACTTTTAAACGCTATTATTACATTAGCAATTAGTCTTCTGGCGGAACGGATCAGTAGGTGAGCTCTCCAGTCTCGTATTGCGGGTTGGATTGTTTCACCTCTGAGCGGAACTGTTTTGCACACAGTGGACTAAATCGCCAGTCACATGGACCCCGAGGGCTCAGAGAAGGTTGAGGGAGACTACCCACTGGAACAGCTGTTGGGAGACAGATGGTAGCTTCCCGTCAAGGCTATCTAGCGTGTTCTTTAACGTGCAGAGGTATGGCTCTCCCGCATAGAGCGCCACGGCTTAACATCCGATCCGACGAACGGCGGTCTTTCCAGACCCATAAGTGCTCCCTACTGACCGTGGGCAGGGCGGGGGAATTTTGCGGAGATAAATCTCAACGCTGGCCAGGCAGGACTCGAATCTGGAAACTGCAGATTTCGAGCCTGGCGCACTACCGGCAGAGCCACCCCCGTCCCACCTTATTGTGTTTGTTTTCAAAGTTAGGAAGTTTTGAATGTAGGTTTTCATTCACATAACTTACAAACGTCCCAGTGTTTTTTGCTAAATAGGGGCGGGGGGCACCTCAGTCGGTAACGCGCCAGGCTCGAAATCTGCAGTTCCAAGGTTCGAGTCTCATCTGTGCCAGCGTTGAGATTTAATTTCTCTAAACTCCCTGCCCTGCCCTCGGTTACTAAGAGACACCGATGAGCTTGGAAACGCTGGCGTCCGTCAGATGGGACGTTAAGCCATGGCTCCATGTGCGGGAGAGCCATACCCTGTGCGTGTTAAAGAACACGCTATATGACCTTGAGGAGAGACTACCATTTGTCTCCCAAAAGCTGTTCCAGTGAGTCCCCTCCCCAACTTTCTCTTAGCCTTCGGGGTCCTTATGATCTGCTCATTTAGCCAATGGTGTGCCAAAAAAGTGCCCTCAGAGGTAAATCAACCCAACCCTATCCCCCAACCCTTCTCTGAGCGCTTGAGGTCTTGTGACCTGGTCATTTAGCCCATGGTGTGCCAAAAAAGTGCCCTCAGAGGTAAATCAACCCACTATCCCCCAACCCTTCTCTGAACGCTTGAGGTCTTGTGACCTGGCCATTTAGCCCATGGTGTGCAAAAAAGTGCCGCTCAGAGGTAAAACAACTCAATCCAACCCAGCCACTTTATTATGTAAGGTTCTATGTTATGTTAATAGTAACTCAGATACAGAATTCAGTCATTTCCTAAATAAACTGTTTATGAAAAAATGTGACTGACGATTATTTAAAATCAATATTAAATCTATTTCAAACAATTCGATTTCCAACAATATGCACATTAATAGATATCTCAATTATTTAATGCAGTTCACAAAAAAATTGATCTGAGACATCTAGCATTAAACTCTCTGACTCAATATTTATGAATCTAAAGTTATACAGATACAATATATAATTTTTATCAGGGCCAAATCTAGGGGGGGGCAAGACAAGAAGGCCATTACGCCACCCCCTTCAGAAGTCTAATAATGGTAAGAGAGGCAAAAATTATTCAACTTATTTATATTTGAAAAAATCTTTAAATTCCCTCCACGATTTTTTTTAGATCTGGACCTGATTCTTCATAATAAAATATTGTAGAACTGAACTGCATTTTTCAATTTTTTACTTAAAAATTTTTCTTTAATATGAGTTTAAAATATCAACTTCTTCGTGAAATTCGAAAAAAAAAAAAGTTATTATTCATTACTTTCTTCAAAGTTGTTTCTTAATGTCCCTTCAATCTAATAGGAAACATGTAATTAAGTGAAAATATCTCACGTTTTGTCCATCTGAGTCAAGGTGAGCATCTATCAGGTCAAAATTCGTCACCAGAAGTGTTACCTTGTATTGGACGTGACAAAAAAAAGTGTCATTAAATCGCTCAATGATCTTTCCTCGATTTTTATTTTCCTCTTCAGACACGTCATGTCAGTTTTCCCATCTGAGAGCTTTTAGATTTCAACCTTGTGCTGCTGCATTTAATATGTCCTTTCTGCTTTTTCCTTCCAAAGAAACTTGTTACATAAAAGAACCGGTGTCTGGACTTTGGCTAATTCATCTACACTAGCGACTAATTCGATATTTTGTAATAACTGTACGATATCTTTTTTAAAAAAATTTCTGTAACGTCGTGTAAGCGATAGAAATTAATCTGTGATTCAAATCAACATCTTAAGAACTTTTAAATTCTGTAATATGCAGTGAACGGCATTAGGCATTACACAAAAATTTCACGATTTTATCGGTAGAATATATTAAGATACTTATTCTTATAAATTAATGGGTAGGCCTGAAATACTTTAAAATAATATAATACATGATTTATAGTCAACAGGGCTATGATATAAATTCTAAATTTTTTCTTTAAAAATATTGAAAACGAAACTAGTTTTAATTTAAAAGCGAAATTAATTATACGTTTAGAAATTATTCAATTTTTCGGTAACAAAAATAGCTAAATCTGTTTAATTTGCTATTGTTTTTTAAAAAGAAATTAGAGTTATGAGATATTAAGGAAATTTGTTTGCTGTGAACCACTGACTTGGGATATGACGAAAGAATGTCCGGTAGATGGGGTTGTTTTACCTCTGAGCGACACTTTTTTTGCACGCAATTAGCTAAATGGCTAAATCACAAGGACCTCAAAGGCTCAGGCTCGGAGAAAGATGGTCGCCCCCGTCAAAACCGCCCAGCATGTTCTTCAATGTGCAGAGGGTGTGGCTCTCCCCACAAGGGACCACGCTTAACGTTCCATTCGATGGACGGCGGCATTTCTAAGCCTATCGGTGTCTCCCACTGACCGTGGGCAGAATGAGGAGTTTTGGGGAGATAAATCTCAACAGTGGTCCAGGTGGGACTTGAACCTGGGAACTGCAGATTGCTCTTAATGGTTAGAGCACCTGGCATGTTCCTGGGAGACATGGGTTCGAATCCCACTAATCGATAAAAATAAGTCTTCCTTCCTGTACCTTCCTTCCTTCCAACCTTCGTGTCACATGACACGAAGGTTGCCAGATCACTAATTTCTAAAAAAAAATCGTTGCCAGATATTTTTCCTGAATTCTGTAATCACCATAGTATTCGGATATTTTTTTGAGCGACTGTACTGGGACAGAACAGCCATTGAAAAACGTTTGGTGATTTAATTTGTCTAAGATTTAACTCATCATTATCATACTCAGTATCCATAAGCTACGGAGGTCCAACCAGATTGTGAAATTTAGTTCTCCAAACACATCTATCCTAAAATGGCATTGTCTGCCCACCATATCCTAGGTCTCCCCCTCTTTCTGAGGCCTTTAGACACACTATTCATGACCCTATTATATAATCTATTATAATTATCCATATGGGCAACATGGTCAAACCAACGGAGTCTCTCTCTGCAAAATATGCTACGTAAAGGAGGTTGCCGACTTTTTTCCCTAACCTCATCATTAGTTACAAAGTTGAACCACCTAATACCCAAGATACTGCGTAAGCATCTGGAATTAAAAGCATCTAGTTTCCTGTTATCTTGTTTACACAGCGTCCAAGTTTCACTACCATAACTAACCCTAGAAAGAACCAAACTGTTATACAGTCTAATTTTAGTCTTTAGGTGTATACGCCTATTTCTCCACACTCTCCATAGATTCTTAAAAGTCCCAGCAGCAATCCATATTCGTCTGTTAATCTCATGCCGCACATCACCAGTATCTGTTACATAGCTCCCAAAATAATTAAACTGTGACACCTGCTCAAGACTGCAACCATTCAGATTAACTGAATCACAGCCTGCTTGACCAATTTTCATCACTTTAGTTTTCTCCCTGTTTATAACCAAACCTATTCTACTACCAGTCTCATCAACAGCTCGAATGAAATAGTTCATCTCATCAACATCATTTGTCAAAAGGGCTAAATCATCAGCATAATCTAAATAATAAATTTTCAAATCTCCAGACCGTTTAGGCCAAAATCTTTCCCTTGCAGTGAATTTCACATAACATAATCAATAACCAAAGAGAAAAGGAGACAAAATGTACCCTTGTCGGACATCAGAAATAATGCTAAATTAATTGCCACAAGCGTTAGGAACTCTCACACACGACTCAATGTTATTACAGACATCTTTCATTATGTTAAATAACTTGTCTAGTACGCCATACGATTTCACGGTTAACCACAAATTATAACGGTCTCAAGCCTTTTTGAAATCTGCAAAGCTAGTAATCACAGGTTTCTGAAACTCTAAACATTTCTCAAGAATTTGCCTAAGTGAAAAATCTGATCAATGCATCCCCTTCCAGTTCTGAACCCACACTGCTCATCACGCATCCATCCATACATCCATTACCAGATTCTTAATTCTATTAAGCATAATCATACAAAGTACATTACTTGGAACAGAAAGTATGCCGATAACCCTTTAGTTAAACACGCTATTTATTTTTGAATGGTGTAAAATAAAATAATTTATTATTACTTTATTAAAATATTTGTCATACTGAAATAATTTTTTAAAATAATTTACTTCCAGTTCAATTTTAAGCGACATAACTTTAACTAAATACTGATATATTAAAGTCGATTCTTTCTCAATGCACTGTCTGCACTCGGTATAATATAGGTGCTTATAAGAGGTGCTTAACCAGACCAAGACTACCTAGCTAATGAGGTAGCCTTGCCTTGACCCAGTCCTATTGATGGGTTCCGATCTCCTTGTCCTAACAAGTTTTCGGGTTCTTATGGCCTGGCTATTTAGCCCATTTTATTTGCGGAAGTAAGACTCAGAGAGTTGGGTTGCTTTACCGCAAATCGTCGCTTTTTTGCACACCATGGGCTAAAGGACCCCGAGTGTTCAGAGAAGTTTGGGGGAATGGAACCACTGCAAAGCTGTTAGGAGACAGATGGCAGCCTCCCGTCAAAGCCATCTAGCCAGCACTATCATCTCTCCCGCACACGGGGCTACGGTTTAACAATCCATCCGATGGACGGCGCCCTTTCCAAGTCAATTGGTGTCTCCTACTGACCGACAGCAGAGCGACCAGTTTTGCTGAGATAAATTTTAACGCTGACCCAGCTGGGACTCGAACCTGGGAACTGCAGATACGAGCCTGGCGCGCTACCGACTGAGCCACCCTCGCCTTCCACTCAGAGCTAAACAACCAAGCATGGATGCTTCTCTATTGTCATCCGAATAATACAAAAACAAATTAATTTTAAACTTTTCTCAAAAAAAAGCTATTTGAGTTGTTTTCGAAACAAAGTATTGGGTTATGGAATCATAAAATCAAGGTTCTTGATTTCTTCCTTTGGAAGAGAAAAAAAATGTCAAGTATAAAGACAGATGTCAGGAATAAAACGAAAAGTGAAAAATAAATTCCACTTTTTTCGATTTTTCATGCTGCTACAGACATCAAACAAAAGCAACACTGTTACGTACGGATGTAGATGACACTTTAATGATTGGAGAACACCTCCACCTTTGACATGCACCCAAATCCAACCCTTTCTACTCTTCAGGTTGTCGACGGACACAATGGAGTGTGAAAGTTTAAAGGGAGGGAAAAAAGACTTGAAATAAATTTTTAAAAAAATGAACGAAGAAAAAACAAGATTGTGTTAAGGTCGACCTTGGAACGTTCCTGTGACGTCAATGAAATGACCCTTCAAGTTCATCGAATGGGTTTTTCCTTCTATTTAGTTGGAAGTGAGTTATTTTTTTTTCGTAGTCCTTTGACATGTATTTTGTTTTGGTGTTCTTTTTTTTGCTATTGGTCAGACACTAAATCTGTTGTTTATCCTGTTTGGTTTGAAATGCAATTACTGTTGAAAATATCTTATTTGTTACAATTTTTTCTTTTTTGAAAGCATAATATTGAACAAACACAAATCTCTGTTTTCATTATGTACTAGTATAAAATAGTGTATAAAATAATAACACTGATTATCAGTATCTGCCATTAATGTAGCAGTTTTAATTAGCAACCAGTACTTTAGTAATTAATATTTCTTGAGTACATTCGCTCAAAAAAAGTATCCAAACACTATGGTTGATTACAAAATTCAGAAAAAATATCTGCAACGATTTTTTTAGAAATTAGTGATCTGGCAAACTTCGTGTCACGTAACACGAAGTTTGCCAGATCACTAATTTCTAAAAAAATCGTTGCAGATATTTTTTCTGAATTTTGTAATCAACCATAGTGTTTGGATACTTTTTTTGAGCGACTGTACTATGTAATTGAAACGTAGTAAATATTTTATCAATGGCTGCAATTAAATCTGATAAACGACACCCATCTCTCGAAGAGCGGTAGTGGCTTAGTCGGTAGAGCGCCAGGCTCGTAATCTGCAGTTCTCAGGTTCGAGTCCAGCTGGGTCAGCTTTAACATTTATCTCCGCAATCTCCCCGACCTCCCCACAGTCAGTAAGGGACACAGAGGGCTTAAAACTCCCTCCCCCTGCCCATGGTCAGTAAGGGAAACCAGCAAGAAAAGTATTCTTTTATGACAGTCAAGGTCTACGACGATTTTCCCACACAGCAACATCCTTTTATTTATAACGCCTGAATATTTGATTACCAATCACACGTGTTTTTATTCTACCATTCACACACCTTACAGAAAATATAGATCTCTTCAATTCCTGACATTTTAAGTACACTTGTTACATTTGCATTCATTTCTGGAATAATCTCGAAATACTATTTCGCAATAATATAATCTCTAGGAATTGTCTCAAACCCAGGAAACAGAGTAATATTGCAAAATAGTTTTCCCTCTTTGTCCTTCCTTGCTTAATTATTCTTTAACCCCATACACAGTCACATGATGTCAAGGTAAGAGAAGCATGTCATCGTGTGTGCTTCGCGGATCCGTCCTTCGTTCTAGAAATAAAAAAGGCAATCGCCATGCCTGAGGCATCCGAATGATAGGCATGTTGTTGTTCTGAAAGGCTGAGGTCTTATGACTTTCAGAAAATCGTGCTTGAAAGTTGACGGTAGGAGTGGCTAATGAAGAAAATCTCATGGACTGTAGAGAAAGAGATGTCTTGCTTAATCAACAGAGGCAATGGACTCTTAAAGGAATCAAGGATGTCTTTACATTCACTTTTATAGTTAATTAATCCCTTTGCTGTTCGTTAATTTGTATTCATTCATGACGCTGATTTCAACCAAAGAATGTAGAGGGAGAAGAAGTTAAGCTTCCATAGGATTAATGTAAAATCGAGTATCGTGCATTTGGCGTAGAGGTGAAACGAACATTACAGGGGACGAACCCTTTTGTAATTGCATGTTACTGTCAACTTCCATTCTCTTCGCTTTTCCTATGTAATAATTTCCCATGATATCCTTGCTGAGTATATTAATATCAATTCTGTTCCCTGTTTCTATGCAACCAAGAAAGCTACGAATTGTAATAATTTATTCTATAAATTAACTTCAGGCTAATTTCAAATCTTCTCTATCCGTTCAATTTATAATTGTTGGTTCAACGAAAAATAATTTCAATGTAGAAAATAAACCTTTAAAATCATGATATTATTTTTTTTCAAATACAAAGTGCAGTTACTTTTTTTCCTTTTTTAAAATATAAATATTTTGATGCATAATTCCTTTGCCCCTTATTGTTTGCTTCCCAGCTTAAACGAACGATACGAATCGAAACACCACTTGAGGTCGCCACTTACGCTTTGTCAAAGTTGAACTTCTTTTCCTTATACATTCTTTGTTTCAACGGAGCTCGAACCAATAATCGTTTTCTCTTTCTTAAGACAACAATTAATTCGAAGTCATCGCGAAAATCGATTGTATTGGTCTGCAGTGTCGAAGTGCATTGTCGACGCAACATTGCAAATCCGTGGTTTATTCCCGATTGTTTCGTCAGAGAAGATATCGTAATTCATTCGAGTTTCTAGAATCGACTGCTTTGCTTTTCACGTTCATATCTATCGCAACGTAAGAAATGACGCTTATTCTACGAGTTACTTGTTACGTTGCGTATAGAATGGACGTTTAGATCATTACAGCTTTCAGGATTATTGGAATGACATTGCTAAAGAAAACGTTGCATCTGTGAGAAAATTCAAAATTGTTCTAAATAGGATTAGTTTTAAAAACTCTGGCAGGTCTCAAAATACATGAGCAGAGCTGCACTTTTTTGCACACAGTTAGCTAAATGGCCAGGTCACAAGGACTCCGAAGGGTCAGAGAAGGTTAGGGAGAGGACCCACTGGAACAGCTGTTGGGAGATAGATGGTAGCCTCCTGTCAAGACCATTCAGCGTGTTCTTTAATATGTACAAGATATGGCTCTCCCGCACACGAAACCACGGCTTAATGTCCCATACGACGGACGGCAGCCTTTCCAAGCCCGTCGGTGTCCCCTACTGACCGTGGGCAGGGCGGGGAGTTTTGCGGAGATAAATCTCAACGGTGGCCCAGCTGGGACTCGAACCTGGGAGCTACAGATTATGAGCCTGGCGCGCTACCGACTGAGCCACCCCCGCCTATATTCAGACGCTGGCGCACCAGACCCTAATCTGATGCTCTCAAGTTAGAGTCTCAACTATCCTTGGGCTAATGATTTCCTCTGCTAAACCCCCGCCTTGCCCCTCGGTGAGGAAAGGGACCCCGATGGCGTGGAAAGGCCGCAGTCCGTCGAAAGAGGCGTAAAATCGTGGCCACGTGTACAAGTTGGATTGTTTTCTCCGTGTTCCTGCTGTCTCCTAACAGTCGTCCAGTGGGTCCACTGACACCAATGTTCTCTGATTCCTCGGGACCCTTGTGGCTGGCCATTTGGCCCATTGTTTGCAAAAATCGCCTCTCATAGATGAAACAATATAACCCAAATATAAATATTAGTATCTTCTCCGATGAATTTGATAGTCAACACTTAGGAGTTGATGAATTGGGTGGTTTTGCATCTGAGCAGTGGGTCGGGGGTGGCTCAGTCGGTAGCGCGCCAGGCTCTTAATCTGTAGTTCCCAGGTTCGAGTCCCAGCTGGGTCAGCGTTGAGATTTATCTCCGCAAAAATTCCCCGCCCTGCCCACGGTCAGTAGGGGACACCGATGGGCTTGGAAAGGCCGCCGTCCGTCGGATGGGACGTTAAGCCGTGGCCCCGTGTGTGGGAGAGCCATACCCTGTGCACGTTAAAGAACACGCTGGATGGTCTTGACGGGAGGCTACCATCTGTCTCCCAACAGCTGTTCCAGTGGGTCCCCTCCCCCAACTTTCTCGGAGCCTTCGGGGTCCATGTGACCTGGCCATTTAGCCCATGGTGTGCAAAAAAGTGCCGCTCAGAGGTAAAACAACCCAACCCATCTGAGCAGCACTTTTTTGCACACAATCGGTTAAATGGCCTGGTCACAAGGATCCCGGAGGCTCGGGAAAGGAGACCCACTAGACATTTGCTAGTAGACAGTTGGTAGGCTCCGGTCAAACCCATCCAGCGTATTCTTTAACGTGAGAAGGCTATGGCTCTCCCGGACACGGCACCACGGCTTAATGTCCCATCCAACGGATCCTTTCCAAGCCTAACGGTATCCTCTTATGAGAGTGGTCAGAGTAAGAGTTTTGCGGAGATATATCTGAATGCTGGTCCAGTTGGAACTCGAACCGGGGAACTGCAGGTTAAGAGCCTGGCGCGCTATCCCCGCCCCTATGAGTAGGTTAGTTGGTTGTTTTACCTCTGAGCTGCACTTTTTTGCACACAATGGGCTAATGGCCAGGTCACAAGGACCCCAAAGGCTCAGAGAAGGTTTGGGGAGGGTACCCACTGGAATAGCTGTTGAGAGACAGATGGCAGCCTCCCGTCAAGGCCATCCAGCATGTTCTTTAACGTGCACAGTGTATGGCTCTCCCGCACACGGGGCCGCGGCTTAACATCTCATCCTACGGACGGCATCCTTTCCAAGCCCATCGGTGTCCCCTACTGACCGTGGGCAGGGCGGGAGTTTTGCGGAGATAAATCTCAACGCTGGCCCAACTGGGACTCGAACCTGGGAACTGCAGATTATGAGCCTGGCGCGCTATCCCGTACGAGTAGATGAGATTCTCGCTTAAGACAAAAATACGTTATGGATGTATTTATTCGCCGCCAGTGATTCGAGTTATTTATGCTACGCGGAAAAAATTCTTTATATGAAAAAAAGAAATTATTTTTGTTTATTTGATGGCGTGGGGATGTGCGAGTTGGGTTGAGTTGTTTTACCTCTGAGCGGCACTTTTTTGCACACCATGGGCTAAATGGCCAGGTCACATGGACCCCGAAGGCTCAGAGAAGGTTGGGGGAGGAGACTCACTGGAACAGCTGTTGGGAGCAGATGGTAGCCTACCGTCAAGGCCATTCAGCGTGTTCTTTAACGTGCACAGGGTATGTCTCTCCCGCACACGGAGCCACGGCTTAACGTCCCATCCGACGGACGGCGGCCTTTCCAAGCCCATCGGTGTCCCCTACTGATCGTGGGCAGGGCGGGGAATTTTGCGGAGATAAATCTCAACGCTGACCCAGCTGGGACTCGAACCTGGGAACTACCGATTACGAGCCTGGCGCGCTACCGACTGAGCCACCCCCGCCCCCGGGGTGTGCGAGAAATGAACATTTTTTTTCGTGACGTTGCAGAGAATCCGCGTTGATAGGAGGCGGTTAAACGGGTGCCCTGCAAATTATATAAATAAATCGACAGCGTAAAAAAAGTAAACAGCGCGATGCAACAGAACCCTTGAAAAACCATTGTGAGGTCTGCAGGTTTTACTGTTACATCAGCTGAAGAGAGAAAAGCATTTGGGAGAACCCACAACAAAGGTTGTTGTTATGCCAGCTCGAGGAATATTTACGGAATATAAACAATTCGCTTCACCATAGCAACTGATGATGACGTGAATACAAAACATTCCTTTCCCCTTCGATCGCATGTCAGCACCGTCTCACCCGACTCACAAGCTCACTTCACCAGTTACATGCACAGAGGGAATGCTTCTGAGAGGCGAAACTACTGGACAAACAGGGGATTCACTGTACTCGGGTGGTAAATGCTGTTCAGACGCATTCGCGAAAGAGGACGGGAAAATGGCTGTCACCCAAAACATTTACCTGTCTTTGAACATACTTGCATGTATTGGTTTCTTTTGATTCTGAGCAATAGTATTTTGTTGCAGAATGGAATGAAGTTTCAGGTGGTAAAGATCCGCATTTGATAAGGTTGGGTTGTTTTACCTCTGAGCGGCACTTTTTTGCACACCATGGGCTAAATGGCAAGGTCACAAGGACCCCGAAGGCTCAGAGAAGGTTGGGGGAGGGGACCCACTGGAACAGCTGTTGGAAGATAGATGGTATCCTCCTGTCAAGACCATTCAGCGTGTTCTTTAATATGTACAAGATATGGCTCTCCCGCACACGAAACCACGGCTTAATGCCCCATACGACGGACGGCGGCCTTTCCAAGCCGGTCGGTGTCCCCTACTGACCGTGGGCAGGGCGGGGTTGTTGGGTTGTTTTACCTCTGAGCGGCACTTTTTTGCACACCATCGGCTAAATGGCCAGGTCACATGGACCCAGAAGGCTCAGAGAAGGTTGGGGGAGGGGACCCACTGGAATAGCTGTTGAGAGACAGATGGTAGCCTCCCGTCAAGGTCATCCAGCGTGTTCTTTAACGTGCACAGTGTATGGCTTGGGTTGTTTTACCTCTCAGTGGGCACTTTTTTGTACACAAAGGGCTAAATGATCAGGTCACAAGGATCCCGTAGGCTCAGAGAAGGTGCGAGTAGGGGACCCACTGGAACAACTGTTGGGAGACAGTTGGTAGCCTCTCGTCAAGGCCATCCAGCGTATTCTTTGATGTGCACAGAGTATGGCTTGGGTTGTTTTACCTCTTAATGGACTTTTTTTCACAATAGGCTAAATGACCAGGTCACAAGGACCCCAAAGGCTCAGAGAAGGTTGAAGGAGGGGACCCACTGGAACAGCTGTTGAAAGACGGATGGTAGCCTCCCGTCAAGGCCATCCAGTGTATTCTTTAACGTCCACAGGGTATGGCTCTCCCGCACACAGGAGACAGATGGTAACCTTCCTTCAAGGCCATCCAGCGTGTTCTTTAATGTGCACAGATTATAGCGCTCCTGCACATGGACCACGGCGCATGGACGGCGGTCCTTCAAGCCCATAGGTATACCCTATTCATAGAGAGCACGGTGGGAGTTTGCGCAGACAAATCTGAATGCTCGCCCAGGCGGAACTGGAATTTTGGAACTACCAAAGAAGGTCTAAGGAGAAGGCTAGCTTTGCAGAAGCGTAAGTGGCGCCGTTCTGCGGAATTTTACCGAAGCTGAAACTGGCAAATTGATGTACAGGCACAAAAACAACTGTAAGGGGCTATCTGCGCATGCGCAGTGCAATCATTTTAGCCCATGCAGCTATGGTTTGTCTTACTCTTGGTATATGTATTGCGATTTAACCAGTGTTTCCAAATGTCTAGCAGCCATGGCTGTATGGCACAGTGGTAGCTAACCCTAAAGTTATTCAATGAGTGTTTTATCCCGTTCAGGAATACATTTTACGATACCTGGAAAAGCCGTTGTATGTTTATTTTGAGTAATTTTCAGGAATTTTTAAAATTAATATGTAAATTAATACATTTAATCATCTTGCGAATATATATAAGTCAATGTATGTTACAGGTTTGTGTTCCCTGGAGCATATCGATGTACATTGGCTTCTGCACTTTGCTCTAACAGAGTAATTCTCTTATTATGATTGATACGGAAAGTGCCTGCTGCCATCTGTTGAACGTTTATACAAGTAAAAAACTCGATATGATATTTATTAAAAAATATCAGCAATTGTATAAAATATAATTATATAGATCATGTTATCGTGTATTGACAAATAAATCTCAATATATTATAATATACTAAATGTTGTAGGTTGTTCAAAATATTAAAATTTTGTTCTTTAGCATAGCTTCTACCAGTTTTACAAAATAAGATTTTATTAAAAAATGATTACTTTTACATTTTCTCTCTAAACGAGAAGAAAATTATGATTGAACATATTTCAGAGTCAAAATGCATGTAAAATTAGTCACGTGGTGTAAGCAATTGAAAACTTTGCTCCGCGGTGAAAAAATAAAGCAGGGAACTCGCTCCGCTCCCTGGCTAGGTGACTTCACTGCAATGCACGAATTTGTCCTGTTTAGAGGGCGCTGCAATCGAAAAGGTTAAAATACGTCTATGGAAGCTAGCTCTCTTCTCCCTTAGACACTCCTTGATTCACTATTGGTTTGAAATGGTGATAATTCCTGCTGGTAGAAAGAGTAATCGGATGCTTTTAGCCCAGTTGCTTTCTCCACAGGGCAGCTTTTATAAATTTTTGGGGGTATCTGAGTATCAGTGACAGTTTCTCATAACTTCTTCGGAACTCACCAAACAACATGATCTCCCAAATAATTTTGTGAGCGCATTACTTTAGGCCTTTCAGGTTGGGTTGGGTTGTTTTACCTCTGAGCGGCACTTTTTTGCATACGATGGGCTAAATGGCCAGGTCACATGGACCCCGAAGGCTCAGAGAAGGTTGGGGGAGGGGACCCACTGGAACAGCTGTTGGGAGACAGATGGTAGCCTCCCGTCAAGGCCATCCACGTGTTCTTTAACTTTGGGTTGTTTTACCTCTGAGCGGCACTTTTTTGCACACCATGGGCTAAATGGCCAGGTCACATGGACCCCGAAGGCTCAGAGAAGGTTGGGGGAGGGGACCCACTGGAACAGCTGTTGGGAGACAGATGGTAGCCTCCCGTCAAGGCCATCCAGCGTGTTCTTTAACGTTGGGTTGTTTTACCTCTCAGCGACACTTTTGTGCACACCATGGGCTAAATGGCCAGGTCACATGGACCCCGAAGGCTCAGAGAAGGTTGGGGGAGGGGACCCACTGGAACAGCTGTTGGGAGACAGATGGTAGTCCGTCGGATGGGACGTTAAAGCTGTGGCCCCGTGTGCGGGAGAGCCATACTCTGTGCACGTTAAAAAACACGCTGGATGGCCTTGACGGGAGGCTACCATCTGTCTCCCAACAGCTGTTCCAGTGGGTCCCCTCCCCCCACCTTCTCTGAGCCTTCGGGGTCCATGTGACCTGGCCATCTAGCCCATGATGTGCAAAAAAGTGCCGCTCAGAGGTAGAACAACCCAACCCAACAGATAGTAGTCTCCCGTCAAGGCCATCCAGCGTGTTCTTTAGCGTGCACAGGGTTTTGCGGAGATAAATCTCAACGCTGACCCAGCTGGGACTCGAACCTGGGAACTACAGATTACGAGCCTGGCGCGCTACCGACTGAGCCACCCCCGCCCCAGTTTTTGAGGGTATCTGAGTATTAGTGACAGTTTCTCATAACTTCTTCGGAACTCACCAAGCAACATGATCTCCCAAATAATTTTGTGAGCGCATTACTTTAGTCCTTCCAGGTTCTTTCCACAATGTCAATGACCTTCTTCGTGTCAGGGCCAAAGCTATCTGTTGATCAAAAACAGACTCGTCCTCCTCTTTATACTTGAACTCGTATGATTTTTTTCTTCCATAAACGAATCACAGTGTCCTTCAAAATGCAAAAAAGTATTCGATCGCTGATTCCTTAGAGGATAAGGTTTTGCAAAAGATTTCAGATAATTTATATAAAAATTTTTATCAAAATAAATTACCGATTTGTTAGGTTATTTTACCTCTGAGCAGCACTTATTTTCCACACAATACGCTAAATGGCCAGGTCAACAAAGACCCCGTGGTCTGAGAGAAGGTTCAGCGGAGGGGACACACTGGACAGCTGTTGGGAGCCAAGTGGTAGCCTCCCGTCAAGGCCTTCCAGCAGTAATTTTCCCATTGTCTTATGGGGCAGAGTGGCTCAGTCGGTAGCGCGCCAGGCTCGTAATCTGTAGTTCCCAGGTTCGAGTCCCAGCTGGGTCAGCGTTGAGATTTATCTTCGCAAAATTCCCCGCCATGCCCACGGTCAGTAGGGGACACCGATGGGCTTGGAAAGGCCGCCGTCCGTCGGATGGGACGTTAAGCCGTGGTCCCGTGTGCGTGAGAGCCATACCCTGTGCACGTTAAAGAATACGCTGGATGGCCTTGACGCGAGGTTCCCATCTATCTCCCAACAGCTGTTCCAGTGGGTCCCCTCCCCCAACCTTCTCTGAGCCTTCGGGGTCCATGTGACCTGGCCATTTAGCCCATGGTGTGCAAAAAAGTGCCGCTCAGAGGTAAAACAACCCAACCCTTAAGAATCAAACTCCTGAGTATTTATAGTAAATGCTATAAAAGTAAGCTTTTCGTTACATGCACGGTGTATGGATCTCCCTCACACGGGAAGGGGGCTCAGTCGGTAGCGCACCAGGTTCGTAATATGCAGTTCCCAGGTTCCAGTCCCAGCTAGGTCAGCGTGATATTTATCTCCGCAAATTTTCCCGCCCTGCCCACGGTCAGTAGGGGACATCGATGGGCTTAGAAAGGCCGCCGTCCGTCCGTCGGATGCGACGTTAAGAATTTGACCACGTGTGCGGGAGAGCCATACCCTGTGTACGTTAAAGAACAGGCTAGATGGCCTTGACGGGAGACTACCATCGTGGGTCCCCTCCCCCAACCTTCTCTGAGCCTTCGAGGTCCATGTGACCTGGCCATTTAGCCCATGGCGTGCAAAAAAATGCCGCTCAAAGGTAAAACAACCCAACCCAAACCTTTTTAGACCTCTGTAGGGCAATTTTAATTTATTAATTCTTCATATAAAAATCAAATGAAACAAACCATATCACTTTCTTCAATTCAAATTCCGTGTTGTTTACAACTCCTAAACGCTTATTAACAAAAGCATTGCACTTAAAACAGACCTTGTCCGTATTTCAACTATAACCTTGAACTAAGAAGCATTTCTCGTGCTCGAAGCCATCTTGGAGCACATGGCGATGCCCGCTTTATGGCAACTCACTTTCCACGTTCTCGCAGGTGAAGAAGCCTCATCGAAATCTCTACTCGTCTAGAAGCCCAATTCCTTCTTACTTTCTGTTGGCCATCAGGAATACGACAACATCGCTTCACTCTCTGCCAATGCCAGTGACTGTCTCTTAACAAATGGTGGCAACGACATCCCTTGAAATGATGACCCACATACAGATGGTTGTTTATTTCAGTCGCAAACTACTGTTCACTTAATCTTTTATTCAGTTTTTTTCACTAGCAGAATAAATGAGCCTTTGGTTTTTCATATGAAAAGCAAGGGGTGGTTGAATCGGTAACACTCCAGGCTCGAATTCTGAAGTTCACAGGTTCGAGTCCCACTTGGGCCAACGTTGAGATTAACCTCAGAAAAATTATGCACCGTGTCCTCGGTCAGTAGGAGACCCGAGGTGCTTGAAAAGTCGACCGTCCATCTGATGGGATGTAAAACCGTGGCCCTGTGTGCGGAATTGTGTTGGGTTGTTTTACCTCTGAGCGGCAATTTTTTTGCACACAATGGGCTAAATGGCCAGGTCCAAAGCTCAGAGATGGTTGGGGGAAGGGACCCACTGGAACAGCTGTTGGGAGATAAATGGTAGCCTCCCGTCAAGGCCATCTAACTTGTTCTTTAGTGTGCGCAGGGTATGGCTCTCCCGCACACGGAGCCACGGCTTAACTTCCCATCCCATGAATAGCGGCCTTCCCAAGCCCAGCGGTGGTTCCTACTGACGATGGGCAGGGCGCGGAGTTTCACAAAGATAAATCTCAACGCCGGCTCAGCTGGGACTCGAACCTGGGAACTGCAGATTACAAGCAAGGTGCGCTTACTATTGGGCCTTCTCCCCCCCGGGTTTGGGAAGACCGTACCCTGTCCCGTATCCCGTACCTTGACGGGAAACTACCATCTGTCTCCCAACAGCTGTCCAACAGCTATTTGGGGGCTCCTCCCCCAACCTTCTCTGAGCCTTCCGAGTCCATGTGACCTGGCCATTTAGCCTATGGTGTGCAAAAAAGCGCCGCTCAGAGATAAAACAACCCAACCTAACCCAACAGCTGTTCCAGTGGGTCTCCTCCCCCAACCGTCTCTGAGCCTTCAGGGTCCTTGTGACCTGGCCATTTAGCCCATTGTGTGCAAAAAATGCAACTCATAAGCTGTTCCAGTGGGTCCTTTCCCCCAACCGTCTCTGAGCCTTCGGGGTCCTTGTGGCCTGGTCATTTAGCCCATTGTGTGCAAAAATGCACTTCAGAAGTAAAACAACCCAACCCTAGCACGTGGTTCATGTACCCTGGTGTACACATGCGAGTCTAACGTAGTAAATAAATATCTCTAAAGCAGTTGCTTGATACATACGTCTGACAGGAGTCTGTCAGTTTCATACGTCATAATGAAGAAAGCGAGACCTCAGCAGAATGACAATGCAAATATGAAACGTGGGTGTCTTACCCAGGGCTGGAACCCAAGTCCCTTTAATCTGTAGACAAGCACTCTAACAACCAAGCAACTTCGACGACCTAAGGTCCGGTGGCCGGGTGGTTAGCGTGCACCTTTCACTTTCCCTCCTTCTGAGTTTGGGTTGGGTTGTTTTACCTCTGAGCGGCACTTTTTTGCACACCATGGGCTAAATGGCCAGGTCACATGGACCCCGAAGGCTCAGAGAAGGTTGGAGGAGGGGACCCACTGGAACAGCTGTTGGGAGACAGATGGTAGCCTCCCGTCAAGGCCATCCAGCGTGTTCTTTAACGTGCACAGGGTATGGCTCTCCCGCACACGGGGCCACGGCTTAACGTCCCATCCGACGGACGGCGGCCTTTCCAAGCCCATCGGTGTCCCCTACTGACCGTGGGCAAGGCGGGGAATTTTGCGGAGATAAATCTCAACGCTGACCCAGCTGGGACTCGAACCTGGGAACTACAGATTACGAGCCTGGCGCGCTACCGACTGAGCCCCCCCTCGCCCCCCTCCTTCTGAGATCTTCTGTTGTAGAAAGAGGGATGGGGGTCATATTGAACTATATTCCCACCCAACCCTAGCAAGATTAAAATTCTACCCTGCAGTACATTATTAAAATTAACTTGAGTTTGGAAAAATTCTAAGATACTACGTATTTGGAATTCAATTTCATATTATTTAAACCTTGGAAAAAAGCTGAATAGTTATATGGAGCAAAATAAATAATCAGCGGTTTTGAAATTCAAACGAAAATAGAGTTAAAATGATCAATTAAAAACACAGTGTTTTTTTTTAAATAAGTAAAAATAAACATTTTGCATATTCTTATAATTAAGAATTAATAATACATTTTTGATGCGACGATTGGGCTAAAAAATCAGTAACACAGTATTTGTAAATTTAAGACAATAATTTGATTTTAGATATATGCTGCATTTGCTTTATCTGCAGCACTGGAAAACATTCTATTTCAGCTCTGGAACAGGTATTTGTTTCGTACAGTCGCTCAAAAAAGTACCCGAACACTATGGTTGATTACAGAATTCAGAATCAACAATTAGCAGGCAACCTTCGCGTACAGTCGCTCAAAACAATATCCGAACATTATGGTTGATTACAGAATTGAGAAAAAATACCTGGCAACGATTTGTTTAGAAATTAGTGATCTGGCAACCTTCGTGTACAGTCGCTCAAAAAAATATCCAAACACTATGGTTGATTACAGAATTCAGAAAAAATATCTGGCAACGATTTTTTTTAGAAATTAGTGATCTGCCAACTTCGTGTACAGTCGCTCAAAAAATATCCGAACACTAGGTTCTAATAATAATAATATAATTATTATTAGAACGTAGTGTTCGGATATTTTTTGAAATCTAAAAAAAATTAATATTTTTTTTTAAATTAAAAATCAACCATAGTGTTCGGATACTTTTTTGAGCGACTGTACATATGCTTCACACTACAGAATTCAGAAAAAATATTTGCCAACGATTTTTTTTTTTAGAAATTAGTGATCTGGCAACCTTCGTGTCACGTGACACCAAGGTTGCCCGATCACTAATTTCTAAAAAAAATCGTTGCAGATATTTTTTCTGAATTCTGCAATCAACCACAGTGTTCGGATATTTTTTTGAGCGACTGTACCCTCCCCCTATTACCCAGAAGCCGTCTTGGAGCATGTGGCGATGACCGCCTTTACGAGCAATCACTTTCCACGTTTTCGTAACTGAAACATGATCATCAGAAAGATTTCCTGCTCTGCAGGAGCCCCAATTTCATTCCCACTTTCAGTTGTTGGTCATCTGAGTTGCAACATTCTTCCCCAGGCTGCAAGAAACGACTGATGCCAAGGGCAGGAACTGTTCAAAGTGATTGCTATAGAGCAGAGAAATGAGTGTGGCGCAGAACTGCAGAATTCTGATAATATGCAAAGTGGTGGTACGAAGATGGTGAATGTGGCTCGCACAGAATGGTAGAATGCTAGTGGTACATAGTAGTAGAATACTGGTAACAGAGTGGTAAAATGCTATTAGTAGTAGTAGGATACTGGTGGTACAGAGTGGTAGAACACTGGTGGTACAATGTAGTAGAATACTGGTGGTACAATGTAGTAGAATACTGATGATACAGATTGGGTAATGCTGTTGGTAGAGAGTAGTAGAATGCTGTTTGTAGAGAGTAGTAGAATGCTGTTGCGGGTGGTAGAATGCTGTTGGTAGAGAGTGGTAGAATGCTGTTGCTAAAGTATGGTAGAATGCTGTTGGTAAAGAGTAGCATAATGCTTTTGGGAGAGAGTAGTAGAATGCTGTTGCTAGAGAGTGGTAGAATGCTGTTAGTAGGGAGTGGTAGAATGCTATTGGTAGAGAGTAGTATAATGCTTTTGGTAGAGAGTACAGAATGCTTTTGGTAGAGAGTAGTAAAAAAATCTTGGTACATGAGGCAGAATGCTTTTGGTAGAGAGTACAGAATGTTTTTGGTAGAGAGTAGTAGAAAAATTATTGGTACAGAAGGTAGAATGCTGTAGAGAGTGGTAGAATGTTGCTGGTAGAGGCGTAATAGAATGCTATTGGTAGAGAGTGGTAAATGTTGTAGTTAAAGAGCTGTAAAGTGTTGTTGGTAGAGGGTGGCAGAATGCTATTATGACAGAGTGATAGAATATTGTGGTGATACAGAGTGATAAAATATTAGTGGTACAAAGGGGTAAAATATTGGTGGTACAGAGTGGTAGAAATGGTGCTGATACTGAGTGTTAGAATGCTGTTGGTATACAGGGTGATTCAAAACTTATCGTTCAAATTTCGTGGGGAGGTAGGGAATACGTCAGGAAACCGATTTCACATAGGAAAGTATGTCCGCAAATGTACGCATGCGTATGTAGAGGGCGCTGTGTGTACCCAACCAGTGTACAGCTCGCCCGACCACTCCCGCTGTCATCAGCGATCGCTTGGCCACCCAGATCACCTGATTTATCGCCCATGGATTTCTTTTTGTGGGGGGCCATGAAATACCATGTGTACGAGACCCCCGTCGACAGTGAAATGGACCTTGTTGCACGAATAGTGGCCGTCGACAGTGAAATGGACCTTGTTGCACGAATAGTGGCCGCCGCCGTCACATATGCCAGGCGTTTTTCAAAATGTTCGGCGGTCAATGCAACGGCGCTGTGAATCCTGTGTCCGTGTAAATGGTCGCAATTTTGAGCACCTACTGTGAACCTGTACTTTACCTGGTTGGAATAAAAGTCACATTCGTTACCACTTAACTGTACTGTTTCCTTGTGTTCACTTTACTTGTCCATTTTGTTCATGTAGATGACGTTTGCGGACATACTTTCCTATGTGAAATCGGTTTCCTGACGTATTCCCTACCTCCCCACGAAATTTGAACGATAAGTTTTGAATCACGCTATAGAATATGAGTTGCGTAAAAGTTGTAAACGGTGTAAAGAACTAAAGGAACAGAATGCTGATTTTGCAAAATGTGGCAGATTGCTGACGGTATAAAGAATGATAGAGTATTGTTGATACGTCACATAATGCTTTAGATATGCAGGGGACAGAAGGATCTTGGTATGCAACGGATAGAATGCTAATTGTACGTAGTGATAGCATAGTGATGGTGTTGGGTTGTTTTACCTCTGAGCGGCACTTTTTTGCACACCATGGGCTAAATGGCCAGGTCACATGGACCCCGAAGGCTCAGAGAAGGTTGGGGGAGGGGACCCACTGGAACAGCTGTTGGGAGACAGATGGTAGCCTCTCGTCAAGGCCATCCAGCGTGTTCTTTAACGTGCACAGGGTATGGCTCTCCCGCACACGGAGCCACGGCTTAACGTCCCATCCGACGGACGGCGGCCTTTCCAAGCCCATCGGTGTCCCCTACTGACCGTGGGCAGGGCGGGGAATTTTGCGGAGATAAATCTCAACGCTGACCCAGCTGGGACTCGAACCTGGGAACTACAGATTACGAGCCTGGCGCGCTACCGACTGAGCCACCCCCGCCCCTAGTGATGGTGTAATGGTGTAACACTAGTTCTATCTAAGTGGTAAAATACAGTGGATGGACATAAAGAGGTAGAAAGCTAAGGATAAACAAAGAGTAGAATGCAGGAGATATGGTTCAAAAAAACATGTTTTGCGAATCACAAAAAAAAATGCTCCAAGCACAAGGTTGGGAGAGGCTACAAAAAAAATACATTCCATCAGAGTCTTATTAGTTCATTCAACCGCCTTCAAAGCCACTTTGCCGCAGCAGGATGTCAGGTGACCTTGCCAGTTGCCAAAAGAGACCCCCTTCTTCATATAATGTGCACAGCTGCTCCAAAGAATAAATCAATGACGTTTATAGTTGGCTTTCAGAAATCCCTTAGCGAAATTTTGCATTTCTGGTTATAAAATTTATTTTGTAAAGGAAATTAATTTGGTCAGTTTCCATTTATTAGTTTCTAATATATTATTTATGATTATAAAGAATACTAGGTAAAGTGGCATATTGATGATTTTATGCTATATACACTTTCATGTTAAGGGAACGAATAGCCACCATTCAAATCTACCTAACTTTGAAAATAAGCTTTTTACGGAAAAAAGTCACTAGACATAAATTGAAGATCTCGGTCAGAGCTATCTAAATATCTATTTTCTATAATAATGTTAATCTAATATTTAAAAAGTTATGGAAACTGAAACATTTAAATGAAACTTTTGCTAGTTTTCCAAATTTATTCAAAAAGTTAAATCACAACTGTTATATCAAGTTAGTTATTCGCCAATATAAATACGATATTTGAATTTTGTGTAAGAATTTTTTATCAATATGGGGGGGAAATGTTTTGGAAGTGTGGTGTATGATAACATCTGTTGTTAAATATTATAGCTTCCATAACTCTTTAAATATTAGATTAATATTATAGAAAATAAAGATTTAGAGCTCTGACAAAGATCTTCAATTTATGTCTTGTGACTTTTTCTCGAAAAAAGCTTATTTTCAAAGTTTGATAGATTTAAATGTGGCTATTCGTTCACTTAACATGAAAGTGTCCGGACACTTTTTGCAATATAATGTATATATGGTGTGATTACACCGATACAATATTGCAATAAAATTAGATAAAATATCCAAATTAAGAAAGTATTTACAAACTAATTACAAAAACTCTAAAGCAGCAAAACTGATATGAAATAATCTATATAAACTACAAATAGTTCAAAACAGCAATAAATTTATGATAATTCTGTCTATTATTATATAGATCAACAGCATCAATTTTAAGAAATATTACATTTTTCTTTTCATCATAATGAATATTTACTTATTTTAATCCGCAAAATTCCCCCCCCCCCTGCCCACGGTCAGTAGGGGACACCGATGGGCTTGGAAAGGCCACCGTCCGTCGGATGGGACGTTAAGCCGTGGCCCCCGTGTGCGGGAGAGCCATACCCTGTGCACCTTAAAGAACACTCTGAATGGCCTTGACGGGAGGCTACCATCTGTCTCCCAACAGCTGTTCCAGTGGGTCCCCTCCCCCAACCTTCTCTGAGCCTTCGGGGTTCATGTGACCTGGCCATTTAGCCCATGGTGTGCAAAAAAGTGCCGCTCAGAGGTAAATCAACCCAACCCAACCCTTATTTTAATTCTAAACTTTTTTTTTTTACATTCCGAAATTAAATTTTTAGAATTTTAAACCTTTTATGATATCATAGCTTCAGATATACATACAGAGATGCCAGTTTATTAGGTAAACCACCTAATAGCGTGTCGCGCCTCCTTTGGCCTTCAGAACAGCCCGAATTCGTCGTGGCATGGAATTTACAAGATGGTGGATGCGTTGGGCAGGAATATTGTACAATGCTGAAATAATTGTGTTCCTCAGCTGTACAGTGGGTCTCCTAATCTCAAACTTCTCTTAGCCCTCGGGGTCCTTGTGACCTGTCCGTTTAGCCCATTGTGTACAAAATTCCGCTCAGAGGTAGAACAACCCAGGTCGATAAGAGTCATGATCTACCATCTACACTAATGAACCAACTTTTTCAGTTTGGAAAACTTTCCTTTTCATTGGGTAATTCTCACTCGCAGAAACATTCCTCATTTAACTACTTAATGTTTATACAAATTATATCTCATTAGGTAACCCTGATCTCCTCTTATAAGGAATCTCAGTCAGTAGCGCGCCAAGCTCGTAATCTGTAGTTCCCAGGTTCGAGTCCCAACTGGGCGAAAGTTTAAATTTATCTCCACAAAACTCTCGACCCTGACCACGGTCAGTAGGGTACACCGATAAGCTTAGAAAGGCAGCCATCCGTCGGATGAGACGTTAAGCGTGGTCCGTGTGCAGGAAAGTCATACCCTGTGTACGTTTTAGAACACGATGGTTGGCCTTGACGGGAGGCTGCCATCTGTCTCCCAACAGCTGTTCCATGGGTTCCCCTCCCCCAACCTTCTCTGAGCCTTCGGGGTCCTTGTGACCTGGCCATTTAGCCTATTCTGTGCAAAAAGTTCCACTCAGTGGTGAAACAACCCAACGTTAAAAACGCACTGGATGGCTTTGACGGGAGGCTACCATCTGTCTCCCAACAGCTGTTCCATGGGTCCCCTCCCCCAAACTTCTCTGAGCCTTCGGGGTCCTTGTGACCTGGCCATTTAGCCTATTCTGTACAAAAAAGTTCCACTCAGTGGTGAAACAACCCAACGTTAAAAACGCACTGGATGGCCTTGACGGGAGACTACCATCTGTCTCCCAACAGCTGTTCCAATGGGTCCCCTCCTCCAAACGTCTCTGAGCCTTCGAGGTCCTTGTGACCTAACCATTCAGCCCATTGTGTGCAGAAAAGTGGCACTCAGAGGTAAAAAAAATCAGGTACGCTACCGACTGACTCACACCTGAGGCAGGACACAACTGACGAAATGTCCTTCACAAAGACTAACAGTTATAGGAGACAAATAGAAACTATTCGTGAAGCTAACCAATGTGTTTTTAAGATACACATAATACGGAATTAATAAACAGATCGATATAAAAGTTAAACTCAATTTGTTAATGAACTTCAGTAGCAAAAATTACACCCAATGTCAAAATAACAACTGGTATTTACGCAACTGTTATTGGACAGTCTCGATTCCTGACTATTAGAGAAATCTACCAATATATTTTTGCGGTTGCCCAATCCCCTCCAAACACCCCTGCTCCGAACGGTGCCAAACCCGCATCAGTCAACAATTTTTTTGACAGCAACAGTAACCATGTTAGACTCAACAAACAAGACTTGAACTACGTCAGAGACTGAGGCAGTGAAAGACGCTGATTCGCGTGCAATCGTCCCCCACGCGCTAAATAATTACGCAAAAGAGAGGAAGTTGTTGCCACAGGCGAGTGCATAAATTTCTCCCTCGATCTATTGTGGTTTTTTTTTTTCTGCACCTGAGCGCCGTCGATTCATCGGATATCCGTTCAGGATACATTTAGTCGCTTTCTCGTAGCATTTGAAGTTTCTAAATGGTTTCGTTGCCAATTATTATTATCTTCCAAAAGGTAAAGAATGGGAACTGTTTATAAAGCATTGTTTCCACTATACTTCGGGGCGAGGGTGGCTCAGTCGGAAGCGCGCCAGACTCGTAATCTGCAGTTCCCAGGTTCCAGTCCCAGCTGGGTCAGCGTTGAGATTTATCTCCGCAAAATTACCTCCCTTCCCAAGTTCAGTAGAGGACACAGATGGGTCTTGGAAAGGCCGTCGTCCGTCGGATGGGACGTAAAGCCGTAGCCCCGTGTGCGAGAGAGCCATACGCTGTGCACGTTAAAGAACACGCTGGACGGCCATGACGGGAGGCTACCATCTGTCTCCCAACAGCTGTTCCAGTCCCCTCCCACAACCTTCTCTGAGCCTTCCGGTTCCTTGTGACCTGGCCATTTAGCCCATGGTGTGCAAAAAGTGTCACTCAGAGGTAAAACAACCCAACCCACTATACTTCATTACTTTCCTCTACATATAGTCCGTAAACGTAATTTTAAAGCTCCTTTGTTTGCTTGAAAATAATGCGTCAATGGGGGTGGGGGATAGAAGAAAGTTGGGGGATTAGCATTGAGAGATTAGCACCAAGAGGGCCACCCAAATAAACCGGGCCCGAACAGCTAGCGAACAAAAGGAGGGGAGATAAAGAGGGTTGGGTTGGTTTACCTCCGAGCGGCACTTTTTTACACACCATGGGCTAAATAAATGGCCAGGTCACATGGACCCCGAAGGCTCAGAGAAGGTTGGGGGAGGGGACCCACTGGAACAGCTGTCGGGAGACAGATGGTAGCCTCCCGTCAAGGCCATCCAACGTGTCCTTTAACGTGCACATGGTATGGCTCTGGCGCACACGGGGCCACGGCTTAACGTCCCATCCGACGAACGGCAGCCTTTACAAGCCCATCGGTGGTCCCTACTGACCGTGGGCAGGGTGGGGAATGTTGCGGAGATAAATCTGACCAGCTGGGACTAGAATCTGGGAACTGCATATTACGAGCCTGGCACGCTACCGACTGAGCCACCCCCGCCCCAAGAGGAAAAAAGAGGGAGATTAAATGTTTGTAAATGACTTATTTTTATAAAATTTAACTTCAGACTAAGGACCGGATATCCCATTAGGAAGGTAAATTCACTAGCCTAGGGGCACCAAATAATAGGGGAATGTGTCTTGGGAAAATCCCACTACATTTGCGTCATGTTACAATTGGTTTATTTAAGTAACAACAAAATTGTCTTTTTTTTAAATTTTAACTCTTTGCAAGTATCCCTAGAGCAGGGATGGCTTTTTAACAGCGCGCCAGGCCGTAACGGCCAGGCTCGTAATCTATAGCTCCCAGATTCGAGTCCCAGTTTGGTAAGCATTGAGATTTATCTCCGCAAAGCTCTTCGCCCTGCCCACGGTCAGTAGGGGACACCGATGGGCTTGGAAAGGCAGACGTCAGTCGATGAGACGTTAAAGCCTTGAATCCGTGTGCGGGAGAGTCATACCCTGTGCACGTTAAAGAACACGCCGGATGGCCTTGTCGGGCGGCTACCATCTGTCACCTAACAGCTGTCCAGTGGGTCTTTTCCCCCACCCTTCTCTGAGCCCTCGGGGTCTTTGTGACCTGGCCATTTAGCGCATTGTATGCAAAAAAAATACCGCTCTGAGGTAAAACAACCCAATCCAACCCAAAACTGCTCAATCATTACAAATCTCTAAAATCCTGCACCTGTTAATCCGGAATATACCGGATTTAAAGAGTTCACTGTATTAATAGTTTGTACTAATAAGAAGGTTGTTATACATCTACAACCTAATAGAGGAAGGTCAGCTGCGACATCTGGCATATGGCTCAAGTGCTATAGAGATGTATAGAGTAATATATATTATACTCTATAGAGAATCTATAGAGTATAATATATATTGCAATTTGAAACTCAGCGGCCTGTTATTTATTTTGAAAAATCTAGTAATTTCTTTAGATTGCTCTATAATATTTTTATATAATCGTTACAAAATTCTTTTGTATTCTTTTTAAACTGTATGGATCGTAGCAGTCCGTGGCTGGGAACGACTACAGAAATGCTTGGAGCTGGGAATATTTCGGTTACCACTTGGATGACTGAAATTTTGAATATCTTTTATGATAAAGGCATGGTTTCCAAGGATTTTACCAGAGCTATTGTTATCCCTATTTTCAAAAAAGGTGATCGCAGTTCTTGTGAACACTATAGGGGTATCAGCCTACTATCTGTTCCAGGTAAAGTTCTTTCCATGATTGTGCTTAATAGAATTAAGAATCTGGTTGACAGTCAATTGCGTGATGAGCAATGTGGATTCAGAAGTGGTAGGGGATGTGTGGATCAGATATTTTCACTTAGGCAGATTCTTGAGAAATGTTTAGAGTTTCAGAAACCTTTGGTTGCTAGCTTTGTTGATTTCAAAAAGGCTTTCGACTCTGTTGATCGTCATAATTTGTGGTTGATTGTGAGATCATATGGTATACCTGACAAGTTAGTTAACGTAATAAAAGCTCTCTATAATAACACTGAGTCGTGTGTGAGAGTTGGTAAGGCTTGTAGCAATTGGTTTAGCATTGCTTCTGGTGTTCGACAAGGGTGCATTTTGTCTCCTTTTCTCTTTAGTTTGGTTATTGATTATGTTATGCGAAATTCACTTCAAGGGAAAGATTTTGGCCTTAAATGGGCTGGAGATACAAAAATTTCTGATTTAGATTATGATGATGATTTAGCCCTTTTGGCCAATGATGTTGATGAGATGAACCCTTTCATTCGAGCTGTTGATGAGACTGGTAGTAGAGTAAGTTTGGTTATAAACAGAGAGAAAACTAAAGTGATGAAAATTGGTCAGGCAGGCTGTGATTCAGTTAATCTGAATGGTTGCAGTCTTGAGCAGGTGTCACAGTTTAATTATCTTGGGAGCTATGTAACAGATAATGGTGATGTGCGGCATGAGATTAACAGACGAATATGGATTGCTACCGGGACTTTTAAGAAACAATGGAGAGTGTGGAGAAATAGCCATATACACCTAAAGACTAAAATTGGACTGTATAATAGTTTGGTTCTTTCTAGGGTTAGTTATGGTAGTGAAACTTGGATGCTTTGTAAACCAGATAACAGGAAACTAGATGCTTTTGATTCTAGATATTTACAGAGTATCTTGGGCATTAGGTGGTTTAACTTTGTAACTAATGATGAGGTTAGGCAAAGGAGTCGGCAACCTCCTTTAAGCAGCATATTGTGCAGAGAGAGACTCCGTTGGTTTGGCCATGTTGCCCGTATGAATAATTGTAGATTGGCGAATAGGGTTATGAACAGTGTGCCTAAAGGCCTCAGAAAGAAGGGGAGACCCAGGATGCGGTGGGCTGACAATGTCAAACAGGACCTTATTAGAATTGGTGTGCAGTGGCCAGATGCCGCTGATGTAGCTCAGGACAGACTTGCTTGGAGAATTAAACTGCACGGTCTGGTTGGACCTCCGTAGCCCATGGCTGCTTGGGGATAATGATGATGATGAAAAATCAGTTTCATGCTCTACTGTTTGGGGCACAATTTTCAAAAAAGTAGGATTGGGTTAACTCTGAGCGGCACTTTTTTTTACACACAATGGGTTTAATGACCAAGTCACAAGAACACCCTAGAGAGCAGCTAGGAGACAGACGGTAGCCTCCCTTCAAGGTCATCTAGAATGTTCTTTAACATGCACAGGGTATGACTCTCCCGCACACGCATCACGGCTTAACATCCCATCAGACGGACGGCGGTCTTCCCTAACTCATCAGTGCCCCCTACTGATCATGGAAAGGGCAGAGATAAATCTCAACGCTAACCCAGGCGAGACTCGAACCTGGAAACTGGAAATTACGAGTCTGGCGCACTACCGACTAAGCCCCCCTATCCCCAATGATTTAGGAGTTTATCCTCTCTGTCTCTTACTCTGTCTCTACAACCAACAACCTATCAGTATCATTTACGAAACTAATCCATCAAAGGAACAAAAAAGCACACATATAATTGTGTCGCAACTTCGTGAATTCGATTTCTCGCGAATTAACCCGAGATTTTTCACGAAATTGGGATTCAACGTGGATTTCAAATCAGTTATTTTTGTTTTTTCGTTATTAATTTTAACCATTTAATTACAGAAAATGTGATTTGTCGCATGCTTAGAATTATTACGTGTAGTTCCTAATTATTATTATACTTTATTATTAGTATTGAACAATTCAGCAGTAGTATCCATACATCACAGATATTTCATATGACAAAAAATTACCCACTGAAATTTAAAGAAAAAACATTTTAAATAGTCGGCACTGCAATCACGTGTATTAACATCTTTATTGAGAAGTAATGGGCAAAAACGGTATTTTAAACATTATTTACGAAATTCCACTTAAGCAAAGATTGGCAACACCCGAACCATCTGTCTTCCAACGGCTATTCCAGTGGGTCCCCTCTGCCAACCTTCTCTTAGCCTTCGGAGTCCTATGTGACCTGGCCATTTAGCCCATGGGGTGCAAAAAAAGTTCCGTTCAGAGGTAAAACAACCTAACCGAACCAACACCCGAATCCTCCCGTAAATTGTGGTAACACTATAAAAAACAACCTTAATTGCTTTCCTTATTACCAACATTGCTTTGCTAGTAATTGCGTCAATTGTATTATATTCCTCTCCCTGCATTTCAACGCGATTTCCTTCCTTCGAGGTTTTTTTTCTTTTGTAAGCTACTAATGAAAAACGCTTAACAAAGAAATTAATGATTCTGTTTTTGCGATTGTTACATTTAATTGCGGACATGGAGATCGGAGATCCCTATGGGATTATTTTTGATCGTTTTGTTTTTTTTAGATATTTTCCTCAATTATTATTATTACAAATCAGTTTATTCAGATTTTTACCGGAAAAGACTATCGATATGACGACATTTTTTTTATGTTAGTCATCGCATCTAATTGAATATAATACGTAAATCTTATTTTGATTTTTAATTATTTTTGTTATGTAGGAAAAATTTTTTAAACCAGATTTGGATAGTAATGAATAGCATATGAATGGTAAAAATTAGGCAATGAATTTTAGAATGTTAAAAACTACGGAACGTATTAGATCGTTAAAAACGTTCAAATCAAAATTCGGGAACATATAACATTCAAAATTAAGGAACATATAATATTTAAAATTAGGGAACACACATCATAATATTCAAAATTAGGTAACGTATATACATTTTTTTCACACAATGGTCTAAATGGCCAGGTCACAAGGTTCCCGAGAGCTCAGAGAGAGTTGGAGGAGGGGACCCACTGGGCAGCTGTTGGGAGACAGATGGTAGCCTCTCGTCAAGGCCATCCACTGTATTCTTAAAACGTGCACAGGTATGGCTCTCCGAAACACGGCGATATGGCTTAACGTCCCATCCGACGGACGGCACCCTTTCCAAGCCCATCGAGTCTCTCTACCGACCGTGGACAGGGTGGAGAGTTTTACGGAGATAAATCTCAATGCTGGCCCAGGTGGGACTCGAACCCGGGAACTGCAGATTACGATCCTGGTGCGCGAACCCTCAGCCCGTTTAAAGAGTTATTGGGTTGGTTTAGCTCTGAGCCGCACTATTTTCTTCACAAAACGGGCTAAATGTCTAGGTCACAAGAACCCCAAGAACGCAAAGAAAGTGGGGGGAAGAGATCACTGGACAGCTGTTAGGAGACAGATCCTCCCATCAAGCTCATCCAGCGTGTTCTTTAACGTGCACAGAGTATGGCTCTCCCGCACAAGGGGTCACGGCTTAATGTTCTATTCGACGGATGGCGGTCATTCCAAGTTTATCTTTGTCCCATATTGACCGTGGGCAGGGCGGGAAGTTTTGCGAGATAAATCTCAACGCTAGCCCAGATGGGGCTCGAATCTGGGAACTGCAGATTATGTGCCTAGTGCTCTACCGACTGAGCCACCCTCGCCCCCCACTGAAACGTGTTTGTTGTTGCAGCTGAGGAGATCTTCAAGGTTTAGCATTCTATAAAATGAAAAAGGGACAAAAAAAATCGGAAGCTTTCTACCATGACAGTAAAGACATACTTTTAAAAGAGTATGGATTGTGGAGTAAGTCGCTATTTAATTGCCAAACGCATTGGAATACTTCCCACCTTATGTGAATGGAAAACTATGTTCAAAACTCCCTAACGTTGAAAATAAGCCTCTTACAGAAAAATATTACAGAAGCTAAATTGTCGATCTGAATCAAATTTTTTTAAATTTCAATTTTAGAAAATATTTCCTTAATATTTGAAGACTTATTGAAATTGAAATGTTTGATAACAAATTCTGCTATTTTGCTTGTCCTACACACTGTTTCCAAATTGATGAAAAGTGAAAAATATCAGTTTAATTTTTAATATTATATTTATTTCAATAAACATTTACTTTAAAATCTTACTAGTAGCAACATCGATGTTAAATGATTCAGCCTCCGGAATTCCTTAAATAGTAGAACAAATATTGCCGAAAATTTAGATTTATAGAATATATTTTAGATTTTTAATTTCTTCTAAATTTTTGCTGCAAAATGCTTAATCCAACGTCCAATTTCCTCATCTCAAGATCAAAAATGCGCCGAAAAATGATATTTAAATTTGAACTGAATAATTTGATATTTAAATGTTACTGTCTACCAAATATTACAAGTTATATGCTATGTACAATATTAATATCATTATTTCTACTATTTCTTAAAACTCTATTACTGGTAATTAAAATTCTCACATCCATTTCAATTACATTATTTCCATTCTTCGTAGTTGTAAAAGCAATAAAATGAGTGTTTTTTAATAAGCAAAAAAATTTATGTCCATAAAATGCGCACTACCACTTCGTGTGCCTAGAAGCGTCAGAGGTGTAAATCAGGCCCTGTACAGTCGCTCAAAAAATATCCGAACATTATGGTTGATTACAGAATTCAGCCGATGGGCTTGGAAAGGCCGCCGTCCGTCGGATGGGACGATAAGCCGTGGACCCGTGTGCGGGAGAGCCATAACCTGTGCACGTTAAAGAACACGCTGGATGGCCTTGACGGGAGGCTACCATCTGTCTCCCAACAGCTCTTCCAGTGGGTCCCCTCCCCCAACCTTCTCTGAGCCTTCGGGGTCCATGTGACCTGGCCATTTAGCCCATGGTGTGCAAAAAAGTGCCGCTCAGAGGTTAAACAACCCAACCCATACAGAATTCAGAAAAACTATCTGGCAACGATTTTTTAAAAAAATAGTGATCTGGCAACCTTCGTGTACTTCGTGTAAAGGGGCGGGGGTGGCTCAGTCGGTAGCGCGCCAGGCTCGTAATCTGTAGTTCCCAAGTTCGAGTCCCATCTGGGTCAGCGTTGAGATTTATCTCCGCAAAATTCCTCGCCCTGCCCACGGTCAGTAGGGGACACCGATGGGCTTAGAAAGGCCGCCGTCCGTCGGATGGGACGTTAAGCCGTTGCCCCGTGTGCGGGAGAGCCATACCCTGTGCACGTTAAAGAACAAGCTGGATGGCCTTGACGGGAGGCTACCATTTGTCTCCCAACAGCTGTTCCAGTTGGTCCCCTCCTCTAACCTTCTCTGAGCCTTCGGGTCCATGTGACCTGTCCATTTAGCCCATGGTGTGCAAAAAAGTGCCGCTCAGAGGTAAACCAACCCAACTTCGTGTATTGTACACGGTTGCCAGATCACTAATTTCTAAAAAAAAAAGTTGCCAGATATTTTTTCTAAATTTTGTAATCAACCATAGTGTTTGGAAATTTCTCGAGCGACTGTACAGGTTAAAATTTTTTTAATTTTAAATTTTTAAAAATTTTAAATTTTTTAAAATTATAAAATGTTTTATCATATTTGCCAGTGTATGAGACGCATGGAGATTTTGGATACCACTTTTCGGACAGAAAAATGTTTTCTACATAAAAAGCATAGGTGATAGATGATAAAATAAAATATATTTGTAAAAACAGTCGATTTTAATCAAACAAATTATTAAACATTTGAAATTAAACATTACAAAATAGCTACCACTTTTAAGAATTAAAAATTAAATATAAATTTATATAAGGGGTTGTTTTTGCTGATGCCTCGCCTTCCTTACATATCTTCTCTATGGGTTGTTAAACTGAAAAGTTCATAGAGCCCTCTGTGGTAAAGAGCTGCTTACGGAGGAATTAATTTTTTATTTAACCTTATGAAACGAACCATCTCAGATTTTACATTTTTTACACATCTTAATAATTTATTATAAATTTAAGCATTAATAATTTATTTCAATTTTGCATATTAATAATTTATTGGTATAAAGTTTTGGTTAATATTTTTCACTGGTAAAGAGTTTTTAAACACTAGCAGTAATTTTTTGATTAGAAATAACATATGAAACTTCGAAAATGCATTTATCAAACAATTCTAGAGTTGAATTCTGAAACTTTGGGATGGCAGGTAGGGAAGTTAAAGACTGCAAACTCTCCATTTGTCGCTTTATCCCGTTATTTCTGAAACGTCTTCTAGGACTATTTATACTTCGAAGTGTTCGCAATGTACTCTACTTTGAGAGTTGGGTTGAGTTGTTTACCTCCGAGCGGCACTTTTTTTGCACATCATGGTCTAAATGGCCAGGTCACATGGACCCCAAAGGCTCAAAGACGGTTGGGGGAGGAAACCCACTGGAACAGCTGTTGGGGAACAGATGGTAGCCACCCGTCAAGGCCATCCAGTGTGTGCTTTAACGTGCACAGGGTATGACTCTCCCGTTCACGGGGCCACGGCTTAACGTACCATCCGACGGACGGCTGCCCTTTCAAGCACATCGGTGTCCCCTACTGACCGTGGGCAAAGCGGAGAGTTTTGCGGAGATAAATCTTAACGCTGACCTAGCTGGGACTCGAACCTGGAAAATGCAGATCACAAGCCTGGCGCGCTACCGACTGAGCCACCCCCGCCCCTCTACTTTAAGAAACACTGACACTAAAACAGCGGAAAAAAATCACCTCCACAGTATTTTCGAACTGTATAAAGAAACCTTGCCCTATTCGCAATTTAAATCTTCGACTCAGCATTATATAACAATACCCAGAACCGACCTTGAAAGTTATTTGCAACGAAAGACTTCCCATTTTTTTTTCTTAAAAATTACCTTTATTTCCCATAAATCTATCTTAACAATGAGACCTTCACGTCAAATTTCTCTGCCATTGACAGAGACAACGGGAGTTGGCAATGGCTAGGGTTCCATTTGCGCAAGCCATTTCAAACTTAGCTCAGACATTTTGACAGGACTTTTATAGATTTATTTGTTGCGAAAGGTCATGGTCAGTTGATCTATTTTTCCTCATCCTGCAGCCACCATTGAATCTGAGTCACTTACCTTCAATTCCCAACACACGTAACTTCCAATTCACGTCCAACGCGTTTCTATGCAAATGTACAGATTTCTGTGGGAAATTAACTAGGACGAGTTTTAAATCATTTCAGGCAATTATAATGTCAAACTTTAAGATAATTATCCATGCAACTAATCAAATCTTTCTCAAAGACAATTTCTTACCTCTAATTATTGTACTCTTGTTACAACAATTAAAGCTCTCACAGCTTACGTAGGTTACTGATCTGGCAACCTTCGTGTACGTACAGTCGCTCGAAAAAGTATCCGAACACTAATAACGAAATTTTTTTAGAAATTAGTGATCTAGCAACCTTCGTGTCATGTTTTTTCGGAATTCTCTAATCAACCATAGTGTCCGGATACTTTTTTGAGCGACTGTACGTACACGAAGGTTGCCAGATTACTAATTTCTAAAAAAAAAAATCGTTGCCAGATATTTTTTCTGAATTCTGTAATCAACCATAGTGTTCGGATATTTTTTTGAGAGACTGTACCTCTAAATGGAGGTTTTCCCATTTCGGTCTACACAAACACGCGATCAAGAAAAATGAAACGCATATTTTTCTGTAAATGAAACCCAAATATCATTGAAGTATGTTTAAGATTGTATAAATTCTGCATTAAAATACGTAGTCATTAATTTGCTAGTGTGTTAAATATTACAATAATCTAGATGACTGGATTGAAGCTCTTGGGTTATTTACATCGTAATAATATACATCTATATCAGAATAAAATAAAAATGAAATTACAAAAGCAATGGCTTAAATGACAGATCACAGGTACAGTCGCTCAAAAAAGGATCCGAACACTATGGTTGATTACAGAATTCAGAAAAAATATCTGGCAATGATTTTTTAGAAATTAGTGATCTGGCAACCTTCGTGTCACGTGACACGAAAGTCCTTTATGTTTTGAGCCATAACATTCTTTCTCTTTAGTAGAGAAACCAGCGATGGATCCTTTAGATATTCAATCAACCCTGTTGTTCTTGCGAAACTACAATTTTAACTAGAAGAACGCATATCGCCTCTGGCGCATAATCTCGTTTTCAAAAAGATTGAAGTTTTTCCTTTACCTAATTTTTCACTCCTTAAAAGTTTTAATTTGAACAGATGGTGGAGAAAATTCAAAGAGTATTTTATTAGTAATTACACAACATAAACAGATTTGTCATTTACTTCTGAAATTTAAAAAGTTGCATTTTCTTCACTCCTCTGAGAAAAGTGGGTACATTTTTACTGTCAGTGGATAATTTTTGAAATGCTACCATAGAGATTTCAAATTTCTGATAGATACAAATCACAGCTCTTTTCAAAATCAAATGCAGAAACTGAAGATCTATCAAAATGAAATCTTGAGACAGGCCGTAAATGCCCCATGGTTTGCAACCAACATACAAATACATGGGGTTTTAGGCGTCCAACATATTTACACCCATATAAAGCAGATCTCTAAGAAATTCTTAGAAGCTGTGGACACGAATCCTCACGATTTCATTACTAACATTTCAAAGTATGATCATGATCCTATGAGCAGATTCAAGAAGGCTAGACCATTGGTTTTCGATTAGGAAATCTTTTTGGTCTAGTATCCTGATCTAACATATTTATCATTGTTTTTCTGCCCCTTAGGGGCTCACCTTTTGGTGATTTTTGTGTTATCCTTTGCGACTCATGCCACTTATTGGATACCCTCAGATGGAGAAGGTTATGGGATCTTTTATCCTGGTACTTCGAAAAAACATAATTATGCTACATGCTACATAAGCGCTATGATCATCAGACCGCTGATTCTTCATGCTTCACCCATATTCGTAAGATTCAGGTCTTACAGAACAAGATTTTAAGAACTGCGGTCGATGCCCCCTGGTTTGTCACTAACAGATAACTCCATAAAGACCTGGGAATCGACCATATATATATACACATATAAAACGCACCACAAAAAGATTTTTTGAGGCTGTAAGCAATAATCCCAATGAGATTATTTCTTCTCCGATTCTTTACGATCATACTGTTTTCAACAAGTACAAGAGGTCTAAAACGGTAGCGTTCTCTGAGGAGACCTACCCGTTTTAGGTTTCTTATACAATTTTACTGCTTTTTTTAGTTTTTCTTATGTTTGCCCTAAGGGGCTCACGTAAGGGTGGTTTACTTATATATTTTGTTCTTATCATGCCAAATAGGCATATCTTTATGATGGAGATGGTTAGGGGTAAAATTATTATCCGGTACATCGAACATGATTATTCGATCTACGATCCAGATTAACCGTCGGTTTTGACATATGCCTCAGCAGTGTGGGGTAATACAACCAACACCAATGTCAGGAGGCTTCAGAGCATCGAAAATGAAATCCTCATATTTATGGTCAGTGCTTCGTGATTTGTGAAAAACAAGACCATTCGCACTGATTTGAGCACTGACCACATATACATCCATATTTGGAAGCTCGCGCAGACCTTTTTTGAAGCGGTGGGAGATCATCCATATGATATAATAAGTCCTTGATCAATTACGATCCGATGGTTTTAAACCAATTCAAGCGTTCTAAGTTTATCGTGTTTGACACTCGCATGTTTTACTTTTAGTTGTGCTCTTTATAACAAATTTGTTTTGTCCTTGTGGCCCCTTTGGGGTTTATGTGTTGTACTTTTGTTATTGTCAATCACGCACTATTTTAGACTTCGAGATATAAGCCATAGGCTTGGAGCTCATAATATTAATTTAAGATATCAAATACCAGAAGATTAACCTAAATCACTGTGCTTTAAATGAAAAGCTCTTCAAAATTAATTAAAAAACACTCTCCACTTTGTGCCATCTGTAAAACTCCAGAATTTATTTCACATTAATTCGGAATGTTTATTTTTAATCCTCTGATCAAAAAGCTTTATCAGAAAAATTGAACCCCATTGCAAATATTATTAAAATTTAAAAAATGAATAATTTTAAATTTTTTTCATCTTTAAATCACCGAATTTTCTTTGTATGTTTCAGTTAGTCGCTTTTCTCAGGGGAAGATGAAGTATAAAAATATTCATTGACTGTAAAACAACTGCCGAATATCTTAACACTAAAATTAATATTTATAAAAAATAGCTCAAAAAGTACTGCACTCACACATTGAACTCCGAGAGCACTATAATCAAATATTCAACTCAAAAAGCTCGGAAGTTCTCATGAAGCGAAAAGCACTGAATTGAATAAAGCACTTGAACTCAAAAAGCCCTGTGTATGCTAAAACTTTTTTAAAAATTAACAAAAAGCAATCCACCTAGACAGCTATTAGGAAACAGATTGAAACCTCCCATCAAGGTCATCTAAGATATTCTTTAACTAGCATGTATAGTCACATTGACCACGGTTTAACGACCCTCAGCCAAGTCCTTCAGTCTCCTAGTTTCTCATTGATAGCATATTATAAGTTGGAGGTGATGCTTTTTACAATAGCGACTGGGACTTTATTAAGTGTTAAATAAAGAAATAAAAACGTTATTTCCCGACCATAGATGGCGCCATGAGCGACAAGGTCACGACGATTTAAAAGTCAATTCGTGAATAAATGACGGAGCTGTGATAGTTTAGTGGTTAGAGCACCTGAAGAGTAAATTTGGGTTGTTTTACCTCTGAGCGGCACTTTTTTGCACACCATGGGCTAAATGACCAGGTCACATGGACCCCGAAGGCTCAGAGAAGGTTGGGGGAGGGGACGCACTGGAACAGCTGTTGGAAGACAGATGGTAGCCTCCCGTCAAGGCCATCCAGCGTGTTCTTTAACGTGCACAGGGTATGGCTCTCCCGCACATGGGGCCACGGCTTAACGTCCCATCCGACGGGCTGCGGCCTTTCCAAGCCCATCGGTGTCCCCTACTGACCGTGGGCAGGGCGGGGAATTTTTTGCGGAGATAAATCTCAACGCTGACCCAGCTGGGACTCGAACCTGGGAACTACAGATTACGAGCCTGGCACGCTACCCCCACCCCTAACGACTGGGACTTTATTAAGTGTTAAATAAAGAAATAAAAACGTTATTTCCCGACCATAGATGGCGCCATAAGCAACAAGGTCACGAAGATTTAAAAGTCAATTCGTGAATAAATGACGGAGCTGGGATAGTTTAGTGGTTAGAGCACATGAAGAGTAAATGGGAGGTGTTAATTCAAATTCCATTCATCAACGGAAACAATCATTTTTTCCACAATAGTATTTCTTACATTATTGTTTATTCAAAGAACAATGCACTTGCCACATTGTTATATGATTGCATGGGCTGGGGTAGCTCAGTCGGTAGCGTGCCAGACTCGCAATCTGCAGTTCCCAGGTTCGAGTCCCATCTGGGCGAGCATTGAGATTCATCTCCGCAAAATTCCTCGCTCTGCTATCGATCAGTAGGGGACATCGATGGGCTTAGAAAGGCTCCCTCCGTCGGATGGGACGTTGGGCCGTGGCACCGTGTGCGGGAGAGCCATACCTTCTGCTTGTTAAAGAACACACTGGATGGCCTTGATGGGAGGCTGCCATCTGTCTCCCAACAGCGGTCCAGTGTTCCCTTCCCCCACCCTTCTTAGAGCCTTTGGGGTCCTCGTGACCTGGACATTTAGCCCATTGTGTGCAAAAAAGTACAGCCAGAGGATTGGATTGTTTTACCTCTGAGCGGCAATTTTTTGCACAACATGGGCTAAATGGCTAGGTCACATAGACCCCGAAGGCTCAGAGAAGGTTGGGGGAGGGGACCCACTGGAACAGCTGTTGGGAGACAGATGGTAGCCTCCCGCGAAGGCCATCCAGCGTGTTCTTTAACGCGCACAGGGTATGGCTCTGCCGCACACGGGGCCACGGCTTAACGTCCCATCCGACGGACGGCGGCCTTTCCAAGCCCATCGGTGTCCTCCTACTGACCGTGGGCAGGGCGGGGAATTTTGCGGAGATAAATCTCAACACTGACCCAGCTGGGACTCGAACCTGGGAACTACAGATTACGAGCCTGGCGCGCTACCGACTGAGCCACCCCCGCCCCTGCAGCTCAGAGGTGAAACAACTCAAACCTGATCGCGTTGTTTCCCCTCTAAATGCCACTTTTTTTGGTACACAACGAGCTCGATATCCACCCTAAGAGCTGAGAGCTGGATAAGAAGAGATCACCAGTCAACTCTTATGAGAGTGATGGAAACCACCTGCGAAGGCCATTCTCTAACTAACCAAGGTATGGCTTTCCTGCACTTTGGACGAAGCTCAATTTCCCATTCAAAGGAGCAGTGGCCTATACCCACCTATCAATGAACCCTTTGTCGCCAAGGGGCAGGATGGACGTTAACGGAGAAAATGCACCCCCTAGCAAGCGGAGAAATATACCCCCTAGCAAGCAACTCCCACATGAGGGGGATGGCTCAGTCGGTAGCGAGCCTGACTCCTAATCTGCAGTTTCCAGGTTCGAGTCCCAGGTAGGTCAGCGTTGAGATTTATCTCTGCAAAACTCCCCGCCCTGCCCACGGTCAGTAGGGGACACCGACGGCCTTGAAAAGGCCGCCGTCCATCGGATGGGACGTTAAGCCGTGGCACCGTGTGCGGGAGAGACATACCCTGTGTACTTTAAAGAACACGTTGGATGGCCTTGACGGGAGGTTAACATCGCTCTCCCAACAGATATTCTAGTAGGTCCCCTCCTCCAACCTTTTCTGAACCTTTGGGATCCTTGTGACCTGGCCATTTAGCCCATAGTGTGCAAAAATAGCCGCTCAGAGGTAAAACAACGCAAACCTAGCAAACAATTTAGTCTGTCTGAATTTTGAAACTGTGAAGTTTTGTTACTTTAGAAGGCTTTGTCTATATTAGCGATGCCGAAGGAAATGCAATAGGTTCACAGAATGACATACCCGAAGGATCCCCCCCCGGCTCACCCCCTTTGAGAGATTGAATAACATATTTTCTAAGAAAGTTCCCGAGAATCAGAGACCCAATCAAGTCATGCAGTCCTCTCTCCATTGTAAGTTTCTGGGTACTCCAATTGGTCTCACAGGTCCAGTTATTTCTTTTAAAAAAATAGTCATCCACCACGACAAATCCCTAAGGTTTTCAGCTGGTTACAGGCCTCGTCTCGTGAAGCGTTCTTTATTTATTCAAAATTTAGTATTCAAAGGGGGCGGGGGTGGCTCAGTCGGTAGCGCGCCAGGCTCGTAATCTGTAGTTCCCAGGTTCGAGTCCCCAGCTGGGTCAGCGTTGAAATTTATCTCCGCAAAAATTCCCCGCCCTGCCCACGGTCAGTAGGGGACACCGATGGGCTTGGAAAGGCCGCCGTCCGTCGGATGGGACGTTAAGCCGTGGCCCCGTGTGCGGGAGAGCCATACCCTGTGCACGTTAAAGAACACGCTGGATGGCCTTGACGGGAGGCTACCATCTGTCTCCCAACAGCTGTTCCAGTGGGTCCCCTCCCCCAACCTTCTCTGAGCCTTCGGGGTACATGTGACCTGGCCATTTAGCTTATGATGTGCAAAAAACTGCCGCTCAGAGGTAAAACAACCCAACCCAAGTATTCAAAGGATTCAATTAACTTTAAACTTTCAATAAATGGTATATTGTTTCTTTTTAAGCGTTAAACAGATTTTATCTCGATTTGTATTTTGCATTATTTTATTATTCTGAATGAAATCTTTCATTTGGTATGTAAAATGACTTATATTCTTCAGTGTTGCGTTGTTTTATCTCTGAGCGGCACTTTTTTGCACACCATGTGCTAAATGGCCAGGTCACAAGGACCCCGAGAAGGTTGGGGGACGAGACCCACTGGAACAACTGTTGGGGAACAGATGGTAGCCTCCCGTCAAGTCATTCCAGCATGTTCTTTAACGTGCACAGGGTATGGCTGTCCCGCACACGGGTACACGGCTTAACATCCCATCTGGTGGACGACGGCCTTTCCAAGCCCATCGGGGGTCGCCTACTGACCGTGGGCAAGGCGGGGATTTTTGCGGAAATAAATCTCAACGCTGACCCAGCTGGGACTCGAACCTAGGAACTGCAGATTACAAGCCTGGCGCGCTACCGACTGAGCCACCCCCGCCCCTATTCTTCAGTAACTAACAGATACGTAAATTTGTAAATTTCAATTTTTTTTTTCTGTTGTAAAAATAATTAAAAATTACCTTGGCTACAACTGCGGCATTGTGAAAAACCGGAGTCATTAAGATTTCAGTTTAACGGGCACAAAAATCGGAGCTAGTTTATGTGTAGAAAACCCTATCAAGTTCCTCAAGATATTGCTATAGGGGTTATTAGACAATCGTAAAATAGGATATGAAACGCTCCTTTAAACTAATGTATACATCAGTGATTTGAAATTGCCAGGTGTTTCCCCAAACTGTTGCTAAAAAGGATTTCAATAAAATCGTCATTTGTTCGTAAACAGAGGAAGTGTGGAATCTCCTTCTCATTGCTAACTTCCGGTTAATTGCTATATCTCACTCTCTTCTGCTTCACTGATGATGACAGCTTCCCTAATTAACACTCGTTGATTCATCATCTTCCATGCAACAATCATCCACCTTTTCTTACATCTCGAGCAGGATGACGAGAAATGCAGATTGTTGTGATGCGTCATTTTCTTCTTCAGAGACACGAGATTCTGTCACATCCGCTGTCACGATGTCATATCCGTGTTTCGTTTCATAATAACAACGAAACTTAAGGTTTCCATTAACCTGTTTCCTGGAAAAATACTATATCGAAAAAACGTTGAATTTTTCGTATGTCAATGAAAAGTAAAACAGACCAAGCTACCACATTTTAAACTTTTTACGGAGAATGTCCAGATCGGCAGGTTAAAATGAGAGCAATGCATATTTGCTAAGAGACAGATGCAAAGTGTTTAGTTAAAGTCGATCAGTGTGTTATTTAACGTTTACGTGATATGACTAACTTGTTGGGTTGTTTTACCTCTGAGCTGCACTTTCTTGGCCCTCAATGGGTGTTCGAGTCCCAGCTGGGTCAGCGTTGAGATTTATCTCCGCAAAATTTCCCCGCCCTCCCCACGGTCAGTAGGGGACACCGATGGGCTTGGAAAGGCCGCCGTCCGTCGGATGGGACGTTAAGCCGTGGCCCCGTGTGCGGGGGAGCCATACCCTGTGCACGTTAAAGAACACGCTGGATGGCCTTGACGGGAGGCTACCATCTGTCTCCCAACAGCTGTTCCAGTGGGTCCCCTCCCCCAACCTTCTCTGAGCCTTCGGGGTCAATGTGACCTGGCCATTTAACCCATGGTGTGCAAAAAAAGTGCCGCTCAGAGGTAAAACAACCCAACCCTCAATGGGCTAAATGGCCAGGTCACAAGGGCTCAGAAAATGTGGGAGGGAGGGACCCACTTGAGAGCTGTTGGGAGACAATTGGAAGCCTCTCGTCAAGGTCATCCAGCGTGTTCTTTAACGCGAACAGAGTGTGGCTCTCCGCACACGGAGCCACGGTTTAACGGCACATCCAAAGGACGGCGGCCTTTCCAAGCCCATCGGTGTCCCCTACTGACCGTGGGCAGGGCGGGAAATTTTGCGGAGATAAATCTCAAAGCTGACCCAGCTGGGACTCGAACCTGGGAACTACAGATTACGAGCCTGGCACGCTACCAACTGAGCCCCCCCCCCCCAAAAAAAAAGTGCCGCTCAGAGGTAAAACAACCCAACCTGTTAGGACTACATATTCTGATGTCATAATTTAGTTGTAAGGCCTTCTGTTATAGAGAGGATTTGCTCCAGTCCGATATATCGCTTGTAAAGAAGGATTTCTGATCAACTATAAAGCATTATGGTTTCTGTATGAATTCGAAAAAGAAGTTCTGATTAGAAGCGCATATAATTCATTCCGTCAACCCTGTAACATCCAAACAAACCACTTCTCTCTTTTGAGAATTTTATCACTGATCTAAAGTCACAAATACTTAACGTTGTTCGCCTTGTAAAACCTTTAAAAATGAAAAGAGCCGCCTCCCATACGCAAGCGCCAATGGAGAGCGACCCTATTACCATTACTTCCCAAGGCCTCACTGGTTTTTATCATTGTATGAAATTTGTGTTTGGTATTGAAGGTAGAATACGAAAAAAAGTGGACGACCTCCTCGATCCCACACCTAGTGGTTATTTGTTAACAAAATTATGTATTTCTGTAACCGAATGACGTACGTCGATTAGAATAAACAGGAAATGCTTACGTGCACGAGAAGCCTTTCTCGAAATTATCACGTCTTAAATCGAATCAAATGATGGAGATTGCAAAGATTTATTCAGAAGTCCATTACATGAAGATGTCGGTTTGAAAGGAAAAAGTACAGGATTTTAATGGCTACTTTTGTCTCTAATTTATACAAGAGCCCATCAAGGTGTTTCCGTTTACAAGAAGGACAGAGATGTAACCTAGAAAATTCCGTCTTATGTTGGGTTTTAATCACAAAAGATAGAAATCACTAATACAAGGACATGTCCATTGCATTCTTAATCAAGTTATACTGATCATTTTGTCGCTTTGTGAAATGAATTTTGTATAATTTCCCCCTGTAACCTGTGATTCTCAAGGCGAAGAACGGATCTTGGAAAAAATTACAGGGGGGGGGGGGAGAAGCGAAGATTGAGCAGGAATGGGATCATCTACATCAGTGTCTCGCAAACTTTTTTACTCTGCGGCACACTGAATCTATTTTTTTTCCGCGGCACACTGAATCTGATTTTTTTCCCGCGGCACACTGAATCTAATTTTTTTCCCGCGGCACACCTAAAAAAGAATTTTTTATGGTTACGTAAAAAGAGGAAAATTTAAGTTTCGTTAAATGCATTTTATTTAAAATAAATATAATAATAAATATAATTAATCATAACTCGGTGTTTGTTTTAAATATTTGTCCATTCTATGGCTTGAAATAATCAAAAATTAATACTAAAATGTGGAAAAAGCTTGATAAATACTTACAAGATCCCAGTTGATAAAATCTGAAAGATTTTTATTAAAGCACGTCGATAACACAAGTCAAGTCAAAATGAAATCTTTGGAATATCTAATGTCAATTTGAAAATCTCTCGCGGCACACTTGGAATCTCTCGCGGCACACAATTTGCGAGACACTGATCTATATACACAAGGCAAGAATAGTTAACTAACAGATTTAACACTTAAGGTTACATGTCGGATTTTATGAGTATCTGTTTCTTTTCAAAGGGCTAGGACTAAAGCAAACATTGTTGAGTTATAAGGTGCTAATGAAAATTAATCTTATTCGTAATAAGTAGGCTTATGTCTAATTATAATATATAAAATAAATACCCCCTCAAGCAGCTGCTTGCCACAGAGGTCGGACAGGAGCCTGTTCAGTTTATATGCCATAGTAGAAAGACAGTTAGGATGGAAGGGCCTCAGCAGAAAAATTATCCAAATAGATTTGTATCGTTTGGCAATATGAATATATTATGATGGATATATACCTCATATACACTGCTTTCTTTAAATTAAGGGAAAATGAGAAAAATCGTGATAATTCGCCAAAAAATTGTGCGATCCTCACCAAACTTGCTCATGTAACCAGTAATGCCGAGGGATCATACCGTAGGATCCGTAGGAGGGATCATACCGAGGGATCATACCGTAGGCAAATTAGTCTAGGTTGCGTCAATTTGCGTAATCGGATAGCGGCATAAAAACGGGTGTTTTGGAGTGGATCATTATTTTGTGTTGTAAATGTGAGTAAAGAAATTGGATTGTTTTACCTCTGAGCGGCACTTTTTTGCACGCCATGGGCTAAATGGCCAGGTCACATGGTCCCCGAAGGCTCAGAGAAGGTTGTGGGAGGGGACCCACTGGAACAGCTGTTGGGAGACAGATGGTAGCCTCCCGTCAAGGCCATCCAGCGTGTTCTTTAACGTGCACAGGGTATGGCTCTCCCGCACACGGGCCACAGCTTAACGTCCCATCCGACGGACGGCGGCCTTTCCAAGCCCATCGGTGTCCCCTATTGACCGTGGGCAGGGCGGGGAATTTTGCGGAGATAAATCTCAAGTAAAGAAATTGGAAATAGCTATTTTGTAGGAATGACCTCGAGACATCATTTGCCAAATGAACTACGGTGGAGAGCTATTGGCCGGCTCGAAGCCGGCCAAAGTCAGTCAGACGTGGCACGATGGCTGAATGTGAGACCTTTTGTAGTTCATAGACTGTGGAATCAATTTCTTAGCACGGATTCCGCGTCTCGGAGATTTAGCCGAGGAAGGGCTAGAGTTACGACCACTGCTATACAAGACCGGTATCTGCAATTAACAGCACGAAGGAGCAGGACGTCTACTCCCTCTCAGCTAAGATTCTCTCTTGCAGCAGCCACTGGGAGGGGGTGTATCAGCTTCTACTGCGCGTAGAAAGCTTCATAAGGGAGGTCTGTACGCTAGAAGGCCAGTAATTTGCGTACCCCTCACGTCACGTCATAGGAGAGATCGGTTGAATTGGGCACGCAAGCATGTTAACTGGACAGAAGAGCAATGGAGGTCCGTACTCTTCACAGATGAGTTCAGATATTGCTTGCAGAGTGATTCCGGACATTGTTTGATATGGAGAGAACGAGGTACCCGCTATCATCCCAGTAACATCCGTCAAAGAGACAGTTATGGCAGAGGTAGCGTGTGTGTTTGGGGTAGCATTTCCTTAGGTGGACACACAGACCTCTATGTGCTGACGAGTGGGAACCTCAATGCTCAGAGGTATAGAGATGACTTCCTGGACCCTTATATACATCCTTACACTGGTGCAATAGGTGAAACATTCATCTTACAAGACGATAACGCTCGTCCACACAGAGCACGACTAGTGGAACAATACTTTCAAGAGGAGCCCATTATGCGCATCGAGGGGCCAGCTCGATCTCCCGAAATAAATCCGATTGAGCATGTGTGGGATGCTCTAGGGAGACGTGTTGCTGCCCTCAACCCCTACTGAGCTGATTCACAACATCATAAACAGCATGGAACATCGCTGTCGTGCCTACATTGCTGTAAGGAATGACCACACTCATTAAAGAACTTTTTCCATTGCTTTCTGACACCTCATTTTTGAACAAGTTCCTGAAAGTGTTATTTTTTGACGAAAAATGTTTCTAGTGTAAAATATTTTATGCCATTCTGAATCTAGCATTGCAATTCATGTTTTCATCAAATCATTCATATAGTTTTTCGTTTATCATAATTTTTCTGAGTTTTCCTTAATTTATGGAAACCAGTGTATATAGGTGATATATAAATAAAAATGTGATGGGAAAGTCAGAATGAATGGTTTGCACTTGTTTGTATTCATATTGAACATCTTTATCTTAAAATTCTTCTGGAAGCTATCTGTTTCTAAAATATTAAATAACATTTTAATAGTCGTAATAAGTAGATTATTCTACCCTTTCGTTTAATTAAATAGCTTATAGTTAAATTTTAGACAAATTAAATCACTCAAACATTATGCTTATTTAATTTTCATCCTTTTTTTCCGTACATTTTATCGATTTTCGAAAAATTTTGGATATTATGTGTTGTATATTTGTTTGATAATCTATCATCTCGTTTATTTACTAGCCCTCTCAAAGGAGGGTAGGGGGCGTGGTCTTTTGCCACCCCCTAGATACGGCCCTGCTCACCCATGTCACAAGGAACCCAAAGGCTCAGGTTGGATTGTTTTACCTCTGAGCGGTACTTTTTTGTACACAATGGGCTAAATGATCAGGTCACAAGGACACGAGGGCTCAGAGAAGATTAGGGAAAGGGAACTCGCTGAATAGTTGTTAGGAGACAGATGGCAGCCTCCCTTCAAGGCCATCTAGAATGTTCTTTAACATGCACAGGGTATGGCTCTCCAGACATGGTGCCACGGCTTAACATCCCATATGCTGGACTGCGCCTTTCCAAGCTCATCGGTGTCCGCTACTGACCAACGGCATGTTGAGGAGTTTTGCGGAGATAAATCTCAACCCTAGCCCAGATGGGCTCGATTGGGCTCGAACATGGGAACTGCAGATGACTGGCGCGCTACCAACTGAGCACCCCGAAATTTCAAATTAATGAATAACTATTTAAAATTAATAATTACCGCTGAAAGTTTAAAAGATAATTCCATTACCATTTATACTCATCTTTATACTCATCTTTTTTTTATTCTGCTAGGGAATTGTCCAAAACCAGACATAACTAGGTGTTTTTCTGACAATCAGTACCAACTTAGGTCTAGTTTCAACATAAGTCGAAGCGTAGCCTCCGTAACTAGATGCCTACCGATTTTCCAGCTTCGCCGTTGAACGCTTGGCAACACACAAGCAGGTTTCTGCCACAAGAGGGCAGTAGCTACGGGTGACAGCATCATACGCTATTGTATTGTGATACACGGTATAAAGTAAATCAGAAGCAGATATTATATTCAATAGGACTACATATTTCGAGCTTCTTAGAGAAAATTGTAGTAAACTTAAGAAATATACAATTTGGTGGTTGGTTTTCAAAATATATATTGTCTGCGTATATAGATCTTGATCACAAATAGAAACAATAATCTGCCATCCTCAGAGACTTTCTACTTTGGCATGTAAACTGACAGGCTCCTGTCAGACCTCTGTGGCAAGCAGCTGCTTGAGGGGGTATTTATTTATTTTTTTAAGCAATGCATGATCATATTTGAAATATTTCCGCTTTCAGCCACTGAGAAATATTTCCACGGCAATCGATTTTAACGCGTTTTAATTTTCTTCCCCAAATTAGAGGATACATATTATTTTTATTACTAGAGAGCAAAAAAATATTCTGGAAGGAAAAAACGATCTTTTGATAGGGGCCTTTAATTGTGAAAGATATGCATAAAATGTAATGGGCTGGGTTGTTTTACCTCTGAGCGGCACTTTTTGCACACCATGGGCTAAACGGCCAGGTCACATGGACCCCGAAGGCTCAGAGAATGTTGGGGAAGGGGACCCACTGGAATAGCTGTTAGGAGATAGATGGTAGCCTACCGTCAAGGCCATCCAGTGTGTTCTTTAACGTGCACAGTGTATGACTCTCCCGCACCGGGATCACGGCTTAACGTCCCATCCGATGGACGGCGGCCTTTCCAAGCCCATCGGTGTCCCCTACTGTCCGTGGGCAGGGCGGGGAATTTTGCGGAAATAAATCTCAACGCTGACCCAGCTGGCACTCGAACCTGGGAACTACAGATTACGAGTCTGGAGCTCTACCGACTGAGTCACACCTTTGTTACCCAGTGTTCAACGACTCTCCGGGCTCGGTGTATCTAGATGTCTCTATTCCGATGCACAGAATGGGCTAAATGGCAAGTCACAAGGGCCCCGAAGGTTCAGAGAAGGTTGTAGGAAGGGGACCCATTGGACAACGTTTGGGAGACAGATAGTAGCCTCCCTTCAAGATCCATCCCAAGATAGTAGTCTCCCTTCAAGTCCATCATGCGTGTTCTTTAACGTGCACAGGACATGGCTTAGCATCCTATTAGAGGGACGGCGGTCAGTCTAAGCCCATACGTGTCCCCTATTTATCAAGGGCGCAAAATGGAGTTTTGCGGTGATAAATCTCAACGCTGGCCCATCTGGGATTTGAACCTGGGAACTACAGATTACGAGCCTGGTGCGCTACCGACTGAGCACTCCCACCTCTTATTCTGAGCAGGGCTCCAGGTCCATGCTTTGAGACAGAACTCATATGTAATAGCTACTATTGACTCTATTTATTAAGGCCGTGCATAAGATTGTTAATCTCCTTTAATTTCGTCCATCAGGAGTTCAATTAGCATTTTATTTCCTTGATTTCCAACACGTGAAACACAATGAAGAAACATGTATTTGTCACTCATGAAATAATAAGCTGAAAAAAATTGGTTTTTCCATGAGTGAAATTCGAACCCGCGTCTCCTGGCAACATGCCAGTTATGCTAACCACTACACCATCATCGGCTAACGTTTTTTCTTCTGCTTTCCAGGAGACGCGGGTTCGAATTCCACTCATGACAAAACCAAATTTTTTCAGCCTATTTTTTCACGAGTTTCGTGTCTACAGGACACGTCCTGTGATTCTTTACTACTGAATAATTGATTTAATGCAATGAGGGTGAGTGACAAATATTGAATTAAATCTCTATGTGACAACACAGCTGTCCGTTTCTCGGATAGATGGCGCACAGTGGCGCCATCTATCCGGGAGTTAAAATAAAAAATATGGAAACTTTAAAAGTCACATCGGCTGAAGAAAAAACGTTAGCCGATGATGGTGTAGTGATTAGCATAACTGGCACGTTGCCAGGAGAAGCGGGTTCGAATTCCAGCCGATGATGGTGTAGTGATTAGCATAACTGGCATGTTGCCAGGAGAAGCGGGTTCGAATTCCAGCCGATGATGGTGTAGTGGTTAGCATAACTGGCATGTTGCCAGGAGAAGCGGGTTCGAATTCCAGCCGATGATGGTGTAGTGGTTAGCATAACTGGCATGTTGCCAGGAGAAGCGGGTTCGAATTCCAGCCGATGATGGTGTAGTGGTTAGCATAACTGGCATGTTGCCAGGAGAAGCGGGTTCGAATTCCATTCACGGCAAAACAATTTTTCAGCGTATTCTTTCATGATTTATTTTTGTCTGCAGAACACATCCTGTGATTCTTTACTACTAAATAACATACCGTTACGCTTTTTAATGTATCATTATAACAACAAATGGTATCTCAACTGCAAGAGGAAATACGAAAGGGTTGGTTCGTTTTAAAACGTTCTACGCATCGTTTCACTTTAGTAAAAACAACATCCCAAAATCAGGTCACAGACCATCACAACGCGATGATTAATAAAATTAAAACGATTACACAAGTTGAGGCAACAGTAAAAACCTGTTTGCCATGTAAAATTACCGATTTTGAGATAAACGTAAACAACTACAACGTTCAAGCATCAAGGAGAATGATTTTATGAGAAACAGGTCTCCAGCGATTATCAAATTTCCTTTGCAAGTTTCTTTCACGTTCAACGACAGAAAGTGAGGTTTAGATAACAGAAAAACAAGGGGATTTCCTTAGAGTTCCCCAAAGATTTCAATCGGGAAAATTAAATATTGCTGCGGGTGATAGGTTCTTGGATATACAGTTTTAAAAATATAGATTGGTAGAGATCATACTGTAATAATAACAGTTTTTTGCTATGTCAGGGGGGGGGGGATTGGCTGAGTCGGTAGCGCGCCAGGCTCCTAATCTGCCGTTCCCAGATTCGAGTCCCCGTTACGGCAGCATTGAGATTTATCTCCGCAAAACTCACCGCCCTGTTCATGGTAAGGTAGGAGACACCGATGGGCTTGGAAAGGCAGCCGTCCGTCGGATGGGACGTTAAGCTTTCGCTCCGTTGAGTTGGGTTGTTTTACCTCTGAGCGGCACTTTTTTGCACACCATGGGCTAAATGGCCAGGTCACATGGACCCCTAAGGCTCAGAGTTGTTGGGTTGGGTTGTTTTACCTCTGAGCGGCACTTTTTTGCACACCATGGGCTAAATGGCCAGGTCACATGGACCCCGAAGGCTCAGAGAAGGTTGGGGGAGGGGACCCACTGGAACAGCTATTGGGAGACAGATGGGAGCCTCCCGTCAAGGCCATCCAGCGTGTTCTTTAACGTGCACAGGGTATGGCTCTCCCGCATACGGGGCCACGGCTTAACGTCCCATCCGACGGACGGCGGCCTTTCCAAGCCCATCAGTGTCCCCTACTGACCGTGGTCAGGGCGGGGAGTTTTGCGGAAATAAATCTCAACGCTGACCCAACTGGGACTCGAACCTGGGAGCTACAGATTACGAGCCTGACGCGCTACCGACTGAGCCACCCCCGCCCCTTTTTAACGTGGATAAAGCTTTAAAGTTTAATTATTTCTTCCACGAAACAGAGAAACTAAGCCTTTAACTTCCAAGACACATGCATTATCTCTTATTGAGCGTTATCAAAAAGATTATTTTTATGAGTATTATCGAAAACAATTGCTCTGTCCATTACAAAAAAATCCTTTCAATTCCCAATCGAGTTATCTTTAAAAAAACTTTGCCCTTCATCTCTTATGATGACGAAGGAGCGATGAACATGCAATGGACGCTACAGGCTGCCTCGCTCGACTTGGGGTCAAAGTTCACTCTCCACCTCACACAAAGTGACTTCTTCATGCGTTGCAGACCATGTCATTACAAAATGTCGAGTCATTCGATACCGTTACACTCCTGCACAGCACCCACGCGTCACGGTGAATGCAGCTACCACATAACGGTGTCGTTCACAAGAGGCTCACGAACCTTTCTCTCTATTCGTCATCGTTTCCATCATTATTCCAGAGGCTCAAGATCCAGTACCCCCAACTTTTACATTTGGATCGATGACGACATAACTACTAATTGAAATAAAAATAAACTTTAAGTATTTAAGGAACGATAGTTTCTAAACTGTAAATAGTTTCGACTGTAAGAAAGTTGGAAGAATAATCATTGGGCTGTTTTACCTCTGATCGACATTTTATTTGCACATAATGGGCTAAACGATCAGGAAACAGGGATCTCATAGGTTCAGAGAAGGTTGGGGAGAAGGTATCCACTGGACAACTGTTGGGAGACGGATGGTAGCGTCCCATCAAGGCCATCCAGCGTGTTCTTTAACGTGCACAGGGTATGGCTTTCCCGCACACGGATTGTTGGGTTGTTTTACCTCTGAGCGACACATTTTTACACACAATGGGCTAAATCGTCAGGTCATAAGGACCTCGAAGGCTCAGAGAGGGTCCCACTGGACGATTGTTAGGAGACAGATGGTAATCTCTCGTCAAATCAATCCACCGTGTTTTTAACGTGAACATGGTATGACTCTCCCGCACAGGAAGCCACGGCTTAACGTTCCATCCGACCGATGGAGACCTTTCCAAGTCCATCTGACCGTGGGCAGGATGGGGAATTTTGCGGAGATAACTTTCAACGCTGGCCCAGGTGGGACTCGAACCTGGGGAGCTGCAGATTACGAACCTGTCGGGCTACCGGCTGAGCCACACTCTCCTCCAGGTCACAAAGACCCCAAGGGATCAGAAAGGTTGGGGGAAGTGGATCAACTGGACAGATATTAGGAGATAGATGATAGCCTCTTTTCACGTCCACCCAGTGTATTCTTTAACGTTCTCAGGGTATGGCTCTTCTGCACACGGAGGGGCGGGCGTGGCTCAGTCGGTAGCGCGCCAGGCTCGTAATCTGTATTTCTCAGGTTCGAGTCCTTGCTGGATCAGCGTTGAGATTTATCTCCGTAAAATTCCCACCCTGCCCACGGTCAATAGGGGACACCGATAGGCTTGGAAAGGCCGTCGTCCGTCGGATGGGACGTTAAGCCGTGGCCCCGAGTGCGGGAGAGCCATAACCTGTGCACGTTAAAGAACACGCTGGATGGCCTTGACGGGAGACTACCATCTGTCTCCTAACAGCTTATTCCAGTGGGTCCCCTCCCCCAACCTTCTCTGAGCCTTCGGGGTCCATGTGACCTGGCCATTTAGCCCATGGTGTGCAAAAAACGCCACTCAGAGGTAAAACAACACAAATCCTGCACATGAAACTACGGACAACAGTCTTTCGAAAACCACCGGAGTCATTTTAAATTCTCCGCAATTAAAAATACTAATAACAATAATCCTGGTTAACACATTCTCTTCCACACAAATTCAATCAACTACTGACGGTTTTCTATTCACGATAGGGGCGGGGGTGGCTCAGTCGGTAGCGCGCCAGGCTCGTAATCTGTAGTTCCCAGGTTCGAGTCCCAACTGGGTCAGCGTTGAGATTTATCTCCGCAAAATTCCCCGCCCTGCCCACGGTCAGTAGGGGACACCGATGGGCTTGGTAAAGGCCGCCGTTCATCGGATGGGACGTTAAGCCGTGGCCCCTTGTGCGGAAGAGCCATACCCTGTGCAAGGAGTGTCTAAGGGAGAAGAGAGCTAACTTCCATAGACGTAATGTAAACTTTTCGATTGCAGCGCCCTCTAAACATGGCAAATTCGTGTATTGCAGTGAAGTCACCTAGCAAGGGAAAGGAGCCAGTTCCTTGCGTTATTTTTCCACCGCCCAGCAAGGTTTTCAATGGCTTACACCACGTAACTAATTTTACATACACTTTGACTCTGTTCAAAGTGTTCATTTCTTAAATTTTACCATCATGATTTCCTTTTCACAAGAATTAGTTAAAATTATTTTCCTTAATAAAATCCCATTTTGTAAAACAAGTAGTAGCTATGCTCAACATAAAAATTTTAATATTTTGAACTTTCTACTATATTTAATATATTATAATAAATTGAAATTTATGGCTTAATGCGAGACGACATGTTTTGTTTAATTATATTTTATAGAATTTAGGATATTTTCAATTAAAGTCACATCGAGTATCTTACTTGTATAAACTGTCAATAGATGGCAGCAGGCACTTCTCATATCAACCATAAAGAAAAATTACTATTAGAACAAACTGCAGACACCTATATATGTCGATATGCTCCAACTAAATCCAACTAAGAATAAAACTGCAACATACATTGACTTACATCTTCGCAAGATGATTAAATGTATTAATTTACATATTAATTTTAAAAATTCTGCAAAATTACTCAAAATAAACATACAACGGCTTTTCCAGGTATCGTGAAATATACTCCTGAACGGGATAAAATACTCATTGGATAACTTTAGGGTCAGCTATCACTATGCCAAACAGTCATGGGTGTTACACAGGTTGAAACACTGATTAAATCGCAATAAATATACCAAGAGTAAGACAAACCACATCTGCAGTGGACTGAAAATGATTGCACTGCGCATGCGCAGATCGCCCCTTACAGTTGTTTTTGTCCATGCACATCAATTTGCCACGTTCAGCTTCGGTAAAATTCCGCAGAACGGCGCCACTTACGCTTGTGCGAAGCTAGCCTTCTTCTCCTTAGACCTTCTTTGCCCTGTGCACGTTAAAGAACACGCTGGATGGCCTTGACGGGAGGCTACCATCTGTCTCCCAACAGCTGTTCCAGTGGGTCCCCTCTCCCAACCTTCTCTGAGCCTTCGGGATCAATGTGACCTGGCCATTTAGCCCATGGTGTGCAAAAAAGGGTTCCTTTCGTGTCACGTGACACGTGACACGAAGGTTGCCAGATCACTAATTTCTACAAAAATCGTTGCCAGATATTTTTCCTGAATTCTGTAATCAACCATAGTGTTCGGACATTTTTTTGAGCGACTGTACATAAATAAATGAATAAAAAGAGAAAAAAACTTTTTCGAATATTTATCCGTTGTATTATCTGGCAACCTTCGTGTCACGTGACACGAAGGTTGCCAGATCACTAATTTCTAAAAAAAATCGTTGCCAGTTATTTTTTCTGAATTCTGTAATCAACCATAAAGTTCGGATATTTTTTTGAGCGACATGATTATCACGGATTTTTCACATTACGACAACGTTTACAATCATCTTCTTTTGACGGTTATATTTCTTATAATTTTATCTCTCTCCAATAAAAGACTAGACTCCCAAAAAAGTATGTCATGTGACAAATGGAGCCGTTATATTGTGGCAACATAGTAAATCGAGGTTCAGAGCCGTTAGCCCACACTATCAAGCAGCCGCAATGTGGCAAAGTTTGGAGAATGTTGGTATAATCTCAACTCCGTTTTATTGACTGTTAGGCCAGCTCCTGTTACAACCAGCGAAACTTGTTGAATCGCGACCGTAGAATATCAGCTTGTAGCGTTGACTTATCTGCTAAACACTACGATTTTTTCTCATCTCAAAGTCCATTGTCATTCTTCAAACAACTAAAGCAAATGTCAACGATCTGCAGATTACAGAATTGTTGACAATCAGTTCTTTGTTGACCAAGGGCGTGGAAAAAGGTTGACAGTCGCCACGATTCATTATTAGTCTTTAGAAACCTCTATGGTATTTAATTTTAAATTAAAACTTAAAATAAATTTCAAATTTTTATAGCTACCGGTAGTTTAATATTGAAAATAGCATGACTTTAAAATTTATTTCATGATATATTTCAAGGACGAATTCTAAAAGGATTTTAACCGATTATATTTTAGAAACATGATTAAGACGAAACATACGTTATAAAATATCGGTTGTTGCTGGTAAATAAGCTAAAAAAATTCATAAGTTTATGAAAGGAAATACCTTTATATTAAAACCTTAGAAATATTAGGTTGAATTGTTTTACTTCTGAGGGGCAATTTTCTGTATACAATGAGCTCACTAGCCAAGTCACGAAGACCCCTAAGCTTGGAGAAGGTTGAGAAAGTGGATTCAACTGACAGCTATTTGTACAACAGTCGCACATGTGTACCAGGACTACATCAAAATCGAAAAAACCTGCAGCCACCATGAAAATGTGACTGTAACCAAACCGTTGATGTTCAAGGTGAACTCTGCCTCTATTCCGTATTGTAACTACTGAACAGAGTGACACAGTGCAGATGATAACGTCGGCATTCAAAGACGGGGTAGCTACGGAAGTTTGTGCAGACCATTCGACGTAAGATGCCACGATTGGTCTATGACAGCTGACGCTCACATCGAGTACCTTTGTTAACAGCACGTCAGTAGGCGAAGGAACATTGTCAATGAACCGTTGACGACTGCAAACGGGTAGCTTGGTCCCACGAATTGAGGTTCTAACTAAAACACCCCGACAGGAGGTTCCATGTGTGGTCTACACAACACGAACTTATGAACTCCCACCTGTAAGGGGCAGGGGTGGTTCAGTCGGTAGCGCGCCAGGCTCGTAATCTGTAATTCCCAGGTTCGAGTCCCAGCTGAGTCAGTATTGAGATTTATCTCCGCAAAATTCCCCGCCCTGCCCACGGTCAGTAGGGACACTGATAACGTTGGAAAGGCCGCCGTCCATCGTATGAGACATTAAGCCGTGGCTCCGTGTGCGAGAGAGCCATACCCTATGACATTAAAGAACACGCTGGATGGCCTTGACGGGAGGTGGCCGAACGGATCGTGGATGGTTGTCAAAGAATCCAGAACACTCCGGGGCACATCGTGTTCAACAGTCGATGAGAAGACGCTGCGAGGCCTGTATTGCTGCTCAGGGAGACCATTTCGTACAGTTCCTCTGATGTACATATTTGTTCTCATTACTCATTTACAGTGGGTTGTAATAACTCGAATTAAAACTAATTAACTTCACAGATTTTTTTTACTTGCACTCTCCAAACGTGCTGTAACTCTGAAAGGAAACGTTTCTGACCTAATGTTAAAAGGAACCTTTTTTAATTTCATTGCTCCATATCGCAGTAGAAAACGTCCCCAAAGTGTCACTAGAAACTTTTGGAAACATCTTGTATATAAACCTGCAAGACTGATATGAAAAAAAAGAGTCTATTTATACAAACAAATGTTTTATTTCTCCCAAATGTTTACTGGCTCAATGTATGGAAAGCGTGGCCTCCACCATACTGTATATGTGAAAGTGCATATCGCAGTATCTCTTTCCACGTCTCCACTTCCAGATCCACGGCCTTCAGAACGTCGTGATTTCTCTGTTTAAAAAGATCGAAAGTAACGCTCAAAAATAAACGCACGTTATTCCCACATTGATTCCCCGCCCTGCCCACGGTCAGTAGGGGACACCGATGGGCTTGGAAAGACCGCCGTCCGTCGGATGGGACGTTACGCCGTGGCCCCGTATATGGGACAGCCATACACTGTGCACGTTAGGGAACACGCTGGGTGGCCTTGACGGGAGGCTACCATCTGTCTCCCAACAGCTGTTCCAGTGGGTCCCCTCCCACAACCTTCTCTGAGCTTTCGGGGTCCATGTGACTTGGCCATTTAGCACACGGTGTGCAAAAAAGTGCCATTCAGATGTTAAAACAACCCACAACCCACATTGAAATCGACTTTGAAATGTAACTGTTTGGGAAAAATTGGCTGGGAAATGAAATAAAAAACTTTCCCCCTGATAGGGTGCAACGTAAACTGGAGCCAGTGTACAAAGGGAATCTTAAAACAACTTAGGATATTTTTATTGTTAAATTGGGAACACTGTTTAGAAGTCTTCGCGAGTGCTTGGCGACATTTTTTGCACACAGTGGGCTAAATGGCCAGATCACAAGGACCCCGAGGGCTCAGTGAATGTTAGGGGAAGGGGACCCACTGAAACAGCTATTGGGAGACAGATGGTAGCCTCCCATTAAGGCCATCCAGCGTGTTCTTTAATGTGCACAAGGTATTGTTTTTCCCCATAGCTGCTTCGCTACACAAAAAAAATTTAAATAAAAAAAAGAAAATTCCCCCCCCCAAAAGAAAATCCCCCCCCCCAGTCATCGGCTAAAGGACGAATTAAGGAGATGGTCCCCACCCGAAGCTAGAGTGACGACGACCTGGCCGTAATCCAATGCAGCTGACGGACGAACTGAGCACTTAGAACGGTACGCTTACCCTTCCATTCACTTATAAGTTGCTATCCTTAATTTTAGATTTAATTGTAAAGGTGTTCCACAGTTCTGTAGTTCATTTAATTCTTTAAGTTCTTTCTTTTTTTTTTAAGTCCACGATAGACGATTGATTATTAGAAATATTAATTGTTCTGCCTGTACTTTTAAATATTTTGTCTCAATAAACATTGCTATTGTTTTATATTTCTATAAACCTGAGTTACGCTCATCATTGTTCATATTAATAAAAACGTCTTCCCCTAAAGAGGGCGGGATGGCTCAGTCGGTAGCGCACCAGGCTCGTAATCTGTAGTTCCCAGGTTCGAGTCCCAGCTGGGTCAGCGTTGAGATTTATCTCCGCAAAATTCCCCGCCCTGCCCACGGTCAGTAGGGGACACCGATGGGCTTGGAAAGGCCGCCGTCCGTCGGATGGGACGTTAAGCCGTGGCTCCGTGTGCGGGAGAGCCATACCCTGTGCACGTTAAAGAACACGCTGGATGGCCTTGACGGGAGGCTACCATCTGTCTCCCAACAGCTGTTTCAGAGGGTTCCCTCCCCCAACCTTCTCTGAGCCTTTGGGGTCCATGTGACCTGGCCATTTAGCCCATGGTGTGCAAAAAAAGTGCCGCTCAGAGGTAAAACAACCCAACGTTAAAGAACTCGCTGGATGGCCTTGACGGGAGGCTACCATCTGTCTCCCAACAGCTGTTCCAGTGGGTCCCCTCCCTCAACCTTCTCTGAGCCTTCGGGGTCCATGTGACCTGGCCATTTAGCCCATGGTGTGCAAAAAAGTGCCGCTCGGAGGTAAAACAACCCAACCCAACTTCCCCTAAGGAGACGGCCGGGATTTTTGCGGCCCGCATTGTCTTATTAAGGGAATAATTCGTAATTGGGCAATGTAGGAAACACAATGCCACAGATTTAAATTTGCATATTTCTACCTAGAAATTGAATGGTGCTTGCAACCGCGAGGTGCGCACAACAAAAGATGCCGTCCGTCGGATGAGACGTTAAGCCGTGGCGCCGTATGCGAGAGAGCCATACCCTGTGCACGTTAAAGAACACGCTGGATGGCCTTGATGGGAGGCTACCATCTGTCTCCCAACAGCTATTCCAGTGGGTCTCCTCCCCCAACCTTCTATGGGCTTTCGGGGTCCATGTGAACTGGCCATTTAGCCCATGGTGTGCAAAAAAGTGCCGCTCAGAGGTAAAACAACCCAAACCAATCCCCCACACGAGGCCACTGCTTAACGTCCCCTACGATCTTTCCAAGTCCAGCGGTGTCCCCTGCTGACCGAGGGTAGGGCGGCAGTTATGCGGAGATAAATCTCAATGCTGGATCAGCTGGAACTCGAACCTGGAAACTGCAGGTTACGAGACTGGTTCGCTACTGACAGAGCCACCCCCATCCCCACCCGAATGCACCCATTTGGTTAATCATATTGTCTTGTAACCATGACACCTCGCTGTGTTCAATTACGTAAAGAAATGGTTTGTATTGAGGTATCTTCGTAAATCGCCTCTTAAATGCATTCTTGTGACTGTTTTTTTTCACGATTTTTCTTATGGATATCAAAACCATACAACGTTGTTCCATTAAATTTTGTATGCGATTTGGAAAAAAGTGTTTTGGAAACTGCAATTATAGAAAGAGTTGTCCCAGCGTTCCTGAAACTTCTTAAACGTTTGCTAGAACTCGCTGTTTGGAACGCGCTTCAAAATCGTCTGCGTTTTTGAAACCACTTCCGAATCCTTTCTGAAAAATCGTCCTCTCGATTTTTTTAAAGTGAAAATAACCAAAAGTCACGTGCCGACATCACCGATGGGCTTGGAAAGACCGTCGTCCGTCGGATGGGGACGTTGACCGTGTCCCCGGGTGCGAGAGAAAGCCATACCCCATACACGTTAGAGAACGCACTGGATGACCTTGACAGGAGGCTACCATCTGTCTCCCAACAGCTGTTCCAGTTTGTTTCTTTCCCCAACCTTCTCTGAGCCTTTGGGGTCTTTGTGACCTGCCCATTTAGCCCATTATGTGCAAAAAGTGCTACTAAGAGGTAAAACAACCCAACGTTAAAGAACGCACTGGATGACCTTGACAGGAGGCTACCATCCGTCTCCCAACAGCTGTTCCAGTTTGTTTCTTCCCCCAACCTTCTTTGAGCCTTTGGGGTCTTTGTGACCTGTCCATTTAGCCCATTATGTGCAAAAAGTGCTACTAAGAGGTAAAACAACCCAACGTTAAAGAACGCACTGGATGACCTTGACAGGAGAATACCATCTGTCTCCCAACAGCTGTTCCAGTTTGTTTCTTTCCCCAACCTTCTCTGAGCCTTTGGGGTCTTTGTGACCTGCCCATTTAGCCCATTATGTGCAAAAAGTGCTACAAGAGGTAAAACAACCCAACGTTAAAGAACGCACTGGATGACCTTGACAGGAGGCTACCATCTGTCTCCCAACAGCTGTTCCAGTTTGTCTGTGTGTGTCCAGTTTGTCAACAGCTGTTCCAGTCCAACACCTTCTCTGATCCTTTGGGTCTTTGTGACCTGCCCATTGTGTGCAAAAAATGCCGCTCAGAGATAAAACAACACAACGTGTCGACAAAGCTGTTTACTTTTCATATCTATTACATAAAAAACTTGAAAAAAAATCACGAATCAAACGATTTCTATGCGAAATAGTGCACTGCGAAAAACAAAACGACGGTTGTCATGGTTATCAGACAGTAGGATTAACCAATAAGTAAACACACGCGTCTTCTATAGGGAATTTACAGTAAACTTATTCTAAGTTGTTTTAGGGCACCATTTTCACATTCAATTTCATGTACCTGTTGATTTATGGCTATTTTTCAGCAAAAAGATTCTCTGATAAAGTCTTCTTTTAAAGAGTGTTGATTGGTCGGTAAATTGTAGGTAGGTAGTCACTGGAAGGAGAGCTATGCACCAATCCCCTGTATGCATAGAACCGACAATTATTGTTTACCTGCTCAAATGTCGAAACAAATCATTGTACGCATGTTCCCTGAATGGAAAAACAACCAAACACAAATTATAATCCAATAACCGTTTAATAGGCGAAATATTTCATTAATTGGAAACCCATCTGCGACCTTGGAGAAAGGTCACAAGGCTGAGAGAAGTTTGAGGGAATGGGACCCAATGGACAGCTGTTAGATGTAAATCCATTCAGGGGTTCTTTAACGTGAACAGGGTATAGATCGTCCATAATAAATACACAGATTATCTGTAAATATAGACTTCAACGATTATTGCAAACATCTGGATAAAAAATTATCTGTCCATCTGGTCTCTTGCAAGCCGAGAATATCTAAATTATAATGGTGGAATTCTTGTGTGAGGACATCAAGAGAAAAAGCTCTGTGCAGAGTCCTACTACATATTCCAACTACATATGGAGAGAAAATGGTTAGTGGGATGTTTAAAGAAACTATGTTTATTGACAGAGAGAAAGCTGACAATATCAAACAGCCCCCTAATCGCAGACATGGGGCAAAGACCCGTTCCCCCACCACTACAGGCTGAAGCCATCTACACTGGAAGACTTCCTCCAATGTAGAATTTGACGATGCCAATAGAAGCAAAGAGTTGAGGTGCCTGCGATGACTTCTGCTCAGGATTATCCACCAGCTGATAAACATATCCTGTGAATCTATTCACTTGGGGCTGTCAACCCACAAACAAACAGAAAACGCAGCGGAAGATTTTCCCTCCACAGAAGCCCACCAGTGCAGCAAAATCAGGATCCATAATCAAGCTCAGAGCCATAATTGAGTCCAGTCCAGTGGGTTTATATGGTCAGCACCAGGAACCTGTGTGGTTGACCACTCCTCAGCAGGGTAGAAAATAAAGAAAAGTTGCCACAGTTGTCCAGATCAGTAGGCCATACTGAACTGGCAGCCCTCTCCTTCCGTTGCCTTTCAAAAGAGAATATCTCTTTTGAAAATCCTGGCCTTCTTCTTCTTCTTTCACATCCATCGATTTCTGGACCTCTTTGTAAAGAGAGCCTCGGCCCTCTTATCATCAGGTCCACGGGCAAAGTGGGCAGTGGTTGAATATTTTCATATTCACCCACTGCCCACTTTGCCCGTACTGAACTGGCAGCCCTCTCCTGAACTTACTGAACTGACAGCCCTCTCCTTGAACTTACTGAACTGGCAGCCCTCTCCTTCCGTTGCCTTTCAAAAGAGAATATCTCTTTTGAAAATCCTGGCCTTCTTCTTCTTCTTTCACATCCATCGAGTTCTGGACCTCTTTGTAAAGAGAGCCTCGGCCCTCTTATCATCAGGTCCACGGGCAAAGTGGGCAGTAGGTGAATATGAAAATATTCACCGTTCATTCATACCTGATGATAAGAGGGCCGAGGCTCTCTTTACAAAGAGGTCCAGAACTCGATGGATGTGAAAGAAGAAGAAGAAGGCCAGGATTTTCAAAAGAGATATTCTCTTTTGAATATCTCTTTTGAAAGAGATATTCTCTTTTGAAAGGCAACGGAAGGAGAGGGCTGCCAGTTCAGTAAGTTCAAGGAGAGGGCTGCCAACAGGAAGGAGAGGGCTGCCAGTTCAGTAAGTTCAGGAGAGGGCTGCCAGTTCAGTATGGCCTACTGATCTGAACAACTGTGGCAACTTTTCTTTATTTTCTACCCTGCTGAGGAGTGGTCAACCACACAGGTTCCTGGTGCTGACCATATAAACCCACTGGACTGGACTCAATTATGGCTCTGAGCTTGATTATGGATCCTGATTTTGCTGCACTGGTGGGCTTCTATGGAGGGAAAATCTTCCGCTGCGTTTTCTGTTTGTTTGTGGGTTGACAGCCCCAAGTGAATAGATTCACAGGATATGTTTATCAGCTGGTGGATAATCCTGAGCAGAGGTCATCGCAGGCACCTCAACTCTTTGCTTCTATTGGCATCGTCAAATTCTACATTGGAGGAAGTCTTCCAGTGTAGATGGCTTCAGCCTTTAGTGGTGGGGGAACGGGTCTTTGCCCCATGTCTGCGATTAGGGGGCTGTTTGATATTGTCAGCGTTCCCTCTCTCAATAAACATAGTTTCTTTAAACATCCCACTAACCATTTCTCTCCATATGTAGTTGGAATATGTAGTAGGACTCTGCACAGAGCTTTTTCTCTTGATGTCCTCACACAAGAATTCCACCATTATAATTTAGATATTCTCGGCTTGCAAGAGACCAGATGGACAGATAATTTTTTATCCAGATGTTTGCAATAATCGTTGAAGTCTATATTTACAGATAATCTGTGTATTTATTATGGACGATCTATACCCTGTTCACGTTGAAGAACCCCTGAATGGATTTACATCTAACAGCTGTCCATTGGGTCCCATTCCCTCAAACTTCTCTCAGCCTTGTGACCTTTCTCCAAGGTTGCAGATGGGTTTCCAATTAATGGAATATTTCGCCTATTAAACGGTTATTGGATTATAATTTGTGTTTGGTTGTTTTTACATTCAGGGAACATGCGTACAATGATTTGTTTCGACATTTGAGCAGGTAAACAATAATTGTCGTCAATCTCTTACAAAATCTTCCTTGATGTTGCAAACTAATACATTTCAACCTCATTGGCATAAGCAATTAAATGATACCTTATGTAAAATGTGCTAATAATAAAAAAAAGTTGTTAAAAACTCATCAGAATTCTTAATCATCAATATATTTCAGTAGGATACACATTTTCATCATATAGATATCATCATATCGAAGTTATCAGAGTTAAAAACTCATCAGAGTGCGCATTTTTTTCTTCCTTATCTATCTGTTGCCCTACCCCCATTAGAAAGAACGCAGCCAGAAAAGTTGCTAACCCCCCCCCCCCACACACACACACACACACACACACGACTCCTTCAAGATAGTGCTAAAAACGTTTCAGAGGTTGGTTGGGTTTTTTTACTTCTAAGCGGCACTTTTTTTGCACACAATGTGTTAAATGACCAGGTTACAAAGACCCCAAAGGCTCAGAAAAGGTTAGGGGAGTTGACCCATTGAAACGGCTGTTGGGAGACAGATGGAAGCCTCGCGTCAAGGCCATCCAGTGTGTTCTTTTACGTGCACAGGATATGTCTCTCCCGCACACGCCCCATCCGATGGACGGCGGCCTCTCCAAGCACATCGGTGTTCCCTACTGACCGTGGACAAGGCGGGGAATTTTGCGGAGATAAATCTCAACGCTGACCCAGCTGACTCGAACCTGGGAACTACAGATTACGAGCCTAGCGCGCTACGGACTAAGCCGCTAATCATCATCCTACTAATCATTTTCTCTCTGCAGGTACGTGGAACTTGACGACGTTATATAGAGGGTATTCTCTTGATGTCCTCACGCAGGAATTCCAGCGTTATAACCTTGATAATATAGGCTTGCAAGAGACCAGATAGTTCACTTAAAAATAACTTTAAATTTCTTATTTCAGGCAGGGAGGACGGAAAGCATCTCCAAGGTGTAAGTTTGCTTCTCAGCAGACAGGTCAGTGATGCTATTCTATGATATGACTGTATTAATGAAAGATTTATTACGGCAAAATTTAAAACGAAAATTAAATACTTGAATGTCATCTGTTGTTATGCCCCCAGAGAGGACTCTGATGAGAACGAGAAGGATACATTTTACAGCCAGCTTCAGGATATTTTGAATTCTGTGAAGAAAGGAGATATTTCTCTTGTGCTACGTGACTTCAATTCTAAAGTTGGTACTGACTCTAACCTTTGGGGCGGGGGTGGCTCAGTCGGTAGCGCGCCAGGCTCGTAATCTGTAGTTCCCAGGTTCGAGTCCCAGCTGGGTCAGCGTTGAGATTTATCTCCGCAAAATTCGCCGCCCTGCCCACAGTCAGTAGGGGGACACCGATAGGCGTGGAAAGGCCGCCGTCCGTCGGATGGTACGTTAAGTCGTGGCTCCGTGTATGGGAGAGCCATACCCTGTGCACGTTAAAGAACACACTGGATGGCCTTGACGGGAGGCTACCATCTGTCTCCCAACAGCTGTTCCAGTGGGTCCCCTCCCTCAACCTTCTCTGAGCCTTCGGGGTCCATGTACCTGGCCATTTAGCCCATGGTGTGTAAAAAAGTGCCGCTAAGAGGTAAAACAACCCAACCCGACTCTAACTTTGGGCAGGAGTTTTAGGTCACTTTGGCATTGGTAGTTCCAATGGCAATGGAGAACGTCTCCTAAAGGTAAGTAAACTTAGTGATTTGCGAAAGACTAGCGCATACTACAAACACCAGGACATCTATATAATAAAAGAAGATGTCTGTTTGTCTGTCTGTCTGTGTGTGTGTGTGGCAGCCATAACTCATCGGGAAATCAACGTACACGCTCCAAATTTTCAGAGAATGTTTCAGATTGTGGTCTGAATTGCAGTGCCGAATCTCAGGTCGAAAGTCCAAAAGAGGGGCTTGCTAGAAGCAAATATATTTACCAAGCTATTCCTACAGGGAACGAGAATCGCTGTCAAATTTGCTGTTGCCATTTACTGCTCCCTAACTGTAAAACTAAAGAGTTAAAATAGCATTTAAATCTACTGCCGTTTCAGGATTCCCCACATTTCCAAAGGCATTACTGAGGCGTTCCATTGCAGCAAGAGACCTGATTTTCTAATCCAACACGGAGTCAGGCAGGAGAAACCCGCTTACGAAATTTGGGACCTTTCGGTGAAGAACGGACGTCGGGAATTACAGAATGCCAAAATCTGACGAAATAAATATCTCGATAGTTTGACACACGAGATATATCATACACACGAGAACCAACACCCAGACATGCTTTTCGGTCAATTACAGGCCGGCGGTGACAGTGTGCGTGTCTGGATGATTATTACCCCCTCAAGCAGCTGCTTGCCACAGAGGTCAAACAGGAGCCTGTTTCGTATAATACTCCGTACGGAAAGTCTGTAAACAAGGATAAAGCTGGGTTGGGTTGTTTTACCTCTGAGCGGCACTTTTTTGCACACCATGGGCTAAATGGCCAGGTCACATGGACCCTGTAGGCTCAGAGAAGGTTCTGGGAGGGGACCCACTGGAACAGCTGTTGCGAGACAGATGGTAGCCTCCCGTCAGGGCCATCCAGCGTGTTCTTTAACGTGCACAGGGTATTGCTCTCCCGCACACGGGGCCTCGGCTTAACGTCCCATCCAACGGACGGAGGCCTTTCCAAGCCCATCGGTGTCCCCTACTGACCGTGGGCAGGGGGGGAGGGATTTTGCAGAGATAAATCTCAACGCTGACCCAGCTGGGACTCGAACCTGGGAACTACAGATTACCAGCCTGGCGCGCTACCGACTGAGCCACCCCCGCCCCCGACAATTTGGTATTGCCTGCTGAGACTATGATGTATTCATCAATCATATTCTCAAGATGATGACCTATTCATCAAGCTGATTGAAGTTAACAAGTAACTTCAAGAAAAGGAAAATGTGAACGTTTTCACAATGTAAGACAAAACTTTTTCATCTTGCTGAAAACGAAATTTTGGATATCGTCTGCAGAAGATGTTTACTTTTCATTCTTACTAGGGGTCGGGGGTAGCTCAGTCGGTAGCGCTCCAGGCTCGTAATCTGCAGTTCCCAGGTTCGAGTCTCATCTGGGTCAGGGTTGAGATTTATCTCCGCAAAACTCCCCACCTTGCCCAAGGTCAGTAGGGGACATCGATGAGTTAGAAAGGCCGCCGTCAGTCGAATGGGACGTTAAGCCGTGGTCTCGTTGGGTTGGGTTGTTTTACCTCTGAGCGGCACTTTTTTGCACACCATGTGCTAAATGGCCAGGTCACATGGACCCCGAAGGCTCAGAGAAGGTTGGGGGAGGGGACCCACTGGAACAGCTGTTGGGAGACAGATGGTAGCCTCCCGTCAAGGCCATCCAGCGTGTTCTTTAACGTGCACATGGTATGTCACTCCCGCACACGGGCCACGGCTTAACGTCCCATCCGACGGACGGCGGCCTTTCCAAGCCCATCGGTGTCCCCTACTGACCTGGGCAGGGCTGGAATTTTGCGGAGATAAATCTCAACGCTGACCCAGCTGGGACTCGAACCTGGGAACTACAGATTACGAGCCTGGCGCGCTACCGACTGAGCCACCCCCGCCCCCATGAGCTTGATGGGATCTGAACCCATGTCATAGGGAGGTTGTGGGTTTCGGTACAGACTCGGCTCAAGACAATTTTTCACCTACACATATAGTCATCATGATAGTTGAAAAACGTTTCAACTATCATGAATAGTTTCAATCATAAATCGTGTGAAAGACTACACACGTTGTCATCATGATAGTTGACCAAATAATGATTGAATGCTTAGTAAACCAAAATTTGTATCATTTTCGGAATGAAGGTTATCAACTTTATGTTTAATACGGTTTTATGATAATCCGGTCTGTGACTGAGAGGCGTAAAAATAAAAATTTCTTTAATAGTAAAATTAGGAATATTAAACAAAACTATAAAATGAATATCACAAAAGGGCTTACCTTGTAGTGTAGTAGTAGTGGCATTTGACTTCGAACTTCTCCAAAAACCTAATTATATGAGGTGTTGCCAGATTAAACGTAACTTTAATCTTTAATTACTTTTTAAACTTTAATTACTTCTATGATTTTGCTAATCACGCTATCGATGTCTCAGCTGGGTCAGCGTTGAGATTTATATCTGCAAAAATCCCCGTCCTTCCCATGGCCAGTAGGGGACACCGATGGGCTTGGAAAGGCAGCCGTCCGTCGGATAGGACGTTAAGCAGTGATCTATTTGCGGGAGAGCCATACCCTGTGCACGTTAAAACAAACACGCTGGATGGCCTTGACGGGAGGCTACCATCTGTCTCCCAACAGCTGTTCCTGTGGGTCCTCTCCCCCAAACCTTCTCTTAGCCTTCGTGGTCCTTGTTACCTGGCCATTTAGCCCATGGTGTGCAAAAAAAAGTGCTGCTCAGAGGTAAAACAATGCAACGTTAAAGAACACGCTTGATGGCCTTGACGGGAGGCTACCATCTGTCTCCCAACAGCTGTTCCAGTGGGTCCCCTCACCCAAATTTCTCTGAGCCTTCTGGGGTTCATGTGACCTGGCCATTTAGCACATGGTGTGCAAAAACGTGCCGCTGAGAGGCAAAACAACCCAACCTTTTTCACATCGAAGGTAGAGGTGAGACTCGAATCTGGGACCTACAGATTACGAGCCTGACGCCTACCAGGGCGCCAGGATCCTAATCTGTAGATCTCCCCACAAAGATCAAAAAGTTCAACACAATGAAACTTATTCGTATCAATACCTAAATGCCTTAATTGAGAAGCTCCGGCGTGAGGGGGGCGGGGATGGCTCAGTCGGTAGTGCGCCAGGCTCGTAATCTGTAGTTCCCAGGTTCGAGTCCCAGCTGGGTCAGCGTTGAGATTTATCTCCGCAAAATTCCCCGCCCTGCCCACGGTCAGTAGGGGACACCGATGGGCTTGGAAAGGCCGCCGTCCGTCGGATGGGACGTTAAGCCGTGGCCCCGTGTGCGGGAGAGCCATACCCTGTGCACGTTAAAGAACACGCTGGATGGCCTTGACGGGAGGCTACCATGTCTCCCAACAGCTGTTCCAGTGGGTCCTCTCCCCCAACCTTCTCTGAGCCTTTGGGGTCCATATGACCTGGCCATTTAGCCCATGGTGTGCAAAAAAGTGCCGCTCAGAGGTAAAACAACCCAACCCGGCGTGAGGGAAACTGTTATATTGTTTTTACAGCCAGTCTGCGGGGAAACTTTACATTCCATACAACCAGCACTTGTGCTCAATAAAGCAGACAGCTGAACTATTCAAATACCTGAGAGAGAGAAAATGAAATTCATAGAAATCAAGTTCGCAAATTTTAGTTTTAAATTATTGATTGTTATTTCTAACTCAACTGAGAGATATTATGATTATTTTAAAATATATAAATACTGCGCATTATTGAGTTTAATTTTTAAAATGAGAAATTTTTCTATAAAAGAACTAGGTCTATATACAATCGTTAGAACAAGTTAACCACCCACTAAAAAATTTACGGATTGTATTTAATAAAACAATAGAACAAACAATTTTGCGCTACAGAAAACTTCACACCGAAATGGCCGATTATCGAACCACTAGGCCACTGTTGACGAAGCCTAGCCTTTTACATTTCTCCCAATTTGCCATTACTAATCATCGTCTGGAAACATTAGCTGACAAACTGCATTTCTAGTTGTTCTCAGATAAACTCAAGGAAAATGTTTCTTGTGGAGAATTACGAAATCGTTGGGAGGGGGGGAATCGTATTGAAAAAAATATGTAAGGAGGATGGATTAACCTCTTGAGAACTTCCCTGACGACTGCACAATGGAGCTATTACGTCTTTGAAACTCAAAAAAATTTCCATATTATTATGAAAAAGAAGAAAAAAGAAGCCATCTGTGTTTTCCCGCAGCTTGGAATAGACTGGTAATCATTTGTTTATATGTACGTGCGCATGCCCACCCTCAAATTTCATCCCGCGATAGGATCAAATGACGTCGATGTTACATCCCTCCAATCATAGTGAACAACTTCAAGTGACGTCACTTCTGCCGCCAGATTCGTGAAGGACGTCGTCTGTACACAACATGTTTTCTCGTTTGGAGTTGGGCGATTAGAAACCAATCAAAATTGAGAAATTTCTCACTTCCCAGGGAAAAAACAGAGCTCTTTGTGGAATAAAACATATATTGAAATTAATTCTTCAGTCTTATTGGTACCTAATGAGAAAAAAAGGCGAAACAATCTTCTAACTTCGAGACAACATTTTAAATTTCGGCGCTAAAAAGTTGAAAACTTCTGTCTTATTATTTGCAGCAGCCAACTTCCCCACGAGGTGGCAGCAGCGTCTCCTTGACATTATGTCACGTGGCGAGGGCCGCTATTTAAAGAAAATGCGCGTTGGTTGTCGTGGCAGTTGTGTGTGCTGGGAGAAGGCCGTGTAATTTTTATCGTGTTGTGTGGACTATCGTATTTATCATCAATGGCTCTTGCGTGGGCCGTAGCAGACTGGTATCACAAACTGATGGACAATGGAGGTAGGTGATCCCTTCTTTTCGTGGTTAGTAATTTCTTCGCCATGTTTGGTAGCTTCTGGCTCCATTCTCGTTACGTACGACTATAATTAAATTTTCCTTTTCTAGACATGTGAACTATAATTTTTGTGGAGATTCTTGAAGCTAAAAAAATTAAGGTTTTAGAGTAGTCTTCGGTGAAAAAATATAAAAAAGTTGTTTTTCTACAGAGATGATTGCATGAAAGTTATAGAATATTTTTTTTTTCGTTCCGAAACTTTTTTTTTTTTAGGATATCTTTAATTTTCTGTCTCATTGGGTCACCCAAGCAATCGTATGGAAAAATGACTTTTATGGTAACAACAAAAATTCGAATATATTTTTAAAGATCATCTTCGTGTAAAACCGGCTTCATACATTTTCTAGCTTAAAGTAAATCTTTTTTTTTACGTTTTTAATTTAACATTAAAGTGAAATTAGTATATTTATTCTCTTGATTCTCAAAGAAAAATCACTTCTGATTTTTGAGTTTACCTTTAATCCTGAAATATTTTACTTTTTTAGCCTTCATAAGTTCCACTTCTTTTTAGAAGTACTTAATTTTGCACCCACCTTCAACTAACTAGGGGACGGGGTTGATTTAATGGTAGTGTGTAGTTCCTAGGTTCGACTCTCAACGGTATATGCGTTGAGACTTATCTTCTCCGGAATCCTTTTTCCTTCTCGGTAAGGAAAAGGGAACATCGATGGGTTCTGAAATCCTCCAGTCCGTCAAATCGGACGTAAAGCCTTCCCCCCCCCCCGCCTTTATGCAGGAGAGCCATACATTTTGCATGTTAAAAAAAAAACGTTTAATGAATGGCCTTGACTGTTAGGAGACTGATAGAAAAATGTTGACTCCAGTCTACCAACAGTTGTCCAGTGGGTCACCTTCTCGGAGCATTGTCCTTGTGACGTGGCCATTTAGCCCATTGTGTGCAAAAATATGCCGCTCAAAGGTAAAACAATGCAATCAGGAAAGTGAACAGCTACTTTCAGATGAACGCAATTCTCCTTCCATCCCATAGTGAGACTTCGTACTTTAAGTTAATCATTACCGCTTCTAACATTCGTGAAGTTTTTGTTTGTTACTCGAATATTTGCTTTGGTCAGATTTAGCTACCGTTAATATTTAGATTTTATTAAGTATATGGTTTGTCACATTGTGTTTTAACACAAACCTATGTTGTGGGAAGGTAAGCCCTCAATTTTGTAACTTATTTCAATTTAATTCCACATAGGTAAAAAATGCTCTTACTGAAAACTAGCCCAAAAATAAACGGACTGTGAAAAAAAGTTCTTTCGTTAAAATGCTTCAATGATACGCAAAATTAATTTAATGCAGTATGCTCTTGTTTACAACGGAAAGTGAAAGTTTAAACCAATCATTTTTCAACTTCTGTTCTGTGAAAGTTCTAGATAAATTTAAAATGTTAAAAATGTTTTTGTAAGAAATTTAAGAATGTTATGGCGTGCGAGTTCAAAAATAGTATTTAACTTAAATTCTAAAAATAATGTAATTTATTACAGAAGTATGAATAAAAACATATATAAACTAAAGTCAACCAACACATCTTCATCTGTATAAAAAATCTTCAGAAGAACAAAGCACCATTTTTATTATTCCTACAAAGAGAAAAATGAGGCTTTTACAACAGTCGATAAGTGGTACAATCATACCTTTGAACGGGGTGGGGGTGGCTCAGTCGGTAGCGCGCCAGGCTCGTAGTCTGTAGTTCCCAGGTTCGAATCCCAGCTGGGTCAGCGTTGAGATTTATCTCCGCAAAATTCCCCGCCCTGCCCACGGTCAGCAGGGGACACCGATGGGCTTGGAAAGGCCGCCGTCCGTCGGATGGGACGTTAAGCCGTGGCCCCGTGTGCGGGAGAGCCATACCCTGTACACGTTAAAGAACACGCTGGATGGCGTTGACGGGAGGCTACCATCTGTCTCCCAACAGCTGTTCCAGTGGGTCCCCTCCCCCAACCTTCTTTGAGCCTTCGGGGTCCATGTGACCTGGCCATTTAGCCCATGGTGTGCAAAAAAGTGCCGCTCAGTGGTAAAACCCAACTCGTATCTCTGAACAAACCTGCAATCTATAAAGAATAACCTTACCAATTTCTAAACTAAATGTAACTACGCATCACTTGATGAACTCTTCCTACAGAAAAGTTCTGTTCTGCTTGTTCGACTAACATATAACCTCCTCAGCCACATCTTTGAGTGTCCTAAACGTCCTTCTTTTTCTTACCAGTCCGCTAACAGGATCAACACTAATAAACTTATTTAACCTTCCTCGAACACACCAAATGAAACATTTCTTCTTTATACTATACTGCAGAATAAGTTTTCCTTCACACAATCTTCCTAATTATAACTTTACTATTTAAGTTCCTTCGAAGTAGTTAGTGACGTAATTTTCACGCGAGCATCAAAACGAGACCTCACAAGTTCATTGTGTCACGTTCATCTGTCGTAACAATACTAAACGATGCTCTAACAATGCACAATCAATATAAACCAGATTTTAATACCATACTAGGGTAATTGCATTTAATTTCAACTGTTGAATGCGGCGAGAGTCCACAATATAAGCTTAGTTGAAAAGATCAAAAAAAGTAATTTTTGAACATAACGGAGAAAATGTTTAACTGAAGCTTGGACAGCATATTAAGGACTGATTTCGTACCATTGTTCCAGTTTAGTGTCCAAGTCTAGCATTAGACCCCAGAGTTAATGTGGCAAATTATGACTGATCACGGGGTTACGGTTTGGCATTGTATCCAATACTGACCCCATTGTTGCCCTTCTCCCAATTCGAAAAGGGGCTAACGAGGAGTTAAATTCGAACCTGGAGACATCACGATCTGCGAGTTCTTAACAATACCCGCCCCTATTCAAAGGCGTTCACGTTACTGAAAAATGTTTTCGAGTCGAAATTTGAAGTTCTCTCCTACAATAAGAGGACTCGTAGCTGGTCAAATTTTACAAACGCTCGAAATAAACAGTTTAGGGGCTTACTAAAGTGCAATTTTTTTTCGAGACCGACCTATTTCGGGGTGGGGAAGCTACCAGATAAATATCCCACCCTCTCTATAGAACAGAAGCAGTATTCAAAATTCGTCATTTATGACGTATCCTGTTTAAAATGAAAAATTTATTCCCTTAAGACCGAAGTTGATGGGCGTACTGGATTAAACGCACATGAATTTCCTGGAATTCGATCTTTATTTCGATGTAGGGGGAAATGCTCTTCCTCAAAGAAATATCGGTTAGGTTTACTTTAAACATTGAAACTAACTGTGTAAAAGTTATGCAAAATAACTACCCTTATCGAAATCTGTAGTTTATAATTTAATAAACTGAATCTGCTACTTCTAAATTATTTTTCAGAACTAATATTGCAAAAAGGCCATTAATTCAACAAATTAGAAACTGTCAAAGTGCTATGGAGTAAAATAGACTTCAATTCGAGTCGTGGATGTTTTTCCTAATCTGTTGTAAGGTCCAGACTGTCAAAGATCTTATTTTTGGCGTAATTATACTGAGTACTTAGTTCTGCGATGGGTATTTTGGATTGGGTTGTTTTACCTCTGAGCGGCACTTTTTTGCAACCATGGGCTAAATGGCCAGGTCACATGGACCCCGAAGGCTCAGAGAAGGTTGGGGGAGGGGACCCACTGGAACAGCTGTTGGGAGACAGATGGTAGCCTCCCGTCAAGGCCATCCAGCGTGTTCTTTAACGTGCACAGGGTATGTCTCTCCCGCACACGGGGCCACGGCTTAACGTCCCATCCGACGGACGGCGGCCTTTACCAAGCCCATCGGTGTCCCCTACTGACCGTGGGCAGGGCGGAGAATTTTGCGGAGATAAATCTCAACGCTGACCCAGCTGGGACTCGAACCTGGGAACTACAGATTACGAGCCTGGCGCGCTACCGACTGAGCCACCCCCGCCCCTCTGCGATGGGTATATTCTACTCGAAAGAATAGAAAGAATGGGTTAGCCAAAAAGTTTTGCCACCGAAT